>JAZKJV010006680.1:0-694033 GCA_037367405.1 Ottelia alismoides
TAACATTCAGATCCATAGAAACATAGCAGGTCTCACGGCTGCTTTGTAAAACTTTCCTTTAATTTTTAAAGGAATTTTCTTATCACAGAGAACAGCAGAGGCTCCTCTCCACTTTAGCCGGCATTCATTTATTCTATTAGTAACATCTCCATCAATTTCCCCATCATGTTGCAAAATAGATCCCAGGTATATAAAAGAATCTCTCTTCCGAATCTTATTATCAGCAATATTCACCTCAATTCATTCAACCATTGCTTCCATCAAAGGTGCACTCCATATATTCCGTCTTAGCCCTACTTATACGAAATCCTTTAGTCTCCAATGCATGTCTCCAAACCTCAAGCTTCTCATTTACTCCATCTCTAGTCTCGTCAATCAACACAATATCATCAGCAAATAACATACACCAAGGTAACTCATCCTGAATGTGACTTGTCAACTCGTCCATAATCAAAGTAAAAAAGAAATGGACTCAAAGCTGAACTTTGATGTAAACCAATGTTGATGTCAAAATAGTAAGTTTTCCCCAGACAGGGTCCTTACACAAGATAAAGCCATATCATACATGTCCTTTATGAAGTTAATGTACATGACATGTACTTGTCTCTTCTCCAAAACTCTCCACAATATATCTCGTGGGACAGAATCATAGCCTTCTCCAAATCAATAAAGATCATATGGAGGTTCTTCCTTTTAGCTCTATAAATCTCCCATTGTTCTCCTCAACAAAATTAGTTTGATAGCACATTTAGATTGATAAATCAGTCAGAAAAATTCCAAAATGATAAACGGGTATGGATTTTTATTTAAAAAGCCTTAAAGTTGTTTTCTACATTTTGAAGAAAGTTATATATATAGGATATCTTTTCAGTAGGACATGGTCTTTCCATCCTTAAGGAAGGCCAACGATCCCATGCATCCTTAATTAATCCGGCGATTGTCATTAAAGGAATGTTAATATTATTATTTAATTAATCAAAAACTCATTTTGATCATTATTCATTATCTAAATATAGTATGTGTTGAGATAATTGTATCTCTTATTATCTAATTTATATTTTATGTTTTATGTGTGTACCACTCATGTAATTAACCCATGGCTTTTCTCCTATATAAGAGAGCCATGGGATCCCTTCAATAACATGTCTCACTTCTCCCAACATGGTATCAGAGCAACGGTCTTAGACCGGGGTTCTCGTACCCTAACCCTAACCCTACACCCACCACCCCCCTCCTCCTACTCTCGACGTTGCCTCGCCGAGCCAGCCCCTCCCGTGTCGCCTCGCCCCCGCCGCCCCACGCCGCCCCGATTCCCCAGCGGCGCTGCCCAACCTCCCCAGCGACGCCACCCAGACCCCAGCGCCCCCCCCCACGTCGTCCAGCCCCCAGCGGCTCCTCTCCGACCATTTTTCATTGAAGCCCCTTCCCCTATTGGTGTCGCCTTGCTCCTGGTACCGTTGTAGACCCATTGGGGGCTGCACATAGGCGTTTTTGTGACACATCAAGGTCTGGACTGGTTCGACAAAGGCGATATAGTTTGATTTGCTCCTTCATTTGCAGTCCTAGACCTCGTACGAAGGATTAGGGATGAGTGTATAAATCTACAGATACAATTCATCCCTCCTATGGTGTTGTAGACACGTCTATTCTTGATCTATCCCTCTTGTTCCGCGTCTTGGTCTATTGAAGAATGTCAGAAAATAAGGGTGATGTTTTCTCTTCCGGTGTCTTCAAGGGCCTGGCACCTATCGTGAAGATGGACGGGACCAACTACGAGTTATGGTCCATGCAGTTTCATACCCTAATGCAATGCCACAACAAGGAGCATATTCAGACTGATTCCGAACCAACGGACAAGACTGGGGCAAATGCATCATGGAAGCAAGATGATGCCTATGCTCGTATCTGGCTCTCTGGGACACTTAGCACGGAGATTGCTAATGATATTGTAAATCAACCAACTACAAAGGTTATGTGGGATATACTGGCTGCTACCTACGGACAGACAAAGAATGAAAGCAAGATCCTCCAACTTGAGTTTGATATTTTCTCGACCAAGCAGAATGGTCGACCTCTCCATGCCCACTTCTCACATCTGCATGGCATGTTTGAACGACTACACAGTTTCATGCCTATTACTACCAGCGTGGAACAACAACAGGCATATTGTAATGCCATATGACTGGTGTTTTCTTGTCATCCCTTGACTCAGAGTACGATGCTGCTCGTACTCAACTTCTGACTGGTGAGAACATTCCACCAATGGAGGAGGTATACGAAGGCTGAGCAGGATTAATACCATGCCTACTACTACGCCACAAACGACATCCTCGGCTATGGCCGCTTCTCGAGGACGTGGAGGCTCGTCACAGTTCCGTAGCCGTGGTCATGGCCGTGATCGAGGTAGCGGACGTCAGAAAGGTCCTTGTTCCTATTGTCATCATCCTGGTCACTCGGAGGAGACATGCTTTCACAAGCATGGATATCTGACATCTGCACGCGTTGCTGAGCAGACAGACTCTTCACATGCACCTACTACGGATGCACATTTTGATGATCTTGTCCCGAGACTTTGAGAGATGGTGACCACCCCTGTGCCTCAGACTGCAAGCCCATCAGATGCAGCGGCCACCGCTAGAGTATTGTCCAGTTCCTCAGGTATTCCCTATGCGCTTACCACTAGTAGTAGTTCTGATGTGACATATTGGATTATGGACTCTAGAGCGTCTCATCATATGTGTGGAGATCGGATGCAGTTTACCTCTTACAATCTATTCCTCCTGGACGATCCGTGATCATTGCCAATTGAGTTCGGCTACCCATTGTTGGTAAGGGGGAGATTGTTTTAGCACCTTCTCTATGTCTTCAGAACGTCTTACAGGCTCCAGATTTTCAAATGAATCTTTTGTCTATCAGCTAAATTACAAAAGATTTAAACTGTCGTGCCATCTTTGATCCCTCTTCTCTTATGTTTCAAGACATACTAACTGGAAGGATGATTATTCATGGCTGTAAGCAGAGAAGATTGTATAAGCTTATCGTTCCATCATGTGTTGGAATAGCTTCTATTCCCTCTGGTCATGTTTCTCCCTTCATGTAACATCTTCGCTTTGGTCACCTGCCTCTTCAAAAGATGATACGGGTTCTTCCGCAAATACCTACTCGTACTGCCTTGGACTGTGAAGCTTGTCAACTGGGGAAACATCGTCGTTCCTCTTTTCCGAGTCGTCCAAGTCGAACTAGTAGTCAGTCTTTCGAGTTGTTTCATTTTGACATTTTGGGGTCCGAGTCGTGTTCCTGATCATCAGGGGCATTATTTTTATATGGTTGTTGTGGATGATTATTCTAGACTCTCTTGAGTATTTTTGTTAAAACATAAGTCTGAAGCAGATGCTATGATTAAGACCTTTCTGATTGAAGTTAACAATATCTTCTCTGCCAATGTCAAATTCATTCGTACTGATAATGCGTTGGAATTCACTACATTACGCTTAGCAGAACTTCTCAGGACTTTGAGTATTGTTCATCAGATTTCTTGCAATTATACATCACAGCAAAATGGTGTGGAAGAACGTAAACATCGGCACCTTCTTGACGTCACAAAAACCTTGTTGATTCACAGTCATACTCCACATTCTTTCTGGGAAGATGCAGTCCTCACCGCTTGCTACCTGGTAAATCGCATGCCTTCCACTATTCTTGGAGAAAAGATCCCCTTCCAGATTGTGTTTCCCGAGAAAGAACTCTTCTCTCTTACTCCCAGGGTCTTTGGATCGGTTGCCTTTGTTCATGACTTCACTCTTGGTCGGGACAAGCTCTCTCCTAGAGCTAACAAATGTATCTTTGTTGGTTATTCGCGTACCCAAAGGGATACAGATGTTTTGATCCTGTTGGAAGAAAATACAATGTGAGTGCTGAAGTTACATTTTTTGAGTCTATTATGTATTTCTCTCCTACAGGTGACAGGTTGTCTAATGTTGGTTCTAAAGAGGATGTGGCGGTTCCCCCGCCTCCATCTTCTCCTTCACAAGCACCTTGTAATGCTCCTAAGTCTTCATCACCTCCACTCCTACCACCAAGTCCATGTTTTTACCCCATGTTTATTCTCGCAGGTCTTCTACTCGCCTCTCTGCTCATGTGCCATCTCCATCATCCACCATGCCTCAGGTATGTCATGAACATATTATTTCTACTGATGGCACTAGCGATCTAATTGCTACATAGGATGAGTTGATTCCAGAGGATGTTGAGGCTAATGATCTGGAGATACCTATTGCCCTAAGGAAATCTCGTCGCCAATGTGTCATGTACCCTCTGGCTAGAGGTCCATTTGAGAGGTGTTGTTCCAAGCTGAGCATGATTGAAATCTATGCTCCAGCTTGAGGGGGAGTGTTGAGATAATTGTATCTCTTAGTATCTAATTTATATTTTATGTTTTCTGTGCGTACCACTCATGTAATTAACCCATGGCTTTTCTCCTATATAAGAGAGCCCTGTGATCCCTTCAATAACATGTCTCATTTTTCTCCCAACAGTATGTAATCACATAAAATATCTCCTCATTAATCTCTTTCTTATTTTTGTCATTCACGTTGCCAACACTTCATTTCAAAATCCTAACCTTACACGCATAAAAATAGGGAGGAAAAGGAAGAGCATGACAGTAGTGTTGGCGTTGTATTCCGATCGTCGCTCATCTCCGTCGTCATCAAAGACCTCATCAACCTCTTCATCACCTTCATCTTCATCTTCACCGTCGACATAGCATATGTGCTGGAGCATCATGGGACGTCACCTCTTCGTCACATCGTGGAGGTGACGATGGAGGTGCATGAGTGGAGGTGACAACGGCGACACATGAACGGAGTTAATGATGTCATGCACAGCCTCATCGGCAAGGCGGATGTAGATGGCACACTTAGTTTCAGGCAGACGACACCGCGACCCTCCGAAAAGTTATTCATGCAGGCGACGACAATGCGTAGATCGATGAAGATGTGTGCAACACGGTGTTGGCAGCACAATTAAGCCATGCAACCATTATATCTTACACATTACATGTGTATTATACAATTTTTATGTGTATTATACAATGTTGATGTGTATTATACATATTTGATATGTATTATACATATCAATTGTGTGCGAATGACAATTGTATTTTTTTATATATCTTGTATATTTGATGTGTATAACACATTTTGGATGTATTATACATTTTGGATGTTTATTATACATATTTGGATGTATATTATACATATTGAAAACATGTATTATATATTTATTTAAAAAGGATTGCATATTTCACATAAATCACCAAAATAAAAAAATAACTAATATATTGCTAATATGAATTGTATTCTACATGTCGAGATAAGTGTATCTCCAGATATTTATGTTTTTTTTATGTACTTCTATGTAATTAACACAGGGCTTTTATCCTATATAAGAGAGCCCTAAGGTCTCGTCTATGATATGAATTTCGTTTCTCCTAACATGGTATCGGAGCAACGGTCCTAGACCAAAGTTCCCGTATCCCACTCTAAACCCTAACCCTACACGTCTACCCCCCTCCCTTGCCGCCGCCGGAGTTCCAAGCCCCTCCAGCACCGTCGTCGAGGCACCCCATCCCCTCCACCCGCTGCCAAAAGCCCTTCCCCGCGCCCGCCAGGTGCTGCAGGGGCCAACCCAAGGCCCTTCTCCCATCGTGGGGCACCACCGACCCCCATCATGTGTTGCGCAGGGGACCCCAGACCCCTTGTGTGCCGCAGTCGTGCTCTTGTGGCCCGGTAGCCATTCTTGTGCCTCTATTCAACAGCCCGGAGGTCTGATTTGGTTCGAAGATTGTGATTTCGTACTTATAAATCACATTTTTTCGAAACTATACCTCAACAAGAACTAATGAGGGTGGTTGTATGAGCTACAAATACAACCACTCCTTATGATTGTGTACAATGTTCAAGAAGGCGGTATGCGGTATTCAGTTGGAGGGGTCACTGCATAGAGAGTATGCGGTATGCGGGAGAGTATGTGGGGAGTATGCGGTTTTATGCGGTTTGGTATTTTTTATTATTAAATATATAAATAAAGATTTAATATTATGTTAATATCCTCTAAATATTATATCTCTTGAGTATAATAATAAGGAATTGAAGGTACTAGGAACAAAACTATTGAGATAAAAAGTAATTTAGATCAAATGAGCAAAAGCATCAATTGAAAGAGCATACGGCAACATGTCTTCCTCCAAGTGTTTTCGATAAATACAAATATGCTCTTAAAATAAAGGCATTAAAAATGATGTCAAAAAATAAAGCATCCAAAAACATAAAGCATCCAAAAGCTTCATTCTGATTGCCATTCATCTTCAAATTCAACTAAGGAATAGGGTCCTTGTCACTCTCTTCATCAGTTGCAAACTCATCGACTTCATCATCATAATCTAATGTAGTAGGCCTTGATGCATCAACAATTCTTTGACTTCGTCTATGTTTCATGAGATCTGCACCAGTTGCCTCGGCTACAATACAAGGTTCCATGTTAATCCTCTCTTCCTCTCCTTCTCCTTCTGCAATCCACTTACTTACATTATTACGATCCTTGGAATCTAATGGATCCTTTCCTTTTGTCATCTGACGCTCTCTCGATCTTGAGTTAAATTTAACAAATACCAAATCATTCAACCTCTTGATTTCAAGTTTATTCCTCTTCTTTGTATGCATCTACAATTGAAACAATATATCATTACATTCACTATTTATAAATGACAAGTATTAGCAATAGACTTTGAATTACCGATGAGAAAATGCTCCATTCCTTTCACATCCAGAAGAGGAGGATGTCAACTTCAAAATCCTCATTGCCATAGCCGTTAGATGAAGACACTCTCCACCATATAGCATCCCACACTTATCTACATATGAGAAATTTTAGGAATAAACTATCCTATAAAAAACTAAATCGATGATGCTAATTAATATGAAATAATTACAATATCCGGCCTATAGTGGTCGTTGGTGTCGATCTTTGTTTCACAGCTAACGACTTGCCAAAAGATCCTTGTGCATTTTTGTACAAGATCAACTCCTTTGATGTGATTACATCTTGAATTTCCAAATCAGGATAAAAGATTTCCATGCATTGCATGAAGCCCTCCACGACATAGCCCCCCTTTTCAATGACACTACTATCTCTATAGTAGTAATATGGATTAAGAAAATAAGCAGCAAGATGAAGAGGGCTATCCAACCTACCCTTTGATTTTGAGTCAATGCCGTCGATAAAAGGTTTGTATTATGCTTCATTGTCTTTGAACATTGACATTATTGCCTTTCTAGCATCCAATAATGAACCATATATGAATCCCATGGATGGTCTTTGATCCCCATCAATAATGCGCAAAACATAAACCAAGGAAGAGAAGATCTTCAAGGTCATAGATATTTGGTTCCAAAATACAACACTGAAAACAATAGATGAAGATATTTTTCCTTTCTTTATCCTTGACTACTTGTATTGCACCCATTCATCAGACGAGAACATCAATCTTAAATTTTGCTTTTTGTCCATCACGCTCTGTAGAATGAGAAATGTGGTAGCAAACCTTGTTTGTCCTGGCCGTACAATCTCTCCCTTTTGTGTGAATTATCTCATCAAGCTCAAGGTCCTCGCATGGCTATAGATGAATGTAGTGAGAGATCTTGCCTTGGTAATTGCATTTTTACCTTGGGTTCTTTACCAAATTCTTCCAGCATAAGGTCTATGCAATGAGCTGCACATGAAGACAAAAAAATCCTTGGATACTTAGTCCTAAGTATCCTTCCAGCAGCTAAATCGGTCGATGCATTATCAGTGACGACCTGAACAACATCATCAACTCCAACCTCTTGAACAATTCCATCCACCAAGTTGGATATATACTCTGCAGAGTGGGACTCAGATGATGAGTCAACAGACTTTAAAAAGCATGTGCCCGACTCAGAATTCACACAAAAAATCATGATGATCCTACCCCTCATATCTGTCCAAGCATCCTTCATAATGGAACAACCACCCTTCTTCCAAGATTCCTTATGACTACTTATGAACTCCTTAGTCTCCTCAACTTCATCATTCAACAATGTCTCTGAGATCTCATAATAGGAGGGAGGCTTGTATCCAGGTCCATATTGACCAATTGCCTCACACATACGAAATTACGAATAAAGGACTAGTGGGTGACCACATTGAATGAAATTTGACAGTCATAGAAGAACTTGACTACATATTTATTGACCAGCGCACGTTGTTCCTTACAAAATGCATCTTTGATTGAACTTTGATGCATTTTTCATTCTTCAGTTGCTTCTGACACTTTTTGTCTTTTTTCTTCTCTTTCATGTGGAGTTGAACTTGAACCCAATAATAAATTGGCAACTTCATCCCTCATTTATTGCAAATCTTCCAATTTATCGCACTTCTTTTTTTATGTATTATCCACGTAATCCTTAACTTCCTTTCTTATTTCAAAGTCAGCCTTTGGACAAGACACTACATTTCTTTTGATATGTGCTACATGTTGCTTCATTCTATTTTATACCACCCTTTACAATCTTGCCACAAAGTACAAATGTGATTGTATTTGGATCAATCTTTCATGCGAGAAATGCGTATTTCCAACCGGGATCACTAGATCCCGACGGGACATGACGGGCCGATGATGCATCTCCAACAACTTAAAAATTTGGTTGAGAGGCCATTGCTGCCATAATGATCAAATATTAAAAACAAATCAAACTTTTTTATATAAATTAAATGACAAACTTACAAAGTGAGCCACTAATGTGTTCAGAACTTCAAATTTTATAAAATGACACATTAAAATGGCATATAAAAAACAGATTTTTAATTTGTTTTGAACTTCAGGACCTGCATAATTAAGGTTGATAATAGAAGTATCAAGCAATACACACTTATCATTATTACATAATTGCCTTGCTCTGGTTAAGACATTGTGGGTAACCAGAGGTTACACAACATATGTGATACTGTTCGAGACATAAAGAATGACAGAAGGAGGTTTGGTGAGTGTAAGAAATGAGAAGAACCAGAGATTACACATCTAATAACATCTTAATGTACAAAATCAGTCGACTGAAAATTGTTTGTGAATTTGCAGATCTGGTAGCGGTGTCCATCAAAATTATAAGTGTGATTTGGTTCCTTTATTGAGAATAAAGTAACACATGCATAATCCAACAATTGGGACAAGAGTTTGTGAGTTTCAAAAAAGTAAATAATTGGGACAAGATGTGTATTTGGGAGACTCAAGTTCTATATATAGATTCTTTGGTAACTATATCCAATCACCCACATGCAACTCATTATTTCTTCTTTCGAGAAAACCATAAACTAACCACATTATCTTACCTAGCTAAATATGTCATGTTATAAAATGACATATTAAAAAATCAGATTTTATAACAAACGTTGACGAGCAACTGGAGAGGGGAGCAAGGGGGACTCACGAAAGGTTGGTAACTTGGTGCAGTCGTGAAGGCGGAGGTCGTGGAGGCTGTGGTGGGGGATCACAGTTCTGGCGGCCGCATGGGGAACGAGGGGGCTTGTGTACGATGAAAAGAGGCGCGGAGGCGATGCAGGCAAGGGGCTCGTGTGCGATGGGAAAAGGCGCAAGCGATGTTGGCGAATGTTGTGGAGGCGTTGGCGAATGATCGGAGAGTCGATGGAGGTGTTGGCGACATAGCAGAGCCACAAACGGTGGAGGGGAGCGTCGAGGAGCTTAAAGGCGATGGAGGCGATGAATCGCGGAGGTAGGGATTGGGAGTTAGGGCTCCAAGTCGAGGTCGGGTGTCAAGGATCTGAACTGGGAAGGGGTATGGGCCGTATGCTGCGTCACGCGTGAAGTTAAGTTAAGTTAGACCTAGGGCTAGGGTTTTTATTTCTATTCGAAAAACAGCCGCCTAGACCGTATACTCGGCTACTTATGCGGCCTGACCGCCTAAAAGCCGATTAGCTCATACGCGGCGCGCCCAGGCATCCGATTCCGAGTATGCGGTCGAGTATGCGGTATACTCGGTCGTTTTCCTGAACATTGATTGTGTAGACATTCTCGGATTGATCTACTCCTCGGTTATCTGTAGTTCTACTTATTGGTACAATGTCAGAAAATAAGGGTGACGTTTGTTCTTCTTCCGGTGCCTTAAAGTCTCCTAACACTACACAGAACAATACAAAATTTATAAATGACTGATGACTTTTGAATGAACCACCGATTTACAAAAAAACATACAATCGTTACTGTTAGAGCATAAGTTGTAAGCGCCTATTGAGTTGTAGCAGGGTAAATGGATCCTGGAGGAGATCCATTTACCCCATCCAGTGTTTAGTCCCATACCGCCTGTGGGTGGGACATGGAGGCTCTGGAGAGGCTATATAAAGAGCCCCAGACCTCCTGTACTCATTGAGAAAAAGGAATGAAGTATCCGCCCTTTGAGGGTTTCTCCCGTGGTTTCATCCCGCTCCTCACGGAGTAGGGTTCCACGTAAAATCCCGCTTGTTCTTTTGTTCTTTATCTTGTTCCATGTTTTCCGCTTCTGCTTCCGATTTTCTAACATGGTATCAGAGCGGGTTCGATTCTCGAGGATTTTTGTGTTCTTTATTTTTGATTCGAGATTCGAGTTCTGGATTTATGTTCTTGAAGATTATGTTTATGTTAAAGATTTGTTCATTGGTTTGAGAAGCTCCTAGGGTTCCGTAAAAAAAACCCTAATCGTCTCTGTTCAACATTGTTATGCTCGATTCCAGGAGCATGCTCCTGTCCATGTTCATTTCTAGAGACGAAGATCTAGTTTTTTTTCCTCTGCAAAACACTTCTACTTCTGGCCGATTCATTCACTTCTCCAGGCTGTGCTCGATGCCACCACGCAAAACCTCCAGGTTTTGGCCTCACATCCCAGACGATTTTCTCCCATATGGCCCCAGTTCCGCGCAGGCGGCGCGTGCTGCAGCGGCACAGCCGCATCCCCCATACTTCCTGACGGCGTCTTCAACAGCCTTCAGCACAGGCGGAGCCCCCAATCGAATCAGGCGGTGCGAGATCCCATCGGGCGCACCTCCTTTGGCTCTGCATCGACCGTGGCAACATCCGACAGGCGATCCCGCCTCCTCCGCATCTCCCGACTCGCCTCCAACCCAGGCGGCGCCCTCCCATCGGCTGTCCCATTCCAGGCGATGCAGCAGCCCCCAACATCGAAAGCCGCACCCCCTGGCTTCCTCGGCATCGAGCGGTGCAAACCCCAGGTGCGCGAGCCCAGGCGCACGAAGCCCAGGCGCGCGAAACTCAGATTCCAGGGCGCGCTCTAGGCAGAGATCAGAGAGCCCCTTTGGGGCGGCGGCGGCGTCCGTGTTTTTTTTCCAAGAGAAAGGGTTCCCACGTTGGGGAACCCTAAAGGGGTAGCGGGTCCGTAAAAATGTGAGGGGTTATTTATGTAAGACTCAGCCGTGTCCTTAAAAAAAAGAAAAAAAAAAGGAGAGGGGGGAATGAGTACGGGCCCAAGTGGCCGTCATTTAAAAAAAAAAGGAGGGGGAGGGCGTGATTAAAGAAACAGTGACAGAGGGAGATTGGGTCCAGTCCCATATTTAAAAAAAAAGGAGAGAGAGTGTGGTGTAAAACAAAAAAAAAGGTGAGATATTTTCTTGTAGGACCAAATGGGTCAAGGATTTTTTGTGTTTATAAAAAAAAAGGCACGTACATCTAGAAAAAGCCGTACGCAAATTTAAAAAAAACAGTAAAAAGAAGCGTGTACAAAGAAAAGCCGTACACAGTTTCCAAAAAAAATTGTGGCTATTAAAAAAAATTGGGAATAGCCGAGAAAAAAAGAGAGAGGGAAAAGCCGTAAAAAAATGGTTGAAACGGCTTTAAAAAATCAAAAAAATGTGACGGCTAAAAAAATGATGAAAAAGCCGCAAGAAAGTTTTGGAATATTCATGTTTTTTCCCCATCATTATTGTCTTCTCCCAACTTTGTCGATGTTCATTTTCCGACAAGTATGGGAGAAAGGGGGAGTATATATGTAGAGTCACAGGTCTATTCAGATTCTCCAGATCTAGATCCAGATTTACAGACCAGCCAGATGTTCAGACTCTACAGTTTCAGACTCGACGATTGATTCCGAGTCCAGTTTCAGACACGCACGAGTTTGCGGTCATTGTCAGATGAGCATAAGTTGCCATCTTTTGTTTCGCGGTCCCCATCATTCTTCTAGTTGTCAGGTCAGAGTTTTCATGTGAGCCATAGGGACTCCAGAGCAGAGGACCATTTCCTTGAGGGTAAGGATTTTCATGTGGTATCATAGGTACACCAGAGCAGTGCACCATTCTCTGAGCCAGATGGGAGAGACCCAGTTCTCCGACGAGGAGACTTCAGGCGCAAGTTCAGACTCGATGGTCAGGTTACGAGTCTTCAGTTGGCTCACACTCCAACCCGTTCGTCCTCCTCACCTGCACGGTATGAGAAGCAACGTCCTCGACTGCAGCAATGTGCGCGTTGGGTTGATATTGTCCGTAGTGTCTTGTAGCGTTGAGTTGAGTTTCTGTCTGTTTGTCCAAACTGAGCATTGCATGTTCCAGCCCGCTTCCGATTTTCTAACAGTTACAAAAGGAACCACGAACTCTACAAAAAAATGTGTGAGTATACAAACATCTGCCCACGTAATGTCACTCGTCACAAAATTGAACATTAATTAAATAAGGTATTGCAAAAAATACTAAAAATAGAACTAGCTAAATTTAGTATTATGAAATATTAAACGGCGTGCATAATCAATGCAAAAGATGATGATCAAAATACCCTTTTGGGCAAATAAATTGATGATGCAGTTGTTAGATTTGAATCTAACGGCTACGATCATTGTCCTTCCTTACACATGGAAAAACCCCAAAAATGCATATGCTATTAATGAAATGGGCCCTTGCTTCACTTTTCATCAAGTGTACTAGAAACCGTGAAAGATAAGGTGCACAATACTGAAAAGAGAACTGTTCCACAACACGGAAATTAATCTCACCATCCTGTCACAAACTTCTTAGAGGCCCAGCTGCGAATGACTTTACAGATTGCCTGCAATTTACCCCACAAAACAACTGTCATCGTCAACCTCTATAAAAACAGAAGGAAGAGATCAAGAAATTGACGAGATTATGCTTTTTATCTCAACTAATGGGATCAAATATCTACTCGAACTTTTGAGCAAACAAAATTATTTTTTATACAGAGATATAGCTGACAATATGAGAACAGCAATATGATGTGTCATAATATAGAACAAAATAGCGTTTCCATGCCCTGCATGTAGTGACTGCCCAATATACCTCCCACATTAGCTTACAGATTCTTACCTCGTTCGTAGTTAGTGTGTTTGTGCAAATAATTTCGGCTTCCTATGTTTGGATAAAGGCAATATGCAAGGTTTTGAGTATTATGTAATGCCAGCCACAAAATCCAATCTAAAAAAATCATATAGTCACATTAAACAGCCCAGCCCATCATCAGATCATGTTACATTACACATGTACTGATGACTATAGATGTCCCTAGACCAAGGTGGGAGACTGTCCATACCATAGCTACTCATCATGGGTGATTGGACATGCAACAGTTTGAATAGTCATGGTTTTTATAGGTAAAGAGGATCCACAGATGATTTGATCCAGGTTCCAAATTTCTAACCTGGATCCCTTCATTACCAATTGAAATTGAATACCACAGAACTATAATTGAACGATCTTCATTTAAACTCCAAAACAAAGTCTCAGATCAAAGAAGAAAAAGAATCACTAAAATCCATCAACCAACATTTAGCTCAATCCTAATTTCTATATCCTAAGAAGTTATTCTGGTGAAAGACTCTCGCAACCTTCTATATGAGTAATATTCCGCCTTTTTCATATTTCCCTGCGTAAATTGTAAAAAAGCAATCAACAAGAAAGCATACAAGGATTTCAAGTAGAATCCCCCCACCCCTCACTCCCGGAGAGAAAAACCACAGGTCCACTTGTATTCTTAGTCATCACAAATAGCTAGGATTCTTTTCTTATGTTGCAAAGAAAAAGATGGACGGTTTACATGTATAGATTTGAGAGGATAAAATGGATCTTCGCCATGACTTGTTGACAAAACAATGCAAGTCAAATATCCCTCTCACTTTGGGCAACTAGATAATGTGTGCCATGTGTCTGCATTCTTCATGAAATTTGTAAGAAGCTCCTTAGAGGAGACATTTTCCACTTAAACCACAATCCTTATATAGGGATATATGAATTTGATGGTGCCAATCCACTCTCTGATGAAATGAGAGGTGATTTAGACATGTTTCACTAGATCATGCTAGAGTAAATTATTTCAAAATATTGGCATGTTATCACATAACAATCCCATTGGAACTTGAAAAGGAGTTCCCATGTCGATCGGAAGGATATTCAGCTACAGAATATCGAAGACTCCCTCTATAATGACGCTATACTCATTTTTTGCAAATTGCTGTCTACTCCTCAGCACAAGGCAACCATCTAAGTGGATGAAGTAGTAGACATCCCAGTGCTACTATACCAATTTACATTTGTGTAGCCTCCAATATCAACCCTTGCACCTTTAGTAAAAATGAACCCATTTCCAGGGATTTTCTTGATGTGACAAAGGATATGCTCCACGTCATCATGGGCACATACTGATGAACAGTCTTACAACATCACAACGTATGTAATGTCAGTCTATATTCAGCAAGAAATCAAGGAGTCAATGTCCAAGCCTAAGCTCTATTTCACTATTTCGAATGAATGTCTACTCAACTAAGTCATCTTTGTTTGCATTGATTCCATGGTTACGTGTTAATTAGGACCTTGTTATCCTTCCTCCCCTTCACTTCACATAAGCTTCCCACAAGTCCTTTATATGACCCCTCAGACTCCTATTCAGTAGCATGCCACCTTTAACACTAGGCTTATGACCAACTCCAATTAGTACAGAAAGTTGGCATCCTAATTTTCCAATTAGGAAGGTTGAGAATATACCTCTTTTGGCAAAGAACCGGGCCTTTTTTAGATCTGACAATCTGAAACTCGCCTCAAGTGACCAATTTCAGCTTCATCATTGTCTGTGATGATCATGTCATCCACATACCCCCGAAGGGAAGTACCACGTCATCGTTCTTTTTCATGGAAAGATTTTAGTCCCTGTTGCCTTGAAGATACCCCAACTTCGTAATTGTTTTTAAAGGAGAACAGGTGCAGCGACGAGAAAAACTTCTTAATATTCACAAGATCTGAATATAGGATTACAAAGACCACAAAATCCAAACACTTTTGGCATGATCTAAAACATTTTGCATATATCCCCCTAGAAAATAACCCCGTTACGTACCAGAAACATGGGCCAGAAAACAGATGCGATCCTGGCCTTGACAGAACCATCCATGTGCCTCAACACGTCAATGGACTCCCAAAATTTACATAGTCCAAAGTTGTCAGAGTAAATGTGTATCATGGACCAAACCTCCTTTGAAACGGTGCATATGAAGAACAAATGATAAACTTCTTCCACTACCGCAATGCAACTAACATATACCATCAGTACCCGACAAAAACCTAGCTTTACGTTCACTAGTCAACAATCGACCTCTCCGCAAAGTCAAAAGAAAATCCGAACATGTATGGGAGCCTTCCACCGTCAAATCTACATGTAATGAAATGGTCAAAGACCATCACCAAATAGGTCATATACGCCTTCCGCATCGTGAAGCGCCCAACCACCCACGTCCAACTATCTGGAGAGTCAGGCCACCCATCAAACCCTAGCAGGGCCTCATAAAGTAGCAATAAATCATCAAAGCACTGGTACGTCGATGTAGAATGAGATCGAGGAGGTTACCTATTAGTCTCCCTAAAATTCCTCACGGAGCAACTCGCATCAACTCCAAGAGCATGCAGACAGGGAAACAAGCTCTAAGTGCACTTTGGCATGTCCAGTCATCCACCTAGAAGAAGAAATATCTACCATCGCCCAAAAGAAGTTCATGAACGGGGCAACACATGGGAGAGCAGAGCAGATGCCCCTCCAAAAGTTTGATGGTGCATTCACTACTGCAACCTACACAAGGGGATTCATAGTAACCTCATTGATGGAGAGAATCATCCTTGTCAATGATTAGACCCCCCTTCCCGAATGCGAATCACCTAGAGCACCATTTATCTCCTCCAAGCTCAATATCCCCAAGCCCCAATCATCCTCCTTAAGTAGCAAGGTCTTCCACCCCACTAAAGGCAACACCTACGACTATTAGAAGAATCTCCTCATCAGCACCTCAAGCCTTCCCCTAATGTCAGCAGGCATAGAAAGAGAAATCAAGATAATATACAAAACCACCTTCAATAGCACCAGGTATCCACCCCTCGAAAGATAGGTTGCTTGCCATCCTACCAACTCCTGCTCCATGTTTTCAATCACATGCAACCAATCTTCCTACTTCAATATGCCACCAACTATAGGAAAACTAAGTAGACAACATCTGATGCCATCAGAACACCATCAATCGTGTGCTTATCTGAAATTAAAAGTCATGGGCATAGGGTCAATAATCGAGCCAAAAACCTCATGTGATTTGTTCGCCAATACCTTTACCACAATGAGGTATATGGCATTACATAGAGCAATAGGGCGTACACCCTCCAACCTCCATACCATGTTCTTCGAAAAGGAACAAAAAAGAACGGTTCAACATCTCAAACCCGTGGTTCTCGTGTCGCCACTCTAGGACTATATTTAAAATATCATGGCCAACCACATCCCAATTCCTTGAAAAAAGTCAAAAAGCTATATGAACATGGTGAGCATTAGCAATCAGATTAAAATTTGTCCTTTGAAAAATTGCAAGAATCAAAGGCTACATCAACTCCTTAACAACTCAAGGAAACGTGGAACAACCCTACCCTCCCATCTGACCCTCCCATCTGGCACCAACACTAGGCATACGTCGACTAAGCTCATGGAAGTGACACCCAGTCGCAACACCAATGGCTCAATCTCCCTCCAACTCCTCTCAACCCACATTAATAGAGTGCACCCCATTACATCTCCTCCAACCACTCACCACCACATACAAGTACTAGGTGTTCGCATCCCCCTCCTTTGTCCACTTCTACTTCGATCTATGTCTCCAATCAACCTCCCTCTTCTTGTACAACAAAATATGGCATGTCCATGCCTCGTTGCCCTATCCTCATCAGGCAGCTCCTGAGATTCCTCTGAGATATCAAGGCACACAATCTCTATCTCTACATCATCCCTAAGTTGCCCTTTGTACCCCTGGGTCTCCGTCATGTACTGCATAAGCATGCTACGAAGAGCTCTAAGCTTCTCAGCCATATTTCTCGGCGCAGACCCCTCCACTACCTACCCCTGCCAGCAGAAGAAAGACTTTCCTATGAAAGCCCTCCTGCAACCATGAGCACTCAAATAAGATATCCGAACGTTGACCATCCCCCAAGACCCGACAGATTGGCATATGATACGAATGAAATTGAGGCAAGTATATCACAACCACCCCAGAAGAACTCTCCAACAACTCCATAGTGCCAGGAAAATAGTCCAACGGAGACTTAGAGGAGTTGTTTCTCAAGGTGTATCTCGAGTTTCCACCATCCAAAACGTCCATTTAGGACTCCTCCACAAAGTCAGCAAACACGGAAGAACCATGATCCATTTCACCCACGTTACGCATGTGATTCGCTGCTAACAAGGTGACACTAAAATAATCGCCCACAATCCATGTCGCATCTGGAAACTGTCCTCACTAGCTAGCTGATGCTCATCCCCCATCTCTATCAAAGCAGGAGCCCAAGCAGAAGGAAACCATCCGGGCGCCTTCCAAGCAAAATAGACATGACCCAAGATGCATAGATTCAACCCACCAACTCCATTACATCATCGTTCCACCCAACCACCATGATTCTCGAAGCACCTATCGACACCGCTCTAAAGTTAGAAAACTAAAACAACATCTTCCTCCACATGAATTTAGCATCCATCTTCAGCTCACGTAAACACATCACATCTTCCCTCTAAACATCAAGTAATAAATCAATCACCATCCTCTTGCTCAGATGCCTCGAGACCTAGACATTACAGGAGATGAGCATCATTTAGTGGAAGCTTCTCCATTATCGAACACTGCAAGCTTCTCCATTATCGAACACTGCAAGCTTCTCCATTATAGGTGAAAACTCAGTACTCCCCAAAGATAGCATATCCCTGATAACAGGACCATCCAATACAAACGAAACTCCTACAGGCAGTCGTGGAAGAGAGACATCTGAAAACATTGGTTAAGACCTTCTAATGATCTACTTTGCATATGGTCAAGGCAAGTTGTGTTGAACGGGAAAGGTCTACCTTAGACCTCTTCAGGAAATTAAAATGCGCAACCAAAGGACCTAAAATGTCATATACATAAATAAAATGGCAAGTCGTAACATCTAAAGAATGCTTCTCACACGACGTGGTGAAAACACCATCCTAATGGCATGATCTCTCCTAAGAGTTCAGGGCACCATGGTCTGAATCTGAGAAGAAACCAACATCCACTGCATGAGTGTGCTCCTGACAACTAGGTCCGAAGAGTGGGTCGGAAGATGCATGACAATTTGTATCGAAAATACCAAACATCACACCTAAAGGATCCCAAAACAAGGCATCAGGGAAATTGGTCTCAAATGGCATGTCGACCGAACCCATGCCCACTGACAGTAGCCCTAGAAAATTGAACAAAGGCAAGCACTCGACCATTCGAAGGCAGAAAGCAGTCTTGCCAACTATATGCATAGCCTTAAAAGTTGGACCAGAGGAGTACCCAACGCCATCATGGTGTCAATGTCCAAACCCGAAGACATCCCATCCAAGATGACATCCACCAGCTTCTCAACCCACGTAAGAGAAACATGAAAAAAAATCCAGACGACGAGAGGTGAAGGGCATGCCGAACACATAAAATAAGAGACAGAATCCATACAGCTTAACTCCATCTCAGAATTGAGGATGTCTTTAATGCCAACCACCACATCTATGGCCAAAGGAAGGCGCTCCTGCTCAAGCATCAGCCTACGTAAACAGACCGACGTAGGGTCCAATGAAATTGAATCCCTAATAAACTCCACAGGAAGGAAATGGCAGAGGCATCTTCCTATATTCTCCATGACCATGCCACTGGATGTCGAAGCAACAATAATAACATGAGAACTCAGACCCAACTTTGCATCAGTAGGAGGGTCTTGTTGCCATGGACGGGCCACCTTGGTAGTCGATGGCTTGCAAGGATGCCCTGCCATGTTGGTGGAAAAGAGTTATCTGTTTCTTCCATAGAACCCTAGGCTCTCTTATATAGAGAGGACCCATGGGTAAATTACATAAGAGGTTATCAGGAAAATAAAAATAGAATAAACGATACACCCACTACATAATTATCTCTACACTCCCCCTCAAGATGGAGCATAGATATCAATCATGTTCAGCTTGGAAGAACATTTCTGGAACGGTCCTCTGAGCAATGGCTTGGTGAAGATGTCGGCAGCCTGCTCCCCTGAACTAATATGTGAAGTAGAGATTAGGCCCTTCTGGATCATATCTCTAGTCTAGTGGCAGTCTACCTCAATATGTTTTGTTCTTTCATGAAAGGTTGGATTATTAGCAATGAACAAAGCAGTTTGATTATCACATTGTAGCTGCATGGGTAGAGGTACATCTATATGCAAGTCTTCTAGTTCAACTCGAACCCGCATCATCTCCGTGCTCGCTTGTGCCATGGCCCTATATTCAGATTCTGCACTGGATCTAGCCACAATAGTTTCTTTCTTGCTTTTCCAAGACACTAGAGAGCTGCCCACAAAAACTGCAAAGCCCGAAGTAGACTTTCGATACTTAGGGCATCCTGCATAGTCTGCATCCGCACATGCCGAAATAGATAAATCCGTGTCCTTTCTAAACAGCAATCATGTGCCTGGAGAAGACTTTAGATACCTTAGTATCACATATATGGCATCCATATGTAGCTGTCTTGGTTGTTATATGAACTGGCTCACTCGACTCACTGCAAAGGCAATATCAAGTCGAGTTATAGCGATGTAAAGAAGCTTACCCGCCATTTCTCTATATCTTCTCTTGTCAACCTCCTCAGTATCATTGTCATATAATTTCATGCTTGGATCCATAGGAGTACTCGAGGGTCTACATTCAACCATGCCAGTTTCAACAAGCAAATCTGTAATATATTTCCTTTGGGTCATCACAAGACCCTGTGCATTCCTGGCAAACTCCAGCCCCAAAAAGTATCGTAGGGTACCAAGATCCTTCGTAACAAACTGACAGCTCAAAAATGCTTTTGCCATCTCTATCCCCTGAGCATCACCTCCTGTAACCATAATATCATCAACATATACCATGATGACAACCGTACCTCTAGAAGTCTTCTGAATGAACGAGTGATCCGCATTTGATCTTTTGAATCCCTGTTGTTCAATTAGATTAGAAAGCTTCTGAAACCACGCCCTTGGGCTCTGTTTAAGGCCATATAGTGTCTTGTGAAGTCTACACACCATATAATTCTCCCCCTCAGCAGCAAACCCTGGGGGTTGCTGCATGTAGACTTCTTCCTGTAGATCGCCATACAAAAATGCATTCTTAACATGAAGTTGAAATAGGGGTCAGTCACGTATCACAGCTACAGACAGAAGAATGCAAAGAGTGGAGTGACGAGCAACTGGAGAGAAGGTATCCATATAATCCACACCATATGTCTGAGTGAAGTCTCTCGCCACTAGCCTTGCCTTGTACTTGTCAAGGCGACCATCTGCAAGGTACTTTGCTGTGAATACCCATTTGCAGCTAACAATAGATGTGCCTGAGGGAGCGGGAACCAAGCTCCATGTACCCTGTGACTGTAAAGCATCCATTTCTTCTTCCATAGCCAACCGCCAGTAGTCACTCTTCAATGCATCCCGATAATTCCGTGGTATCTCCACGGACGACAAAGCCACAATAAATCTCTGAAAGTCCCCTGTGAGATGGTAAAAGGAAACCTGGGAAGCAAGGGGATATGACGCGCAAGTACGTTTCTGCTTTCGAATAGCAATAGGGACATCAAGATCATCATTCACAGTACCCATCGGTTCACAATCCTCCTGCAAAGATGACTCCTGCACATGCACCATATCCGACCCATCATTAGTAATAGCATCTGAATATACCTGAGGCGTACTGGATGATTGACGTGCAGCATGAGCAGGACCTGACCGTCGTGTATAGTATTTAGGTAATGGCAGGATAGGTGGTTTTGGTGGTGGTGGTGGGGGGGTGGGGGTGGTGATAGGGATGACGTTGACGTGACAACCGGGATAGGAATGGACGGAGGTGGACTTAGAACAGGAGGAGGAACATAGACGTCGTCAGTAGATGTGGATGAGGTCAACCTATCACATGCAGGTGAGAAGTACATAACTGACTCAAAAAATGTAACATCAGCACTAACGAAATATTTCATGTTTATACGATCATAACAACGGTAGCCCTTCTGAGTCATAGAGTAACCCACAAAGACACACTTAACAGCTCTAAGTGAGAGTTTGTCAAGTCCAGTAGACAACTGGTGAACAAAAGCAACAACACCAAAGACACGAGGAGTAAGAGAAAATAATTCCTTGTCTGGAAAAATAACAGAAAGATGAATTTTCTCATCAAGTACCAAGGACGGCATACGATTCACAAGGTAAAAGGTTGTAAGAACCGCATCCTCCCAAAAAGAAATAGGCGTACAACTCTGGATAAGCAGGGTTCGAGTAATATCAAGCAGATAACGATGTTTCCTCTCTGCAACTCCATTATGTTGAGATGTGTAAGCACATGTGGTTTGATGAACAATACCTCTTGACGAAAAGAAATGGGAGAGAGAGCGAGTGCAAAATTCCAATGCATTGTCCGTACGAACATATTTGACAGGAAAAAACATTCTGCACTTCAATTATAAGATTTCTAATAACATCCCCTGCTTCAGATTTGAATTTTAAAAGAAATGTCCACGGCACACGAGAGAAGTCATCAACTACTACAAGATAAAACCTGTGTCCCTGATGATCAGGAACACGACTCAGACCCCAAATATCAACATGAAATAATTCAAACGAAGAGCTACTGCTCCGACACTGACGACTAGGAAAGCTAGTTCGATGGTGCTTTCCCAACTGACAGGCTTCACACCGAAAGGAAGAACTTGGAGAAATCTAAGGCAAGAGATGACGCATCTTCTGAAGCGGAAGGTGACTAAAGCTTAGATACCAAGTGTACGGAGAGACTGATCCGGCTGGGTATGAGGAGACGCCAGCATAGGAATTCCGGACCAAATGATAGAGACCATCCTGCTCAGAGCCACAGCCAATCACCCAGCCTGTTAGTATGTATAGAAATATAAGAGAAGATGGGACAGTGCAAATCCTTTGTAATCTGGAAAATAGACAGTAGATTCATCGAAAAATCAGGGGCATGTAGAACATTCTGTAAATGCATGAAAGGTGACAAGTTAATCTCCCCCCCTGTCCAACTATGGGGGAATGAGTCCCATCGGCTATGACCATTGACCGTCCAGGTGGAATGTCTCTGTATGACTCAAGCTTATCTCTGTCGCGACAAAGATGATGTGTTGCGCCGGAGTCCATAATCCAATCTGAGATATTTGAATTATGGCATGATGTATTAGCAGAAGCACTACCTGAGGTGCTAGCAGAGGCAGAAGTACTGGCGGATGCTGAAGCAACAATATTTGAAGAACCTCCTGTAGGATCTGTAGATGCGAAAGGCATAATATCACGCAGTCGTGCCACGAGTTCCTCGAATATGTAATCTGAAGTGGATGCCGACGGGGATGCAACATGCTCGGCTACTCGCGCCGATGCTGGAAACCCATGCTTAGAATAGCATGTATCCTCAGAGTGACCTGTGTGATGACAAAATGTGCACGGCTGGTGAAAACGACCACCTCGACCACGAGGTCCACATCCACGGAATGAAGACTGACCACCTCTCCCTCGCGACACAGTCATCGCCGAAGGTGGTGGAGTAGAAGTATTGTAAGAGACAGAGATATGGCTAAGCCTCCGATAAACTTCCTCCATAGGAAGAATGGTAGCATCGACAAGTATCTGTAATCGGGAAGCATCATATTCATGATCAAGAGCCGCAAGCAGTACCCCTATCATGGTAGCATTCCGAAAAGTTTTTTGCTGCTCAGGGGTGGTTGTGAGAGGTATAGTACTGTAGAGTTTCTCAAACATCCCCCGTAGGGATGTATACGAGGAATGTAGTGGCCGTCCATTCTGCTTTATGGTGAATATGTCATGCTGGAGCTGTAACATTGTTGTCTCATTTCGCACTTGCGAATAAGTGGCCACCAGTATGTCCCACATCGCCTTAGCGGTGGGCTAATGGAGAACATCATTTGCAATCTCCATCGACAACGTGCCTGAGAGCCAGACCTTGGCGTATGAATCATCATCCTCCCAGGAGACATAGATCCCAGTCTTCGCAGTCGATTCTTCCTCGGTAAGAATGTACTTCTTACCGTTCGACTTCATGAGGCTCGTGAACTACTTCACCCAGAGCTCATAATTTGTCCCATCCATCTTGACTATTGGCGCGGGACCTTTGAACGCGCCTATGGAGGGCGTATCAACTTTGTTTTCTGACATGTCGTCGGAGACGGAGGACTAGGATCCGTAGACCAAAGGAGAAGTGTCTACATAAACTGTATAGGATTTGGGTGCATATGTAGACGTTACACACTTAAATCCATGGAGAGAGAGAGAGGCCGACGAAAGAAAAGGTGTCGATGTTGGAGGCTCGGGGTGGAGGGGCCCGGCGGTGTGGAGGTGGGGCTCGGTGGTGGAGATGTGGCTTGACGGGAGGGTCGGCGGCGTGGAAGTGCATCGGTAGAAGGGGACCCGACGACGCGATGGGAGGAGGGGCAGTGGCAGGGAGGCGGCGGTGCCGAGAAGGGAGGGGAAGGAGGAGGCGGCGCTGAGAAGGAGGAAGATGGGAGGGGTCGACGGTGGGAAGGGTTAGGGTTTTAAGGTTAGGGTTTTGGCTCTGATACCATGTTGGTGGAAAAGAGTTATCTGTTTATTCCATCGAACCATAGGCTCTCTTATATAGAGTGGACCTATGGGTAAATTACATAAGAGGTTATCAGGAAAATAAAAATAGAATAAACGATACACTGACTACATAGTTATCTCCACACACCACATCAACAAAATTATCTGACCACTACACTAAGGCCTCCTCTATCCTCGTGGAAGGAACTGTTCGAGGGCACCACATCATGCACAACTTGCATTCCCAACGTCTATGTCCCTACAAAATACACTTGAAGCACATGGCCTCCCTCTCCGAAGTCAAAACATGGTGTTGATCACGCCATCAGTGATGCACGTCTTCCAGTCACCATAATAAACATCATCTTCTAGCCTCACAACACCATCATCCGCAACAGCATCAGACTAGGAGCCCCTAACGACGATAGCCACAATCACTGTAGCAGACGAGGACCCCTAATCCCACCAGTGAAACTCGTAGAATGCCAAAGGTACATGCTGGTGCATTAGCACCATGTGATGAGGCAACACACCCCTGTGAAAATCCATGAGAGGTGCAAGCCTCTCATGTTGATCTGGCCCCGAGCGCAGTGCATCAGGCCAAGAGAGGCAACACTCCGGGAGCAAAGCTGCACCGTCCGACCCTCCCTCTGATCGCCAAAACCAATGCCCGTCCCTTATCTCTGATCATACTTATCTTCCCACCCCTTTCTCCAGAAACACTCCATCTGCCTTTTGTCATGTAGTATGTTAGATTATCCTAACTTCATAATTATCGCAATAATTTAATTTTATTAAACCAATACCTAGATTATTGTTTTAACTAAAAAAAATCATGGTTCAATTTGCAAAATTTTCAAATCCTCTCATATCCATGTGCAAGTAGATTTCTTAGCTTAAGCTCTATGTAGACTTGTTCATTTAAGATCCATTCAAAAATAGATTTTTTTACATTAAGTAGATGGAAATTCCTTTCTTTGTGAACATTCTTAAGTGAACGACTCATATTATATTCGTTCTTGCAAAAGATGTGAAGTCCCCCATGTAGTCGATGTTATATATTCAGACTGGTGAAGAGTTGAGTTAATTGGGTGATTAGATCTTCTAGGAAGATTTATCAACTATATAGGGAGGGTCGTGTGTTAAATGTTACATCCCGCATCACCTATGTATAAGAGAGTGGGTGTGAATGGGTCCCATATGTAGGGCCTCCCGTAATGTTTTTCACCCTTGAAAGAGAGAGAGCCATATTTTGTGGATGAGGCATGTTATGGGAGATACCCTAAACCTTAATTAGTGACCTCTATAATGAGATCTATTCTTTGAGGTTCAGAGAGAGAGAATATTGGCTTCAAGGTCCCTATAAGAGGCGTCCATTTTCAAAATCTCCGTATGCACATTCCCCCAACATTTTTTTGATCCGTACTGCTCAACAGATCATCACTTTAGACTCCAACTGCTGAAATAAATAATGTGGAAGCAATAATCAAGGACAAGAACATAAAAAGAAAGAATAAGAGCATTCAAGAACACCATGAATTACATGGAACCCTGTTCCGTGCGAAGCGGGATGAAACCACGAGGCCTCTCTAGGGTCGGAAATTCTATTATGAATCTCTTAAAGAATACGGGGGTGTGGGGCATCTTGTATAGCCCTACAGACAGATAAGAGTCCCACTTATAAATGATGAGGGATTAAACATGAAAGCAGGGTAATTGGATCTTAGAGAGACCCAATTACTCATCCAGTACATACTCTAACACTCCCCCCACTCAAGCTAGAGCTGACAAAGCGGCATCTTGCAACAACAAAAAATATACACAAGACATTTTCACTTGATACATTTGAGAGAGACGGGAGGAGACTCCCTCGGAGTAGTTACTGCTGGGAGAAGACCCGCAGCAGAATGGGTTCACGACAATTAGGACATGCATGTAATAGAGTCGTTGTGACAACCATGACATTCCTGGAGTAGAGTCACTCTAGTAGAAGACATACACAAAGAGTAATCGCACTAGGAGGAGACCGGTGTAGGAGCAATCGATGCTCGGTGAAGACGAAGGGTATGCAGTAGTAGTCTAGTATGCCAGTCTTCATGTTATTGATGGGAAGTAAGCCGGAAACGATCCCAGGTAGTAGAAGTCCGTCTGGAGTAGTTGATGTTGATATTAAACACTAAAAGTAGAGTGGTCGTCTCTCATACACAGATCTCGAGAGTAGGGCTATCCTATACGTAAACCATGAGAATGGCCTCTCTCATATATTATGGGGACCTGAAGTCGGTTCTCTTATATAGAGACCCTGGAGATGAAACTTCTTTTTGAAGAGCCACGAGTAGAAGATGATGGAATCAATAGGATTCGTGTTGATACATCTCAACTAGAAGAATATGCTATGCTCTGTCTCTCCCATACTTGTCGAAATAAAGAACATAAATCATCAACTTGGGAGAAACAACATAGAATATGCAATTTTTCTCAACTTTTTTATTCTTTTCATAAGATAACTTTCTATTTTTTTCATCAGTTGTATCTCCTTTTTTTGATTTTCCTTTCTTTATTTATTTTTTCTCATCGGCATTTTTTTCTGGCTCCCCCTTTTTTTACAAACTTGGCTGGATTTTGCATATTGTAGAAGAGGCCCCCTTGAGCCCAAACAAATTGGACTTTTTATATTACATTGGCTTGTTCATCCCAAAAATAGAAGAGTGGACCCCCCTCCCCCCCCACACACAATTTAAGAAGGGGTGTCGGGACTTCCTCTTGCACATTCACACATTAAGGTTCCCCCAAAGAGAAACACATCTTGCAATTAGGGTTGGGCATCGAACCGAGTCGGGTCGAGTTTGAGTTGGCCCGGCCCAAGCCCATTGGGCTAATGGAACATGCCTAGGACCATTTTATTTTCAAATTCCAAGCCCAAGCCCAAACTCGGCCCAAACAAAATGGGTTGTGTTCGGGTCGGGCTGGCCCAATTTAACACTATGTACACCAATATCATGTATTTTGTCCTTGCATTTATATTGTTGTTTCTTATGCATGTGTGCATGCTTAATACTTTAAGTACGGCAACTAATTCGTGATTCTGACATTAGTTGTATGCTAGAAATAGAAATGTGGTAAAAAATATGACGACTTAAACCACCATTCAATTCACCATTACATATTCTATTGTAGATGTGGGCACTATGACCCAATACAGATTGGTTACTTGCAGTTGTACATGCTCTAACACTTGAGGACTCATATTCCATTCTTGCATATTAATGTAATAATCTTGCATGTTAATAGAATAATATCCTCAATCCGTGCTAATGAATATGATTATTAATGGGTCTAACTATTTGTTCTAAACTAGAAAAAAGGATATGAAAGTTAGAACATTGTATTTCAAGCAAACATGAATATATTGTATATAATTATATCATATAGGTCGGGCTATCGGGCATGCGGGTTCGGGCCTTCTCAGACCCGAACCCAGCCCGGTAATCAATATGGACTCATTTTGAGGCCCACGGCCTGCCCACCAAATTTCAGCTTCGGTTTTGGGTCGGGTTTTGGGTCGGATCGGACCGACCCAGCCCAATGCGCAACCCGACTTGCAGTGTTGTCTCCTGATGGTTCTTGGAGAAAGGAAGTCATGCACGGGCCATTGTTGTGGCCTAGAGGGGAACGCATGATCAATATGATCATCATCGTCGTTGCAAACATTGGTTATTCGCCTGGAGTTCCGCGTGGGGGTGTGATGAGAGCATTGGAGACTATCTTACGCAAACAAAGAGTCTTCTTCTTCCACTTACAAGTGAGAGGTGATGGTGCTAACTAGTGCGCACATTGCACCTGCAACCCTTTCCGAAGGAGGTGGTGATGGCTATGCGAGGACTCGTGCGAGGACCTCACGATGTACGTCAAGCAGTGCATCATGAAGCTTTTCATGGTGCTCATAATGTGGACGATCCTCGTCGAGTTCTTCTTCCTTTTCTTCATCCACAAATAGGGCTCTCAACAAGGGAGCAATAGCCGCATATTATTCTCGATGGAGGAGAATCCATTTCCGTTGAGGGTTGTGGCCTGCAATACGAGGTGGATGTAGATTGGAGCGGTGAGGTAGCAACCCATTCGGAAAAGAGGGCCTCGAATCATCGTTAGGGCTCCGTTGGGGAACCCCTGATTGCATATGATAGTGCAGAATGATTATGTGGCATATTTTAACATGCATCATATTTCAGTGCCATATAATTTACTATTTTAACATGCATTAACACGGAATAAACCATATTTCTCATGCTTATTTCAGCAATGAAACAATGGCTAATTACACCATGCATTCATATATCATGCATATCATCATCAAAACCAGTCTATCAAGGTTTAGAAATACGATATGCAATATCTGCTTAATAAAAAGGTTTTAAGTGATTAAGCAAGTAAATGGTATAATATGGTGGTATATGTGAAATATGCAGTTTAATATATTAATCAATTATGATGTGGTTTTAATCAAACATTTGAAAATATCCTCCATGTTTATAAAAAAACAATAACACAAAAAACTAGGAATCTTTTCAAAAACGAACAAAAGTTCACATATATAAACGAAACTCCTGATATAGGATGAGTGGATGCAATGAGAAAATTGTCACGATTGAGGCGATAGCGAGTGGAGGTGGCAGAGAAGGTGGTATTGACAAGTAAAGGAGGCTAGAAGCAATTATACACTTGTAAGTTGTACTCAATAGTAGATGGGATAGGCAAGAACTTACCCCGCTTATGCTAATCTAAGAAACATATACAAATATCTAATATGGCTAGATATAGGCGACTGATCATAGATGTAGTTTACGTGGTCCAATGAGAACCTAGACGAAATAACCACCTAAATTTATTTTGAGTCAACGTAACCACTTAATATGGCATATTTGATTTAGCAGTCTAACCACATACACATATATGATTGCATAACACATATAATTGCATATAGGATCGTCTAGAATGACTTTCTTAACACAAAGGGCCACTATTGTAGGTCGAGATAAAAAAAAGTGAAGCTAGTTATTCCTTTCCATATATGGTGCCAAATGATGGTGGGGATAAGAGGAAAACCTCATTGAGATCAAATACCATCTCATGATTAAATAGAGAAGATGGAAAGAACAAAGTTTCCATCAAGAATAATCAACACGGTCTTTGACCAGATTCTACCATTGAAGTGGTGTATATTCTGGAGTGTGTGGCTCCAGACCATGCATTAATTATAATGGATTGGGATCTCCATACACCCACAATCATCCCATGAAGGAAATGTTGAGTTCTCGAAGAATATAAATGCTCTTTTCTTTTGCTTTTTGTAATCTGAGTACAGGTATACATGAATCGACCCTTTGAATGAAGGAGCAGTTCTCCTTGAATAGGATCTGAAGAATGAGCCTACATTAGGTGTTCCCATGTAAGGCCTCTAAGATCATGCTCCTTAATTACTTGAGGCAGGATCATATTTCGCTTTACGGTTAGTCCGTTCTCCCCTTGTGGTTTCCATGGGGAGAGCATTGGTTGTAAGGTCAGATTACGTGATTAATGTTGGAGTATAAGGTGTATGCGCCTATTGAGTTGTAGATGGGTAAATGGATACCTCAAGGATCCATTTACCCCATCCCAGTGTTTAGTCCAACATCGTCCAGTGGTGGGACTTGGAGGCTCTGGAAAGGCTATATAAGGAGCCCCAGGCCTCCAGTAACAGATGAGAGAAAGTCAATAGACAAACACGACCCTTTGAGGCCTTCTCCCGTGGTTTTATCCCGCTCCTCACGGGGTAGGGTTCCACATAAAATCCCGCGTTCTTATTGTTCTTTATTATTTTCCATGTTTTCGCTTCCGCTTCCTATTTTTCTAACATGGTATCAGAGCGGGTCGATTCTCGAGGATTTCAAGTTCTTATATATGTTCGAGATTCGTGAATTTTCTGTTCTTGGAAATTATTTGTCTTTCAATTCCCCTTATGAAGATCATGTTCGTGGAATATGTTTGATCTGTTCAAGTTTTAGGGTTTCATCAGAAACCCTAGGTTGCGGCCATCAATCGTCATCTTTGTGCAGTGTTGTTTCAGATTTGCAGCCATCTATTCATCCGCATATCGGAGCACATGGGCTTTCGAGCCCCAGTTCTTGCCGCACCTCCAAGCCATCGAGATCGTCATCATCATTTTCGAGAAGGAAATTAGATGTGCGCTTCTCCATGCATGATCTCGACGCCGTCTTCAGTTCCCAGGAAATGCAACTTCATGCGTGATTCTCATATGCATAATCGTATTTGGCAAAGGCAGCAGTACCCTAAGAAAAATAGGGATCCACATCCAGCACGAAGAAGGAGAGAAGCAGAGCAGATCCCCACACCTTCTCCAATATGCGTCTTCACCGAGCAGGAACCCTTCATCTTCATCACGCGCAGCAGATGCGCAGATCTCCAGAGCCTCTCTCCGCAACCCTTCAAGCCGCACAGGCGGCGGTGGCCTTCTGGACAACCAGGCGACGCCGCCTGGTCCCGAGCACGTGCCTCTCTCTGCAACCAGATGCGCAAATCCCCATCACGCATGCTGCAGGCTTCTCCTGGCGGTGACCCTCCAAGCGGCGATGCCGCCTCTCCTTCACGACCTCCAAGTGCGGCAGGCGGTGCCCCATCTCTCCGTCCAGCCTCCAGGCGGTGCCACCCACATCTCCAATTCCTTCCGCCTTCGAACCTCGGGGCCTTCATCATCCAGGCAGCGCCCCAGCAGTCGCAGCCCAGGCCCCAGCAGTCGCATCCAAGAACCCGCGGCGCACCTCTCCAGATCGCCTTCTCAAGCGATGAGCTCCAGTCCCCTTGGCGGCGCAGGCCCTTGGGGTTTCCCGCTGGAAACCCTTGGGTGGCGGGTTAAAGAAGAGAAAGGGTTCGTGGGAACCCTAAGGGTAGCGGACCCTCGTTTTATAAAATATTTTTTTTTCTAGAGCCCAAGTGGGCAGGGGATGTCCGCGGAAAAAAATGTTTTGGGGTCCAGATGTGGGCCCGTTTAAAAAAAGAAGAAAAAAAAGAAAAAAAGGGAGCGTAAAAAAAACCGTACGGAAATTGCAAAAAAAAATATGTGCAAAAGCCGAAAAAAAGGTTTGAACGGTTTAAAAAAATGTTTTCAAAAAAAATGATGATGACGGCTTAAAAAATGAAAAGCCACAAGTATGTTTTGTTTTCCCCTTCTACCTTGTCTTCTCCCAACTTTGCCGATGTTCATTTTCCGACAAGTATTGGAGAAAGGGAGAGTATATATGTAGAGTCACAGGTCTTGTGCTCCAGATTCATATTAGCCAGATATTCAGACTCTACAGTTGTTCAGACTTGATATCAGAAGGTTCCGAGTCCAGTTTCAGACATGCACGAGTTTGCGGTCATTTTCAGATGAGCATATGTTGCCATCATCAGTTCGAGGTTCCCATCATTCTTGTTGTTGTTCGGCCAGAGTTTTCATGTGAGCCATAAGGACTCCAGAGCAGAGGACCATTCCCTATGCCATTGAGGGCAAGGGTTTTCATGTGGTATCATAGGTACACCAGAGCAGTGCACCATTCTCTGAGCCAGATGGGAGAGACCCAGTTCTCCGATGAGGAGACTTCAGGCGCAGTTTCAGACTCGATGGATAGATTTCGAGTCTTCAGTTGACTCACACTCCAGCCCGTTCGTCCTCCTCACCTGCACGGCATGAGAAGCAACGTCCTCAACTACAGCAATGTGCGCGTTGGATTGATATTGTTCGTAGTGTCCTGTAGCGTTGAGTTGAGTTTCTTTCTGTTTGTCCAAGCTGAGCATTGCATGCTCCAGCTTGAGGGGGAGTGTTGGAGTATAAGGTGTATGCGCCTATTGAGTTGTAGATGGGTAAATGGATACCTCCAGGATCCATTTACCCCATCCCAGTGTTTAGTCCCACATCGTCCAGTGGTGGGACTTGGAGGCTCTGGAAAGGCTATATAAGGAGCCCCAGGCCTCCTGTAACAGATGAGAGAAAGTCAATAGACAAACACGACCCTTTGAGGCCTTCTCCCGTGGTTTCATCCTGCTCCTCACGGAGTAGGGTTCCACGTAAAATGCCATGTTCTTATTGTTCTTTATTATTTTTCATGTTTTCGCTTCCGCTTCCTATTTTTCTAACAATTAAAGATATATACTGTAAGTAAGACATGTAGAGGTTGTTGGGAACAATCGCCCTCCTCCTTCAGGGAACATCTCCACAATATTATGGGACATGATTGTGGATAGAACACAAATCATGTAGTTGTCTATTCATGATGCTCTCATTCACATTCCATGTATCCCTCCTCTACTAATGACCCATGTTATGCATGAAGCCATGGAATAGTAATGATTGTGATTTGTGGTTGTGTTGATGCCTTCCTTTTAGGACAAAATCCTTGCATAATTGATGGAATCTATGGTGATTATAGCATAATGGAACATTACTTTACAAGAAAGGATATAGGCTTACTCTTCTAATGTGACATGAGGTAGGTTAATGAAGAAGGACCTTGACTAGGTGGTTAAGGTACATCATTGTCTCGATCTAGACCAACTCTTAATTCATCGTGGATGTTTTTACTCAAACTCGCAGCTAATTGGATTCTTCCCATGGGCGGCACCTTAGGAGCTCCTGCTCATAGGATCTTGAGGGATTCCCTAGAGGAATTCTAAGTGGCATAATCTGGTTTGTAGTTTGTTTATATATAGGAGAAACTTCAAATAAGGTGGGTCTTTCTTGAGTTTAGGAAAGTCACGACAATTCAGATATTTTTCCTATTTATTTACAATTTTATGTCATATATTTGATGAAATGTTAATATAACATGTATATCAAGATAGAGTTATGAAAATATTTTCGATGAAAATGTATGGATGTTATATTTTACAAAACCGTTTGATCATCATTTTTTACAGTGTTTAGTTTATATTTTACAAAATTATTACACAATTTACTAAATTGATAGTGGCTTTTTAAAGTTCAATAAAGACCCACCTCATTTAGAGGGCTCCCTATATATAGGGAAATTTTCCAATGGACCATGTTTCCATTAGAGTCGTAATGAGCATACTCTTTTTTTACTAATATTTTCTATCATTTCGAGCATAATATTTATTGGTTTACAACTTTTATATCATATTCATATTATTAGTAATCATTTTCACACACAAACCTTAAATTCATACAAAATAATTGTATCTTTATTTGTACTGCCGATGTCTTTCTATTCTTACTAATGACTATTTCGTATGATTTAAGGTTTTCTTTTTGTAAAAATGGTTACTAATAGTAAGAATATGATATAACGCTTGTAAACCAATAAGCATTGAACTCAAAAAGATAGAAAATATTATTAAAAAATGAGTGTGCTCATTACAACTCTAATGTGCACATGGCACATTAGATCAGCCCCATACATATACATATATATAGGAGGTCCTTCCAATAGGACGTGGCCCTTCTTGAGTTTAGGAAGGCCGCTCCCTTTTCTATAAAAAAAGCATCAGCACTTTAGCACTTTAGTACAATACATATACAATTTGTATTATAATGTGTAGTTTTGATGTATGTATTTAGTAAAAAATACAATGTACAGTTTTGCATTTTATAATGTGCAGCTTTGTATTTATAATGTGCAGTTATAATACAAGCTATATGTGTATTATACTAAAGTTCTAGTGTTTTTTTATAAAAAAGGGGTGGTTGTCCTAAATCCGGGAAGGACCACATCCTATTAGAAGGGGGCACTATATATATAGGACCTCAGTGAGATTTATCTCGTGTTCATGAAGCCTAATCTCGATGAGGCTTTTAGAATCCCTATAAGGTTAGACTTAAGTCTTGTCTTAGATCACGATCCACCACCCCATCTTAGAATAAGGAATTTGAACAAGTTGCTGAAAGAATCGCATGTTTTTCTCGTGAGGTGCATAATAATATTAATAGCTTTAAATCTATGCAAGTGCAAATTATAACAAGTACATTGTCTAATTAAAAAACAGAATTTCTATTGGAAGTTTAACATCATTGAATGTTCTCTTCAATTGGCTAAAAATTGTGAAGCTCTAAAAAGCTAAGCAAGGCAAGAAAAACATTACGCGTCAACTAGACCATCCAAACAAATGAATATGAAAGGCATATATTCAATAAAAAAATCTCAATTCCTTGTGATCACCAGAGGAGGATAATTCATGTGTGCGATAAAATGAAAACATAGTTCATCTTATATGGTGGTATTTTTGTCATTTAACGTAGCAAAGCTGCCTTTTGGTTTTAAGCCAAAGCGCCTCTAAAAGAGGCCATGCTGCCTATTGAAGACACGACTCTCAACGTCAAAGATGCTTCTTGAAGAGGTGGATCTCTACTTGCGGGGATCGTATACTTTTGCCTAAACCAAAGCTGCCTTTTAAAAAGACAGCTTTGTTAAGGTAGAAGGGGCTTTGATTTCAAACCAAAACCGCTTCTTGAAGAGACCGCTCTCTCCTTCTAATGAGCATAAACTTTTTTCTTAACCAGAGTCGTTCTCTGAAAAGTGGACTTTCTTAAGGTAGAGACAGTTCTGATTTTAGGCCAAAACTGCCCCTTGAAGTTGCAACTCTCCACTTGTGAGCAGAATAAACTTTTGCCTAACAAAATTGCCTTTTCTTTGTTACGGTAAATAACGTATACGATGAATTACGTTTTCCTACAATTTTACTCACGGACTTTTCTCATCACCAGAGTGCTAATTCCAGATACAAACAATAACATTACGCGGCATCAGATATAATTCAATTCTAATCTCCCAAATACCAAATCCAGAGACGAGACGGAGATATAATATACGAAATTGAGGGCAGAAGGAATCTAGATCACCTCTCTGCCGGAGTTGTGGTGGAGATGAAGGGGGGTCGTAGGGGAAAGGGTGGAGGCAGAGGGGGATACGCCGCCGTCGAGGCCGAGATTGGCGTCGCCGACGGTGATGAGGAGTTCACGGTCCCTCTCCCTCTCTCTGTTCGCCATCAGAGAGAGATCTCGACACAAACGCTATGCTTGTCCGCGCTGCGAAACGGATCAGGCCACCGCGATGGGATCGATCGCGCTTTTTGGCTGCTCGCGACGGGAAATGTCGTGAGCGGCTTCGGAGGAGGAGTTACCTGCGCATTCGGAAAATGGAGACGAAAGCCAAGCGTGCAGTTGCCTCGTCCCATTTTTTGAGCGCCACTTGTGCGAAAAACGTAGTGAACCCCCAGAAATTGGGGGACTTGCATGCATGACGCATGCCGCGTTGTTAAGATATGAAATAGTTCTTTTTTTGCATGGATGCACCTGCGAGTATTCGTAATTATGCATATGTATCTGTTCCAAGTTGAAGGCTGCCATGGAACATTGCTCACTTGTGCAATCGCATCAAAGAAAATCTTAGGACAAGGCACGGCTCTCGTGTTGCACATATTTTAGCTTGGGTTTTTATAAGTTGTGTCATCATTACATATTACAATAACAATTATATCTCTTCATTTTTTAGAAATATCAGTTATACCCCTGACTTCTTGAATCATTATCTTTTGTGCCCTTCTGTTAATTTGACCGTCAATGAGTTGAAATAAACCATGATTTATTCAAACCGTGGTATGGTTATGAGGAACATAATTGTAAACTCTCTTTTCCTCGTTCTCTCCTAGCCCCAGTCTCAATGCCTCTCAACTGAGCTCGTTCGTGTCGACACATGTTGAAGAAGGCGTTTCATCAGTAGGCTCTGTCGGTGCTACTCCTCCCCCGACCTCCTATGTCCAGTCCATATGCCTCTGTCCTCCTCCCCCTAGCCCCTCCGCCCCCGTCGTCCTACCCCCACCCTCTGAAGATCAGATGGGTGATATCGAGGATGGCTTTGACGATCCATGTGTCTATCAACCCAATCATACGGCTGTTGCTCTTCTGGTTCAGGAGGATACTCCTCCTAACTAGATTAATAATGAGAAGATTGGGGGAAGAACTTGAATTTCTAGGATTTGACTGGCAAAGGATATGATCCAGAAGAACTAGAGTTGTTAAGTCCCAATTGACACATAACCAAGATCCACGAGGTGCATCTAGAAGACAGAGTTGGTGGAGGTGAATTTGTGGGTTCTGCCCACATAGGAGATGGTGCTCAATCCTTCGTTCCTCTACTTCGTCGGCTTAGATTCGAGCTCGGTGTGAAGGGAGAAGGGGAGAGCTAAAGCTTCTATTGGGCATGAGAGAGAAGCTCAATGCTCTAGCCTAATCGAAGGATGAAGGGGTTCGGCTCTGGGGGTAGAATAAGTAGATGTAAAGTTCTTAATTTGGTTATTGCGATTGGACCAAGGGATTGGGTTTAAAGGGACTGAAGGGGGAGGGCGGAGGAGGAGACGATCAGAGGAGGGGCTAGAGTGGGGGCAGAGGAGGAGGGGGTTGGAGGGGAAGGCGACACAAGAGGAGGAGGGGTTGGAGGAGGAGGGGGAGTGGCTGGAGGAGGATGAGGGGATGGAGGGGATGGGTTAGGAAAGGGAGTGGTTGGAGGAGGAGAGGCTGGAGAAGTGGGGTGGGGGGGTAGTGGGGGAGGGGCGAAGGAGGAGGAAGAGGGCTTGATGGGGAGGGGAGGAGGTGGTGGTGGTCGGAGGAGGAGGAGGAGGAGGATGAGTGGAGGGGGAGGGGAGGGGAGGAGGAGGGAGGAAGAGCAAAAGGAAGAAGAACAAAATGACATGTGTACCCTCAATTTTTTATCTAATTGCTCTTGTATCCCCATAGTTAATGTTCGTTTGGGATGGGTATGGATGAGAACTAACCCGAAGAGCACAAGTGATCATTGCGGAAGGAGTCAGTGACAGAATTTGATACTTTTTGCATGGTGGCAACACACGTCCTTGATTTTACACCTCATGAATCAAAAATTTTATTTTAAAGCTCACCAATATCATTTTCTAAACTATCAATTCTGACTTCAAAACTAGTAAGATCGTTTCTAAGTAATTTGTTTCCCTTTTTCATAATATCAAAATTATTTAACAAGAGAGACTTATCATCAACTAATTGATTGTTAATTTTCTTAAGAGATCCGGAGAGGTGCTATAAAGTCCATCATATGAATGTTAACTTACCTCATTGTTTGAGTGATTCAGCTAATCCGGCTACTCTCATGCATGTGCTTTCTTCTTCTTCTTCACTGTTATATGTGTCTTCCTGAAGTTGCTTACATAGCTTTCTTTTTTAACTTCTTTTCTACTATACCTTGTTGCATTAATAGCATTTTTTACTATTCTCTTTCTCCCTTTTTTATACTTAATAAAAGATTTGAATTGTTGGTTAATTGACGCGAGATCACCATAGCTACATGTAGTTCCTTCGTTACCTTGTTACCTGCAAGGGTTAGAGTGTATCTTTTCTTCTTCTTTTCTCCCATTTTCTATCTATTTTCAAAAGGAAGATTGTTACCTATGATATCCTCCATAGATGTTGTATTGAAATTGGTTGTGAAGGATACGGGAATCCTTAAGCGCATCACGGAAGCGTGATGATCGCATCCAATGCGATCAGAGTGACTAGTCGCACTAGTTGCTCGGTGTAGTGGAATTTTTTTAAAAAAATAAATCATATGATGAAACCATATGATACAAGAACATTTCTTGGATCGTTTCATCTAACCATATAGTATTAGAAATACCTCTTGAAGCGTGGTTGCGATCACTTGATCCCTAAAGTAAGAGATTCTCCTGAGTCAAGTCTGATCCACGAAGAAGGCACTTGCGGGCGCGATGATGAGATGCGTGCCTCCCGCAATCGAAGGTGAAGATCCAAGCGATAAATCTCATGATTTTATCCGACGAAATCCGATGTCTTCCACTTATGCTAGAAGCACCAAGGAAGACGGAGATCCACGAGCGATCGAGGCGACAACACAGCGGCGTAACGACGACTGCAATTCTCTCAACACCCAAGGTGGACAGCCACACTTAGAGAGAGAGAGATGGGGTGTGAGAATGAGGATAGAGAGAGAGATAGTAAACATGTATATTGAAGGGCTAGGGTTGCCCCTTTTTATATAGTAATTTGAGAGTCCATGGATCACAATCCATGGTATACACAAAATCAACGATTAGATTGATTTGTATTTTTAATCAATGGCCATGATCATTGTTGTTTAATAAAGCAACAATTAATTTATATTAAATTAAATATATGTTGCATTATCATAAACATAATTTAATTTAATAAAATTAATCAGCACAAGATAATAAAGAGGACAATAACCTTCTCCTAAAAAGATGGGACGTCACCTTTGAACAATTCAAGGGTGACGCCACTTCTTTATTAGGTGAGTTTTATCTTCTTTATTTTATGAGATAAAATCTCATTATCTTTTAGTTATTTACAACATCATTTATTGTAAAATATTCACTAAATTGATTCCAAATTAATCGGTGATTATTTCAAACATGCCATTGAGAAAAAAATTGTGAATCACATTCACAACCCAAAACTAAATGTAAATTATATTTCCAATTAATCGCCCAATGTGAATCTAATTCACATTAACAATCATTTAGTAAATATTATTTACAAATGAGCTCTCTCCATATATTATAAATCATATTTATAATATACATTGATATCATGGATAGCATGGATAGTACTATCTACATTCTGCATATCCTTGATAATTAAATCTCATTTAATCATCTTGGACAATCATTCTCATAATATGAATCTCATTCATATTATTCTTGATAATTAAATCTCATTTAATTATCAATATCCTGTTGCTTGGATGCACAATTCAGCAAAGGAAATATTCTTGAACTCCTTCAAGAATAATGTGCTTTCTCCGTAGATACTTGGAGATAATGACAGGGCGATTGTACATTCCATGTATAGTGACTTGGATATTGAGATCATATCTCAAATCCAGATCTCGGGGACCTCTCATAGATGCTTGATTAAATCAAGTCCGTAGATCTAATCTTCTCATTGCATTTGAATTTCATTCAAACCAATGTCCAATCCTTGGACCAAGATTAGATCACTTCTCTCTACTGAGAGGAGTCACTAAAATCCAGACATGTTTCATCACTTCCTCGAAATGGAAGCGTCATGGTTATACAATCGTTTATGATCACACCACCCTCAGGCATTCCCAATACCTTTACATCCCGCATACTAGAAGACCTAGAATAAACCCTAAGTCTAAGATCACTTTAGACTGTCTTCTTCAGGGTTTTATCATTAAGATTCTCATTTAGTCATTGGGAGTTGGTACCGATCATGTAAGATCATGAATTTTTGACTCAAAGATCTAACCGTATCAAAAACTAAATTTAGCAAAATACATGTAATATATAATTTATTGAAAGCGTCTCATCATCATCTTTCCAATGCATCCGGAATTTTCAAATTCTGACTCCGAACGAGGGAGATATGTTTTTTTAAGAGAAGGGTTATTATGTATGAAATGATGTTCGCGTGTTGCACAATTGTAATTGTCCAATCTCTATTTAAGAGATCATAAGAACGACCATGAGAACCCTAACCCAACTCTTCCTTCCTCCCATCATCTCCCACCTCCATATCCATCATTCCGGTCATCAGAGACTCGCAAGGACTAGCGAGATGCGTTGTTCGCATCATTCTCGTGAGGATAGCATAGGAAACAAGATGATCCTCTTGGTTTCAAGTTTACAGGTAAGATCTCCTCTCTAGATCGTACATTTGGATTGGATTCTTGATTTTTCTATTCCTCCATTGTATAAATCATAATCTATTCAATTGAAGGGTGTTGTTAATGAACGAATCGGAAAGGGAAAGTCGTAGATCATGGAAAAACCATGCGTAGTCATATCCGAGTCAAGGTAACGGAGTATTTTCCCCTTTCAATCTTCTGACATATATCCTTTCGATTGTGCCATATTTGTTTCAATGAAGGAATTGTTATTCCATACCATATCTTTGGTTTCCTAACCTACAAGAAACCTACTTGATGATTGGGGAAACCACCTTGAGTGATATGTTGTCATCTTTGTTTGTTCCATCATCTTATCGTACCATGTGTTTCGTTGTGAACGTAATAGAGATTAGTGGAAAAGATGAGATCTACATGGTGACCTTGGGCCTTGAAGATTATATATGGTTTTAATGTATGATAGGGTCTAAGGTGCATGTTCTCGCATACACACACACACATCCCGTCATTACTAACATGAATTAGTTAAGCTAAATAAAGCTGGTTAAGAGTTTCAACTATGATTGAATCGATTGAATCAAAGTATATCGAGGTTAGCATTAGGGGTTATATTTTAATATTATTGCCTTTCAGACGACAATGCTAGAATGTAAATTGGTCAACCATTATGGCAAGACAAAATTATACTAATTTTGAATATGGAATCTAGATCTTAAATGGCATTAACTTTGAGTAGAATATGGAAATATATTAACATACTAATGCCTCAATCTTTGATAGCATGTGGAATGGTATTTATGCATTTTGAAATATGAGGAGATTCGGATTTTGTGCATGTTAAATAATTGGAGAATTTATGCATAAGTATAACTCTCGTGACTTTGAAATTTTATTAAGTTTGGATATTGAGGATATTGGAAGATATAAACGGCATGCGCATTAGCTCCTCGATAATGATTGGATATTACATCATTATATATGGAGTTAGATATTAAGTAATATGGGAGAACATTACGGCATGATGAGTATAATGTAATGTCGATTATGGATTGGAGCTATTACTTTATAGTAAGATGTGAACATTAAGTGCATAAAGTGACATAAGAGGAAACCAATCATACCTATAGTCTGAGTGACAAATTGGGCATAATTTGGACTGCATGATTTTGTTGGAGAAATCGTCGGACTCGAGAGTATGCATGCATTATTTCTAGTCACATATTTAATTTATTTGATTTGGGACCATACATTTATGATTTCCATTGGTGAAATTATTGTATTTGGAATTTCACAGATACCATTTCTACTGAGGGATTTGTCAGATTTGTAATCAAATATTCATGGCAGTCTATTGGATAAATATTTGGATATGAGATTATTTACCCAAGGGTACATTAATAGACCTAAAACTTCGTGTGATATGATACCCATAAGGCATTATGGTTTTAGAATATGTTATGACAAACATCAAGCATTGCATTTTTGGTGATCATGGATTCTTAAATCTTGTTATGTTGAGATATCATAATTGTTGGTGGTTTAATATCATAACCCTGTTTGATTTTGCCATACTCATGTGGGGACATGCATAGATTTGCTATTAGAAAGTAAATAAGATTGGAGTTCAATTATCTTGATGAGGAAGAAGAAATTATCAAGGTAATGAATGCATAATCATTCTTTTAAGTTTTGTATACAGTTGAAAGAAAACATAATTGGTAACTTAGGTCGTGCCTTCATTATCAAATTTTATGTGGTTGTTAAATCCCTATTATTAGGGTGAATAATAAAGCAAGTGATTTTCATAGGCGATGTTAATAGTAAATGTCATGATGAAATGTATTGGTATGTGAGTAAGATACATTTGTTTGAGAGTCTCACCAAGTATGATAGAAAAATAATTGATGGATTACGGATGATCGCATCGGGTTGATAAGATAAGAATCACTAAGATGTGTATATAGTACGAGACCTCGGTAACTATATAATATAAATATACCCCAAAACAATGGTGGTTTAATGTGATTTATTTTAGGAATCCATGATCTGTTAATCATGTTTTGCAATGATTCATCTCGTTAAGTATAATGATAATAGAAGCCAGACATTAAATATGTCAGTTCCACCAACTATGATCAATCAATTACACTATGATTATAGGTAACTAAATCAAGGCAGAAGAGTTCCACCTATGATAATGAAACACCTAGAGGTCATACTCAAGGTATATTACCAAGTAATATCGATGTTACGATTTGATAGAAGCAAAAATATGATGCAATGATCTTTCGATTAATCAATAGGTGGACATATCTGGTAGATCATTTGTAATATGGTTGATCCATGAATATAATTATGTCCCGTGAGTCATATGATGCTTGCACATGTTGAGATTGACACCGTGGTGATGTAAATCTTATATCTATATCTAGGTCATTGAGTACATTTGAACCTCATGTGCTTGTGAATCCTTGACACTATGGTATCTTAATTTGTTAACTTAAAGGTAAAATAAATACTGCAAGGTGGGTGCACACCCTTGTAGTCCGGCTGAGCCGACAGTGAGTCAAACCACTCGAGGGGCATCATAGAGTGGGATGGTGGTAGTTACTCTGGAGAGTTTTGGTGGATGCATGTGTGCATTGCACCGTACAATTTCGTAGTTGTGACCACTTCTTTTGGGGCGAGTGAGTCTCCCCCGACAGACTCGGTTGACAGAGTTGCGAGTCTCTAGGCTATATGCTCATGTCTCGAGTGTAAGAGTACTACCAACTAGACTAGCTGAAGAATCACGCTTGCGTACAGTTTTTGGGCTATACTTTGAATGAAGTGTTGCAACACTCCAATCCTAGTGTAGACTTTTTCCTTTGACGAGTGAGCCTGGGATAAACTGATAAATGGTTAAATGATTTCTTGATGAAGCTAAACGTAAAACAAATGAAATAACTCATGGATTAAGTGTTATGATCTTATGTGAATAATCACTTTAATCTCTTACATGATAATATGCATGAATTGGACCATGGTTATGGTTGTATATTATAGTCTTCTACAGGATATGAGATGTACAAGTGTAGGAAGATGGTGGTTTTACTCGGTTGTTATGGCAACTCTTAATATGAAATATGAGCATCATGTTGAGAATATATGTCGAGAACAAAAATTATGTACATCATAGGGACAAGCTTGAACCAAGTTACTTGCGATAAACAAGAAATTACTTGCCACTAGTTGTTCTCTCTACTCACACAATTTTGGATGGTACCGCATGCCTTACAAAAGGATCGTGAATATTATCGGGATATCCACTCTTGCTACTATATGGTGATTCTTTCAAATTATTGCACATAGCATGTTGTTCGATATCTATTATTGCTAAAGAAACTACTAGCATCCTTTGCTTCACATTTTTCATATATATGTTCTTATATGTGGTTTATGTATTCTCCATTACTGGACCACTTTGGCTCATCCGTTGTATCCCTTGATTTTCCAATCAGGTTACAGGTTTAAAATGTACGAAGTCAAGATGGGATGCAGAAGTGAATACACTAATAAATAAAGTACAAGATTTGAAGTTATTATCTTCTTTAGTTATTTACACAATGTAGCTTTTGATTGAAGGATTATGGAAATGTACATGCAAATAAAATATTGTGGACATTGGTAATATTGTTCTTTCTTCTTCATGCTCTGAATGGTGATTGTATGTACTTGTTATGATTATTGTTGGATATCCAGATCCGGGGAGTTAAGAGAGGCGGTCAAAAAAATGACCAGACGTCCCATCCCCCTCGTCTAGGTCACGAGGGAGCGGGGCGTTACAGATCATATGCTTTCCAAAAGCATATATCATACCTATAAATTCTGTCAAGCTTCCAACGCAAGACGATCATGCATGGAAATTAATATATATCCCAATACCTCATGAGTGAGCTCATGTCTTCTGGTTCGATAGCGAACATGTATGATCCCTTTGAGAGATCGTGTCACTCATATGCCCTTGCATGCATACCAGCTCGCCAGTATATAGACCTTGATTAGGTCATCAACCTATTGGTCTGCCAAATGTACATACTCATACATATAGCAACACATCTGTCTTAGGTCAGAGGATGCATGCCTATATCGTGACATCATACGACATAGGTCTTTAGTTATCTCGATCTCGTTAAGTCAACACCTTGACCTAACTTATCTGACACGTCCGAATCTCTATTCCCATGCAGAGGACCTGCATCAAGAGGTCGGTCAGATATCAGCCTTCAAAGCTAGGATTGCCATCTCCCACTCAGGCTGGAGATCACATCTTGACAATCATTTGACGATGCTTGATGAGTCCTCAATCTAACTCTTTAGATATTCATCTAAGCACCAGCCTCTATGATTCAACAATTGAATTAACAGCTTTATGATGTCAAGATAGCTATGGTACATAACCCTATTTGTACAGAGGGACCTTATAGTGCATTCATTTACTTAATTTCAGACAGGTAGTGAAATAAACCAATAACTTTTATTGATATATCAAACATTACAATAACATTTATTGCAGGAATGGTTCGCCCTGGGCTCACATGGCTAACAATCTCCCACTAGCCCTCATAACCATTCAGGTACAATCCTTAAACCAATACTCATTACATGCTAGTCGAAAACCTTCTGTGTCAGAGGTTTGGTAAGAGGATCGGCAACATTGTCGGCAGAGGCCACCTTGATGATGACGATGTCACCACGCTTTTGAATCTCCTGAATGATGTGGTATATCCTTTCCACGTGCTTGCTCTTTTGATGACATCTGGGTTCCTTCGCATGAGCAATGGCTCCAATGTTATCACAGAGCAACGGGATGGGAGTATCAGAGGAAACTACGCCAAGCTCTAGTATGAACTTGCGTAAGTACACCGCCTCCTTCACAGCATCTGATGCGACTGTGTATTCAGCTTCTGTTGTTGAATCTGTCGTAGTGTCCTGCTTCTTGCTTCTCCAGCTCACAGCACCACTGTTCAACAAGAAAAAAACCCTGATGTAGACTTTCGATCATCAATATCATACTGGAAGTCAGAATCTGTATATCCCAAGACATGGAGATCGCCATCTCCATATACCAAGATCTAATCTTGCGTCCGTCTTAGATATTTAAATATGTTCTTTACTACATTCCAGTGCTGTTCTCCATAGCAGGATTGGTAACGCCTGACCACTCCCACTGCATGGCAGATATCTGGCCTTGTGCACATCATGGCTGATGACTGAGATTTTCTATCGGTCTTGCATTCCACACAAAGCGGGAACACAATCGCTGAGGCGACCGACGAAAGACCTCAATCAATCAACAAATAACCCACAATGAAATATATGCAATGAATATCCAAAAATGTGGAGTTAAAATTTATTATAACTCTACATGCAAATGTGTATAGGTGTAAGCACAAGTAGAGGTCGAACACTGGGAGGCGAAAGGTTGTATGGTGAAAACTGTTATGCAATTATTCAATTCAATGATCATGTCCAATCCTTTATTGTTTTTGTGGGTTTTGATTTTATATTTTTGTTTTTATAATTTTTATTTTGTTTTTATATTTTCATTTTTTTATATTTTTAATTACATAATATAGTTATATATATAAAAAGGTATATATATATATATAAGAGGAGAGAGAAGTAATATAATATATGGATATATATAGATATAAATGCTTAAAATTTATAGATATAATATTTTTTAGCTTTTGATATTTTTCTAATTTTTTTGTTATTTTTCTGGAATATTTCTATTTTTTATGTGTTTTTAATTTCAAAAATATCCTCAATATGGACCAATTAACTAGGCTGAACATAATTTGGGTTTTTAAAAATATAAAATAAGTTCAAAAATTACCCAAATTAATTTTAATACATTAATAATAATATATAGATAATTATAAAAGAAAAAAATATACTTTTGGGATTTTTTAAGGGTTTTTCTATTTTTTGTTGGATTTTGGAGCTTTCTGATTTTTTATTTTTCTTTTTCTTATTTTTAGGGTTTTTCAATTTCTGGACTCAATATATATATAAATACACCACATATAATATTTTGGGAATTTTTCAAAAACATTTTATATTTTTTTGGTATTTTATAAATTAGATAGTACAAAAATGGCTCCTTTTCATTTTTAATAATTAGGTTAAATGCAAAAAATGCAATTTAAAATATGGGCGTGAAAGAACACTACATGAAGCATCTATCCTAATTTTTCTGGATTGTTAGGAGCAACATAGGTATTTTTAATAAATAGATAAAAGACATAACAATTACACAGCCTGGCAGAGGCATTTTTTCAAGTAAAATAAATACAGGGGGCTCTGTGCAAAAATACCTAAAGAAATAAACATTTATTTTATTTTTCAGAACTATTTTGCAATAAACAAAATCCGCCAGGGTATACATGCAATAATCACGCGCCTCACGTGGGACTGCACGTGAGGCGCGGAAGGACCAAAATATAAATACTAGAAATACAAGGCCTTCTTGCAAAATTTACAATTTATTTACAATGTTAAAACTTATTTACAAAATTAAAATTTAAATACAAAAAGTGTGGGGGTTGATTTTGCAATTTACCCCAACGGGCGCTGGATCTGACGATTGAGCTTTGTCCACCTGCCACGCGTCGCCCATCCAACGGCTGGTACCGGTTCGCCGATGAAGGGCTGGGATTAGATCAACCCAGATGATCTGACGGTTGACGAGTCCGATTTTCACCGTCATAAAAATGTGTTTTTATTTTGTTTGTGAAATTAATGAATGTCGTTCGTTGTAGGCGGCGATCGGAAACAGTCAAGACAATAACCACAAATTTTTAATCAATTTCAATCAAGTGGTTTTTATGTTTATTTTACTTGGGCAAGTCCCAATGTCGATCACAAGGAGGCAAAGGAACAACCTAGAGATATGTCTATCCAATTTCGTGTTCGGTTTTCAAGACGGTTTTTTTTGGAATTTTTAATGCAAATGAGGGATGCAAAATGCAATTTCGGCCTATTTTAGGGACTAAAATATAAAACTCGATCAAACAATGTCTGAAAAATACGAAACTTAGCCGAGATGGTATATATGACAAAATTATTGCACTGTATTTTTTTTGGAATTTTCTGATGCAATATAAATTTTTTATGAGTTTTTAAATGCAAACAAAATGAAATTTCAATATTTAATTATAATAAATATTAAACCTACTTATTTTCAAGATATAAATTTATCTAAGATCTATCACTAGGTGATAGACCTCAGAAAAATCCTAGACCTTGAAAATGTGGGGTTGAATACCTATTAAAAATTAAATACTGAAATGTGCTAAATGATTTTTACAAAGCAATTATGCATGCAAATGCAAAGATTTTTTGGGCACAATGTCAATCAAAATTAACTCTACAGTCTGTGATTTTTCAGGGATTTTTAGAGCAGCGGTTAATCAATGATAAATTCCAGAGCATAAGATGGGTAAAATACGCAATTTTCCACAAAATAATTAATTAATATTTAACCACTGACCATAAAAATATCCACGATATGTCAAAATGTAGAGAGTCATGTGAGGAACATTATGCAATTTTTAAATAAATAAAATAATGCAATAAAAAGGTCCAAAGTTACGGGGGAACACAGGGGTACATATGCAATTTAAGTAAATAGATAAAATTAAAAATGCAGAACAGGGACCTAATTGAAATTACCTATAACTCGGGGGGGTTCTGCAAATGTTCTAGAGGGGCACGTGCCTGATAACACGCATAAACCACAAGGGTCACTAATAAAAATGAGAAGTGTCGCTGAGGCGACCGCTTGCAGAATACGGGTTGATCAGCAATTAACCCACAACAAAAGAATACATCAATGAAGTTCAAAAAGAAATGTGAATTAATCTTTATTTACTCTACCATAAAATGTATAGGGAACAAGCATGTAGAGGTCGAACCACAGAGAGCAATACGAAAATGCATGCGCCTACATGTGCAAATTAGTCATCCTTGTGTGAAGTGGGTTTTTAATTAATTAAATATATATTATTTTATTTTATTTATTATTATTATATTTTTTATATATGGATAATAATAATATAATTAGATTATATATATATGTACTATATATAATATAAAGATGTATGGATACCCATAGAGGGTTAGTATATACAAACAATATATATAGGTAGATATAAGTACAATAAATTATATATATATATACTTTTTTTATAAATAATAATAATAAATAAATATAACAATACATATAAATAACTAGATATATATATATATATATTATACATATAGATATATATATTTTTTCTTTCTTTTTAGGAAATACCTATATATACATAAAGTGGTACTATAATATTTACAAAATACTTAAAAGTAGTCAAAAATCAAGGAGTAAAGTCTTTTTGGGTTTTTCATCATTTTTTTACTGTTTTTGTGATTTTTGGGGGATTTTTGAGAATACTTTTAGTATTTTTAAATAACTAAATAATAGCGAACAGTGGAATAAGGTCTGGCTGTAATAAAAATGAACATTAAAAATAGTTACAAGCCTCAAAAATTTTCCACCCTATTTTTCTAATAAATATAATAAAATATAGCATAAATAGGGACTGAGTTTATATTTTTCTGATTTTTCTTCGAGTTTTTATATTTTTTTGAAGTTTTTGGGTATTTTTGGATTTTTAAGGTTTTCCTTTTGAGATTTTTAGGGATTTTTGGACTGACACTAAAATAGTTCAAAATACACCATAGGGAATTTTTTTGGAATTTTTCAATGCATTTTGATATTTTTTGGGATTTTATCAGTTAGACAGTGAATAAAGGACATGTTTTTGATTTTTAATAAATGCAAAAATAAAACAAAATGAAAAACTAAAAATATGGCATGCAAGTACAACCAAACAGTAGCATAAGTCTATTTTTGCAATATTTTTCGAATTAAGATGGAGCACAAAATAAATAGACAAAGCATTCAAAAATTAAATGGCCTGGCATGGGTATTTTTGCAAATAAAATAGTTCGCAGGGGCATACATGCAAAAATTACAATAAAAATACACGTGACCTTTTATTTTCAGGACCATTTAATAAATACAAGAACCCGGCGGGGTCTAACTGCAAATTTTACGCGCCTCACGTGGGTGCTCCACGTGTGGCGCGTAAGGACTAAAACGCAAATATAAAAACTACAGGGAGTCTTCTGCAAATTATACAATTTATAAACATAGTAACTTTTTATTTTTGGGATTAAACTATAAATACAAAAGCTGAGGGGGTCAAATATGAAATTTACCCCCAAACACGCGCGTGATCCAACGGCATCGAGCGCGCCACTTATCCACTTGTCGAGCTCTCGGCGCTCGATACCCCTTCGACGATCTACGGCCGAGATTGCATCTGAGGTCTGATCGCACGGCCCAGGCTTGCGCTATATGGACAACCCTGATTAGAACTGAGGTCGTCCCCTTCATCCAACGGCGACTGCTGCTCACGAAGAACAGGGAAGAATGGCTGACTTCCCTGACTTCGATCGGTGATTTCTCCGCCTCCAGGCGCTCCATGTTGCTGCTGGTGGCCTCCAGGCGTTCGGCAAAGCGGTGCGCACCGTTCGAGATACTCCAGAAGGTCCAGGACCCCCTAGATCGGTTGAACGAGCTCGGAGAAGAGAGGGGGGGTCCTGGAACCTCGCAGGGACTACAATCGAGCCCCAGAGGGCTCCGTTTAGCTTTAGACCTGCACCACAAGACTGAGGGGCTCGAGGGGGTTTTCCTCGACCCGGGGTTTAGGGTAAAAGAGCAGGGAATGGCGGAGGGCGGCGAGGTCCGGCGAAGCGGAGGAGGGGGACCTCGATTCGCAGAGCAGGACGAGCTCTGGATGATCAGAAACGTGGGCTGAGTGTAGAATGCGTAGGGGAAGGCGATGAGGTGGAGCGAAGGGTCGGATATCGTGTCGATCAGGGGAGAGAGGTTCGCCGGAGCTAAACTCCGGCGAACTTCGATCTTGGACTAATCGAGCACCTGAGGCTCTACTGATTACGCTAAAAGCTAAACTACAGAGTAAAAACTAAAACTAAGCTAAAAACAAGAAGAAATCAGCTCTTATACCTGGTTGGCGACCAGGGAGCAGGACCTCCGGCGAGCGGCGACCGTGGGCACTCCTCGCGACTCCTCCGACCGTCTGAAGCCTCCAGGAGAACCCTCATGTCACAAGGATCCTCGAGAACTGGAAAAGATGGTGGAAAATCGACCGAAGGGAGGCCAAAAAGCGGGAGGAAGTCGAAGGTCTTATTTATAAACAAAGTATGCGCCCTTATTGGCCGACGAATCTTGACGAATCCGGGCTATGTACAAGGGAGCATGGGATTGGGCGTGATTCTTGGATGTACAAAGAACAATTTTCCTGAAGGGTCTTATCGTCCTCGAGCTACAAAAATCGCGTGAAAAATCGGGGAAACAGGGCCTCCCGTGACTTGTCAGAGGGGTAGGTCTAGGGTATGAAGAGTTGACCCGAGGTCAACCCTTGGCGGCCTGCGATTGGTCCACGCAGGCCGCTAGAAGACAAAACAGCATGGGTTAATATAGATTAATTATTTTAAATTAGTAAATGATTTTATTATTTTTTTAGTATAAAATAAAAAATGTTTAGTATTTTATGTAGTATTTATTTATGATTTTTATTGAATTTTTCAAGGTGTTTTATTATAGTTTTATTTGAATAATATGTATATGTATGTATTTCCATGTATTTTTATGTATTTTATTTTTAATTTGTTTATTTTCTTTTATTATTTTATTGGCTTATTTTATAAATTTATAATTTATTTTTATGAGTATAAAGGTATTTTTGTTTGATTTTTATGAGTTTATTTATATTTTTAAATAAATAGGTATAGGTGTATGTAGGTATACTTATAGGTGTTTTATCTATGTATTTTGTACACTTAATTTATTTATTGTATTTTCTTGATTTTTATTTTGGGTTTGTGTTTTTTTAATGAGTTATTTATAATGTATACCTTATTATAAGAATAAAAGAATCACTGAATAAAATCCTTTTTATTTATATATAGGTATACATCATCGGTATTTTTGTCTATGAATTTGTAGACTTATTTTATTTTACAAATTATTTTGTTTTCTTTTACTTTCTAATATGTGTATGCATTATATACATTATTTACAAAATTCTAAAAATATGAATTTATACAATAAAATGAATATTTTAATCACTCCTATATACAAGGAGGGCTAAAAACCAAACTTCTGCATATGGACTCCAAAAATTATGAAACCAATTTTATAAAATAGTTCATGGAATGCTATATACAATTAAAGGTGAGTTTGGGTGATTTCGAGTTTTTATTTGCAAGATATGGGTCTGTGAAGTTGAGATTTTGGCTTTTTATTCTGTGTATAAAATGTACACTGGGTATTATTTTTACACAAACTCAATTTTGTATTTTTATTTACATTATTATCTACAACTTTCATGTACAAAGTTTCTTTATTTGATGAATGAATAATTATATATAAAATAGGTGCCAAAAATGCATAAATGAATGAATTAATGAATGAGGTATTTGTTGTACACTGGCCCTTATCTCCCCCTACTTTATTCCTTGTCGACCAATTCCATGTTGGCTTTGGTCTCGGGGTTAGGGTCATAAAATATTTGTAATATTTTATTCCTTTTTTCTTTTCTTTTCTTTATTCTATAATTTTGACATTAAAAACCTTATTTTATGTACCATTAATACAATGAATATTAGGTGCTATTATGTACAAATAGATGCTATTTATATGTATTTGCTGGGGTTTTTAAGGCCAAAATGATAGAATAAAGGTGACGAAATGGAGATTCATCACCCCCCTATACTTGCCTTTGCTAGTCCCTAGCAAACACTTATGCAATAAGTACAAAAAGAATAAAGAAAAGAAAAAGGAAAATGAAAGAAATATAGAGTGAATAGGGATGCTTTCAGTGCAATGCATGTCCTTACAAAGTCTGAATTTGGAGCTCCTGTCAGACCTTGGGTGTGAATGTGTGTGGAACCTAGTCGGGAACCAGCTCTAAAATACAACAACCTTCGATAGTCACAGGACTCGGTTCAACCCACCTCAACAGCCGGGTCAGAACCAGTCTACATCATACGCAAACCCTTATAACTATGAAGCTGACTTGTACGGTGTAAGTGATAGTGGCTCTCCCCAACTGAAATGATAAAAGAACTGACTTCTCCAGAATGACAACCCAATGATTCCCCCATCCAACAGCTCCTTCCTCGAGGAGCAGGGTATTCCCTTCTAAGTTCAAGTGGCAACCAGCTCAAGAGGAGGGGGTGAAGAGAAGAATGGACGGTAGCCAGTGTAGCTACCTATCCCGGGATGCAAGACCAGTGTAGTCAAGTCATCCAGCTGCATGCTTACATATTTGACTTTGGAGCTCAAGCTTGCTTATTGGCTTTACAACATACTTTGCAGGCATTTTATTTTTGTACAGGCCTGATCATCATTTTTTTTCATACTATTCACAGCAGCATTTACATAACGAGTTTTTCCTCTTGAGCCAGTAGACTATCCCTCTTTTGAAGCTTTATCGCAACCCACGATCTCCTGTCTTTAGACCTCATTGCTATTGGACCAGGTTGGGGTGCACTTCCCTCCCTAGACGAGGACGAATGTTTCCACCCGGGTGCGTCTCAGACTGGCAAATCCAATCCCCTCACCACTCCAACTGAGTTGAGCCAAGTGAAAGGTGCAGGTGTCCAAGTTAGGTCACGGTCGGCAAGAGTCATACGTGTGTCTCGAAAAGTTCTAGTTAGTCCACTGAGGTGACTTGAACCCAGTCCTGATTTCTCAAAGAATTCAGTCTGCATAGACCTGAAGTACCTTAGATCTAGTTCCCATAAGGTTCCAGTGCAATTAGGTGCGGTAAGGTCTAACCAAGCTCCAATTTGAGATTTTATCAGACTGATTCAATCATCAAGCTTCACTCAAAAGAATATGAATGGTATGCTTATGCTATGCACAATGAATAATGCAATTTTTTCATAAAGAATTTGAAAGAATCAAAGAATGTTTTTACACAAGGAATTTTTGCACAGGAAATAAGAACTGAAAACATACAAAAAGTATATACACTTATTTACATGGGCGTGCCGCTTTATATACAAATTTTAGGCATTTCTAAAAACTTAACAGGTTTGAAGTAGTTTATTTAGACATGTACAGACAGAATTGGATGTGTCTTATTTCTGATTTACAAGTATCTGCAATGGTGTTCTTATTAGCTTTGGAAAATAATTTTGCAAACTATAGTACACGATAATTTTTGGAATCGTTTACACACATTTGAAAACTATTTTTGCAAAGATTTTTCACACTATATACATAGAATTTTCACAATAATTTTGCCAAGCATTTTTCAAAATATTTGCACATAGGTTTTTCAAATCTTTTCTTTCACACAAAGAAAAAGCTTTTCAATCCACACAGTTTCACACATTTGAAATCATTTCACATCAAATTTTTCAAAACTGGTCACACTATTTTTCAAATCATACTGTATAGGTACCTGATTTATTTAATCAGTATGTACAAAAGAAGAAAAATTGTATTTGATGTATAATATGGTTTGGGGTCCTTATGGACTTTATTTGGGCTTATTCATTATTTACAGATGAGAGATTTTTGTGCGGACTCCTCAGACTTATTCGAGAATCATTTTCACAAGGGTTTTGAAAACTATAGTCCAAAATAATTTTTGCAAACATGTTCACGCATTTGAAAATCTTTTTACAAAGGTTTTACACAGCATAGGTAGATTTTTCAAAACAATTTTGACAATCAAATTTTCACAATCATTTGCACACTAGTTTTCACACATTTTGCTTCCACTCAAAGAAAATAGGTTTTACACACAAAACTAATTTTTCAAACGTTGAATACTTGTACACACTATTTTCACAAGATTTTCTAAAAAGAATGTTTTGCGGAAAACCCTTTTCTGATTTAATAATTAGTACAATTACAAGGAGTCTGAGGAGCTCATAATCATCTTTCATTATTATAAAGCTACTTTTTACATTTTCTTTTATGTTGAAGTGATATTTTATTTTTCAGTATGAGTTATGGCTTTTAGTATATACATGGTATATACGATCCCCCTATACTTAGCTTGAGCAATGTCCTCATAGATTGAAAGGAAAAAGCAAAGACATAACTTGTACTGAGTATAGACAGATCTAAAGAATAAATATGAATAAAATGAATGAATGAGAAGTTGACCGTCCCCCCTATACTTAGGATCAAATGATCCGAAGTATAGCAGACTGTACAAAAAGCAGGGAGGGTCAAGGGTGGGAATATACTGATCGTACTCAGAATGTCTCCCCCTATACTTAGGGTAAGATACTCCTAAGTATAGACAAGAAGAGGAGACAACGGAGAGGATCGGGTCGAAATGAAAAGCTCTAGGTGCACATCCCCCTATACTTAGGACAAAGTACGTCCTAAGGATAGAAAACCTGTCTACAAGGGCGGCACCTTTTTAAGATAGAAAAAGAAAATAGAAAAGGAAAAGAAGAAAAGAAGAAAAGAAGAAAATCAGATGAACAGTTGTTGAATTGCATAATCTGAATCTTTCGATGCCGCAGGTGCTGTAGAGATGTCATCATGGTGCATGAGCTGAACGGAGTCAACAACGGCCGGGAATGTGTCTGGTTCGAGGTAAGGCTTCAGTAGTTGGCCGTTGACGACGAATGGCTGTGCGTCAGGGGACAATTCTGATATAGCAATGCTTCCATTGTCACGCACTTCACAAACTCTAAATGGCCCTGTCCACTTACTCTTTAATTTGCCTGGGAATATCCGCAACTTTGCATCAAATAACCACACTTTCTGTCCAACGTCAAAGGTCTTTCGTCTGATGTGCCGGTCGTGCCAGCGTTTCACCTTCTCCTTGTACATCAAGGTGTTATCGTATGCATAGTCTTGAAATTCCAAGAGCATGTTCAGATCATCTTTTCTCTTCTGACCACTTTTACATGAGTCCAAATTACAGCTGTTGATTGCCCATAAAGATTTGTGAATTAATTCCACGGGCAGATGGCACGGCTTCCCATATACAAGACGATAGGGCGACATGCCCAAGGGAGACTTGTAGGCTGTTTGGTAAGCCCATAGGACCGAGTCCAAGAGTTGAGACCAGTCCTTTCTGTTTGGCCTAACAAGTTTTTGCAGAATAGTCTTGATTTCTCTGTTTGATAACTCCGCCATGCCATTGGGCTGAGGGTGATAAGGAGACGCGACACGATGGTCGATGTCGTACTCCTTTGTTAACTTCTTGACCTCTTTGTTAATGAAGTGGCTACCCCCGTATGATATAAGGATTTTTGGTATCCTGAACCGCGAAATGATGTTCTTCTTCAGAAACTGGCAAACTGTTTTGCTGTCGGCGGCTCGAGCAGGGATAGCTTCAACCCAACGACTCACGTAATCGACGGCAAGGAGGATGTGCTCAAAACCTTGACTGTTAGGGAAAGGTCCCATGAAGTCAATGTCCCATGCATCGAAAACGTCTGCTATCTGAATGATTTTCAGGGGCATTGAGTCTTTTGCAGTTAGTGTTCCCTTCAATCTTTGACAGTCAATGCATCTTTTGACGAATTCAGCTGCATCCTTGAATAAGGTGGCCACCAAAGGCCACACTGTAGAACTTTGGCTGTCGTCCGATCTCCAGAGTGATGTCCACCAGATTCGAGCGAATGACAATGCTCGAGGACACTAAATTGCTCCGTCTGAGGAATGCACCTACGCCAAATACAATCTGCTCCTTCTCTGAATAAAAGAGGATCTTCCCATTGGTAGAAGCGGATGGTCGATATGAATTTGTTCTTTTGGTTCTCCGTCCAATCCGATGGTGTTACCCCAGAGACGAGGTAGTTGACTATATCTGCATACCAAGGAAGAGAATCCACTGCTAATATGGCTTCGTCAGGAAAGGTTTCTGTTATAGGTGCATTGTTCAGAGGAGACTCACGCTGCTCTATTCTGGAGAGGTGATCTGCTACCACATTCTGAACTCCAGGCTTGTCCTTTATTTCCAGATCGAATTCCTGGAGGAGAAGGATCCAACGAATCAGTCTTGGCTTGGCATCCTTCTTCTGCTGTAAGTACCGGATAGCAGAGTGGTTTGTAAAGATTGTGACTTTTGATCCCAACAAATAGGATCTGAACTTCTCTAAGGCGAAAACCACAGCCAGCAATTCTTTCTCTGTCACTGTATAATTCCTTTGAGCTTCATCCAATGTTCTGCTGGCATAGTGAATGGCATAGGGCGCTTTGTCTTTCCTCTGCCCTAGAACAGCTCCGACTGCGAAGTCTGACGCATCGGTCATTATCTCAAATGGAAGAGTCCAGTCGGGAGGCTGCAAGATTGGAGCCTGCGTGATAAGCTCCTTCAACTGATTGAAAGCAAGGAGAACTGGCTGATCAACGATGAACTCGGTTTCCTTGCACAAAAGTTCTGTCAGAGGTCGGGCAATGCGGCTGAAATCTTTGATAAATCGTCTGTAAAATCCCACATGCCCCAGAAATAACCTCACATTCTTAACTGACTGAGGTGGCTGAAGATTTGAAATGACATCCATCTTTGCCGGGTCGACTTCCATGCCACGTTTGGAAACGACATGGCCCAGCACAATACCCTCAGTGACCATAAAGTGGCTCTTTTCCCATGAGAGCACTAAATTGACTTCTCGGCATTTCTGAAGCACTCGGTCTAGGTGCTCAAGGCAAGAATCGAAACCATCACCATAGACAGAGAAATCATCCATGAACACCTCGAGAAAACTGCCTACCATCTCGACGAAGACTGCTAACATGCATCTTTGGAAGGTTGCAGGTGCATTGCACAATCCAAAGGCCATTCTCTTGAAGGCATAGGTGCCGAACGGGCAAGTGAAGGTAGTCTTCTCTTGATCCTCAGGGGCGATCGCCACTTGGTTGTACCCGGAGTACCCATCCAGAAAGCAGAAGAACTCCTTGCCTGCTAATCTCTCCAAAACTTGATCAATGAATGGCAAGGGAAAGTGGCCCTTCTTGGTTGCTGCATTAAGACGACGGTAGTCAACACACACCCGCCAGGAGGTTGGTACCCGAGTAGAAATTTCCTCTCCTTTATCATGTGTAACCACGGTAAGCCCCGATTTCTTGGGAACAACATGCAGCGGGCTTACCCATTTTGAATCGGAGATAGGATAGATGAAGCATGCATCACACCACTTCGTGATTTCTTTCATGACGACGTCCCGAAGGTTAGGGTTTAGCCTTCGTTGGAATTCGTGGGACGGCTTAGCATCTTCTTCTAGATAGATGTGGTGTGAGCACAGGGCTGGATTTATCCCTCGGAGATCTGATACGCTCCAACCAAGTGCCTTGCGGTTCTTTTCTAGAACCTCGAGAAGTTGAGATTCCTGATCCGGTGTCAGCCTGCTGCTGATGATGACCGGATACATTTGTTCTTCACCCGCAAGGAAAGCATACTTCAGGCCTGTAGGAAGTGGCTTGAGTTCTGGTTTTGATCTGTCCACTTTATCTGTTACTTCTGATACCATGCTGGTGGTGGACTGTACTTCCTTGCGATACTTACCATCCTCAGCATCTTGTTGAGATCCTGGTGATGCACCGAACGGTTCTGCGCTAAGCTGATCATGTTCGGTCTAGAGTGAATGCTCAAGAAGATGCGCCTGCATCTGAGAATCTGTCTCCCAAAAATCATCGGAGCATATGCTGACTGCGCTTTCCAAGTCCTCCTCAAGAGTGAGGATTTCTTGGGTCCATGAATCATCCAATGATAAGGCGGAGTCTCTGATCTCTGCAATGAAATCACATTCTGCTTCTGATGCGGCCTGGCTCTCATCAGTTGCGGTATTCGGTTCTTTGTTCATGTTTATCGTGATTCGCTGGGTGTTCGAGCTGAAAGTGATCTTCCCAGACCCGTAATCAACCACGGCGCCTGAAGTATGGAGGAATGGTCTGCCAAGGATGATAGGGGTCTGGAGCAAGGGTGCAGGCGAGTCCATATCAAGGACTACAAAGTCAGCTGGGAATTTCATTTCCTGCACTTTAACTATCACGTCTTCCAAGAGACCTCGGGGCCGCTTGACGGATCGGTCAGCGAACTGAAGGATCATGCGTGTTTGCTTGAGCGGTCCCAGCCCGAATTCCTGCATTATGGACGAGGGCAGAAGGTTGATGGAAGAACCATTGTCCAAGAGAGTGCACTCGAAGACCTGATCAAAAATCTCGCAACTGAGAAGAGGTGCTCCTGTGTCTTGCTTTTTCTGTGGGAGATTACTGATAGCTGCTACCGTGGCCAAGGTGAGGACATGTTTCTCAACTTGCTGGCGTCTGTTCTTTCTTGATGGGCGACGCTTGGTGGTACATACCTCCTTCAGTCCTTTCTTCACAGCTGGCATGTACTCCACGGCTTTCAACAAGGGAATCTCAACAGTCAATTTATCCAAAATATCCACAACACCTGGATCAGACAATGCATTTTTTTTCGTTTTGCAATTTTTTTGGATTTTTGTATTGCATGAGGAAAAGGAATATGTACATCACTATCAGGAAAATCAAAGTTCTTATTTACATCAAAATCTTCACCCACAGGATGTCGTACATCTGAACTACAGAAAGGAATACAATCTGGATCTTGGCCTGCTGATGCTGCTGGGCGATCAAAAAGGGTAGCGTCTGCTCCATCGGCTGGCGAGGGATCGACGGCTGCTGGCGGCTCCTCCAATGCTGGCACGGTTTCGCTTCTGCTACGAGCTTCTTTTTGTAGATTTTGCTTTTGCTGATTTTTTTGTATTTTTGGCTAAGGTTGCTGCTGGTATGGCACGACGGCTGTACTGGCTTCTCCTTCCTCTTCCTCCTCACTCGCCCCTGTGGCTGGCACGGCTGATGCGGAAGATGACGATCCACCTGTTTCTTTATTCACCCCACTTGTAGTAGCAGGCGGAGGCAAGGCCCTACCGCTCATGAGAGTAACATCATTAGAATAAACAGTAGTATCATTACCATATACGGACAGGACATTACATTCTACCTGCTCTTTTTTCTTGAAATTATTGGGGTTTGCTTCGACCTGAGCCGGGATGGTGGTTCGGGTGGCAGTCAGGTCGTCAAGGCGCTTTGTCATTTCTGCTAGCCCTTTAACAAGCTAGGCAAGACAATCCATAGTGGGATTAGTAGGGGACACATCCGAAGATTCAGCGTGCAGACCACGCTGCTGTTGGGTAGATGGGTGGGGAGGCTGTTGCTGGTGGTGTTGCGGTGGTGGAGCAGGAAGTTGAAGCTGTTGGTATGGCGGAGGTGGATACTGATGGTATGGTTGAGGCTGAGAAGCCGCATACTGGTGATACGGCTGTCGGTGGCGGTACTGCGGCTGCTGGTAAGGAAAATTCTGCCTCCATTGGTGTGCAAACTGGGGAGGCTGCTGGTGTTGCTGGTGAGGTTGAGAGGTTTGGCCAAAACGACCACCCTGAGGTTGGTGGTACTGCCGGTTGGCAAATTGCTGACCCTGGGGTTGTCCCTGAGGACGGGTCGGTTGTGCATCATTCGTCCATACCCCATTGACTTCTTGGATCAGGGGTGGTGGTGGGAAAACTGGATCAGAAATAGAAAGGAACTCTGGCTGGTATACGACCATCTGCTGCTGCAGCTGGCCCTGGTCGGGCGCCTGCACGTAGTACACGTGCTGGACCGCCGGTGGCTGCTGGCTCGGCTGAGGCTGATGCTGCGGTTGCTGCTCGTCCTTCTTCTCAGCGGGCGCGTCTGATGGTGTCGCCGACTGGACAGAGTTGATCGTACCGACCAACAGCTCGAGGTACTTGTTGATCTGATCGAGCTTATCCAGGTTCTGGGTCCTCTTCTCGATCACAGCGAGTTTCTCAAGGTCCTGTGATCGCTTCTCGATGATATCAACCTTAGAGAGATGGCCCCCGATGATGCTGAGGTTTGAGCTCTCATCTCTCTCTGCTTCCTTGGATGCAGCCATGTGCACTTGCTTCTAGAGGATCTGGGGCTGCTTCTGGTATGCCTTGGATGAAGAGAGGGTGGCCTCTCCTTCGGCCATTTCTTCAAAAATCTACCAAACAACATCTTCATCCATGTTAAAATGGGAGCCCCCACATGCTGCGTCCACGAGCCTTTGGCTTTCAATATTAAGTCCCCCAAAGAAATGCTGGACCAAGCTGGTCTTAGGGATCTCATGGTGGGGACACTTCTCCTGCAGATCAGTAAATCTCTCCCAAGCCTCGTGTACGGACTCATGTGCTCCTTGGGAGAAATTACTAATACGGGCTCGCATCTGGTTGAGCCGACCGAGAGGGTAGTACTTGTGTAAGAAGGCGGACTTCAACACCTCCCAGGTCGTCACGACCTTTCCCAAATGATTGACCCAATAAAGGGCCTTGTCCTGTAGACTGAAGGGGAAAGCCGTCATTTTGACAATGTCCAGGGGACATTCGGGTAGTGAGTGGTGCGGCAAATGCGGGAGAACTGCTGGAGGTGAATGTACGGCTCTTCATTGGTGTTGCCATGGAATGCAGGTAGAAGGGCTATAAACTGGGGCTTCATCTCAAAGTGAGCGTGTACCGGTGGAATAAGAATCCACTCGGTCATCTGGCTGTCTCCCGGATTATATGTTTCTTTGAGTGTCGGTTTTGGCTGTGGTGGGAATTCTGGATCATCATTGTGGTCATCACCACCTCCTCCACCTCCACCTCCTCTGCCTTGGCCTCCTCCTCCGTCGTCACGGTTCATCATATCATTCAACATATCATGGAAAGCGGTCTGTGTAAGGGCCTGCTCGGTCAGCTGCTGCTGTATGGCCTGGATAGATGCCAGCAACTGTGCATTGACTTGGTTTTGATCTGGCACCTGTCCCTCTGGTATGGGTGGCTGCTGACCCTTGCCCTTTCCTCCTGGAGCCATGTCAGGGTCTGAGTCGGACGAGATGAACTCCGGAGTAGTCTCCAGGGCTCGCACTGTCTTCTATCTGCATAATGAGATGAATCAGATCACTTGCAATTAGTGTTCAGCTGTCGTGATGAAGCTGGAATTCAGGTCAACCCCAGCATGTTGTGAATGGAAAAATGATATAGACTGTAATCGACTCCCATTCACAACGGCGGAAGCGGGACAAAAGTCATCCCAGTTTATTAGGTGGCCAAGAGGAAGGTAGAAAACGGGGAGTCTGGAGATCGATCCGCAAAGTCCTCGGGTTCTCGGGAATCGCCTCGAACGTATTGGCGGAGTTGAGTCCATGGAATCGATGTAGGTGTCAGCATGGTCCCGACGAAACCATCCATGGATCATCTTCGTGAAGCACAAGAGAATGTCGGATGTTGGAAGAAGGATACGATGGTTACGAGGAATAAAAGGAGTGTAAAACAGTAGAAAGGCCCGGTTGAGTGGGGTGGTCAAAGGAAGACTCAACAAAATTTGCGCAAAGGCGCGGGACTTTGATCTTTGAACCTTAATCTAGATCCATACAAACACAATACAAAATCGGGTTCACCAACTCACGCCATGTGAAGCCGTGAAAGCTTGGCTATTTATTATCTTTTCATTTTTAGAGTTGTGGTTTTCAGGCATATCTTATAACAAGTCCTTAGTACGCTACCCTATAGGAGAGAGAGTACTGCCGGAAGAGTATCCCGTACTTGTCCTCCTCCTGTGTAACCTGTAGTCTGTACTTTTTGGAGTCCTTGTAACCCTTCCTGGATCCCTACTCAGCCAAAGAAAAGAGAGAGGAAGCCGATAGGCGAAACCAATACTTCGGTTCTCGCTCGCAACGGAATCACCCGTGAGCGTGCAAGAACCTACTCGGACGCAGGACGATGAGACAGACACCCCCGTGAAGGCGTGGCCTATGCTCAATACTTCGGACAGGGTCGATGCTCTCACAACAGAGAGTCACCATTGGTGACCAAGTCCTACTCGCCTACGTACGATAGAAGCGACATTACTTCGGAAATCCAGGCGATACACAAGGCAGTTGCAGACTGGGTTTTTGGCTTTAATCCGTAGGGGTCGCACTCGCTCAAGGGAGTAGGGTTTTGGTCCCCCTCCAAGGTACCTGAAAACATTGAGGGCTTTATGAACCCGGTACAATGATAGTCCATTACAGATTTTAATTAAGGTCAAAGTTTATTTAGCAGTCCCCTTGTTTTAATTTTTGGGTTTTCACTTTTTTTTTGGATCTGTTTCATACCAGCGCCTAACGTTTTTGTAGATTTTCATTTAAATCCTAGGTGCTCAAAATCAGAGGGAAGATAGCGGAAAAGCCGTGCAAGTGGTTCCATGATGGAAATCTCACCATTGAACCGAATGATGCATGCTGAGTTAGAAGACTTACAGTGCATCCCAGCTCTCTCCATGTGGTATGCAAAACAGAATTTTTAAACCTATCTACATGTCGGTATGCGAGGCACAAAATCGCTCTAAACATTAGCTGCTATTAGCGTGAAGAACCATAAGTCGCTCGTTCATCTCTAGCCCAAGAGGGTCCGGTCTTGGCTCACCCCTCCTCTGCTCAACAAATTGAGGGTAGGAGAAAGCGCTTTACAGGGTTCGCTACGGCACAGAGGGCTAAGAGACAAATTAACGATTTGTTTAAGTTTGACTAGATCCAAGCGAAGTAGACTATAGGAACATGCATTCTTATTAATGTTTGGACCTAGCTACCGAGTCAAGCAACCTATATCTAGGGGCTCCAAGCACACAAAACAAAGTAAAAGAAAGGCGGAAAGCACAAAACTTCGGGAAACAAAATAAAATAAGGCGATGAAAACTCGAAAAGCCGCGATGAGGCCCCCAGGTGAACAATCACCCAGACACTGGACCTCATTGTGAAGAGTAGAGTCCTGTTTAATTACATGCTAAAATAGTCTCTCTCTCACCATAAATTACAAAAATAATCCTAAGTGTCTATCCTATCTAATGCCCATCTCCTTGCTTCCTTGGTGCTCTCTCCAGATGGTCATGAGAAGAGAAGACCATCCTCCTCCAAGCTCGGCTGCCTTGGCCTCCTAGGAAGCCATCCTCGCGTGGCGGTCCCTCGCATCAAAGTCACAAAAAGATTGCATTAGAATAACTCAGTCAATCAAATAGAGCAGACATCATAATCACAATAAATAAATAAATGAAGCATGGTGATTAATAGCAATAAAAACAATAGCTGCTCACAAAAATGAATGATTAATCGAGACTTTTATACAAGAATGACAAAAATTAATTAGGCTATGCTCATTGCTCCCCGGCAACAACGCCATCTGATAACACGCATAAACCACAAGGGTCACTAATAAAAATGAGAAGTGTCGCTGAGGCGACCGCTTGCAGAATACGGGTTGATCAGCAATTAACCCACAACAAAAGAATACATCAATGAAGTTCAAAAAGAAATGTGAATTAATCTTTATTTACTCTACCATAAAATGTATAGGGAACAAGCATGTAGAGGTCGAACCACAGAGAGCAATACGAAAATGCATGCGCCTACATGTGCAAATCAGTCATCCTTGTGTGAAGTGGGTTTTTAATTAATTAAATATATATATTTTTTATTTTATTTATTATATATATATATATATATTATATGGATAATAATAATATAATTAGATAATATATATATATGTACTATATATAATATAAAGATGTATGGATACCCATAGAGGGTTAGTATATACAAACAATATATATATAGGTAGATATAAGTACAATAAATTATATATATATACTTTTTTTTATAAATAATAATAATAAATAAATATAATAATACATATAAATAACTAGATATATATTATACATATAGATATATATATATTTTTTTCTTTCTTTTTAGGAAATACCTATATATACATAAAGTGGTACTATAATATTTACAAAAATACTTAAAAGTAGTCAAAAATCAAGGAGTAAAGTCTTTTTGGGTTTTTCATCATTTTTTTACTGTTTTTGTGATTTTGGGGGGATTTTTGAGAATACTTTTAGTATTTTTAAATAGCTAAATAATAGCAAACAGTGGAATAAGGTCTGGCTGTAATAAAAATGAACATTAAAAATAGTTACAAGCCTCAAAAATTTCCCACACTATTTTTCTAATAAAGATAATAAAATATAGCATAAATAGGGCCTGAGTTTATATTTTTCTGATTTTTCTTTGAGTTTTTATATTTTTTTTGAAGTTTTTGGCTATTTTTGGATTTTTAAGGTTTTCTTTTTAAGATTTTTAGGGATTTTTGGACTGACACTAAAATAGTTCAAAATACACCATAGGGAATTTTTTTGGAATTTTTCAATGCATTTTGATATTTTTTTGGGATTTTATCAGTTAGACAGTGAATAAAGGACATGTTTTTGATTTTTGATAAATGCAAAAATGAAACAAAATGAAAAACTAAAAATATGGCATGCAAGTACAACCAAACAGTAGCTTAAGTCTATTTTTCCAATATTTTTCGAATTAAGATGGAGCACAAAATAAATAGACAAAGCATTCAAAAATTAAATAGCCTGGCAGGGGTATTTTTGCAAATAGAATAGTTCGCAGGGGCACACATGCAAAAATTACAATAAAAATACACGTGACCTTTTATTTTCAGGACCATTTAATAAATACAAGAACCCGGCGGGGTCTAACTGCAAATTTTACGCGCCTCACGTGGGTGCTCCACGTGCGGCGCGTAAGGACTAAAACGCAAATATAAAAACTACAGGGGGTCTTCTGCAAATTATACAATTTATAAACATAGTAACTTTTTATTTTTGGGATTAAACTATAAATACAAAAAGCTGAGGGGGTCAAATATGAAATTTACCCCCAAACACGCGCGTGATCCAACGGCATCGAGCGCGCCACTTATCCACGTGTCGAGCCCTCGGCGCTCGATACCCCTTCGACGATCTGCGGCCGAGATTGCATCTGAGGTCTGATCGCACGGCCCAGGCTTGCGCTATATGGACGGCCCTGATTAGAACTGCGGCCGTCCCCTTCATCCAACGGCGACTGCTGCTCACGAAGAACAGGGAAGAACGGTTGACTTCCCTGACTTCGATCGGTGATTTCTCCGCCTCCAGGCACTCCATGTTGCTGCTAGTGGCCTCCATGCGTCCGGCAAAGCGGTGCGCACCGTTCGAGATACTCCAGAAGGTCCAGGACCCCCTAGATCGGTTGAACGAGCTCGGAGAAGAGAGGGGGAGTCCTGGAACCTCGCAGGGACTACAATCGAGCCCCAGAGGGCTCCGTTTAGCTTTAGACCTGCACCACAAGACTGAGGGGCTTGAGGGGGTTTTCCTCGACCCGGGGTTTAGGGTAAAAGAGCAGGGAATGGCGGAGGGCGGCGAGGTCCGGCGAAGCGGAGGAGGGGGACCTCGATTCGCAGAGCAGGACGAGCTCTGGATGATCAGAAACGTGGGCTGAGTGTAGAATGCGTAGGGGAAGGCGATGAGGTGGAGCGAAGGGTCGGATATCGTGCCGATCAGGGGAGAGAGGTTCGCCGGAGCTAAACTCCGGCGAACTTCGATCTTGGACTAATCGAGCACCTGAGGCTCTACTGATTACGCTAAAAGCTAAACTACAGAGTAAAAACTAAAACTAAGCTAAAAACGAGAAGAAATCAGCTCTTATACCTGGTTGGTGACCAGGGAGCAGGACCTCCGGCGAGCGGCGGCCGTGGGCACTCCTCGCGACTCCTCCGACCGTCTGAAGCCTCCAGGAGAACCCTCCTGTCACAAGGATCCTCGAGAACTGGAAAAGATGGTGGAAAATCGACTGAAGGGAGGCCAAAAAGCAGGAGGAAGTCGAAGGTCTTATTTATAAACAAAGTATGTGCCCTTATTGGCCGACGAATCTTGACGAATCTGGGCTATGTACAAGGGGGCATGGGATTGGGCGTGATTCTTGGATGTACAAAGAACAATTTTCATGAAGGGTCTTATCGTCCTCGAGCTACAAAAATCGCGTGAAAAATAGGGGAAACAGGGCCTCCCGTGACTTGTCAGAGGGGTAGGTCTAGGGTATGAAGAGTTGACCCGAGGTCAACCCTTGGCGGCCTGCGATTGGTCCACGCAGGCCGCTAGAAGACAAAACAGCATGGGTTAATATAGATTAATTATTTTAAATTAGTAAATGATTTTATTATTTTTTAGTATAAAATAAAAAATGTTTAATATTTTTTGTAGTATTTATTTATGATTTTTATTGAATTTTTCAAGGTGTTTTATTATAGTTTTATTTGAATAATATGTATATGTATGTATTTCCATGTATTTTTATGTATTTTATTTTTAATTTGTTTATTTTCTTTTATTATTTTATTGGCTTATTTTATAAATTTATAATTTATTTTTATGAGTATAAAGGTATTTTTGTTTGATTTTTATGAGTTTATTTATATTTTTAAATAAATAGGTATAGGTGTATGTAGGTATACTTATAGGTGTTTTATCTATGTATTTTGTACACTTAATTTATTTATTGTATTTTCTTGATTTTTATTTTGGGTTTGTGTTTTTTTAATGAGTTATTTATAATGTATACCTTATTATAAGAATAAAAGAATCACTGAATAAAATCCTTTTTATTTATATATAGGTATACAACATCGGTATTTTTGTCTATGAATTTGTAGACTTATTTTATTTTACAAATTATTTTGTTTTCTTTTACTTTCTAATATGTGTATGCATTATATACATTATTTACAAAATTCTAAAAATATGAATTTATACAATAAAATGAATATTTTAATCAGTCCTATATACAAGGAGGGCCAAAAACCTAACTTCTGCATATGGACTCCAAAAATTATGAAACCAATTTTATAGAATAGTTCATGGAATTCTATATACAATTAAAGGTGAGTTTGGGTGATTTGGAGTTTTTATTTGCAAGATATGGGTCTGTGAAGTTGAGATTTTGGCTTTTTATTCTGTGTATAAAATGTACACTGGGTATTATTTTTACACAAACTCAATTTTGTATTTTTATTTACATTATTATCTGCAACTTTCATGTACAAAGTTTCTTTATTTGATGAATGAATAATTATATATAAAATAGGTGCCAAAAATGCATAAATGAATGAATTAATGAATGAGGTATTTATTGTACACTGGCCCTTATCTCCCCCTACTTTATTCCTTGTCGACCAATTCCATGCTGGCTTTGGTCTCGGGGTTAGGGTCATAAAATATTTGCAATATTTTATTCCTTTTTTCTTTTCTTTTCTTTATTCTATAATTTTGACATTAAAAACCTTATTTTATGTACCATTAATACAATGAATATTAGGTGCTATTATGTACAAATAGATGCTATTTATATGCATTTGCTGGGGTTTTTAAGGCCAAAATGATAGAATAAAGGTGACGAAATGGAGATTCATCAGTGCCCTGCACGTGCCTCTGGTTGGTTGGAATGAAGCGCAAATAAGAGGACTTCCAGGGGGTGACTGCAAATTTCCCAACGGGTCACGTGTGCAGCACGTGACCCCTGGGAGCTGACGGAGGCTGACGTGGGCGTTCCCTCTGCACGTGCGCCTCACGTGGGAGGGCCTCGGGCTCGGAGCGCCCGGTCGCGCTGGTGGCTGAGTAGCGGAGGAGTAGGCGGAGACGGTCGACGTCGATAGCTTTACGGTTGGCCGGAGCAGGTGCTCGGTGTGGCTCCTGGGTCGTCGAAGACGCAGGTGGTCGGGGGCGAAGATCTGCGCTGGAGAACCAGGGCCACTCCTGGCGGAGATGCCCGGTCGAAGGCGAGGTGACGGCGTGGTGTACTCCAGTGCAGGTGGGTGGTGCTCGATCGGTGAAGGCGTAGCAGCCTGCTGGAGATGGTGGTGCGAAGCTCCTGGTGCGGCGGAGGTGTCGAAGACGGTCGGGGTTGGTGATGACGACGACATGGAGGTGTTGTCGATGAAGCGGTCGTGGGCGATGAAGCTGCTGGAGATGTCGAGGTAGCGACGGCGTGGCGGATTTGGTTTGTGAAGTCGAAGAAGGCGAAGACGGCGATTGGGGCGGAGCAACTCAAGGCGGAGCCTCGCGCGGAGGCGTGGATGAAGAAGTTGGAGCTTGCGGTGGTTGTCGATGGGCGGAGTAGCGGAGGTGCAGATAGAGAGAGAGAGAGAGATAACCTGAGGAGGGGCTCGACGGCGTGGTAGGGCCGGAGCGGAGCAGCGGCTTGGAGGCGGCACTGCTATGAGGAGGTTCTTCCTCGGATCACGCCGACCTTGGCTGTCACGACCTGAGGAGATGAACGGCGGATGAGGGAGTCGGGGGGCGACGAGGTCTTTAAATAGGGTACATGAGTCGTTAGGCCGGTGCGGGAGGTGTTGACTGGCGAAGAAAGGGGAAGCCGTTGGCGAGGTGAAGGCTGAGGACTCGGGGCGATGGCCGTTGCGAGAAGATCGGAGAGGCGGTTGCGGGATAATCGGCGGCAAAGGTTACGGAGGGATAATCGGCGGCGGAGGTTGTGAAATAAATGCAGAAATGCAGTTGATTTTGAGGGACTTGAGCTTAATTAATGAGACTTAGAGTGGTGAATCCGAGATTCATCATCCCCCTATACTTAAACCATGCTCGTCCCTGAGCATCAAAAAGAAATGCCATGAAGTGAAATGAGTCTGGGTTCCATACCAAGACCATGAACTGAAGGAGAAAGTGAAACTAATCTCGACCTTTGGATTAATAGTGTGGCGAAACTTCTGTGAGACTTAGAATTTTAAAATCAACAGCCCTCAAGTTCTACACATCATTGTCACAGTTTCGGCTCAGAAGTCATCTTAGATCAATCCTCTTCCCAAAGTATACCCTATGAATATTGAATAACCGACTCATGTGTGTGAAGGTTTTTAGCTCTTCCCATTCAGAATGCCGGACTACCATGCTCCTCTCCTCTCCAGTAACTCGTCCTCGGGGAGTCAGGTATTTCCTTCTAAGGTCTGTCGCGATGTGTTCACAATCGAATGAGGGAGAAGATAGAAGAAGGGGAAAAGAACTGGAGGGTGGCCAGTGTAGTCACCTCTCCTTGTGAAGATGGCCAGTGTAGCCGAGTCTCCACCAAGATCTGCAGGTTTCTTGAAGCTTGGACCTTTTTGGTCGGATTTATTTGGTAGTTGCTTCTTTGTATTTGAAATTTTGGTGGTTCTGCTTGGATCTTGTTGTGCCCCTACGGATATAGAATCTTTTTGTTTCGTACATTTTTTGGGGTCTTAGAAAAAAAATTGTGCCCAGCTGTCCATCCCTTTTCCGAAGCTTTATTTCAACCCGTACTCCGGTCTTTAGATTTCCACGCTACCAGAAAAGAGACTCACATAGTCTTCCAACATCCTGTCTGGGTTGAGCTAAGTGCATAGTGCGAGAGTGCGAATTAATTCCTTATTCTAGAGTTGTACCCAGAATGAAGAGACCAGGTTAGACACTAAGAGTCTAACGCTGTACATTGTCATGTGGAACTTAAGGAATTAAGTCAAAAAGACCTGAAGCTCTTAAAATCCTATTTCTCGGTGAAGTTCCTCAGAAAATTAGGTAGATTAAGGTCAAGTCCAGACCACTTCTCGGTTTCGGCTCATAACTCGGTTCAGAACCCAATGACTTTTCACGGATGCAAATGCATGTGATGTTGGATGAAGTGCAGGTGTGTGAAATGCTGACACATTTTTTTGAATTTTTTTTGTTGTTTTTCTTTCTCTTTTTTTTGACATTTTATGCAAGGGATTTTTTTATGGAATAAGAAGCCTTCTCTTTTTTTCAAAAACTTTGGGCACGGTTAGTATTAGTAGAAAAACCTTTTTTTTTCTTGTTTGTTGTTGTTGTTGTTGTTGTTTTTGTTTTTTTTTTCAAGTTAATACCCACCCCGTAAATACATATAGACTTACGCGAAAGTACGAGATATGGGTAAAATATATACATAGTATATACAGACCCACCTATACTTAGCGAGTGCTATGTCCTCAGAGCACAAGAAGCGGAACGAAGACATAGCTCGGGCTAAGCGTAAGGGAGTGAAAATACAAAGAATAATGAAGCGATCGGGATATGTGAATGAGGAGAGTATAAACAGGTGGATGTCGATTCCCCTATACTTAGGCTTTGGTCCACCTAAGTATGGAAGAAGGGTGGAGATGGAGTGATCGTGAGGAAGAGTGTGATCCGGGAAAATGATATATACAGATGGCATCGGTCCCCCCCTATACTTAGGCCTTGGCCTAAGTAGAGGAAGAAGCTGTACAAGGAGATCGATGTGGTCGGGAGGGAGGGTGGGAATGATTAGATAGATCTTCAATGTCCCCGCTCTACGTGAAATAGATGACCTCAACTTGAACTGTCTGCTCTTTGGGTGATTCAATATATGGCTTCAGCATTTGTCCATTTACTGAGAAAGGTTGTGCATTATCTTTGAGTTCGGCAATATCCACGCTTCCATTGGTATGCACATCGATGACAATGTAGGGACCCGTCCATTTTGATTTTAGTTTCCCATGAAAAATCTTCAACCGAGCATTAAACAACCACACTTTCTATCCAGGGACAAAGGTTTTCTCTCGAATGTGTCTATCATGCCATCTCTTGACCTTGTCCTTATAAATCACACTGTTGTCATATGCCCGATTTCGGATTTCAATTAGCTCATTCAGATTTAAGTCTCGACATAGTTTCCCAAGGTGACAACTCCAATTCAACTTTTTGATCGTCCATTCAGATTTGTGAATCAATTCTGCAGGAAGATGACATGGCTTGCCGTAGATCATTCTAAAAGGTGAAGTACCGAGTGGAGTCTTATAGGCTGTCCTATAGGCCCATAGAACTTGGTCCAACAGTTTCGACCAATTCTTCCTATCTGGACGAACCAATTTCTGAAGAATACCCTTCACCTCTCTATCAGAACCCTCTGCCATGCCATTAGATTGTGGGTGGTATGGGTTGGCTATTCTATGCTCAAATTTGTACTCCTTAGCCAAAGATCTCATTTCTCTGTTCACAAAGTGGCTACCTCCATCAGAAATCAAAACTTTTGGTATCCCGAACCTTGCAATGATGTTATCTTTGATAAACTTACAGACGACTTTGCTATCTGCGGTTCGGGTTGGAATAGCCTCTACCCATCTTGATAAATAGTCAACCGCTAACAAGATGTACTCAAATCCATTGCTGTTGGGAAAAGGACCCATAAAATCAATCCCCCATGCATCAAAAACATCACAGAAAATCATTGGTTGCATGGGCATTTCATCTCTATATCCCATAGTCCCTCCCATTCTTCGACAAATCGGGCATGACCGTACAAATTCATTAGCATCCTGAAATAAGGTCCGCCAGTAAAATCCACATTGGAGTACCTTGTGCGTGGTTCTCTTTCCCGAATGGTGTCCTCCAGCCTCGAGAGAATGACAGTGTGTGAGGACACTCTGATATTCCTCCTGAGGAATACATCTTCTCCAGACGCAATCCGGTCCTTCATATAAAAGGAAAGGATCGTCCCAATGGTATTTTCTCGAATCTGACTTTAATCGACCAATCATTTTTTTGGTCCAACCATAGGGAGCCTTCTTGGAGACAAGATAGTTCACTATGTCGGAATACCATGGGGTTGAATCAATGACGCAAACCGATTCGTCTGGAAAAGTCTCCTTGATTGGTCCGATATCAGGATGATCGTTTTGCTCGATTCAGGAAAGGTGATCAGCAACAACATTCTTTATTCCAGGTTTATTCTTAATCTCCAAATTAAACTCCTAGATTAACAAGATCCATCTCAAAAGTCGTGCCTTGGCATCCTTCTTATCCATGAGATATCTGATTGCTGTGTGATCTGTGAAAATTGTCACCTTGGAGCCCAATATGTATGATCTTAATTTTTCCAGGGCCCAAACAACCGCGAGCATTTCCTTTTCAGTCACTGTATAATTTCTCTGTGCAGGATCCATCACTTTGCTCGCGTAGTGAATCGCATAAGGAATTCCATCTCTTCTTTGTCCGAGTACCGCTCCGACAGCAAAATCCGATGCATCAATCATGATCTCGAAGGGAAGAGACCAGTCGGGAGCTTGTAATATCGGCGATTCACATATTTTCTTTTTCAGGAGCTCGAAGGCTTTTAGACATCTGTGATTCACAATAAACTCGGTGTCTTTTCCTAAGAGCTCAGTCAGTGGGCGGGCGATCTTTGAAAAATCTGGAATAAACCGTCGATAAAATCCAACATGCCCTAAGAACGACCTCACTGACTTGACGTTGGTTTGGTGGCTCAAGTTTCTTGATCACATCCACCTTGGCAGGGTCCACCTCCATTCCCTTTTTGGAGATGACGTGCCCCAACACGATACCCTCAGTCACCATAAAGTGACTCTTCTCCCAGGAGAGTACCAAATTAACGTCCCTGCATCTCTGAAGGACTCGGCCCAAGTGTGCTAAGCATGTATCAAATGAATCACCATGAACTAAGAAGTCATCCATGAAGACTTCCAGGAAATCACCAACCATTTTGGCAAATACGGCAATCATGCACCGCTGAAATGTGCCTGGGGCATTGCAAAGCCCGAATGGCATGCGCTTGAATGCGTAAGTACCGAAGGGACATGTGAATGTGGTCTTTTCCTGGAAAGTAGTCTTTCTTGGTCGCAGCATTCAGGCACCGGTAATCGACACAGACGCACCACGTCGTGGGTACTCGGGTCGCGATCTCTACCCCTCCTCGTTGGTAACCATCTGGATTCCCGACTTCTTCGGGACGACATGAAGGGGGGCCACCCACTTGGAGTCAGAAATGGGGTAAATAAATCCTACTTTGCACCATTTCTCTATTTCTTTCTTCACTACTTCCCGAAGATTGGGGTTTAATCTTCTCTGAAATTCACGGGAAGACCTTGCATTATCCTCAACATAATTTTGGTGCGAGCAGAGAGCGGGGTTTATTCCTACGAGATCCGACATAGTCCAACCTATGGCTTTTCGATTTCGCTCAAGGACTTCGAGTAGTCTGGATTCTTGGTCCACGGTTAATGATGAGCTAATGATCACAGGGAATTTTTCTTTGGGTCCATTGTGGAATGCATACTTCAGCGTGGGAGGTAGTGGCTTCAGCTCTGGCAATTCTGAATCGTCGATCAAGTCTGGTTGAATGACTTTTGCTTCTGGCTCAGTATCGGTTGGCGGTGAATCACTGTGTGAGATGTTGGCTACCAATTCCGAAGAAGAGTGAGTCGGATCGCTAGAGTAGAATAGTAATTCAGCCAGAGCCTCGTCCGACTCGTCATTGATATTTCTGGACTGTCCCAAAGGTGATGGGACTGACAAATCCGAGAGGATTTCTGTATCATCAAGGGTGTAATAATCTGGGGGTCTAGAAATCTCAGAGACTGCATTGTGTATTATTTCTTCTTCCGAGGATGTGCCTTCTATCTGTATGTCTGGCAGTTGGTCCCATGGCCCAGTGGTTCTGAGGAAATTGCAATCTGATGTTTCGGCATCTTCAGTTGTGGATTCGGAGTCTGGCCTTTGCCACTTTGTTTATTTCATCTCCAAGTCAACTTCTCCGCCTGGAGAACGGAATTTCATCATGCCAGTTCCGTAGTCGAATACAGCCTTAGCGGTTCTTAAGAAAGGTCTTCCGAGAATGATTTGCGATTCCTTCCAATGGTTCGGGGTCTCCATGTCCAGGACAGTGAAGTCCACTTTGTATTCTGTACCCTCGATAATGATGATGACATTCTTCACTTCTCCCTTAGATCTTTTAGTGGATTTATCAGCAAATTGGAGTAAAGATGATGATTTCTTTAGAGGGCCCAACTCCAATCGATAATATAAAGCTAAGGGTAGAAGATTTATGTAAGATCCATTGTCGAGAAGTGTGCGTGTGAACGCTATGCCGCCAATGCGACTCTCCACATAATGGGCACCCAGATCCCTTTTCTTTCTTGGCAGATGCTGGTTTTTGACGCATTTGGTGGTGGCAACGGTCAAGATATGAGTCTCCACAAATTGACTTGTTCTCTTTGTACGAGTCCTGGTAGGAGTGCATTTTGCCTTCAAGTATTTCTGAAAGGCTGGATTACCGGCCACGTATTGATCAAAGGGTACTTTGACTGTGATGTTTTGTTGGCAGAATTTTTCCATGACTGGGTCATCTTTGATGTTTTTCTTTTGTTTTCCTTTCTTTAGGGCATGGGGGAAAGGAATGGAAGCATTTGAGACAGGAGATAGAGGGCCAGAATCATAAATAAGAGCATCTTTATTCAACTTGGAGTTTTTATTACAATCATAATAATCAAAATCAGGTTGCTGAAAAGGTGACAAAGGTATTTTTGCAGCAACTAGAGGTTCAAGGTCCTCTGCAGACTCCATAGATGCTTTCCCTTTATCTACTGCTGGGATCTTCGGGCGTCCTTCATCTTCCTCCTCGGAAACATCCTCCGGTTGATCTTCCGAGTCTTCATGGTCCGATTCCCTTGCCCGGTCAGGTACGACCACGGTCCTTCCGCTCCTGAGTGATATGACATTGATTTTGTCAAACGAAAGGATCTCATGTTCAGATGTGGAAAAGTCTGAATAGTATACCTAGTTATTGTGTTGAGATGAGTGGAATTTGTTCAATCTATTGGGGTTAGCTTGAACTTGGGTGGGAATGGTTGTGGCTGGAGCTGTCTGCTCATCCTTCCAACGGGACAAGCGGTTGACATCAACCCGTAGATCTTGCAGCTCATTTTGGAAGTGGCGAAACTCTTCAAGCATTTGTCTCTGGATGTCGATCGGTTCTTCTGGAGGTGTGGACGACTGAGCTGACTGTCTGGGGGCTTGAGATTGCTGACAGTATTGCTGAGGTTGGTTCTGGCGATTGTAGGGTTGTTACTGCTTCGACTGCTGGAAAGATGTAGTGTGCTGTGGAGGAAATGCGGCATTATAGAAGGTGGGTGGACACTGATAAGTCTGACGGTCCCCCATATTACCCTGTCGGGTAGTGTCCTGAGTGTACCAGATGCCGTTTACTTCAAATGTTAGAGGCGGGGCTTCCTTGACTGTCTCAGTCGGTGGGGGCGGCTGTTGGGAAAATTGGGCATAGGATTGCTCCTGAGCCCATGGTTGCTGTTGCTCTGCTCCTGGCTGCTCCTGAACATGATGCACATGATAGATCGGGACAGTAGGTGCACTAGGCGTCCCCATCTTGGACACCTTCTTAGTGAGCTCCTCCATCTGCTTTGGGAATTGGGAAATCCTACTGTCGATATCGTTCATTCTCTTGTCCACTATTGTCAATTTATCAGCAATAAAGTGCATGTTTGGAATTAAGTCCTCAGCTATTTATGCAACCATCTGCTTCCCGCCTTTGGCTTGAAGGGTGTTCAGGGAATCAGTGTATGCTCTACTGGCAATTTGAGACCGGCTTGTTTCTGTCATCTGCTCCAGTATTTTCCAGACGGTCTCAGCTCCACGTGATGTGTAATTCCCTCCGCAGGCGGCACTCACTAACCCTTGAGTCTCGTGGTTGAGGCCAGAGTAGAGTGACTGGACTAGGATGTTGTTGTCCAGATCATGGCAGGGACATTTTTGTAGTAGGTACTTAAACCTATCACACGCCTCACAGAGTGGTTCATTGGGCATCTGAGAGAAACTGGTGATGCGGGTCCTCATTTGATTTGTCCGGCTCAAGGGGTAGAATTTCTTCAGAAATAGGTTTTTGAACCTCTCATAAGTCGTCACAGTCACCCCAAGTTTTTCACCCAGTAGTATGCTTTCCCTTTCAAGGTGAATGGTAGTGCAGTGAGACGAATGTAGTCTTGGCTGACTTGTGGGTGCCTCAGATTAGAACATATCAGCTCTAGGTCCCTCAAGAATTCATATGGCTCCTCAGTCGTGTTACCATGGAATTGAGGTAATTGACTGACAAAATGTGGCTTTAGTTCATAGTGGATCTCTGGCTGTGGTGGCTGCAAATAATTCCACACTCTGTACTGTCCAGGGTTGTATGCGGCTTCCATGGGCAGTTCTTCCCCAGCATTCATTTGTTCGAGCTGCTCCCTCAGTAACTGCTGTTGCTGCTCACATGCAGCCAGTCTCGTGAGAATCATCTTCATTGGATCTTCATTATGTTCATCTTCAGGGTCTTTCTTGGAAGACATCTTGGGTGACATCTCCTTTTCTTCACCTTCAGAATATAAAGGGTTTGAGTTAATAGATTGGAAAGAATTGATGTAGCAGTTATCCTTAATCTTTTCTGGTGAGAAAGAGACAGTGTGAGTCTGTCCTCCTTCTAGGAAGAAGAAGGAATCGTAGGAATAGGGTTCTTGGGAAGGGTTTCCCGGAGGCCAAGCAGGTCCAGAGTAAGAGTCTCTCTGGGCTTTTGAGACTGGAGAGTTTGTGGTAGAGGAAGAAGGGTTCGTAGAATCCGAACAAGAATTACCACAATCTTCCATTCTCGAGGTCAACAAGAGGTTTGCGGTTTATGATGTAGGCACAAATGTGCAGTATTCGTTGATGTCTTACTTTCTACGCACAAACCAAACACAATACAAAGATTTCTTTCACCAACTCACTCAATGAAGGCCGTAAGAGTCTGGCCAATTATCTTGTCAGTTTTAATTGGTGAGAATTCAAGTCTTGCAGGCCGTTTAAACGAGCTGTTAGGTTTTGGATCTGGGCTCTATCCTAGTGTGTGTCTCTCTCCTCGTTGCAAGATAAAATCAAATAATGTCGGGGTTGCTCTCCCGCAGAAATTCTTGATTTTATGGATTTTTTTAAATCGGCTATATTTAGCAGTCCCAGTTTTAATTAGGTGATCACTGAAAAATTTAGATGAGCACAAATACACGTCTACCGTCCAGTCCCAATTTCCTTTAGATTTATGTGATAAAACAAGAGGGAGAAATTCGGGAAAAGCCGATGCACGCGAAAAACAATGATGTATGCTCAGTTAGAAGACTTACAGTGCTTCCTCGCAATCTCCATGTGGGATGCAATACAGAATTGAAAAATTTATTCTAAATACGTGCAAGCCGATGAAAAACCGCACCTTAAGCAGAAAGTTCTATTAACGGGCAGAATTGAGTTAAATTTGGCTAAGTTGAACGTTCTAATGCGCGTCTCAGTTAAAGTGCAGTGTGACTTAAGATCCTACGAGCACAATCAAAAATAAAAATGCTCTGAGAACCGTATGTGCAGGTCTATCCTAATCGCCACTCAAGTCGGGCTCCACCCTCGCCGGAGAGTGAAACAGGCCACGACACACCACAAATAGAGTTCAGAGTCTTTTTACACACGCGAGAGTCCAAACGGACACCGCTATAAATGAGCAGAAATTAAAATTTGCAGGAATTTAAAAACCTAGACTCTACGCTCTCTCACGACTCGACTCGATCTTAAATTAATTGCGGTTTCTTCGGATGTCGGTGAAGATGCGTCGGTCTCTTGAAAAACCGCTCTACGTGCGCCGGGTACCTCGTAAGAAAAATAAGAGAGAGAATGTCAGAGAGTGACTCAATAAAATAAAATAAGAAAATAAATGCTGGAAAAAATATGGGATTTACAATGAAATATTCGGGGGTCAGACTACCCGAATGCGGAAAACCAAACGAAAAATTTTCAAAACAAAAATCTAAGCTGTTTGCCTCCCCGGCAACGGCGCCATCTGACGAGTCCGATTTTCACCGTGCTAAAAATGTGTTTTTATTTTGTTTGTGAAATTAATGAATGTCGTTCGTTGTAGGCGGCGATCGGAAACAGTCAAGAAAATAACCACAAATTTTTAATCAATTTCAATCAAGTGGTTTTTATGTTTATTTTACTTGGGCAAGTCCCAAGGTCGATCACAAGGAGGCAAAGGAACAACCTAGAGATATGTCTATCCAATTTCATGTTCGGTTTTCAAGATGGTTTTTTTTGGAATTTTTAATGCAAATGAGGGATGCAAAATGCAATTTCGGCCTATTTTAGGGACTAAAATATAAAATTCGATCAAACAATGTCCGAAAAATACGAAACTTGGCCGAGATGATATATATGACAAAATTAATGTACTGTAATTTTTTTTGAAATTTTCTGATGCAATATAATTTTTTTATGAGTTTTTAAATGCAAACAAAATGATTTTTAATATTTAATTATAATAAATATTAAACCTACTTATTTTAAAGATATAAAATTATCTAAGATCTATCACTAGGTGTAGACCTCATAAAAATCCTAGACCTTGAAAATGTGGGGTTGAATACTTATTAAAAATTAAATACTGAAATGTGCTAAATGATATTTACAGAGCAATTTATGCATACAAATGCAAAGATTTTTTGGGCACAATGTCAATCAAAATTAACTCTACAGTTTGTGATTTTTCAGGGATTTTTAGAGCAGCGGTTAATCAATGATAAATTCCAGAGCATAAGATGGGTAAAATACGTAATTTTCCACAAAATAATTAATTAATATTTAACCACTGACCATAAAAATATCCACGATATGTCAAAATGTAGAGAGTCATGTGAGTAACATTATGCAATTTTTAAATAAATAAAATAATGCAATAAAAAGGTCCAAAGTTACGGGGGAACACAGGGGTACATATGCAATTTAAGTAAATAGATAAAATTAAAAATGCAGAACAGGGACCTAATTGAAATTACCTATAACTCGGGGGGGGGGGGGGGGGGTTCTGCAAATGTTCCAGAGGGGCACGTGCCCTACATGTGCCTCTGGTTGGCTGGGTTGAAGCGCAAATAAGAGGATTTCCAGGGGGGTGACTGCAAATTTCCCAACGGGTCACGTGTGCAGCATGTGACCCCTGGGAGCTGACGGGGGCTGACGTGGGCGTTCCCTCCGCACGTGCGCCTCACGTGGGAGGGCCTCGGGCTCAGAGCGCCCGGCCGCGCTGGTGGCTGAGTAGCGGAGGAGTAGGCGGAGACGGTCGACGTCGATAGCTTTACGGCTGGCCGGAGCAGGTGCTCGGTGTGGCTCCTGGGTCGTCGAAGACGCAGGTGGTCGGGGGCGAAGATCTGCGCTGGAGAACCGGGGCCACTCCCGGCGGAGATGCCCGGTCGAAGGCGAGGCGGCGGCGTGGTGTACTCCGGTGCAGGTGGGTGGTGCTCGATCGGTGAAGGCGTAGCAGCCCGCTGGAGATGGTGGTGTGAAGCTCCTGGTGCGGCGGAGGTGTCGAAGACGGTCGGGGTTGGTGATGATGACGGCGTGGAGGTGTTGTCGATGAAGCGGTCGTGGGCGATGAAGCTGCTGGAGATGTCGAGGTAGCGGCGGCGTGGCGGATTTGGTTTGTGAAGTCGAAGAAGGCGAAGATGGCGATTGGGGTGGAGCAGCTCAAGGCGGAGCCTCGTACGGAGGCGTGGATGAATAAGGTGGAGCTTGCGGTGGTTGTCGATGGGCGGAGTAGCGGAGGTGCAGATAGAGAGAGGGAGATAACCTGAGGAGGGGCTCGACGGCGTGGCAGGGCCGGAGTGGAGCAGTGGCTCAGAGGCGGCACTACTGCGAGGAGGGTCTTCCTCGGATCACGCCGACCTTGGCTGTCACGACCTGAGGAGATGAACGGCGGATGAGGGAGTCGGGGGGCGACGAGGTCTTTAAATAGGGTACGGGAGTCGTTAGGCCGGTGCGGGAGGTGTTGACCGGCGAAGAAAGGGGAAGCCGTTGGCGAGGTGAAGGCGGAGGACTCGGGGTGATGGCCGTTGCGAGAAGATCAGAGAGGCGGTTGTGGGATAATCGGCAGCGGAGGTTACGGAGGGGAGAGGGCCTGGAGAAGACAACGATCAACGGCCGTTCGATCGGCCGAGATCGAACGGCCGAGATCGAGTTACGTGGCAGGAGAGATGGGGGGGGGGGCGAGGCGCGTGCGTTGCACGTGCCTGGAGGCACGTGCCGCGCATGTGCGTGTCTTTTAATAATTTTTTTTTTATAAAAACGAAATTAAAAACGTCCAAAAATCACTAACACGTGGCGGCCTCTGAGGCTGCCACGTGTCAGCACCAGAAAAATCCAGAATAAAAGATTTGTAAAATCAAAAAGAAATAGTAAACGACCTCGGATCAAAAAAGTTCCTTCACGAAAAATGCTCGTCTTGACGAGATCTACAACTTTCATAAAGACATCAAAGCCAAATTCGATTAAATGTAAAAATTGAATTTTTGGGGTATCCCATGTACATAGAATACCTTGATTTTTGGGTTTTCTGTTTTTTTGTCATTTTTAAACAAGATAAAAATCTGGAAAAATATGGAAAAATCAAAGATAAATAAAAGACATCTAAATCTATTTTTTTGGATTTTTATTAATAAAGAAAATATATACATAAAATATAGGTCAGAAAAGCGCGAAAATATACAATGTACAAAAGAGGCCCAAAACCCAACTTTCACATACGAGCTCCGATTCACTTGAACTTGGTCTTGTTTTGAAGGTAATTGAATGTGCATTAGTTCAAAAGTGAGTAGGATTAAATCGGACACTGGATGGGGAAGATATGTGGCTTTTAGTCCAAAAATCCTAAAACTAGGGTTTGGGTTTTTGGTCCACTTAACAGGTTAGTGATTTTTTTGTAATTTTTATTTATTCTTGTTAGTGATGTGTACACAGTGGAGATGGTTTTGGGTTATGCGGTGTCAGCATGGAGGAGTTAAAAATAGGGGAAGTTAGGCTATTTACAGGTCATTTTTGGCTTGGATTTTTGGCTTCTTATTTTATGCAGAAATTAAAGCTAAAATGCAATTCTTATGAAATCATGCATAAATGCTAATTATGCGAAATAAATGCAGAAATGCAGTTGATTTTGAGGGACTTGAGCTTAATTAATGAGACTTAGAGTGGTGAATCCGAGATTCATCATCCCCCTATACTTAAACCATGCTCGTCCCTGAGCATCAAAAAGAAATACCATGAAGTGAAATGAGACTGGGTTCCATACCAAGACCATGAACTGAAGGAGAAAGTGAAACTAATCTCGACCTTTGGATTAATAGTGTGGCGGAACTTCTGTGAGACTTAGAATTTTAAAATCAACAGCCCTCAAGTTCTACACATCATTGTCACAGTTTCGGCTCAGAAGTCATCTTAGATCAATCCTCTTCCCAAAGTATACCCTATGAATATTGAATAACCGACTCATGTGTGTGAAGGTTTTTAGCTCTTCCCATTCAGAATGCCGGACTACCATGCTCCTCTCCTCTCCAATAACTCGTCCTCGGGGAGTCAGATATTTCCTTCTAAGGTCTGTCGCGATGTGTTCACAATCGAATGAGGGAGAAGATAGAAGAAGTGGAAAAGAACTGGAGGGTGGCCAGTGTAGTCACCTCTCCTTGTGAAGATGGCCAGTGTAGCGAGTCTCCACCAAGATCTGCAGGTTTCTTGAAGCTTGGACCTTTTTGGTCGGATTTATTTGGTAGTTGCTTCTTTGTATTTGGAATTTTGGTGGTTCTGCTTGGATCTTGTTGTGCCCCTACGGATATAGAATCTTTTTGTTTCGTACATTTTTTGGGGTCTTAGAAAAAAAATTGTGCCCAACCGTCCATCCCTTTTCCGAAGCTTTATTTCAACCCGTACTCCGGTCTTTAGATTTCCACGCTACCAGAAAAGAGACTCACACAGTCTTCCAACATCCCGTCTGGGTTGAGCTAAGTGCATAGTGCGAGAGTGCGAATTAATTCCTTATTCTAGAGTTGTACCCAGAATGAAGAGACCAGGTTAGACACTAAGAGTCTAACGCTGTACATTGTCATGTGGAACTTAAGGAATTAAGTCAAAAAGACCTGAAGCTCTTAAAATCCTATTTCTCGGTGAAGTTCCTCAGAAAATTAGGTGGATTAAGGTCAAGTCCAGACCACTTCTCGGTTTCAGCTCATAACTCGGTTCAGAACCCAATGACTTTTCATGGATGCAAATGCATGTGATGTTGGATGAAGTGCAGGTGTGTAAAATGCTGACACATTTTTTGAATTTTTTTTGTTGTTTTTCTTTCTCTTTTTTTTTTGACATTTTATGCAAGGGATTTTTTTATGGAATAAGAAGCCTTCTCTTTTTTTTCAAAAATTTTGGGCACGGTTAGTATTAGTAGAAAAACCTTTTTTTCTTGTTTGTTTGTTTGTTGTTGTTGTTTTTGTTTTTTTTTTCAAGTTAATACCCACCCCGTAAATACATATAGACTTACGCGAAAGTACGAGATATGGGTAAAATATATACATAGTATATACAGACCCCCCTATACTTAGCGAGTGCTATGTCCTCAGAGCTCAAGAAGCGGAACGAAGACATAGCTCGGGCTAAGCGTAAGTGAGTGAAAATACAAAGAATAATGAAGCGATCGGGATATGTGAATGAGGAGAGTATAAACAGGTGGATGTCGATTCCCCTATACTTAGGCTTTGGTCCACCTAAGTATGGAAGAAGGGTGGAGATGGAGCGATCGTGAGGAAGAGTGTGATCCGGGAAAATGATATATACAGATGGCATCGGTCCCCCCCTATACTTAGGCCTTGGCCTAAGTAGAGGAAGAAGCTGTACAAGGAGATCGATGTGGTCGGGAGGGAGGGTGGGAATGATCAGATAGATCTTCAATGTCCCCGCTCTGCGTGAAATAGATGACCTCAACTTGAACTGTCTGCTCTTTGGGTGATTCAATATATGGCTTCAGCATTTGTCCATTTACTGAGAAAGGTTGTGCATTATCTTTGAGTTCGGCAATATCCACGCTTCCATTGGTATGCACATCGATGACAATGTAGGGACCCGTCCATTTTAATTTTAGTTTCCCATGAAAAATCTTCATCCGAGCATTAAACAACCACACTTTCTATCCAGGGACAAAGGTTTTCTCTCGAATGTGTCTATCATGTCATCTCTTGACCTTGTCCTTATAAATCACACTGTTGTCATATGCCTGATTTCGGATTTCAATTAGCTCATTAGATTTAAGTCTCGACATAGTTTCCCAAGGTGACAACTCCAACTCAACTTTTTGATCGCCCATTCAGATTTGTGAATCAATTCTGCAGGAAGATGACATGGCTTGCTATAGATCATCCTAAAAGGTGAAGTACCGAGTGGAGTCTTATAGGCTGTCCTATACTTTTACCTATATTTTATATATTTTTTTATTTATTTAATGAGTTTTATTGGATTTTATTTTAGATTTATATTTTTAATAAATTTTATGTAATATTTACAATATTCTAAAAATATAGATGAATAAAGAATAAAAGAATAAAATCCCTTTTTATCTATATACATATAGATAGCATAGGTATTTTGCCTATGTATTGCATAGACTTGTTTTATTTTACAAATTCTTTTTGATTTTATTCTAATTTCAATATGTACATGTGTTATATACATTATTTACAAAATTCTAAAAATATAAATTTATAGAAATAATAAATAATGAATAAATTTAATATTTTAATCGGGTATTATGTACAATAAGGCCAAAAACCTAACTTCCACAGATGGACTCCAAAAATTATGAAACTAATTTTATTAAATCGATCTTGAAAAGTTATATACAATTAAAGGTGATTTTGGGTGATTTTGAGTTTTTATTTGCAAGATATGGGTCCATGAAGTTGAGATTTTGCCTTTTTATTCTGGGTATAAAATGTACACTGTGTATCATTTTTGTACAGACTCAATTTTGTATTTTTATTTACATTATTATAATGAATAAAAATGAATAAATAAGTATTTATAAAATATTTTATTTAATGAATAAATAAGTATATACGAAATAGGTGTCAAAATGCATGAATGAATGAATAAATAAATGAGGTATTTATTGTATTATTGGCCCTTATCTCCCCTTACTTTATTCCTTGTCGACCAATTCCATGATGGCCTTGGTCTCGGGGTTCGGGTCATAAAATATTTGCAATATTTTATTCCTTTTTCTTTTCTTCTCTTTATTATATATTTTTGGCATTAAAAACCTTATTCTATGTACAATTAGTACAATAAATAATGAATGCTATTATGGATAAATTGACGCTAATTACATGCGTTTGCTATGGTTTTTAAGGCCAAAATGATAGAATAAAGGTGATGAAATGGAGATTCATCACCCCCTATACTTGTCTTTGCTAGTCCCTAGCAAATACTTATGCAATAAGTACAAAAAGAACAAAGAATAAGAAGAAAAGAAAAGGCAAAAATAAAGAATTTAAAGAATAAATTGAATTTATCATGATTATTAAACTTATCTGTACAAAATCAAAGCTTGGAGCTTAGGTTAGACCTTAGTGTGAAAATGTGTGTGGAACCTGGTAGGGAACCAAATTTAAAACACAACAGCCTTCAAGAGTCACAGAACTTGGTTAAAACCACCTCAATAGCCAGGTCAGAACTAGCCTACCTCATACGCAAACCCTTATGACTATGAAGCCGACTTGTACAGTGTAAGTGATGGTGGCTCTCCCCAGCTGAAATGACAAAGAGACTAGCTTATCCAGAATGACAACCCAATGATTCCCCAATCCAACCGCTCTTTCCTCGAGGAGCGGGGTATTCCCTTCTAAGTTCCAAGTGGCATCCAACTCAAGAGGAGGAGGTAAAGAGAAGAATGGACGGTAGCCAGTGTAGCTACCAATCCTGGGATGCAAGACCACTATAGTCAAGTCATCCAGCTGCAGGCTCACATGGTATAACTTTGATGCTCAAGCTTGCTTATTTTCTATACAACATATATACATACTTCGGCAGACATTTTTATTTTAATTTACAAGCCTGACCACTTTTTTGGAGTTTTTTTTTCAACATACTATTTACAGCAGCATTTACATAAGGAGTTTTTCCTCTTGAGCCAGAAGACTATCCCTCTTTTGAAGCATTATTGCAACCCACACTCTCCTGCCTTTGACCTCATGGCTACTGGACCAGGTTGGGGTGCACTTCCCTCCCTAGACGAGGACGAATGTTTCCATCCGTGTACGTCTCAAACTGGCAAATCCAACCCCCTCACCACTCCAACTGAGTTGAAACAAGTGAAAGGTGCAGGTGTCCAAGTTAGGTCACGTCGACAAGAGTCGTGTGTGTGTCTCGAAAAGTTCTATTTAGTCAGTTGAGGTGACTTGAACCCTGCCCTGATTTCTCAAAGAATTAAGTCTGAATAGACTTGAAGTACCTTAAACCTAGTTCCCATAAGGTTCCAGTGCAATTAGGTGGAGTAAGGTCCAACCGAGCTCCAATCTTCGACTTTATTGGACTAGTTCAATCATCAAGCTCAATCAAAGAATATGAATGCTATGTAAATGCTATTTACAAATATGCAAAGAATAATGCAATTTTTCCAAGAATTTGAAAACAAAGAGAAGAATCTTACACAAAGAATTTTTGCAAATAAAATAATTTTGGCACTCAACGTATAAAATATGTACAACTATTTACACAGGTGTGCCGCTTTATTTTACAAGAATTAAGAATTTACAATTTAGTTTTTATTTATAGGTATATATGTACACTTATTAAAGAATTTTGTTTATTTTTATTTTTATTTATAATTGATTTGATGTATATATTCCTCAAACTTATTTGAAAAGCATTTTCAAACAATTTTGAAAAACTATAGTCCAAAATAATTTTTACAAACATTTTTACAGACATGTACACACATTTGAAAATCATTTTGCAAAGGGTTTTTCAAACAGTATATATAGATTTTTCAAAATATTTTTGCAACCATTTTTCAAACCGTTTGCAAACAATTTCAAACATTTTATTTCACACAAAGAAAATAAACTTTACAAATCAAAAAGTTTTTACAAAGGTTGAAAACATGTAACAAAACGTTTTCAAAATAGTTTTCAAAAGATTTTCACAAAGATTTTCAAACTATTTTTCAAACATTTTGCAAAAAAACATTTTCACCTGATTAATTAATCAGTATATACAAAAAGAATTTGAGGAATAATCACATCTTTTTGTTAGGTTTCTTAATGAATTTTAAAGAATTATTAGCCATATTATTAAAAGAATAAGAAAGTACGAGTTATGGCTAAAGTATATACAAAGTATATACGACCCCCCTATACTTAGCTTGAGCTATGTCCTCGTAGATCGGAAAAGAGAAAGAGAAGCCATAACTCGTACTGAGTATAGACAAGTCTAAAGAATATACGAATAAGAGATGAAGGAAATAGAAGTTGACCGTCCCCCCTGTACTTAGGATCAAGTAATTCTCAGTATAGCAGACTGTACACAAATCAGGGAGGGTCAAGGGTGGGAATAAACAGATGAACAAATCAGGGGTGCACCCCCCTATACTTAGGACAAAGTACGTCCCAAGTACAGGAAACTGACACAAAGGGGAGACACCTTTTATTTAGATAAAGAAATATGAAAAGGAAAAGAAGAAAAGAAGAAAAGATAGATATATACAGATTGATGAAAAGATCATGGAGAATATACGCATCACTGTCCCTATACTTAGGGTGCCCTGAGTATAGGCAACAACAGGAGTGGCGAAACTGAACGAGGAAGAACAGTGCAGTGCGTAGCCCCTATACTTCGGACAAAGTGCGACCTAAGTATAGTCTCAAAGATATGGCGATAGATTTGAGGCACACAAAACATGCGGGAGAAAGAATGAACAAGGTACACATATATACAAGCGGTAAAGAGACTGGTGAAGTACAGGACGGTATCGGACAAGTGAATACCGTACTTGCGCCATCGTCTCCCTGTGAGAACGAGGACGTAGTCAGACCGTATAAGACACCCGGATAAGCAGTCAGGTGGGTGTCGGCTACCGGAGTAAAATAGACCAAAAGAACAAATATCAGGTCCGGTAGTATGAATCCGTCAATCGGCTCGTAGGGTCAGCATGAGGAAATAGAGACGATACTATAAGACTGGGAGGAAGAAGGAACAGTACAGAGTCCTCCGGTCAATCAGAGTCTCAGAAAGATATGGAAGATAGATAATAGGAGACACCATGGCATTCGATGGTCATGAGGTCGCAAGATCACAGGAGACACGTCGAATACCGTAAGTCATAGCTCAACCCTGCGAGGGTCGTCAAGGCGAGCAGGCTCAAAGGAGCCGGGAATCAGACCGTAATCTGAAGACTTGGTCCCGTGATCCGCAGATCGGATACACAATCAGAAGGAGATCGAGTAGACAGCTGAACAGACTCGGCTTCGTGCTCCAATAGATAGGAGGCACCTGAAATGAAACCGAGTACCTAGAAAATGATGTACCTCCCCCCCCCCCCCCCCGCAGATGACCCTCGGGGACTAGTACATGCTAATCAATGAATAATCAGAAAGAGACTCGACCTTGCGAGGGTCGTCAAGGCGAGCGGACGCAGAGGCGTCAGTGATCCATCATACGGATCATCAAGTACGGTCTCGGTGGGCGACATATCGGCTACTAGCAGAAGAGACTGGAGAATCCAAAGAGTGTGGCATCGTCCCGCAGACAACCCTCGGGTAACATGCTGCCAGCTAGGCATGGAAATAGCAGATATCAGAAGCTCAACCTTGCGAGGAATGTCAAGGCGAGCAGACTCAAAGGAGTGTAATCAGATGGGCCCCATGATCCACAGATCGGATAGGCAACTCAAGATGGGATCAAAAATCACGTATATCAGACGACTCGATTCCGTGCACCGTAGATCGGAGACACAGTCAGTAGTGGGAATCGAGCGCAAAGAGAGTGTCGCAGTCTCCCGCAGATAGTCCTCGGAGAGTAATGCAATCTAGGCAAGGAATAGTCAGAATGTGTCTCTACCTTGCGAGGGTCGTCAAGGAGAGAGAAGGGCTTGAAGGAGCCGGGTCCATCAAACAGATCCACATAGTGGTCTCAGTAGTTGACAAATCGTCTACCAACAGAAGAGACCAATCAGATCGGAAGTATGTCATAGTCTCCCGCAGATAACCCTCGGGGAGCTACGAACTAGTCAAGGAATAATAAAAAAAGAGCTCATCCTTGCGAGGACCATCAAGGAGAGCGGACTCAAAGGAGTCTGAACAAGTCGGTCTCATGCCCCAACAGCTCGGGCGCATAATCAGAGAGGGAGACTGACTGCCCATATCAGACGGATCGGCAACGTGCCCCAATAAATGGAGGCACCAGAAGTGAGTGAAGACGATCGTAAAGAAAGTGTCACATCCTTCCGCAGATAGTCCTCGGGAAGTGATGTGAGCTACACAGTGAATAATCAAAGTACATCTCATCCTTGCGAGGGTCGTCAAGGAGAGAGAATAGCTCAAAGGAGCCGGATCCATCAGAAAACATAGTCTCGACAGACGGCAGACCGTCTACCAGCAGAAGAGATCAGGGGACTAAAATGTGTCATAGCCTCTCGCAGATAACCCTCAGAGAGCCATGAACTAGGCGGTGGAGTAATCAGAGAAGTGGAGCTCTGCCTTGCGAGGACCGTCAAGGAGAGCAGACTCATATGAGTCTAATATATTGGCCTCGTGTACTGACAGGTCGGGTATACAATCACCGGGGGAGGCCAATCAAGCATATCGTCTGACTCGGTTTAGGGTCCCATCAAGATGGCGACCCAAGCAGTGGATGAAACCGTAGTCCTAGAAATTGTCGCATTCTCCCGCAGATAGTCCTCGGGGAGCAATGCAAACTAGATCAATGTAGGTCATGGGAATGCTGGCATAAAATCTCAGGTCCTCGAAATAGTGTGAATCCATCAATCAACAGGAGGGCATAAGATCAAGTGAAGGAGAAAATAACCAGGTCAATCACAAAACATCCCTCGAGTCAATCAAATCTGGCTGAGATGGCACAACATATCATAAGGACTCCTCTAAGTGCCAGAGTGGATCAAAGAGCCAGGAGATCAAGGATGGTTCAAACAGGAAGATGAGAGATCATGCAGGATCCGCACACCTTTATCAGGAAGTCCAAATCCGAATAATCAGTCAATCCTCAAAATCAAGATGGGTGGAACCTCAAGATAGATAGATCATTCAATACTCATGAAATCATCACCAAGTCATCGCATCATATCACATCCTCAATCCGGTGTGCGAGACCAAAAATTTCTAAATATGATGATCATGCATCATCAAAAATCCTCAATACGCTTGTATGCATGTATCCAAAGTCAAAGCCACCATATCAATCTCAGCAACCTCAACATCATGCCTGACTTACACAAAAAATCTGTATAAATAATCCTCGATGCGGGCCTCATCAATATGCACAACATTCCTGGGTAAAGAGAGAGGTGATACGGGGGACACGAGGAAGATGGATAAGAGGGGTAACACAATGGGGTGGAGAAGCTGATTAAGCTTACGCGCCAATATCACGGGTGGTAGAAGAGTGATAAAGAGGGGACGAAGAGGGCGGGCGAGAAGGTCAGGACATAAAATTGGGTGTTCCACACAAGGCGGGAACACCGTCAAAATGGTGGTTCGAAGAGCATGCTCTCCTCGGAACAGAGAAGATGGGGATGATACGGTGGATACGAGGAAGATGGTGAAGAAGAGGGAAACGAAGGACTTGGTGAAGAATGATTGAGCTCAAGTGCCAATATCAAGACTTGATGCAAATGAGGAGGTATATGTATAAGAGAGGTAGAGACTCAAAGAGGAAAAATGCATGACTCACACGGGCGGGACCGACTACTCTAATAATGAATGAAAAATGCAACGAACTCCAAGTTACATTCAATACACAAGGCAAACCCCAAATTCACCTACTCAACACAATGAAGACCGTCAGGTGACGGTCATTTATCTTTTCAGTTTTAGAGTGAGGTGAAAATCAAAGTTGTACAAACAGTTAGGAGGCTTGATGGGATTTGGGCTCTACTCCTTAGTGTGTACGTGAGCAGTTAAAACACATACAATGAGGGGGTTGCTCTCCCCAAGACAAGGAAGTCCATTATTATTTTTTATTTTTAGGTCCAATAGAGTTAACAATCCTGATTTTATTTAAGTTATCACCTTTTTGGGTTATTTTCAATGCACGTGCCTATCGAGGTTCCAATTTCCATTAAGCATCCAAGGTTGGCAAAAACAGAGGGAGAATGTCGGAAAAGCCATGCAAGTCGGAAATTGATGATGCATGCTAAGTAAGAAGACTTACAGTGCCTCCAGCTCTCTCCATGCGGGATGCATAACAGAATTTGAAACCTATGTTATATGTAAATGCAAGTCGAAGAAATCGCCCTAGGTTCAAAAAGTTGCTATTATCGTGAAGCACCACAAGTCGCTTGCCGATCTTCAAGCCAAGAGTCCGGTTTAGGCTCACCCCTCCTCCTCTCGACACATCGAGTTCAGGAGAAGCGCTTGGCAGGGTGAGCTCGCGGTGCGTAGGCTCGAAGATGACGAGGCGACTGTTTAGAGTTTGATCTAGGTCCAAAGTGAACTATAGGTACATGCAAATATATTAGGGTGTTTGAACCTAACTCTACGAGCAAGCAACTCCTATAGCTAAGGGCTCATTCACACAAAATAATGAAAATAAAATGAACTAAAGAAAAGAAAAAGCGTCAAAACCATCGAGGCCCCCAAGGGAACAATCCCTCGGGCAATGGACCTCGGGAGTCGGAGTGTACCTGTAGAGTCATGTATTATTACAATTCAAGTGTCACTCTCTCACATAAATATACATAATAAAATAAAATGCATAAAATGAGCCTGCCATCCAAAAATTCTCCTTCATCTGCTTTTGATGCTCTCTCATGTTGGCTAATGTAGAAGAGCCAACTCCATCTTGCTTGGGTGCACTGGTCCTCCTAGGAGGTACTCCTTCGCTTGGTGGTCCCTCGCATCAAAGAAAAAGAAAGAAGATGGGTCAGAACAGTCAATCAAATAATGTCAATAAAAATAAAAATCAAATTAATAAATATATAATGAATATGAGCAAAGAATTAAATAGGTAAATGAAAATCACACAAAATCATACAAAATCCGTTGCCTCCCCGGCAACGGCGCCATTTGATGACTGGGATTTTCTATCAGTCTTGCATTCCACACAAAGCGGGAACACAGTCGCTGAGGCGACTGACAAAAGACCTCGATCAATCAACAAATAACCCACAATGAAATATATGCAATGAATATCAAAAAATGTGGAGTTAAAATTTATTATAACTATACATGCAAATGTGTATAGGTGTAAGCACAAGTAGAGGTCGAACACTGGGAGGCGAAAGGTTGTATGGTGAAAGTTGTTGTGCAATTATTCAATTCAATGATCATGTTCAATCCTTTATTGTTTTTGTGGGTTTTTAATTATATATTTTTTATATTTTTGTTTTTATAATTTTTATTTTGTTTTTATATTTTCATTTTTTATATTTTTAATTATATAATATAGTTATATATATAAAGAGGTATATATATAAGAGGAGAGAGAAGTAATATAATATATGGATATATATAGATATAAATGCTTAAAATTTATAGATATAATATTTTTTAGCTTTTAATATTTTTCTAATTTTTTTATTTTTCTGGAATATTTCTAATTTTTATGTGTTTTTAATTTCAAAAATGTCCTCAATATGGACCAATTAACTAGGCCGAACATAATTTGGGTTTTTAAAAATATAAAATAAGTTCAAAAATTACCCAAATTAATTTTAATACATTAATAATAATATATAGATAATTATAAAAGAGAAATATTTTTGGGATTTTTAAGGGTTTTTCTATTTTTTGTTGGATTTTGGAGCTTTCTGATTTTTTTATTTTTCTTTTTCTTATTTTTAGGGTTTTTCAATTTCTTGACTCAATATATATATAAATATACCACATATAATTTTTTGGGAATTTATCAAAAACATTTTATATTTTTTGGTATTTTATAAATTAGATAGTACAAAAATGGCTCCTTTTTCATTTTTAATAATTAGGTTAAATGCAAAAAATGCAATTTAAAATATGGGAATGAAAGAACACTAAATGAAGCATCTATCCTAATTTTTCTGGATTTTTAGGAGCAACATAGGTATTTTTAATAAATAGATAAAAGACATAAAAATTACACAGCCTGGCAGGGGCATTTTTTCAAGTAAAAAAAATACAGGGGGCTCTGTGCAAAAATACCTAAAGAAATAAACATTTATTTTATTTTTCAGAACTATTTTACAATAAACAAAATCTGCCAGGGTATACATGCAATAATCATGCGCCTCACGTGGGAATGCACGTGAGGCGTGGAAGGACCAAAATGTAAATACTAGAAATACAAGGGCCTTCTTGCAAAATTTACAATTTATTTACAATGTTAAAACTTATTTACAAAATTAAAATTTAAATACAAAAAGTGCGGGGTTGATTTTGCAATTTACCCCAACGGGCGCTGGATCTGATGATTGAACTTTGTCTACTTGCCACGTGTCGCCCATCCATCGGCTGGTACCGGTTCACCGATGAAGGGCTGGGATTAGATCAGCCTGGATGATCTGACGGTGAAGGCCTCGCTCCATCGGACGGTGGATCTTCGACCTGGGATCTTGTTCTTCATCCAACAACGGGGAAGACATCTGGAAGAACGGGGAAGAACGCTCGCCTGGGCGAGCTTCTTCCGGTGAGCTCTCGCTTCTCCGCCAGCTTCTGCTGCTCCAAAGCATCCCAGAAGGTTCCTGGCAGGTAGCCTTATCTGTTGGGGGTCTTGGATTGGGCGGAGATGTACTGGAGATCCCCCGCGAGGTCGGGAGAGCTCATGGGTTCCAGGTGCCTCCGACGACCCTTGAATGCATCCCCTGGTGCTTGGTAGCGCACCTAACCTACTCAGGAAGAAAGCACAACTCGAGGCGATGCTCCTCGGCCAGAAAGGGGAAGCTGTTAGCATAAAAATGAAGGGGGCGGCAATGCTTCGGCGAAGTAGAGGAGGTGAGCATCGATTCGCAGATCTAGGGAAGATCTGGTTGAACAAAGATGACCAAGATGTGGAGAACGCGAGAGGGGGTGAAATGGAGGTGAAAAGATGGTCAGAAACAGTCGAGGGCACGGTAGAGAAGTCGCCGGAGCTGAGCTCCGGTGAACTTCGATTTGGCTAACCTACGCTATGCTACTGATCTAAATGCAAAATAAAATGCGGGAATGAAATGCAGAAATGAAAATCTACCTAAGAAACGTAAATGCGCAGCTCAAACTTGGCGGTTGGGCCAAGGAGCAGGACGACTGCCGGAGCGCCGCCGTGGGCGCATCTCCTTCCTCCACGAGCTTCCACAACCTTCAGGGGACCTCCATCTGTCACCTGGTGCACTCTTGGCCAAAGGCTGTAGCTCTAGGGCTAGGGAAATCGCCAAAAAGGTTCGTAGGAAGAAGATGAGTTATTTATAAACAAGGTGGCGCGCCCTTATGAATCGGCTCAAATCAAAGAATCTAGGCTATGTACAAACAATCTACAAGGGTGGCATGGATCATGATGATTCTAGGAAAAACTTCCGCAAAGAGATCAAAGGTGATTGATCACTGTATCGAGCGGGAAAAATGCAAGAATAACGGGAAAAAGATGCTTCTGATGCGCCAGGTCCCAGATGGGACAGTTGACCAGGGGTCAACTAGGGCCGCGTCCTGATTGGTCCACCTAGGACACTATAGGACAAAACATGGAAACTTATTCGAAAATAATTTATTTAACATAATAAATGATTTTATTATAATTTGCTTATAAAATAAAAAATGTTTATTAATTAATGTAGTATTTATTTATGATTTTTATTTATTTTTTGATGTATTTTATTATGGGTTTATTTTAATTATGTATTTATAAGTGTATTTACATGTATTTTGTATACTTTATTTTTATTTTGCATATTTAATTTTATTATTATTTTTCTTATTTTATAAATTTATAACTTATTTTTGTGAGTGTAAATATATTTTTATTTAATTCTTATGAGTTTATTTACATATTTAAATAAATAGGTGTATATAGTATGTAGGTATACTCATAGGTATTTTACCTATATTTTATATATTTTTTATTTATTTAATGAGTTTTATTGGATTTTATTTTGGATTTACATTTTTAATAAATTTTATGTAATATTTACAATATTCTAAAAATATAGATGAATAAAGAATAAAAGAATAAATTCCCTTTTTATCTATATACATATAGATAGCATAGGTATTTTGCCTATGTATTGCATAGACTTATTTTATTTTACAATTTTTTTTGATTTTATTCTAATTTCAATATGTACATGTGTTATATACATTATTTACAAAATTCTAAAAATATAAATTTACAGAAATAATAAATAATGAATAAATTTAATATTTTAATCGGGTATTATGTACAATAAAGGCCAAAAACCTAACTTCCACAGATGTACTCCAAAAATTATGAAACTAATTTTATTAAATAACTCTTGAAAAGTTATATACAATTAAAGGTGATTTTGGGTGATTTTGAGTTTTTATTTGCAAGATATGGGTCTGTGAAGTTGAGATTTTGGCTTTTTATTCTGGGTATAAAATGTACATTGTGTATCATTTTTGTACAGACTCAATTTTGTATTTTTATTTACATTATTATCTACAACTTTTGTGTACAAAATATTTTTATTTAATGAATAAATAAGTATATACAAAATAGGTGTCAAAATGCATGAATGAATGAATAAATAAATGAGGTATTTATTGTATTATTGGCCCTTATCTCCCCCTACTTTATTCCTTGCCGACCAATTCCATGCTGGCCTTGGTCTCGGGGTTCGGATCATAAATATTTGCAATATTTTATTCCTTTTTTCTTTTTCTTCTCTTTATTCTATATTTTTGTCATTAAAAACCTTATTCTATGTACACTTAGTACAATAAATAATGAATGCTATTATGGATAAATTGATGCTAATTACATGCATTTGCTGGGTTTTTAAGGCCAAAATGATAGAATAAAGGTGATGAAATGGAGATTCATCAATGGCGTACATCAGACTTCCCACAACTGATGCGTAAGGGCACCCAGCCATGGCTTTCTTATCCTCAACAGTTTGGGGAGTCATTCCTTTATACAGATGTATACTATATCTTAAAGGAAGGAAGCCTTTCTTGGAATTCTCCATATGGAAACGTTCTATGATCTTGTTAATGTACCCTTGTTGTGACAATCCCAAAATCCTCTTTTCTCTGTTTTTGAACAGCCCCAAGATATAAGAGGCTTCTCCAAGATCTTTCATCTCAAAGGTATGGGATAGCAAATCTTAACACTGGTCATTATTCCTGTATCATTCCCAATGATAAGGATATCATCTACGTAAAGCACGATGAACACAATGGTACTCCCACTAAGCTTCTTGTATATACAAGGCTCATCAGGATTCTGAACAAAATCATAACTCTTTATGGTTTCTTCAAATCTGATGTTCCAGCTACGAGAAGCTTGTTTGAGCCCATAGATGGATTTCTTTAGCTTGCATACTTTTCCTTCCTATGTTATGAAGCCCCAGGGTTGCTCTATATAGATATCCTCCTCGAGGTATCCATTGTGGAAAGCCATCTTGACATCCATCTACCAAATGTCGTAGTCAAGATACACAGCTATAGCTAGCAGTGCTCTAATGGACTTAAGCATAGACACAGGAGAGAACGTCTCATCGTAATCGATGCCTTCTCTCTGTGTGTAACCCTTGGCTACGAGCCGTGCTTTGAAGGTCTCTACCTTCCCATCAGGTCTCCTTTTTCTCTTGAAGATCCATTTGCATCCAATGGGTTTTACCCCTTTAGGTGGATCCTTTAGGGTCCATACACCATTCTTATGCATGGAGTCAATCTCTGACTTCATTGCTAGCATCCATCTATCCATGTCTTGATCCGCAAGTGCTTCATCAAATGAAGCTGGATCATTGTCAATTTCAGCTGACACTTGGAATCCGTGCCTTTCAGGCAGTGCAACCACCCTCGAACTCCTTTGAAGAGGTACGGGCGTTTCATCTTCATTTACTTCTTCAGTTTCTGGTTCAAGAAGCTCAGTATCCTCAGGGGATTCAATGAGTTCCTTTACTTCATTTTTATCTTGACTCCTAAGAAAATCATCTTCCAAAAATTTTATATCTCTAGAGACAAATACCTTTTGAGTCTCAGGGTCATAGAGCTAGTATCCAATACCATCTCTAACATACCCAATGAAGTAGCACTCTCTAGTGCGAGATTCTAGTTTACTTGCGTCCACGTTCATCGCATGGACCAAGCAACCCCAAATCGTTAAGTGTCTTACACTAGGTTTAGTACCATACCAAAGCTCGTGAGGAGTTTTAGGTATAGACTTGGTAGGAATCTTATTTAGGATATATATTGTAGTCTTTACTGCATATCTCCAGAAACTAAGAGGTAAATGTACTTTACTCATCATTGAACGGATCATATCCAAGATAGTCATGCGCCTTTCAGCAACATCATTAAGTTGGGGAGTTACAGGAGGAGTGAGATTGGAGACAACTCCATTCTCTTTGAGGTATTCCTTGAATTCATCTGAGAGGTACTCACCCCCTCGGTCAGATCGAATCCGTTTAATCTTCCTATCTGTTTGGTTCTCAACCAAAGCCTTGAACTCTTTGAAATTTTCAAAGGTTTCATATTTATGACGCAATAGGAAGATAAACCCATATCGCTAATGGTGATCGATAAATGTCAAATAATATCGAAATCCATTTTGTGTCACGGTACTGAAGGGATCACATACATGAGTATGTATTAGGTCAAGAACACCCTCGCATCTTGTAACCTTATTACGGAAAGGCATCCTGGTCATTTTAGGGTTTTTATTAGTGGTAGTAACATTCATGACAGATTCATCAATGCACAATTCATAGAATCTACCAGAAGTCCGAACACCATCCGCAATATATTTATCATAATGACTTATGACAAGTTTATTACAGAATAGGAATGAATATTCATTTTTAACAAGCTTAGATACATATATAAGGTTCCTTCTAACATCTGGAATATAAAGACACTCTTTGAGTACGAGGGCTCTCCCACTAGATAATGATAGTCTGCAGGTCCCGATGGCGACTACTGCAACAGTTGCACAGATCCCATCTGGATGACTATCTCCCCTTCAATAAGATTCCTAGTTTCCTGAAACAGATGCAACAAATTGCATATATGAATAGAAGCACCAAAATCTACTACCCAACTACCTTCTTGTCCAACGAGAAAACTAGTTTCAATGATGAAAGTAGATTTCATACCTGCTGGGACTTTACCTTTGTCGATTGACTTCAGGTAGTCCGGACAGTTACGCTTCCAGTGCCCCGGCTTCTTACAGTGGTGACAAACATCGGTCTTTTTCAATGTCATCGGTGTGGAAGCACTAGAAGATGAGCCAACTCCTTGATTCATCTTCTTTCTCTTCTGGATCGGGCCCTTCCGAGAACCATGCTTCCGTCCGCGCTTTCCTTTGACATGTACGACCATTGCACTGCCAGGAGGACCATCTTTCTTCATTACATCTTCCGTAAATTTTAATGCAGCAAGAAGTCCAGCGTTAGTCAAGTCCAACTTGTTCATGTGGAATGAAACCACAAAATTATTGAAAGACTTGGGCAAAGACAACAGAATGAAGTCAGCTTGCATGTCTGCATCCATATTTGCTCCAAGGGTCTCCAGCTCAGACAAGTACCCAAACATTTTGAGTACATGTTCTCGACCTGCATCCTACAACGAACGAGTTCTTTCATAATATTATAACGTTGGGTCTTGTTTATGTCACTAAACATATCTTTCAGAGTCTACATTATATCCTGGCATGTGCTCATCTCCACATGTTGCTTCTGAAGAACATTGGAGAGTGAACCCGTGATGTAACATCTAGCCAAGACATGATCTTCATCATACTTGTCATTGTATTGCTTTTCTTCCTTTGTCTTAGAGCTTCCATGCTTGTCCTTTGTGAGTACATAACTTATGCGCTCAGCCGAGAGAACAAGTTCCAAATTACGGATCCAATCCGAATAATTTGGTCTAGTCAACTGGTTGACCTCCAGAAGCATGTTGAAAGGGTTCATGGACTTCATTGTCTGAAATTAAGAATGCACTTTATTAGAATATATAAATAATTGTATATACAAATTAAATTCTTTGATTAAGGAATTTTTAATCAAATCAGTCTTGCCTTGTTGACTTTGAAAGTTCATTCCCTTACTCACTTTCAAAGTAAGAGATATACTTACCGCTATATCTCTATCAAGATCTGAGATCTCCTTTCTTATCCTTGTTACATCCCAATAATATGAGAAATTGTAACTTAGATAAAAAGAAGCGGGAAGTCATTCCATCTTGCAAGTCCGACTTGCATTTCCCAATTCGATCTTAACACCCGATCCCACCACCCCTAAGATGATGTTGACTCGTTATTAATTGAACCAACTGTCAACATGAATAGTACTCGCTATGCGCAATCCAATACCGCCCCAATAATATGAGGAATCGATACCGGGGTCACTACACATACGACCTTACTCTTTCGAGAAGCAAAGAGCCCGATCCAAATGCGCTTGTATGCAGGAGCTCTCACTACGGATAGGCGTCTCCTGCATACAATCCCTGGCGACGGAACCCTTCACCTTGACGGGAGACCATTGATGTCACTTATGTGATCCCCCACCTCTTATTCAAATTCAATATTATCATGAATCATATTCATGTAATTAATTCTTCTGAGGGAAATACATATCTATTTCATAATAGAGTGTTTCAATTGGATATAATTAATTTAACTCATTAAATCAATTATCAATCCAATTCAATCATCAAACTTGATTGTTACTTGAAATAGTGGTATTATCTCAAAATACGTATTATTTGAATTTTAATAATTAGAAAATACATCATGATCTCCCAGGCATCATTCGTTCCCTACCCGCTATCATAGCCAGTACCGACGGGAGTGGGACAGACCACACACGGTGCAACCTGCTACTCCAACGCTCCCCGACTAGATACCATATCCGCATCGAAAAAAAAACAATGCTGAGCCAATCACTTTGTACTTGAGATGATCATCAATTTTTCAACCGAAATTATACCATATAGTAATAATCAAAACCATTTTGATTATAAAGAAATTTGCTAGAAAAATTCCCAAAACCTATTCAAGTAACAAGTTTGATGAAAGTGTATCAAGTAACCAATTGGTGATCTAGATCTAATCTAATCATTCATTGGTTGAGGCAATGTCATTTAAGGGAACAATTACTGTTCTAATATTCCTAAATATTATCTATAATTATTCTAGAAAATTAACCATTAATTTCACAAGATTCTTAAATGACAATCACCAGGTTCATGGTTGAGAATGCAATTTTCAGCAGTGACCAACACCAATTAAAATTAGCATATCTCTTTCATTTTAAATCCAAATTAAGCAAAATCAATTTCCAGAGATTGATAATTTGATTTAAAAAAGAAACCATAAGATTAGCACGTATTTTTAGTCGTTTTAAAATAGTAATTAACATCTTAATTACGTCTCTAACCGCCATCCCTGAAATAGTGGACATATGATCATTAAAACGATCATATCTTGAGCAAACGGAATCCAAATTATGCAAACTCAAATTCCACATTTTCTTTGTTTAATGGAAAATATTATCTACATGATAAATTCATGTTTAAATATTTTAAATAGGGCCTAACAAATATCACAAAATAGGGTTGCGAAAATTAAAATGCGACAAAAAAGTTTCAAGAACCACAACGAGCTCAAATCTTCTTGGGTTTATGGATCATATCCAAAATCTCCAACCTGGCTCTGATACCACTTGAAAAATACAGAAAATCCTTAAGTGCATCACGGAAGCGTGATGATCACATCCAATGCGATCGGAGCGACTACTCGCACTAGTTGCTCGGTGCAGCGGAATTTAAAAAAATATTAAATCATATGATGAAACCATATGATCCAAGAACATTTCTTGGATCGTTTCATCTAACCATAGAGTATTAGAAATACCTCTTGAAGCGTGGTTGTGATCACTTGATCTCTAAAGTAAGAGATCCTCCTGACTCAAGTCTGATCCACGAAGAAGGTACTTGCGGGCGCGATGATGAGACACGTGCTTCCAGCAATCCAAGATAAAGATCCAAGCGATAAATCTCCTGATTTCATCCAACGAAATCTGATGCCTTCCACTTACGCTAGAAGCACCAAGGAAGATGGAGATCCACGAGCAATCGAGGCAACAACACGACGGCGCAGCGACGACTGCAATTCTCTTAACACCCAAGGTGGACGGCCACACTTAGAGAGAGAGAGAGATGGGGTGTGAGAATGAGGATAGAGAGACAGAGAGAGTAGACGTGTATATTGAAGGGCTAGGGTGGTCCCTTATATAGTAGTTTGGGAGTCCATGGATCACAATCCATGGGATACACAAAATCAACGGTTAGATTGATTTGTGTTTTTAATCAATGACCATGATCATTGTTGTTTAATAAAGTAACAACAATTAATTTATATAAAATTAAATATATGTTGCATTATCATCAACATAATTTAACTTAATAAAGTTAATATACATAAGATAATAAAGAGGACAAGAACCTCCTCCTAAAAAGATGGGGCGTCACCTTTGAACAATTCAAGGGTGACGCCACTTCTTTATTAGGTGAGTTTTATATGCTTTATTTTATGAGATAAAATCTCATCATTTTTTAATTATTTGCAACATCGTTTATTGCAAATATATTCACTAAATTAATTCCAAATTAATCAGTGAATATTTCAAATATGTCATTGAGAAAAAAAATTGTGAATCACATTCACAACCCATAACTAAATGTAAATTATATTTCCAATCAATCACCCAATGGGAATCTAATTCACATCAACAATCAATTAGTAAATATTATTTACTATGAGCTTTCTCCAATATATTATAAATCATATTTATAATATACATTGATATTATGGATAACATGGATAGTACTATCCACATTCTGCATATCCTTGATAATTTAATCTCATTTAATCATCTTAGATAATCATTCTCATAATATGAATCTCATTCATATTATTCTTGATAATTAAATCTCATTTAATTATCAATATCCAGTTGCTTGGATACATAATTCATCAAAGGAATTATTCTTGAACTCCTTCAAGAATAATATGCTTTCTCCGTAGATACTTGGAGATAAGGACAGGGCGATTGTGCGTTCCATGTATAGTGACTTGGATATTGAGATCATATTTCAAATCCAGATCTCGGGGACCTCTAATAGATGCTTGATTAAATCAAGTCTGTAGATCTAATCTTCTCATTGCAACTGAATCTCATTTAGACCAATGTCCAATCCTTGGACCAAGATTAGATCACTTCTCTCTACTGAGAGGAGTCATTAAAATCCAGACCTATTCCATCACTCCCTCGGAATGGAAGCGTCATGATTATACAATCGTTTATGATCACATCACCCTCAGGCATTCCCAATACCTGTACATCCTGCATACGGGAAGACCTAGAATAAACCCGAAGTCTAAGATCACTTTAAACTGTCTTCTTCAGGGTTTTATCATTAAAAATGCATAATTAACAAATGCATGTGAAATGGTAATTTTATGGAATTAATGGGTATTTACAGGTATTTGACTAAGGAAACGATGCTAAAATAAAAGAATAAAGGCGATGAATCGTGGATTCATCAATATATCATACCTATAAATTCTGTCAAGCTTCTAAAGCAAGACGACCATGCATGAAAATTAATATATATCCCAATACCTCATGAGTGAGCTCATGTCTTCCGGTTCAATAGTGAACCTGTATGATCCCTTTTAGAGATCGTATCACTGATATGCCCTTGCATGCACACTAGCTCGCCGGTATATAGACCTTGATTAGGCCGTCAACCTATTGGTCTGCCAAATGTACATACTCATACATATAACAACACATCTGTCTCAGGTCAGAGGATGCATGCCTATATCGTGACAGCGCACGACATAGGTCTTTAGTTATCTCGATCTTGTTAAGTCAACTCCTTGACCTAACTTATCTGACACCTCCGAATCTCTATTCCCATGCAGAGGACCTGCATCAAGTGATAGGTCAGATATCAACCTTTAGAGCTAGGATTGCCATCTCCCACTTAGGCTCTAACTCTTTAGACATTCATCTAAGCACCAGCCTCTATGATTCAACAATTGAATTAACAGCTTTATGATGTCAAGACAGCCATGGTATATAACCTTATTTGTACAGAGGGACCTTATAGTACATTCATTCACTTAATTTTAGACATGGAGTGAAATAAACCAATAACTTATATTGATATATCAAACATTACAATAACATTTATTGTAGGAATGGTTCGCCCTGGGCTCACATGGCTAACAGGTTGTCTCCTCTATTATCGTTACATTATGTTCCCATTTTGATGAAAGTGAAATAATGATTTTGCTCGGTAGTTCTTCAAGTAGGAAGATTCTATTGAGAAGGCTTCAGTCTAGTATTCCTAACAAGGATAGAACACCAACCGCTTGAATCAAACAACAATTAACCGCTTGTATCGACCAAATCCTCAATCAAACAACAATTAACCCACAAATAAATAAATAAATCGGTAAATACATGTAGGTTAAAATTTATTATAACTCTATAAAGATGTGTATATGTACAAGTATGTAGAATGTCAAATGAGAGAGAGAAAATGTATAAGTAGTATATTATTCATCATTATTGCTAATTAACTAATATTATTTTTGTATTTTCTGCGTTTTTCTTATTTTTATATGGGGTTTTAATTAAATTATTTTTCTACAAGTTTAATTTGTTTTATATTTTTATTTTAGTTTTAAATTGTGTTTTTGCTTTTGATTTTAACTTTTTGAGTTTTTCTTAAAAAAGATATATATTAATATATAATAATATATATTATACCTTATATAAGTAATATATAGTATATATGCAAGTCAAAATATATTTAAATTTTAGAAAATAAATTGTTGTTATCTTTCTTTATATGTTTCTCTATTTTTGTTAATTTTTATAGAATTTTTTATTATTTTTATGGATTTTTAAAGTGATTACATTTATAAAATAGTAGATATGTTAATTATGCAAGTTTGTTTAGGGTTTAATAAATATTTATAAGTTAGAAATAAACTTAAAACTTTCTTTAATATATAGTATATATATTGAAGAAAATTCATAAATAGGACAAAACATTTTTTGATTTTTATATATTTTTTGCTAATTTTTATAAGATTTGTTATTTTTAAGTTTTATATTTTGTACTTTTTAGTGAAATTATATATGCACTAGAATATATAATGATATAGATAATATATTTTTTTGGAAATTTTATAAAAGGTTTTATAATTTTAATGAGTTTTTATAACTAGATAGGAAATAAAAAATGTGTTTTTGCATTTTAAAAAATAGGAAAACTGATTTAAATGCCTAACAAAAAATATATGTGATTAAGCATGCCAGCAGACATCTATATTAATTTTCCTAAAAATTTTAGCACGAAAAAATATTTAAAATGAATAATAAACACAAAAATAAAATACACATCGGTATGGACCTCTATGTAATTTTAATAAACTAAATATGCATTTGTTAACCGATCTAGATACTTAAAGGTGTACAAGCAATATTCACAACGCCTCACGTGGCGCTAAACGTGAGGCAAAAGGACTAAAATGTAATTACAGGAAAGTATAGGGTCTTGTTGCAATTTTTCATTGAAATATTACACGTAATATTTCATTTACATGACTAAACAATAAAAAAGGTGTGGGGGTATCTATGCAATTAACCCAAGTATGGCATATGCTGGGCACGTGAGGCGCTGATAGACGGTTGTTTTTGCGCCACGTCACGCCACTTATGGATGGAACAGTAGATAGAGTGCACCGATTCGCTTTAAATCCAAGGGTATAGATTAGATATGGGCCCAACTCTCGATCGAACGGTGTTGGGGGCATGTCGAAGAATAGGGAAGAACAAGTCTTCCCCTGACTTTCGATCATCGATTCTTCCCATTTCTGACCACTTGGGACCTTGTTGATGAGCTTTCTGACTTCTTGGGACTTCATTGCATCTGCAAGTGGGCCAAATGGAATCCAGGCCTCGTTGGAGGAGGCCTGGAGGGGGTTTCTTCACTGGTGACCTGGAAATGCGGTTCTTCATCCAATTAAGCTTCCATGTACCTCCGCTGGTGTCCAAACATGCATAAAAATGATAAGCGGCTTGAGAGCTATGCTCTTGACCTAGGAATGAAGCTCAAAGCATGAGGATGAGGTGGTCGTCGATGATCTCTAGAGGAGGCTGATGGAAGATTTGGAACTCAATCCTTGTAGGATTAAGGTGGATTCGGCTAGTGGTTTTGATGTATAAATGATGAGGAATGATATGGATGATCAGGGGGTCAAAAGTAGGGAGTATCACAGCGAAAATTGTGGCCAGAGCTGAAGGCTTCGGTGAACTTCGATCTTCAAATCTAAGCTAAATGAAACGAAATGACACGAAATAAATTGCAGAACTAATCTAATGAATGAAAATGCAATTAATCCATGCAAACCTAGCAGCTCAACTTAATCTAGACTGAGGACCAGGGGACCGTCACCTGAAGCAAGTTCGACGAGGTGGATTGACTCTCTCCGACCACAATTCTCCACGTCGACACCCGCATGAACTCCCTACTGTTACCAGGAGGCTCAAATACACAAGGGATTGGGGATACAAGGGCTAACAGAGGATCAAACTTCAAAATGAGGGGGGTTACTTATACACATGGTGAGGGGCCATCTCGTGATTGAGATGACATACAAAGGAGAAGGGGTTGGTGGGATCTCAGGGCATGGCGAGATGGAGGGTCGTCTGGGTAAGAGAAATGGTGGAGGTCTCGAGAGAGCTAGAGTTGAGGGTGAGTCATGAGAAATTGGAGAATGAAGGGGGCTCAATGCTCTAACGAGGTCAGGGCTAGGTGTGGGTACAGTTGACCTTGAGTCTACAAAAAATGCACCTGATTGGTCTACGTAGAACCGATAAAGACAAATCAGAAACAAAGATCTGTATTAATTGAATAATAAATAGCAAATGATTTTATTAATAAAAATTTAAATTAGAAAACATGCTTATTATTTTATAAACTATTTTCCAATGCTTTTTATTTATCTTCACAACATTATTTGTGAGATATTAATATTTACATGTACATATATAGATATATATACTTATATTTTATGTATTATATTTTTATTTTATATTTAATATACATAATATTGTATTTACATATTTTATATATTTATAACATTGGTAAATACATATTTTTCACTTAGTCTTTTTGCATTGTTATACTGAATTTTTACACCTATAACCCTGAGTAATTTTGCAATTACAATCATAACCCTATATAATCACGAATTACATGAGAAATCCCGAGTAATGCTTAACTCTTACATGACATAACCATGCGTTATGTTCCGTTTGAGATGCCCGTTATGTTTGACGGTTTCCATTGAAAAGACAAAAAAGCCCCTTCAAAAGTAACAAAAGCAAATATCTTCCAAATCCCTTCTCGAAGTAAGAATCACATTCCCACCCCCAACTCGGACCCACAAGGAATCCAATTCCAACAATTCACACTCGTCCCGCTGAGTCAACTCGACCATTCCCACCATCTACACCGAGTGTGCCATCAGCGACCTCGTCAGCACCGGCATCGCCGACGCGCTGCACACCGCCACTGCACGCTCGAGCTCATCCACCACTTCTGCCATGTCGTGCCTCCTACTCCCCTCGTAGCACACACAATCCACCGCCAAATACCCCATCTGTTGCACCGCCTCGGCCTCGCAAGGCCTCGGCGGAGGCAGCGCTAGATCCAACACCTCGTCTGCCGTGATCTTCGACACCGCAAATTCCACCACATTACATGGCTCCCCATTGCAACTACCCCTCTTATGTATGGCCTTTCTCCTGATAATTAGCTCGAGCAGCACCACTCCAAAACTGTAGACATCGCTCTTAGTGGTGAGCCGCTCGGACCGGTAGTATTCTTGGTCCATGTATCCCACGGTCCCAGCCGTGGGGAACAATGTGATTTTAACACAGTGACTCTAGACGAGTCCCAGTCCGAAATCCGCGACCTTAGCCGTCCACGTGTCATCCAAAAGGATGTTAGACGGCTTGATGTCACGGTGGATTATGGGTGGGACGACATAGCGGTGGAGGTACTCTAGGCCTTGCACAACATCCAGTGCCACACCGAGGCGCGAGGCCCATGACAACAGCGTTGAGGAGGGGAGGGTGTGCAGGTGGTCGTGGAGTGTGTCGTGGGACATGTACTCGTAGACAAGCACCAGCTCGAGCTCGCGCGCGTAGTAGCCGAGGAGGCGCACGAGGTTTCTGTTGTCTGGGTGTGGTTGCGCTGGGAGGGTGTCTGGGTGTGGTTGCGTGGGGAGGGTGTCTAAGTGTGGTTGCGCGGGGAGGGTGTGGGTGGGGTCGGGACCTTGATGTCGTTGAAGGCACAAATAATGGCACCAGGGAGCAATAATGGCTGCTATTGAGGAGGATCTTTCTGCATGACCAAGATGGCTTACATGGTCCGGGGAGGACTTTGTCGAAAATAATGGTTGGGTCTGCACCGAACACATGGCTCCCCCAGCAGATAAGATTGTAATATAACACCACAGAACACCTCACCTTTAGGTTGGGTTGATAGGAACTCCACGCTCTCCAAGCACCGTGGTAACTTGAACCCGTTGTGGCCCCAACAGGCAATGTGTAGTTAGATTGAATGGCACAAGTGCGGTTGCGTTCTAATGCGAGCGCGTAGATTTGGAGATGGGAATTGATGTAGGAAATCTCAGGGGAGCCAGAGCCTTGGCTGTGAAGCGTCTAAGCATCCTTCTTTAGGGCGCATGCATGGTGTACACCGGCTGAGATGATGGTATACCTGCCGTCGGGTTCGTTCCCGACAACGGTCTTCTCGTCGCTGAAGCAATGGATCTTGTCGTTGGGGAGCAACCCACAAAGAAATTTGTTGCCAACGGCGAGGTCAACATACTTCACGTCACCGGGTGGATGGCGCAAGAGGCTCGGCCACCGCCAGCAATAGATCCGCCTGGTGCTGCGGATGAGCTTGCATGCTTGCTTGTTGGCGGCACCCATATCTTCTACACGTCGCCTTTGTATACCCTTCATGTTTCAGGAGATTCTGTGAGATCCCACCAGAGCATGGCGAACAACTGTGGGATATATTTTTATTGAGGTTAATGCCATCCATTAGATTGTTGAGTGGTTAGATTAAATCAATCATCTGATTGAGTTAATGAAGTAAAGTAACGGAAGGTTATAGGTGTAATATTAAGGGTCATGAGCGTAATTCATGATTATACAGGATTATGATTGTAATTGCGAAATTACTCAGGGTTATGGGTGAAAAATCCCTTTTATAATTTATTTATATGAATAAATAAATACATATATATATATATTATAGGTATATTTTACATATATATATATTATAATGTAGTATTTTTTAGTGTATTTTAAATGTTTTATTTTTTATATTTTAATATTTTTATATAATAGTTACAATTATTTAAAAAATAGAGTAAAAATGTGAAGAATAAATTATATTAATTTTATATACAAATGCCAAGTTCGATAGAATCCCCAAAAAATGCTTTTGTATCTTAGCTTCATTTTAAATGAAACTATTTTCATTAGATAGATAATTTAGTTTTAAATACAATGAAGGTCTGTTTGATTCAATTGGTGTTATCATATGGAGTAGATAGTGGTCTGTGAAGTTCTGCTTGCGGCCTTTTCATATATGTGTATAAAGTGCACTATGCATGATTTTTACTGGATTTTATTTTTATAATTTTCTATATATTAATATGGAAAAGATTTATGTAGAACATTTTATTATTTGAGGTGTGTATATTGAAGAATAAAATAGTGTAAAAATGACTATTTATATAGTATAAAATTAAGGTTTCTATAGAGTATCCATGCCCTTATCTCCCCCTGCACGTGGTAAACCAAGTCCATATTGACTTGGTCTCGGGGTTTAGGGTCATTCGGTATCTAAGATACTTCATTTATTTTTATTTTCTTTCCTTTATTCCTTAATTTTTGGATTTAAATACATGTATTTAAGTGTTACAGATGAATATTGAATGTTAATTTATACACATTTGTAGTATTTACATGTATTTTACTAAGGATTTATAGATAAAATAGGAGAATAATGGTAGATGAATGTCTATTCATCACCCCCTATAGTTATCATTGCTAGTCTCTAGCAAACACTTATTAGAAGAATAAGTGGTGAATAAAATAAAGAACTTAGAATGATATTAATTTTTAAACTTATTGATGACACGAAATTCGTACGGTTAAGATGTGTAAAAATAATATCAAAAATGTGTCGTTGTTCTCAACCGCACGATTCGGTCAACGGAAAAATGATAAAACCACTCGGAAAATATAAAAATCAAGGAAAACAATGTAAGCGGTCTTTCGCTATTCTTTTTACCTGGTATAGCGACCAGGGTCGAACACAAGGAGCACGATTTAAAAACTAAGTAATCAAATTTCAGAAAAGAAATTTTTAGTGTTTTTGAATTTTTTTTATATTTTTTTTATTTTTAAAAGAAGCACAGATGAAGAAAAGTGATAAAACAAAACACACACAATCTTTTTGTTTTTTTTTCAAAATAATAAAAAATGTACAGAAAACTCCAAAGAAAATATTTTTGTGTTTTATATGTTTTAAAATGTTTTTGGTGATATTTTTGCAATTTTCTGATGTTTTTGGAATTTTCTAAAAATAAAACAGTGGAAAATAAATAAAATGTAAACAGTCAGGAGTATTTTGCAAATTATAAATTCTTTAAGTGCTCAAAATTCCTGAAATTATTTTTAAAAAAAAGTTCAAAGCAATATCTACAAAAAGAGATCAAAATCACTATTTTTGGATTTTTCTACACTTTTCTATAATTTTTATAAGATTTTTCGTATTTTGCAATTTTTTTGAATTTTTATAAAAGAAAAATGCACAAAATTGGTTAGAAATTAAAACAATTCAAAATACACCTACAATAATTTTTTAGAATTTTTAGGCAATTTTTCTATTTTTTTATGAATTTTCAAAGTGTAGGCAAGGAAAAAGATATTGTTTTTGATTTTTTAAATATATCAAATGAAGTCAAAATGCTATAAAAATTTTACACAATGTTAAGGCACCTAGCAGGAATATTCACAAATTTTTACAAAATTTTTAGACTCATACAAACATTTATTTCACTGAAATGATCAAGAAAGTTTAGCTCTGGAAACACAGGGACATAAATGTAATTATTTCAAAGTTCTGGACAAAGTATAAATATAAACAAGAATGCATAGCCAGAATGCACTTTACCCAGTGAAGATGGTGCTCTGCATGTGACTTTCTAGAGTTGAAGCTCTCACAGAGGTCTTTTTGTAATTTCAAATACCTTCAGGGGATGCTATGTAATTTATCCAGTATGATTTTTTTATTTCCCAAATCCCCTAGGGTTTCTTCCTCTTCGATTCTTTTCACATGGGCAAGCAACAGGGGAGTTGGGCAGCCGCCGCCCACCCCTTTCACGCAGACGGAGGTGGCGCGGAACACGGCGGCGCGCGGGGCTGATGCGCGGGCAGATTGCTGGCGTCGACGGAGATCGGCGAGGGCGCGGCGCAGAGGAGGGGCTCGGGGGAACCACGGGGCTGGCGCGCGCCCGCGTGGCGGAGCGGGGAGCGGGCGGCTGTTGCGCCGCGTTCGGGCGGCGTAGTCGGGATGTGGAGGCGCCGCGGGGCTGGCGCGCGCCCGCGGTTCAGAGGTGCGGGCGTCGTGGTTGGCGCCCACGCGCACGGAGGGTCGCGCGTGGAGGGATGCTTCTGGCACACGGGGCTGCTGCAGGCGCAGGCGGAGGACGGGCCCGCCGCTGGGCACTTGGGCGCGGGATGGAGGCGCCGCTGGGGGTGAACTGGGGAAGCGGCGCCTGGCTGGAGGGAAGGCCCGCGCGGTTGCACCGCCCATTGGAGAGCGGGGCTGCGGAGGAGGAGGGCCACGTGGGCTGGAGGCGACGGACGTCGGCAAGATCGCGAGGGAGAGCGGTTCAGAGATGACGGCCGCAGCCGCGGGGCGGAGGGGTTGCGCGGGACCGCCGCGGCCTGGAGGTTGCCGCCGCGCCAGATGGGTACAGGACGCGCGGACGTGGTTCTGGAGGAATTTTTTATTTTATTTTTTTATTTTTCTGTTTTTATTTTTATGCAGCATGCAGGAAATGTTAGAGGAAAAAAATGTAAATTTTTTTTAATTTTTTTATTTTATTACCTGTAAAACAGAGGTTAAAAACAAAAGCAACTGTGTATTTTTTTGTTTTTTTTATTTCACCTGCAAAACCAAATGTTAGATAAAAAAAAGTATATGATTCTTTATTATTTTTGTATTTTTTAATCCTGTAAAATAGATGTTAGAGCTAGAGGACAAACAAAAAAAATGTTTGTTTTTTTTTGTTTTTATTTTCCTTTATTCCTGCAAAACAATGGTTAGAAACAAAATAAATATATGTTTTTTTATATCCTGCAAAAATAAAGATTAGACAACAGGATACGATTTTTTTTTAAATTTATTTATAAACAAAGATTGGAATGTTGAATGAGCAGATCTAGGCGATGCGTGAGATAGATCCGAGGCTTCGGTCACCGTGCGTGACCGGAGGTGAGAGATTGCGCGAGGTAGAAAAAGAAATGCGAGGATCACGAGATGGGATGGTAAATCGGTGTCGAGGCGGAAAAGTGTGATGGATTTTTTTATGATCTAAGTTCTAAAGATTGATTTCTAAACTAAAATCTAAGCCTATGATCTACCTACGAAAAACGACAAGTAAAAGTGGATCTCACCTCGGGGATCGGACAAACCATGATGGCCTCAACGAAGCACAAATCTCTGTCACCGACTGGATCGGAGGCTAGGGCCCTCTTCAACAAGAAACCCCTCGGAAACCGGGCTCCTCTCCACCAAAGATCGATCAAATGTGAATGAGAGAGGAGGACTCCATTAAAAAGAGGCAAAAAATCAAAAAAGGAAAATATTTACAAAAAAGGAATGTGTTTATTGGATGGATTAATAAAATAATTAAATTAATAAATTTATTAATTAAATAATTACGAAATTCGAAATTAATAAATTAAATAAATTAATAAATTAATTGGAAATTAATTGGCTACCTTAATGGTGGCCCTTAAAGGTACGAAATCAAATCATGTATATATGGTAGCTTATTAAGTCACATAAATCAAATAAAATCAAATGATTAAATACAAAATTCGGAATTAATTTAAATTAATTAATTAATGTTAGGTAATTAAATTTTTTTGGTGGATTTTATAAATGGAAGTTAGTGGCATACATATATTATATACATAAGATATAATGTACATAGGTGCAAATAAGGAAATAATTTTTATACAAGATTTTTTTATTTTATTTTTTTTTATTTTTATTTTTATTGAAAACAATATTTATAATATATACATTAAGTAAAAATAAATATTAATAATTATATACACAGATATATGGGTAAATTGCACAATACACCCAGAAAACTGACTTTTTAACCGTAACTCCAAAAAATACGAAACCACAGCCATTTGAAAGATAATTTAATTTATAGTATTATGGAAGTGGGCTTGGTTCGATTTGAGCTCGTATGGAGCCGGAATTGATGTTTCAGTTATCGCATTACAGCTTTTTCTGGGTGTAATTATTTACAATATATACATTTTTTTATTTTATAAATATTTTTATTATTTACACTACAGTCTTATTTACAACTTTTATTTACAAAAGTAAGTGGTTTGAGGTCAAATTATGTACAAATAAATTAATGTAAGTTTTATGCAAATATACATGAAAAAATATGTACAAGATATTTTTGATTTTTATGACAGACAACCTTATCTCCCCCTGCTTTATTCCTGGTCGATCAGGTCAAGTCTTGACCTTCTCTCGGGGTTTGGGTCAGTCTGTATTTATTGCATAAACACATCCTTTTCTTTTTCTTTTCTTCTTTATTCTTTTATTTATATACAAAAGGTGTTAAAAATGCATAATTAACAAATGCATGTGAAATGGTAATTTTATGGAATTAATGGGTATTTACAGGTATTTGACTAAGGAAACGATGCTAAAATAAAAGAATAAAGGCGATGAATCGTGGATTCATCATTCCCCTATACTTTACCTTTGCTAGTCCCTTAGCAAACACTTATTTGGAAAATAAGTGAAAATAAAAATAAAGAAAAGAAAAAGGAAAGAAGTTAGAACAACATTGACTTTCAAACTTATCTTCATAAAAATGTAGTCTGGAGCTCTGTCGGACCTTTGGATTATTAGTGTGTCGGAACCTTAATGGGACATGGAATTAAAACCTAACAGCCTCTAAGTTCCATAAGACTTCTATTCAGGTCTCCTCAACAGTCAGATCAGAACAAGTCTACAGACACAAATTCTTATGACTATGAAATCTTACTTGTACGTGTAAGTGAAATTTAGCTCTTCATCTCAAAAGTAGCAAAGATTCAGCCTCTCTCAACAAGGTAACTCAATAACCCGGTCTGGCAACTCTTTCCTCGAGGAGCGGGGATATTCCCTTCTAAGTTCAAGTACAACCAGCTCAAGAAGAGGGGATGGAGAAGAGAATGGACGGTAACCAGTGTAGTTACCTATCCTTGGATGCATGACCAGTGTAGCCATGTCACCCGCTGCAAGCTCATAAATATATGACTTTGAAGCTCTTATTCCTTTTTTTTACAGGCATTTTATTTTTCTTTCAGGCGTGTTCACTTTTGGAGATTTTGCCTTCTTTTTTCTTTTTCTTTTTTTTTGAAATATATACAAGGTGCAGCATGTACATAAGGAGTTTTTCCTCTTGAGCCAGTAGACTATCCCTCTTTTGAAGCATTATTGCAACCCCACAGCTCCTGTCTTTAGACCTCAACATCACCAGACTAGGTTGAGACACACTTCCCTCCCTAGAGGAGGACGAGAGGTTCCGCCTAGATGTACTACCCTCGTATGCTACCCCAAGCCAAAAGATTCTGCTCCATCACTACCTCATCCATGAAGAGCTACGTGTAAAGTGCAGTGTCCAAGGTAAGCCACGGTCTGAAAGAATCATGTGTGTGTTGTTAATGTTCTACTTAGACTCATCAAGATGACATGTGAACATAGTCTTATGGACTCAAAGAATTAAGTCACTAGGACCTGAAAAGTCTTAACTCCAAATCTTATAAGGTTCCTCTGAAATTAAGTGGATTAAGGTCCAACTAAGCTCCATTCTTCAAATTTATTCCAGACTTAGTTTAATAGTCAAAATCATCCTGAAAAATGCTCATGCAAATGCAAGAAAATATGTACATGCAAGGAAAAGAAAACAAAATCTTTTTGTGAAACAATTTTCAAAATTTTGAAATTTTTATGGATTTTTGAAAAATGATGCACATGCAAAAGTTTTTTTTGCAAATAGTTAGTAATATATACAAATATATACAAAAAAAATTTTTTATAAGGGAGAAGATACATATAAACACAAGAGAGAGTTGATTATTTTACAAGAATGAGATGCAAGAATTTACAAAATTGAGTAATTTATACAAGTATATACAGAGTTGATTTTTTTTACAAGTTTTTTTTAATTAATTTGTTTGTTTGTTTTTTTTGAGTATTTACACAGTGTTTTAGCCATATTAAAAAATATGAAAGTACGAGTTATGGCTAAAGTATATATACCATATATACGACACCCCCTATACTTAGCTCGAACTATGTCCTCATAGTGATCAAAGAGCTGAAAAGAAAGACATAACTCGTGCCGCGTATAGAAAAGTGAAAAGAATAGTATACTACAACGACGAATAAAAGAATGTAATCAATAGGAGTCGGTGATCCCCCTATACTTAGGATCAAGTAATCCTAAGTATAACAGACTGTACACAAAGGGAAAACCGAGGATTAGAATATACAAAGTCTACCTCCCCTATACTTAGGGGAAAATATCCCTAAGTATAGGCAGCAAAACAGAGGTAAAAAGAATCAAAAGAATAATCACAAGTCTGACACCCCCCATACTTAGGGTAAAGTACACCCAAAGTATGGAATGATCATGCGATGGAGATGGGGTGTGAGACAGAAAGAATGTAATATATGGACAAATGATCTATACATATGTGAGTCAATCAATGTTGAGGTGCCTCTCAACAAGCGATAGAGTTTACGCCCCTAGCTGGGCGCAAATGTTAGGACAACGCAGTATTGAGGTTCAGGACGGCATCTGTAATGCGAATACCGTACTGTTGTTGTCGTCTCAGTGGGAGAACAACAACGGGGTCAGGAGGGTCAAGAGAGTAAATGATAACACCCAGATAATCAATCAGGCGGGTGTTTGCTACCGGGTAAAGATATGGGCAGATGAAGTCGGGCTCCGGTAGCACAAAAGAAATCGTCGGCTCAAGATCTGTATGGAGTGAAAGGGTAGAGCCGAAGAAGTCGAACGTAGAGAACGAAGGATCTGTCAGAGAATCCTCCACGTCAATCACCGTCTCAAATAGATATGGAAGTTCATGATCAGGAGACTCACTATAAAGGCTGATATCCGATGCATATAATGTAGACAAATCAGTGAAATCATCGAATACCTCAAAGATCGGGTCATCCTCGCGAGGGTCGTCGAGGAGAGAATCATCAAACTCATTATCAGAAATATCAAAATACTCGGTCTCGTGATCCGACAGATCAGATGCATTCTCAGAAAGTGAGACCGAGTACACATGGTCCATGGCATCCTCCCGCAGATAACCCTCGGGGAGTAATGCCGAATCATCAGGAAATTGGGGATCAATGCTGTCAAATGTCAGGTCCTCCAAAAATATATCGACCTCATCAAATGGGAGGATACAAGTCTCAAATACAGGACTATCAAGGTCTGTAAAATCCAAAATCGGTCCCTCATCAATCTCTCTCTGCTGAGATGAATCCAAGTATATCTCCGAATCTGAGAAGATCTCCTGAAGACAAGACACTGAATCAACTGTGTATGGACACTGGAATAATTCAGAGGATGGCTGAGATGTGGGTTTCTCCTCTATCTCATGGGATCCTAGCAGATCTAGAATCGAAGAATCTTCTACGTGAAAGAGCAGGACTGGCTCAAAATCTGATTGTAAATCCAATTGGTCCTCAACCAATGTCCGGCTCTGGGAACTCACAACAGTAGGCAACACATCGATCAATTGATTAGTAATAGCATCCATATCCTCTAATCTCTGTGTGCTATCAAGATCAACATGGTGTGTCACACACTCAACTGTTGTCATCTCTCCCTCATGTGTTGTCCCAAATAAATCATCCGGTGTATATGCAAGATCAGAAAGTGTATCCAAGATGGTCTCAACAAAATCCAAGTCGGGACAATGGCGTGAACCATTACACGAGGTAATGACATATGATATCTGCTCTGCGGTCCTCCCCCTCATGGCGATATGGATAAGGTCAGTCATCGAAAATCCATGATCTGGAAATCGCCTCACAAGTTCTCTTAACCTCAACCATGAATCTATTAATGGCTTCTGGGGGTTAACTGAAAAATCTCGAATACATGACCGCATCATCTCTGCTCTACACTGGGGGTAAAATTTCTTCAAAAATAATGATCATAAATCTCCCCATGTAGTAATCTTTCTTCCCAATCATCTGTGCCAACTCTTGGCTCTACTCTGAAGTGTAAATGGGAAGGTAATCAGCATCATGTCCTCAGAAGTGATATCCAAGTATGATCGTGATACACAAAAATCCTCAAATTCATCGATATGCAAATAAGGTTCCTCGTGCATTTCCCCAACAAACTTAGGCAGTAGATCAATTAACTCTAAATCCAGAACAAAGGGTCTCAAGGTAGAAGCGGACTGGACTTCATGATCTGTGTACTCATCCAATGTCCTAGGATACAAGTCATCTAAAGCTCGCAACTGCCCCATTCGATTGCCTATGGGATGCACTCTCATCTCAGTAATGTGAACACCCGGCAACGGCGCCGTTCTGATGACACGAAATTCGTACAGTTAAGATGTGTAAAAATAATATCAAAAATGTGTCGTTGTTCTCAACCGCACGATTCGGTCAACGGAAAAATGATAAAACCACTTGGAAAATATAAAAATCAAGGAAAACAATGTAAGCGGTCTTTCGCTATTCTTTTTACCTGTTATAGCGACCAGGGTCGAACATAAGGAGCACGATTTAAAAACTAAGTAATCAAATTTCAGAAAAGAAATTTTTAGTGTTTTTGAATTTTTTTATATTTTTTTTATTTTTAAAAGAAGCACAGACGAAGAAAAGTGATAAAACAAAACACACACAATCTTTTTGTATTTTTTCAAAATAATAAAAAATGTACAGAAAACTCCAAAGAAAATATTTTTGTGTTTTATATGTTTTAAAATATTTTTGGTGATATTTTCGCAATTTTCTGATGTTTTTGGAATTTTCTAAAAATAAAACAGTGGAAAATAAATAAAATGAAAACAGTCAGGAGTATTTTGCAAATTATAAATTCTTTAAGTGCTCAAAATTCCTGAAATTATTTTTAAAACAAAGTTCAAAGCAATATCTACAAAAAGAGATCAAAATCACTATTTTTGGATTTTTCTACACTTTTCTATAATTTTTATAAGATTTTTCGTATTTTGCAATTTTTTTGAAATTTTATAAAAGAAAAATGCACAAAAATTGGTTAGAAATTAAAACAATTCAAAATACAACTACAATAATTTTTTAGAATTTTTAGGCAATTTTTCTATTTTTTATGAATTTTCAAAGTGTAGGCAAGGAAAAAGATATTGTTTTTGATTTTTTAAATATATCAAACGAAGTCAAAATGCTATAAAAATTTTACACAATGTTAAGGCACCTAGCAGGAATATTCACAAATTTTCACAAAATTTTTAGACTCATACAAACATTTATTTCACTGAAATGATCAAGAAAGTTTAGCTCTGGAAACACAGGGACATAAATGTAATTATTTCAAAGTTCTGGACAAAGTATAAATATAAACAAGAATGCATAGCCAGAATGCACTTTACCCAGTGAAGATGGTGCTCTGCATGTGACTTTCTAGAGTTGAAGCTCTCACAGAGGTCTTTTTGTAATTTCAAATACCTTCAGGGGATGCTATGTAATTTATCCAGTATGATTTTTTTATTTCCCAAATCCCCTAGGGTTTCTTCCTCTTCGATTCTTTTCACATGGGCAAGCAACAGGGGAGTTGGGCAGCCGCCGCCCACCCCTTTCACGCAGACGGAGGTGGCGCGGAAAACGGCGGCGCGCGGGGCTGATGCGCGGGCAGATTGCTGGCGTCGACGGAGATCGGCGAGGGCGCGACGCAGAGGAGGGGCTCGGGGGAACCACGGGGCTGGCGCGCGCCCACGTGGTGGAGCGGGGCGCGGGCGGCTGTTGCGCCACGTTCGGGCGGCGTAGTCGGGATGTGGGGGCGCCGCGGGGCTGGCGCGCGCCCGCGGTTCAGAGGTGCGGGCGGCGTGGTTGGCGCCCACGCGCACGGAGGGTCGCGCGTGGAGGGATGCTTATGGCACACGGGGCTGCTGCAGGCACAGGCGGAGGACGGGCCCGCCGCTGGGCACTTGGGCGCGGGATGGAGGCGCCGCTGGGGGTGAACTGGGGAAGCGGCGCCTGGCCGGAGGGAAGGCCCGCGCGGTTGCGCCGCCCACTGGAGAGCGGGGCTGCGGAGGAGGAGGGCCACGTGGGCTGGAGGCGACGGACGTCGGTAAGATCGCGAGGGAGAGCGGTTCAGAGATGACGGCCGCAGCCGCGGGGCGGAGGGGTTGCGCGGGACCGCCGCGGCCTGGAGGTTGCCGCCGCGCCAGATGGGTACAGGACGCGCGGACGTGGTTCTGGAGGAATTTTTTTATTTTTCTGTTTTTATTTTTATGCAGCATGCAGGAAATGTTAGAGGAAAAAATGTAAATTTTTTTTAATTTTTTTATTTTATTACCTGTAAAACAGAGGTTAAAAACAAAAGCAACTGTGTATTTTTTTGTTTTTTTTATTTCACCTGCAAAACCAAATGTTAGATAAAAAAAAGTATATGATTCTTTATTATTTTTGTATTTTTTAATCCTGCAAAATAGATGTTAGAGCTAGAGGACAAACAAAAAAAAATGTTAGTTTTTTTTGTTTTTATTTTCCTTTATTCCTGCAAAACAATGGTTAGAAACAAAATAAATATATGTTTTTTTATATCCTGCAAAAATAAAGATTAGACAACATGATACGATTTTTTTTAAAATTTATTTATAGACAAAGATTGGAATGTTGAATGAGCAGATCTAGGCGATGCGTGAGATAGATCCGAGGCTCCGGTCACCGTGCGTGATCGGAGGTGAGAGATTGCGCGAGGTAGAAAAAGAAATGCGAGGATCACGAGATGAGATGGTAAATCGGTGTCGAGGCAGAAAAGTGTGATGAATTTTTTATGATCTAAGTTCTAAAGATTGATTTCTAAACTAAAATCTAAGCCTATGATCTACCTACGAAAAACGACAAGTAAAAGTGGATCTCACCTCGGGGATCGGACAAACCATGATGGCCTCAACGAAGCACAAATCTCTGTCACCGACTGGATCGGAGGCTAGGGCCCTCTTCAACAAGAAACCTCTCGGAAACCGGGCTCCTCTCCACCAAAGATCGATCAAATGTGAATGAGAGAGGAGGACCCCATTAAAAAGAGGCAAAAAATCAAAAAAGGAAAATATTTACAAAAAAGGAATGTGTTTATTGGATGGATTAATAAAATAATTAAATTAATTAATTAAATAATTACGAAATTCGAAATTAATAAATTAAATAAATTAATAAATTAATTGGAAATTAATTGGCTACCTTAATGGTGGCCATTAAAGGTACGAAATCAAATCATGTATATATGGTAGCTTATTAAGTCACATAAATCAAATAAAATCAAATGATTAAATACAAAATTCGGAATTAATTTAAATTAATTAATTAATGTTAGGTAATTAAATTTTTTTGGTGGATTTTATAAATGGAAGTTAGTGGCATACATATATTATATACATAAGATATAATGTACATAGGTGCAAATAAGGAAATAATTTTTATACAAGATTTTTTTTATTTTATTTTTTTTATTTTTATTTTTATTGAAAACAATATTTATAATATATACATTAAGTAAAAATAAATATTAATAATTATATACACAGATATATAGGTAAATTGCACAATACACCCCAGAAAACTGACTTTTTAACCGTAACTCCAAAAAATACGAAACCACAGTCATTTGAAAGATAATTTAATTTATAGTATTATGGAAGTGAGTTTGGTTCGATTTGAGCTCGTATGGAGCCGGAATTGATGTTTTAGTTATCGCATTACAGCTTTTTCTGGGTGTAATTATTTACAATATATACATTTTTTTATTTTATAAATATTTTTATTATTTACACTACAGTTTTATTTACAACTTTTATTTACAAAAGTAAGTGGTTTGAGGTCAAATTATGTACAAATAAATTAATGTAAGTTTTATGCAAATATACATGAAAAAATATGTACAAGATATTTTTGATTTTTATGACAGACAACCTTATCTCCCCCTACTTTATTCCTGGTCGATCAGGTCAAGTCTTGACCTTCTCTCGGGGTTTGGGTCAGTCTGTATTTATTGCATAAACACATCCTTTTATTTTTCTTTTCTTCTTTATTCTTTTATTTATATACAAAAGGTGTTAAAAATGCATAATTAACAAATGCATGTGAAATGGTAATTTTATGGAATTAATGGGTATTTAAAGGTATTTGATTAAGGAAACGATGCTAAAATAAAAGAATAAAGGCGATAAATCGTGGATTCATCACTTATCTTCACAAAATCAAAATTTGAAGCTTAGTAAAACCTTTGGATTGTTAATGTGTTCGGAACCTTGTTGGGAATAGGATCTAAAACTTAACTGCCCTCAAGTTTCACAATCCTCTATTCAGATCGCCTCAATAGCTAGATCAGAATAAGTCTATCCATACACAAACCCTTATGAATATGAGTCTCACTTGTATAGTATATGTGAATGTGTCTCTTCCCATCAGAAATGGAAAGAAATGGTCTCCCTCAGCAAGATAACCCTACATCCCCAATCTAACTACTCTTTTCTCGAGGAGCATGATTTTTCCTTCTAAGTTCAAGTACAATCAGCTCAAGAAGAGATGGTAGAGAAGAAGAATGGATTGTGACCAATGTAGTCACATATCCCTTAAAGCTTGACCAATGTAGCCAAGTCTCTAGCTGCAGGAAACCTTGAGAATTTGACTTTGAAGCATAAGCCTTGCTCATTGATTCATAACTCTACCGAGGTTGATTTTTTCTTGACTTTTTGCTCGTCGATTTTTTGGAGTTTAACACATCTTTTGTACTATATACACCATCATTTACATAAGGATTTTTTCTTATTGAGCCAGTATACTATCCCTCTTTTGAAGCTCTATTACAGCACATAACGTCATGTCTATAGACGTCCATGCCACTAAATCGGGTTGGGGGCATTGGCCACCTATTGGAGCAATGTATATTTCCACACATGTGCTTCTCAAGCCAAAGAATCATGCCTTCACCACCTCATCAGAGTTGAGCTAAGTGTAGAGTACTTGTCCAAGTTAGGTCATTATCAACAAGAGTCATGAGTGTGCTTCTAAATATTCTACTTAGGTTAATCAAGATGACATGCAAACGTAGTCTTGTGGACTCAAAGAATTAAGTCTCACTGACCTGAAAAGTCTTAATTCCAGTTCCTATAAGGTTCTTGTGAAAATAGATTAAGGTCTAAATCAATCTCCAATTTTTAGATTTTATTCAGACTTGTTCAATTGTCAACACCATTCTAAAAAATGCATATGCAATGCAAAAGCATCTTTGTGAAATAGGTTTTCTAATTTGAACTTTTTATGAAAAATTTTCAAAAAATTTTGCAAATTTTTATGGAGTTCTATTTTTTTCAAAATTTTAGGGGGTTTTTAAAAAGGGTTATTGAATTTAATGTATTCATATATTGAAAGAATTTATACATATTAACAAAGGATTTTATACAAGTTAATAAAAAAATTATACAGGTATATACATGTTTTATTTGAACAATTTTTGCAAGGATATTATCTTAAGGGTTTTCAAAATAATTTGAAAATATTTTTGCAAACATTTATTTATTTTTTTTAAACTTATTTTGCAAAAAATACAAAAAAAACAAAAAACATTTTTACAAACAAATTTAACAAACTTTTTACAAACATTTTAGAAAGAGATTATTTTCTAAAGGTTTGAAAACATTTTTAAAAGATTTTCCAATATTTTTCCAAATATTTTTCAAAATATTTTACAAGCATTTTCCAAATCATTTACAAAATTATTTCAAACCAATTTTTGCAAATATTTTTCAATAATCCTACACATATTTACAAGTGTTTCTTTATGATTTATTTATACTATACCCTTACCTTATGTAGTATATTAGCCATATTTATTTAAATATAGAAAGTACGAGTTATAGCTAACTTATATATACTATATATACGATCCCCTATACTTAGCTCGAATTATGTCCTCATAGTGACCAAAGAGCTTCAAAGAAAGACATAATTCATGTTAAGTATAGAAAAGTCTATATTATAACAACTCAAATAATAGAATAAGAAGTCGATTATCCATCCTATAATTAGGATCAATTAATCTTAAGTATAGCAGACTGCACCCAAGGTGGGGATGATCGAAGATTAGAATATACGAAAAATCAGTGACTCGAATTGTCTTCCCTTATACTTAGATTAAAATATCCTTAAATGCAGAAAATAATTATCAACAAGCTAGAAGACAAATGAGGGAACAAAAAATAACAAGTCAAGTGCACTCATCCCCCATATACTTAGGATCTAGTCATTCTAAGTATAACACATATGAAAGGGGTGAATGAAAGTAACTAGGGAATGAAAGAGTAAAAGAACATGAACAAGAATTAATCAAGAAAAATCTTTTTGGGGGACTTTGTCTAAATCTTCTAATGCTGCAGGGATATATTCACATTCCACGTTGATTGAATCGACAACGGACGGGAATGTATCATGCTCTAAATACAGCTTCAGCAACTGTCCATTGACTATGAATGGATGTGCATCAGATGACAATTCAAATATCAAAATACTTCCATTGTCATGCACAGTTTTAAGTTTGCTTGCTTTTAAGTTTGCTCAGGAATATCTTCAACGTCGTATCGAATGACCAAACCACGCTTGAAAATTTCTCTTTCTGATATGCTTGTCATGTCAACGTTTGACTTTCTCCTTGAACATTGGGTTGTTATCGTATGCATAGTATTTGAGTTACAGGAGTCTGTTAAGAGTGATCCTTCAGTTCTAACCACCAGTTTGTGAGTCCAAACTGCAAATATTTATCACCCAAAGAGAATTGTTAATGAGTTCCACTGGTAGATGGCATGGTTTTTCGTATACAAGACGATAGGGAGACATATCCGATGGAGAATTGTAGGAGGTCTGATAAGCCCATAGAACAGAATCAATAGTTTGAGACTAGTTTTTCCTGTCTGGCCTAACAAGTTTCTGCATATTAATCTTGATCTCCCTATTGGATAACTCGGTCAAATCATTCGATTGTGGGTATAAGGATATGTGACATGATGATCAATGGCATACTCCTTCACAAGCTTCTTTACTTCTCTGTTGATGAAATGGCTACCCTCACCTACAATTAAGATCCTTGGGATACTGAACCACAAAATAATATTGTCTTTGAGAAAGCGACATATAGTATGACTATCAGCGGATCGGGCTGAATAGTCTCCATCCAACAAATCACGTCTACTTTTTTAAGGTCCTTGTTATCGGAGCTGGACGTGCTACTCAGTCAAAGAAGTAGAGAGTAAGGTGATGTAGCAGATCAAATACTTCTCCCTTATAGGGTACTCGAACATGGCACGATGAGACAAGGACCTATTTTCGCAGTTCCCTAAGTTCAAGTAATTCAGACCAAGTCTGCAAGCGAACTCAACCCTACTCGTCAATGCACAGATAGAAGCGCTATTACTTCACAAGCTCATGCGATACGCCTTATTAAATAAGCTATATTTTAGGCTCTAATACTTAAGGGTCGTGCCTCACTCGGTCTGGAGTGTATCTGAATAAAATGAGCGCTTTTATGAATTCAAAATAATGAAGTCCATTAATCGATTTTAATTATTATCAAAGTTTTCTTATCAGTTCATTTTTTATGTTTTTGGGTTTTCAGTTTCTTTGAGTATTGTTTAAAGCAAATTCACCTAAAGAATTTTATTTCCTTTTTATTTAATGCTAAGAAAACTGGGGAGAAGTCGGAAAAGCCGATGTGCTTGAAAACTATGAATGCGTGTATGGGATAGAAGGCATGCCTCTCTCCAACACTCTACATGCAAGATGATCCATGAATTAATTAAAACTAAATTATATCTACATGCAACGATGAAAGCACCCCAGATATAGGAATTGTTATTAGTGTGAACAATTGATTTTATTTGACTAAGTCCAAGTGTAGAAGACTATAGGTACATCTAGATATTTAGGGCTTCAGACCTAGATTAATCGATCAAACAATATTTTATTCTATGGGCTCAATCAGTAAGACGTAAAAAATAAAAAAGTTGAAAGCATAAAACATAAGAAACAAAAGAAAATAAGGCGAATAAAAACGTAGAAGACGATATAAAACCACATAAAATCTGAATTGTTCCTCAAGTGAACAAACACTTGGTAAAATAGACCAGTGAGATCGAAGTCCTGAGAGTGTCAATATTACAAATTAATATATATCTCTCTCACCAAAAATAAAATAAAAAATATACTACACTAAGCTATGTTGTTCTCGGTCTCTTGGTCTTCCTTGTCGTTCTCTCATGTCGGCTCGTGAAGAAGAAGCTGACCTCCGTATAGCTCAGGTGATCCGGTCTCAGAAGAAGAATTTCCCTCGCTTTACCGGCCCCCGCAACAATGGTAACAAGAGATGGATTATAACATGTAAACAAAATATATCAAATAAAATGCAGAAAATGAAATAAAAGGAAGATATCTACTACGTACAATCTACCCTAAGAATACAAAACGTTGCTCCCTGACAACGACACCATTTATTAACAAGGCTTCGGTCTAGTAATCCTAACAAAGCTAGAACACCAATCGTTGTATCGACCAAATCCTTTATTAAACAACAATTAACCCGTAGATAAATAAATAAATCGGTAAATACGTGTAGGTTAAATTTTATTACAACTCTACAAAGATGTGTATATGTGTAAGTATGTAGAGTATCGGACCACATAAAGGAAATGTGTAGGTACTATATTATTAAAAATCATTGGTGAATATATTCATGTATTTTCTGCTTTTTTCGATTTTTATGTGGGTTCTTAATTATATTAAATTTTTATGGATTTTAGTTTAATGTTTATATTATTTATTTTAATTTTATATTTTGTATTTTGTTTACATTTTTTAATTTTTAAAATATGGTATATATTAATATATAATATAGATATTATAACTTATATAATTAATATATAGTATATATGTATAATATGGCTTATTATATTATAAATAAGAAAATATATTTAAACTTCTGAAAATAAATTTTCTTTGTCTTTTTTATTATTTATTTTTTAATTTTTTATAGATTTTTTTATATTTTTAAAAAGTAATTGAACTTATAAAATAATAGATTTTTAGGGTTTAATAAATTTTTATAAGTCAGAAATAACTCTAAACTATTTTTAATATATAGTATATACTGTAAGGAAAATTCAGAGATAGAAAGAAATATTTTTGGATTTTTATATAATTTTTGCTGATTTTTATAAGGATCTTAGAGTTTTCTGATTTTTAAGTTTTGTATTTTTAATGATTTTTGTATATGTACTAGAATATATAATAATATAGATAATATAAATTTTTAGAATTTTTGAAAAATGTTTTATAATTTTTATGGGTTTTTATAACTAGGCAGGGAACAAAATGCGTGTTTTGGATTTCTAAAAATAAGAAAACTTATTTGAATGCCTAGCAAAAAATATATGCGATGAAGCATGGCAATAGACATCTATATTAACTTTCCTACAAATTTTAGCATGAAGAAAATATTTAAAATGAACAATAAACACAAATATAATTGATGACGGGCCGAGCGACTAAGGCAAAGGTATCTAGATGGTCGTTGTGACCTCGGTCACTCAGCTAAGTCAATCAAGAAAAATGAACCACTAATAGAGATAAAATCAATCAAAAACGCGATAGCGGTCCTGCTATTGGATTAACCTGGTATAGCGATCAGGGTCGAACTCAAGGAGCACGGGTTGGCCTCTCGGCCTACGAAGTAGTAAAAAGGAATAAAATAAAAGAACAAAATATTTTTAGTGGTTTTTAATTTGTTTTATATTTTTTTGGATTTTTAGCTAATTAAGAAAATAAGAAAAACAAAGAAACACACACTTCAGCAATTTATTTAAAGCACTAAAAATCACCCAAAAATTTAAACAAAAATATTTTTATGTGTTTTACATTTTTTAGTGTTTTTGGTGAATTTTTGAGAATTTTCTGATATTTATTTAATTTTCTAAAAATCAAAAAGTGGCTGAAATCAAAGGTCCTGTCCAGCCGAGCCAAAAAGGCCTAGATAAAATATCTAAGGGCCCAAAATGGCTGGGAGGTAATTTTCCTGTAAAGAAAGCAAAATAAGGAAAATTTAGGCACCAATTTTATTATTTTCGGATTTTTGGTTTAATTACTAGAATTTTTATAAGATTTTAGGTGTTTTTCAATTTTTAGGTGTTTTACATAATGAAAAATAGCCAAAATTGGCTAGAAAATCAAACACAACAAAATAGATAGTAGATGATTTTTTTGTGATTTTTAGACACTATTTAATATTTTTTTGTGATTTTTAAAGTTAGACAGTAGCAAAATTGAGTGTTTTTGATTTTTTAAAAATATCAAATGAAAACAAAAATGTCCTAAAAAATCCTCGAAAATTTTACACCATGGCAGGAGCCATGTGTCCAATTTTCGTTGGATTTGGAGGTAATTTGCTATTTTATTCAAAAATAAAGAGAAGGCATAGTGCATAGGGACGAAAGTGCAAATACCCAAGAGTCTGGGGGGTCTGGTGCAATTAACCCAGCAAAACACGCGCCACACGCGTGCCTGGGGCACTCAGGGACCCAAATGCAATAAGAATAAGTCCCGAGGACTTATAGGTAACGTGTACCAAAAGTCCAAGGGCTTATCTGCAAAATACCCACAAATATCACGCACATGTCGAAATAAATCACGCACAGGGGTATAAATGCAAATAAGTAAAAACTTTCATTCAACTGTTAACATCCAGAACAACAGGGCATAAGATGCAAATATCCCAACAAACCACATGACGAAGCACGTGTCAGACCACACACAAGGGCATAAGTGCAAAATCAACAGAGTACGGGGTCCTCTATGCAAATAACCCTAAAACTAAACAACTAAACTCAATATTTACAAGACTAAACGCTAAATGAAAGAAAAGACAGGGCCTAAGGGTAAATTACCCTTTATTATGCGGAGCGGCTGGATGGAGGGCACGTGTCTGATCAAGCGGTTGAGGGCGACTGGGGGTCCAACGCTGCTCTCCTCGGATCGATCCAACGGAGGGGGGCTGGCCACGTGTGAGATCAAGCGGTCGAGAACGTCTGGGGGCCACACCCTTCTCTGGTCCAACGGCTGAGATCGCCTATCCAAAGATCTGGCGGTGCAGGAGCCTCCTGAGATGGACGGTCTGGATCAGAACTGGAGGGCCGAGGCGATCGGACGGCGACGGAGGGTGCTGGAAGAACAGGTCACCGGCGAGACTCGCCGGCCTCTGGCATGCGCTAGACTCCTCCTGGAAGCACTCTGAAGGTCGGAGAAGAAACGTGGTGTGCTCCCGCGTCTGCCGGTAGGCTCCGATGACCCAACCGGGCTCTAGAGAGCTCCGGCGAGGTCGGCGAAGGCGAGGCTCCTGGCCTGAATGACCAAAGCCCTCAGATGGGCTTGGTAGCACCTGCAAAGACCACCAAGAGACTCGGGGGTCGAGGGCAAATTGCCTCGACCCGGTTAGGCGGAGCGACGGTGAACTGGGGATCGAAATGGCGAGCTCCGGCGAAGGGGGTAGACGGAGGAGCTCGGCTCCCAGCTCCTGTGCGAGCTGGGTTGGATGGAGGGGTGAAGAAGGTGCGTCGCAGGGAGGCGGATGCGATGGTCGATTCCGATGATCGAACGGAGTGATGGGACGGTCGGAATCAGCTAGAGACGGCGGCGGTACGAATTGGGCGTAAATGGAAATCAGGGAAAAATAAAGACCTACAAGGTTACCTGGGTGGACGAAGAGACTGGGGAGGAGCTAAGGAAGCTCCTGGTCATTGCCTCGAGGAGCGTCTCCCTCCGAGGCTCGGTGCTCACGCTGGTGGCGGAGCAGCGGCGGCGTAGCTCGCCGGATCGATGGATTCTCTTCCTCCCCTCGCTTCGACAGGCTCGGACGCGAGCTGTCACTCTCGCGCACTCTCTGGAGCTCACAGGTGAAGGATTCGAATGGCCAAAGATGCAGGAATGAGGTGGCGTAGCAACGGCTATATATGGCTAGGGGTCCGGCTAAGAGAGGTTCGGGCAAGCTTGGAAGCGCGCGGATCCCAAGGATGCGGCTCCGGCGAGGATGTCGGATGTGTCATTAAGGATTCGGACCCGGGGTTTAGGTGGTAGGCACTCGGGTTTAGCGGGGAAAAATCCGAGAAGTTGTGGACCCGCTAAGGACCCGAGTGGAGTGGTCCTGGGGGGGTAGTTGACCGGGCGGTCAACAACCCCAGGACCCAATAGAAACAGGCCACGTGGCTGGATTTTGAAGTTAAAATTAAGGGTAGCTATGGGCCGATTTAGCAAAAACTCAAAACATGAAATATTTTTCTTTTATTTTTTTTCTATTTTTTTGTGATTTTTAATTAATTTTTAGAAATAAAAATAAGGTACTTAAATTATATGTACTATATAGGTATATGTACACTATATTTTTGTGTTTTTAATTTTTGCTATTTTTATTTGATTTTTGTTTTGATTGTTTTTATTTTATTTATTTACACTATAACACATAGAATATTTACAAAAACTATAAAGATTAATTTTATTTATTTATAGGGCTAAATAAATATGTAGGTGAGTATATGTACAATGTGAAAGTGAAATTTTTGTTCTTTTTGATTTTCATATTTTTATCTTTTGTTTTTGTATTTATAAATATAGACACATATTTACAAGCCTATTTTTGGTGAGGAAAATATTTTTATTTTATTTACATAAATATTTACACACATGAGCCCCTATCTCCCTCTACTTTGGCTTTTATGCGGTCAGGCCCATGCTGAGCCCTCCCTTGGGTTAGGTTGCTCAATATTTATTCTAAATATTTCCCTCTTTTTCTTTTTAATCTTTATTCTTTTATTTTTGCACAAAAACATGATAATTATAGGTTTTTACACAATGCATGCTTTTGATAATTATTTCTATTTGCACATATCTACATGCATTTGCAAAGGTTTTTGTAGCTAAAATATAAGAATAAAGAGTGATGAATGAGTATTCATCACCCCCCTATACTTAACTTTGCTAGTCCCTTAGCAAACACTTATTTGAAAAATAAGTGAAAAAGAAAGAAAGAAAAAGAAAAAGAGAATGTACATGGATCAAGGTTGATTATTAAACTCGCCTTCATTAAATTGGGGTATGGAGCTCGATCAGATTTTTGGATTATTAATGTGTCGGAACCTTATTTGGACTTAAGTCTAAAAATCAACAGCCTCTAAGTTCCACTAATCTATAACCAAGACTCCTCAATGCTCCAGATCAGAACAAGTCATCAATCACAAACCCTGAAGACCATGAATCTTTTCTTGTCCTGTGAAAGTGAGGTCTAAGCTCTCCACCTCAGAAATGGCAACTTGACAACCCTCCCTAACAAGGTAACTCTATGACCTCAATCTGGCCACTCTTTCCTCGAGGAGCAGGGTATTCCCTTCTAAGTTCAAGTTCAACCGGCTCAAGAAGAGGAGGAAGAAGAGAATGGGCCAAGGCCAGTGTAGCCAAGTACCCTTGGGAGCTTGACCAGTGTAGCCAAGTCTCCCTGCTGCAAGCTACATCAGGTGGATCATGATACTCAAGCTATGCTTATTGCACTCTATATACATACTCCGGTGGGATTATTATTTTCTCTCAGGCCCACCACTTTTTTGGAGTTATTTTCTTTTTGCACATTTTTTTCAAGTGCATCTATACAACATATACATGTGCAGCATATGTACAAGGAGTTTTTCCTCTTGAGCCAGTAGACTATCCCTCTTTTGAAGCTTTATTGCAACCCACAACTCCCGTCGTTAGACCTCATGGCAACCAGACCAAGTTGAGACACACTTCCTTCACTAAAAGAAGAAGAGAGGTTCCGCCTAGAAGTACTACCCTCATATGCTACCCCAAGTCAAGGAAGACTGCCTCCTCACCACCTCATCCGTAGAGAGCTCGGTGCATAGTGCTGGTGTCCAAGTAAAGCCATAATATATATGAGTCATGTGTTGTTGTTAAGTGCTCTACTTAGGCTCATTGAGATGACATGTGATCATAGCCTAGTGGACTCAAAGAATTAAGTCACCATGGACCTGAAAAGCCTTAAACCTAAGCCCTATAAGGTTCCTCTTAGAAATTAGGTGGATTAAGATCTTAATCAAGCTCCATTCCTCAATTTGATTCCAGGCTAGTTTAAATGTCAACTATCATCCAGAAAAACTATATACATATGTACAAAAGATGCTATTTTAGCTATTTTATTTATTAACACACTCACACAAAGTACGAGTTATGGCTAAAGTATATATGAAATATATACACACCCCCTATACTTAGCTCGAACGATGTTCTCAGAGTCAAGAGCGATGAAAAAGACATAACTCGTGCTAGGTATAGGGAAGTGAAAAGAAAGGCTATATACAAAGAGGAATGAGAAAAGTGAAGAGGGTCTCGGGTCTTCCCCCTATACTTAGGATCAAATAATCCTAAGTATAGCAGGATGTATACTAAGGGAAAAACCGAGTGGAGAATGTACAGGGTCTACCCCCCCTATACTTAGGGTGAAATACCCCTAAGTATAGGCAGCAAAAACAGGGGTAGACAGAAACAAAAGAGATACCCGAAGGTCTCACATCCCCCCTATACTTAGGGTAAAGTACACCCTACGTATAGCATAATTACAAGATGAAGAAAGGGATGTGGGACTAAAGAATGTAATGATATGGACATCTGGATCTATACAAGGCGGAAGATCAGTGAAACTCAGGCGTGAGATGCATTAGATGTGAGTCAAAGACCACATCTCACGCAAAATGAATAGGGGCAAGATCAATGACTCGCGGCTCATGATCTAGAAATGGCTTGAGCCGCTGGCCGTTCACTCGAAAGGTACTCTCAGAAGACAACTCAGATATATCAATGCTACCGTTGTCGTGTACCTTTCTGACCAAGTAGGGTCCCTTCCATTTGCTCTGTAGCTTCCCTGGAAACAAACGAAGCCTCGCATCAAACAGCCATACTCTCTCTCCAACCTCAAAATGCTTGTGGCTGATATGAGAATCATGCCACTCCTTTACTCTCTCCTTATACTGTAGGCTGTTTGAGAAAGCTGTATCTCTAAGCTCCTCCAGGGCGGCTAACTCTGTCCTCCTCTGGTCTCCCATACCATCTGGATCCATAAGAATATCTGTAACTGCCCAAAGTGACTTGTGCCTCAGCTCGACAGGTAAATGGCATGGCTTGCCATAAACGAGGCGAAAGGGAGATGTGCCCAATGGTGTCTTGAAAGACGTCCTATATGCCCACAAGACCGAGTCCAAAAGCTGTGACCAATCCTTTCGGCCAGGGCGGACGACTTTCTGCAATATAGTCTTGATCTCCCTATTCGACACCTCGGCTAGACCATTCGTCTGTGGATGGTAAGGTGTAGCAACACGATGGTCTATACCGAACTCGCTGGCGAGGGCCTTCACCTGGTCGTTGATGAAATGAGACCCCCCATCAGAAATCAAAACTCGTGGAACCTCGAACCGCGTGATGATGTGCTTCCTCAGAAATCTGCAAACTGTCCTCGCATCAGCGGCTCGGGCGGGGATAGCCTCAACCCAACGACTAACATAATCCACGGCCAACAGAATGTACTTAAATCCCTGACTCTTAGGGAATGGACCCATGAAATCGATGCCAAATGCGTCAAAAACCTCACAGAAGTGAATGGGCTGCATCGGCATCATATCACGCTGTCCACAAGTGCCCATCCTCTGACAGTCAGTACACCTCTTCACGAACTCATCTGAGTCCTTGAAGAGGGTAGGCCACCACAAGCCGGATTGGAGCACTTTCTGTGCCGTTCTCCTCCCAGAATGATGTCCTCCTGCCTCAAGCTAGTGGCAGTAAGTGAGGACGCTATGGTGTTCCTCCTGAGGAATACACCGACGCCAGACGCTATCCCCTCCTTCGTGGTAAAGGATGGGATCCTCCCAATGGTAGGACTTGGCCTTCGCAAGGAAGGTCTCAAGCCTCTGCCTGGGCCAATCTTGTGGGACCTTCCCAGCAACGAGAAAGTTCACAATATCGGCATACCACGGGAGTGAGGCGATAGCAAGGATCGCCTCATCTGGGAAGGTATCTCGAATGGGGTCAATCTGCTCAGACTCCTCAGGCTACTCTAAACGGGAGAGATGATCCGCCACCACATTCTTGACTCCAGGCTTATCCTTGATCTCAATGTCGAACTCCTGGAGTAGAAGGATCCATCTAGTAAGTCTGGCCTTGGCATCCTTCTTTGCCATGAGGTACCTGATGGCGGTGTGATCTGTGTACAAAGTCACTCTAGATCCAATGATATAAGATCGAAACTTATCTAGGGCGAACACTACAGCTAGCATCTCCTTCTCTGTAACCGTGTAATTTCGCTGGGCGGAATCCAATGTGCGGCTAGCGTAGTGAATGGCAAATGGAATTCCATCCCTCCTCTGTCCCAGCACTGCCCCTACGGTAAAATCGGAGGCATCCGTCATGATCTCGAATGGAAGAGACCAATCAGGCGGCTGGAGGACAGGAGCCTCAATAACACACTGCTGGAGAGTCGCAAAGGACGAAAGACACTTGTCATCGACAAGGAACTCGGTGTCTTTCGTCAAGAGGTCAGTCAACGGCCGGGCAATCTTACTGAAATCCTGAATAAATCTCCTATAAAATCCAGCGTGCCCCAGGAATGACCGTAGCTGCCTCAAATTGGACGGCGGTGCGAGTTTTCTAATGACATCAACCTTGGCCGGATCAACCTCCATGCCCCTGTTGGAGATGATGTGGCCAAGCACCGTCCCTTGAGTCACCATGAAGTGACTCTTCTCCCAAGATAGAACCAAATGGAACTCAATACATCGCTGGAGTACTCGGTCTAGGCAGTCAAGACAGGAGTCGAATCCGTCACCGTAGACCGAGAAATCGTCCATGAAGACCTCCAAACACTCCCCCACCATGTCCGAGAAGATCGACAGCATGCACCTCTGAAAAGTCGCAGGGGCGTTGCATAGCCCAAATGGCATGCGTCGAAAGGCATATGTACCAAAGGGACAGGTGAAGGTGGTCTTCTCCTGATCCTCAGGAGCGATGGCCACCTGGTTGTAGCCTGAGTACCCATCCAGGAAGCAATAATGGCTCTTCCCTGCCAGTCTCTCAATGATCTGGTCAATAAAAGGCAGGGGGAAATGGTCCTTCTTGGTGGCCTGGTTGAGTCTCCTGTAGTCAACACAGACCCTCCAAGAGGTGGGTACTCGTGTAGCAATCTCCTCTCCCGACTCACTGATCACAGTCGTGATGCCCGTCTTCTTGGGCACCACATGCAAGGGGCTGACCCACTTGGAGTCGGAAATGGGATAAATAAAATCTGCACTCCACCATTTTGATATTTCCTTCATCACGACCTCTCTCAGGTTGGGATTCAGTCGCCGTTGGAACTCATGCGACGGCTTTGCCCCTTCCTCGAGATAGATATGGTGGGAGCACCCTGATGGACTAATCCCATGGAGATCTGCTACGCTCCATCCGATTGCCTTGCGGTTCTTTTCAAGAACCCCCATCAAACGGGATTCTTGCTCTCCAGTCAGATCGGCGGAGATGATGACTGGGTACATCTCAGGTTCGCCCGCAAGGAACCGATACTTCAGCGAAGTAGGGAGCGGCTTCAGCTCTGGACAGTTGGGCGCTGGAAAATCTGGTTGCGGAAGGAAATGTGTCAATGCTGCTAGGTCTGCCAAATCTGCCTGGGAGAAAGAAAGCGGACTCTCGCAAACTGGGTCTGGAGAAGGCTGCTCAACTGTGCTGTCTCTGATCTGCTCTGCATCTACCTCCTCCTCATCTGTAGGCTCAGGTGGACTCAGGTCTGGCATCTGATCATCGCAATCTGCCCAATCAGACTCTGAATCCGAGGGATCTATATCAAACAAGGTGGCATCAACACCACCATCACTGCAAACCGTGTCACGGCCAAGAACCGGCTCTGCTGCCTCTGTGGTATTCTGGACCAGGGCTGTGCTCTCCAAGCTCTCCTCTGCTGTCATCTCTGCCTCAGTGGTGTCTGGAAATGAGAGGATGGCCTGTGCTGAAGGGTCTGCCCATGCTGCCTCATCATCTGTGATCACAAAATCACAGTCCTGGTGGATGTCTAACCCGGCATCTGTCAGCTGCTCTGTATCTGTGCTAGTCTCTGAGCATGCTCTCTCTCTGGCTCTGTAGTCCTTGACCGTCTCTATTTGTACACTCTCGCCCTCGACGCGAAAGTATACCTTCCCCTATCATGATCAGTCACCGCCTTGGCTGTGGCCAAGAACGGACGACCGAGGATGATGGGGGTATCGGCCACTGAATCAGGGATCTCCATGTCCAACACTACGAAGTCCACGGGGAATTGCAGGCCCTGAATAGTGACGGTAACGTCTCGCAACAACTCCTTCGGCCTCTTGACAGATCGATCAGCAAACTGAAGGACTGTCCTGCTCTGTCGAAGAGTGCCCAACTCGAAGCGGTCGAGAAGGGCAGCCGGAAGGAGGTTGATAGACGATCCGCTATCCAATAGAGTACGGTCGAACCTCTGCTCACTAATCGGGCATCTGACATACGGGGCCCCTGAATCTGGCCTCTTGGCCGGCAGACGGTTCTGGATCGCGAAACACGTGGCTTTCGTCAGCACATGAATCTCTGAAGTGTGGTTCCTCCTCCTCCTCCTCCTGACTGTGGTCCTGTCTCTCAAAGATCGCTGAAGAAGGGGGATGTGCTGCAAAGCCTCCTGAAGGGTCAGTTGGATGTGAAATCTGTCGATCATGCTCTGGCTGAACTCCTCCTGCTCTCTCTTTTTTGGGTCTTTTTCTTTTTTCTTCCCCTTCCCCATCTGAAGGGCTCTAGGGAAGGGGATCACAGGGTCCTTCTCAGATGAAGGACTAGGAAAAGGCCTAGACGGCTCGACGGCCGGATCCGCACATACATCAAGCACCACAGTGGGACCAGAAGAAACTAAACCTTTTCCTTTATTCACAACAGTGTTCTGAGGTACATGAGAATGAGGAAAAACATCTGATCTCTCTACACAAACACCGGTGGCCTCAGTACCACCCCGGGCTGGCTCTGCTACTGGACGTCTCGCGGCCTCAGTACCGCGGGCTGGCTCGGCTACTCTGGTGGCATCAGCACCACCTCCTCGAACTGGTGAAGCGGCGGCCTCAGTACCGCCGGTGGAATCAGCATCCTTGGTGGCATCAGTACCACCGTCATCATCGTGTGCGGCCTCAGTACCGCTCTCCTCCTCCTCATCTGGCACCCTGGGTGGATCCTCGAGTCATCGCTCAGATGAGGCGCCGCCTGCTGGTGCTCTACCGCTCCTAAGTGTAACAAAATCAGCATCAAATAGATCCGAAGACATATCATCAAATGGATCACTAGGAGTGGCATGCTCAGTGTGAACTACCTGCTCAGACTTCCTCTTGAGGCTGTTCGGATTTGGCTCTATCTGTGCAGGAATGGCGGCCTTCCCTCTCACAAGGTCCCGCATCTCCTGGCGGAACTCGTCCATCTCCCGTCTGAAGGTAGCCTGCTGGTCCGTAAGGAGGCGAGCTATGTCATCCAAGGCGGGGCTCTCATGGGAGCCCGACGGGTAGCCTCTCTGGTGCTGAGGCTGCTGGAATTGGTGCTGCTGGTAAGAGGGGTAGGAGGAAGGATGCTGCTGCTGGTGTGGTGGGTGAGCCTGCTGCTCACATCTCCAAGACTGTCCCTGCTGCTGATAGGGACGAGGAACGAAGGACGACTGCTGGTGTGACTGATAGGCTGGGGTTGCTGCTGCGGCTGGTGATCTCTCTGATGGCCATACTGCCCTCCATGACCGGATGACTGCTGCTGGGGCTGGGTACCTCCACTCCCCCACCTGAATCCGGGATGGTCTCGTCGGATCCCAGGCTGGGGGCGGTCATACCAAATCCCGTTGACATCCATCAACGGCTCTGCATCGTATGGGGCTGGCGGGAGTACTGCCAGAGGCTGATCCGGCTGGTATACCACAATCTGCATGTCTGGAGATGGTGGGGACTGGTAAGAGGGCTGCTGTTGCTGGTACGGCTCCGCCTGTACAAGGTGAACCTGTCTAGGCTGCTGAAAGGTGCTGGAGCGCTGGGACGAGCTGCTGCTGCCGCCGGTATCGTCTCGCGACTGAAGACGGGGCTGGGAAGCCGTCTGTGCCTCCTGGAGACACATGAGCTGGGTCTTCATGTCGCTCAGAGTCTGTGCCATCTGCTCCATCTGCGTGATGCTCTGGCACTGCTTCTTCTTGATCAGCTCCATGCGGTCCAACTTCTCGCTGATGATACCCATATCCGCAGCGGACGACTCTGCCTGTGCTGCTGCAACTGCGGATGAGCTGGATGGACCTACATCGACCCGTGCTATCCTCTGGTACTGCACGGGTCCTGGCTGCTGCTGGGGTCTGCCCTGTGTGTACAACCGGGTCTGGGACATCACCATATAGTTCTCGGCCATCTCCTCGTAGATGGCCCAGACCTGGTCGTGGTCCTTGGCGAAATAGGACCCGCCGCAAGAAGCATTCACCAGGCCCTGGAGCTCTGGTGTCAACCCGCTGAAGAAGCTCTGAATAAGGTTCGTCTTCGAGATGTCGTGGTGCGGGCATCGGTCTGTGAGCTCTCGGAACCTCTCCCATGCCTCATGGAATTGCTCGTTGGGGAGCATGGAGAAGTTGCTGATCAGGGCCCTCGCTGCATTCGTCCGTCCGAGTGGATAGTACTTGTTCAAGTACTCGGTGCGGAGCTGCTCCCAGGTGTAAACAAACTTCCCCAAATGCTTCAGCCAGGTGGTTGCTCTGTCTGCTAGGGAGAAGGGAAAGGCGATCATCCTGATCGTGTCCTGGTCCACCTGACGGTCGTGGACATGCTGCATATCATCAAGAACTCCTGGAGGTGGAGATGGGGCTCCTCTGTCGCGAGTCCGTGGAAGCGGGGGAGTAGCTGCAAAGTGTTCGGGGGGAACTTGAAGTCCCCCACGATCGCTGGAAGTACTACCCAGTGGTGCGTCAGCGTCGATCCGGGGTTGTGTAGCTCCCGCATCGGTCTCGGTGGTCCTCCGGCCGCGGCTGCGGTGGCTGCCGCTGCTGCGGCGGCTGCATCAGCATCATCTGGGATCCTCCGTCCCTCTCTCCTCTGCTCTCGCTCTGCTCTCATCTGCTCCATCTCTCTCCTCATGTCGATCATGAACGCTCCCTGATCCCTCAGCTGCTGCTGGACGGTCTCTAACGAGGCGATCAGGGTGGAGTTGATCGCTCCCTGATCCAATACGAAGTGCTCAGGCTGACGGGAGCGATCCTCAGAACTGCCGGCCATGACGTCTGCAAAATCAAATGAGCCCAACTCAGGTACTGTCAGATCTGCTAATCTCTCCTCGGGCTCATGTCGCTCAGGTCCGAAAGAAAGGGGGTCGAGGGGGATCAGGGCGGAATCGTACTCGGGCTTGGAGAGCTGGTCTTCGCTCTCGCGGGCCAACCTAGATGATCGGGTTGACGTGCCCGAAAGCGGTGCAGCCAGAGGCTGCCTAAGAGAGCGTCTACCCATTATCTCGATCTGGCGAGTAGTGCGGATGAGATCTGGAGAAACTATGATCAAAATGCAAACCCCTGGTTCACCAACGCTACGCGAGCTGAAGACCGTGAAAGTTCGGTCAAATTATCTTGTCAATTTTATTAGGTGAACACACAAGATATCAGAGCGCTTACGTGACCTGTTAGGATACCCGATGCTACCCCAACCGACTGGCCCACAGGGAAGAGTCGGTAATCAGTCGGGACTAGCACCGGAGGGCTCTACCTAGGGTGCGGATCACTTTCTCGCGCATCCAAACCATGCAATGAGGGGGTTGCTCTCCCCAAGACAAATTTTTATGGTGAGTGTCTTTTAGGGTCAATAGTTTTAACCAGTCCCAATTTTATGATTTTTCTTTTTAATCTTTTTCAAATAAAAACAAATGCCTAACGAATTTTTCGGTTCTCCTGGTTATTAAGTCCAAAACAGGGGGGAGAAGATGAAAAAGCCGATGCGCGATGAAATCAATGATGCATGCTGAGTCAGAAATGCGTACCTTGTCTCCAGTACTCTACATGCAAGTGATCCGCGCAGAATTTAAAGACAGAAAAGTAAACTACCCTAAATGATGCAGCGGGAAAAACCGAGTCCTAGATGAGCAATTTCTACACGCAGAACCGTCTAATCGGTCACCAACCTCCAAGCCAAAGGGTCCGGTCTTGGCCCACCCCTCCTCTGCCCGACAAATCGGGGGTAGGAGAAAGTGCTTTACAGGGTGAGCTGCGGCACGTAGGCAACGAAGGAGATGAGTCGATTATTTTTATTAATTGATTATTAGTGAGTCCAATTAGCGCACTATAGGAACATGCAAATAGTTAAGTGTGGGGACCCTACTAATTACGGCACAAGCAAGAGAAAATCCTAAGTCTAGGGGCTCGATGAAAACCGCGTAAACACCGGAAAAGGCAGAAAAAAATGAAAAGAAAACAAAACCGCGTAAAAAGCCGTGAAAAACCTAAGGGTCCCCCAAGCACGCCGGTGCTCGGCGAAACATACCCGCCAAGTCCAAGAGTCCACAAGTCCAGTCTGAGTCCCTGTATTATTACAATAATAATCAAAATAAAACCTAATCTAACCTCACCCACTCAACTCTCTCTCTCGCTCTCTCCTGCAGCTCCGTAAAGAAGAGAGCCGCCTCCAAGTCCTGCGGTTGTGTCGGCTCCTCGAAAGTCGCCTCTGCGGTCCTCGGGCCCTCGTAAGAGATAGAGACAAGTGGTCAGACTGAAATAATCAAATAATAATATCAGAAAAATAAATGGAAATAAAAATAAGGGTGTATATGCAAAAAAATGTAAAATAGAATAAACACACAAAATAAAACAAAAATAAACACAAAAGAAAAGAAAGCAAAAACAAAAATAAAAGAAAATATCAACAAAAGCCGCGAAAAAGCCGCGAGCTCTGAAAGAGCCGTGAAAAGCCGCGAAAATAAAAACGAAAATAAGATAAAAACTACTAAGCTGTGCTCCCCGGCAACGGTGCCATTCTGATGACGGGCCGAGCGACTAAGGCAAAGGTATCTAGATGGTCGTTGTGACCTCGGTCACTCAGCTAAGTCAATCAAGAAAAATGAACCACTAATAGAGATAAAATCAATCAAAAACGCGATAGCGGTCCTGCTATTGGATTAACCTGGTATAGCGACCAGGGTCGAACCCAAGGAGCACGGGTTGGCCTCTCGGCCTACGAAGTAGTAAAAAGGAAAAAAATAAAAGAACAAAATATTTTTAGTGGTTTTTAATTTGTTTTATATTTTTTTGGATTTTTAGCTAATTAAGAAAATAAGAAAAACAAAAAAACACACACTTCAACAATTTATTTAAAGCACTAAAAATCACCCAAAAATTCAAACAAAAATATTTTTATGTGTTTTATATTTTTTAGTGTTTTTGATGAATTTTTAAGAATTTTTTGATATTTATTTAATTTTCTAAAAATCAAAAAGTGTCTGAAATCAAAGGTCCTGTCCAGCCGAGCCAAAAAGGCCTAGATAAAATATCTAAGGGCCCCAAAATGGCTAGGAGGTAATTTTCCTGTAAAGAAAACAAAATAAGGAAAATTTAGGCACCAAATTTATTATTTTTGGGTTTTTGGTTTAATTACTAGAATTTTTATAAGATTTTAGGTGTTTTTCAATTTTTAGGTGTTTTAGATAATGAAAAATAGCCAAAATTGGCTAGAAAATCAAACACAACAAAATAGACAGTAGATGATTTTTTTGTAATTTTTAGACACTATTTAATATTTTTTTGTGATTTTTAAAGTTAGACAGTAGCAAAATTGAGTGTTTTTTATTTTTTAAAAATATCAAATGAAAACAAAAATGTCCTCAAAAATCCTCGAAAATTTTACACCATGGCAGGAGCCATGTGTCCAATTTTCGTTGGATTTGGAGGTAATTTGCTATTTTATTTAAAAATAAAGAGAAGGCATAGTGCATAGGGACGAAAGTGCAAATACCCAAGAGTCTGGGGGGTCTGGTGCAATTAACCCAGCAAAACACGCGCCACACGCGTGCCTGGGGCACTCAGGGACCCAAATGCAATAAGAATAAGTCCCGAGGACTTATAGGTAACAGGTACCAAAAGTCCAAGGGCTTATCTGCAAAATACCCACAAATATCACGCACATGTCGAAATAAATCACGCACAGGGGTATAAATGCAAATAAGTAAAAACTTTCATTCAACTGTTAACATCCAGAACAACGGGGCATAAGATGCAAATATCCCAACAAACCACGTGACGAAGCACGTGTCAGACCACACACAAGGGCATAAGTGCAAAATCAACAGAGTACGGGGTCCTCTATGCAAATAACCCTAAAACTAAACAACTAAACTCAATATTTACAAGACTAAATGCTAAATGAAAAGACAGGGTCTAAGGGTAAATTACCCTTTATTATGCGGAGCGGCTGGATGGAGGGCACGTGTCTGATCAAGCGGTTGAGGGCGACTGGGGGTCCAACGCTGCTCTCCTCGGATCGATCCAACGGAGGGGGGCTGGCCACGTGTGAGATCAAGCGGTCGAGAACGTCTGGGGGCCACACCCTTCTCTGGTCCAACGGCTGAGATCGCCTCTCCAAAGATCTGGCGGTGTAGGAGCCTCCTGAGATGGACGGTCTGGATCAGAACTGGAGGGCCGAGGCGATCGGACGGCGACGGAGGGTGCTGGAAGAACAGGTCGCCGGCGAGACTCGCCGGCCTCTGGCGTGCGCTAGACTCCTCCTGGAAGCACTCTGAAGGTCGGAGAAGAAACGTGGTGTGCTCCTGCGTCTGCCGGTAGGCTCCGATGACCCAACCGGGCTCTGGAGAGCTCCGGCGAGGTCGGCGGAGGCGAGGCTCCTAGCCTGAATGACCAAAGCCCTCGGATGGGCTTGGTAGCACCTGCAAATACCACCAAGAGACTCGCGGGTCGAGGGCAAATTGCCTCGACCCGGTTAGGCGGAGCGACGGTGAACTGGGGGTCGAAATGGCGAGCACCGGCGAAGGGCGTAGACGGAGGAGCTCGGCTCCCAGCTCCTGTGCGAGCTGGGTTGGATGGAGGGGTGAAGAAGGTGCGTCGCAGGGAGGCGGATGCAATGGTCGATTCCGATGATTGAACGGAGTGATGGGACGGTCGCAATCAGCTAGAGACGGCGGCGGTACGAATTGGGCGTAAATGGAAATCAGGGAAAAATAAAGACCTACAAGGTTACCTGGGTGGACGAAGAGACTGGGGAGGAGCTAAGGAAGCTCCTGGTCGTTGCCTCGAGGAGCGTCTCCCTCCGAGGCTCGGTGCTCACGCTGGTGGCGGAGCAGCGGCGGCGTAGCTCGCCGGATCGATGGATTCTCTTCCTCCCCACGCTTCGACAGGCTCGGACGCGAGCTGTCACTCTCGCGCACTCTCTAGAGCTCACAGGTGAAGGATTCGAATGGCCAAAGATGCAGGAATGAGGTGGCGGAGCAACGTCTATATATGGCTAGGGGTCCGGCTAAGAGAGGTCCGGGCAAGCTTGGAAGCGCGCGGATCCCGAGGATGCGGCTCCGGCGAGGATGTCGGATGTGTCATTAAGAATTCGGACCCGGGGTTTAGGTGGTAGGCACTCGGGTTTAGCGGGGAAAAATCCGAGAAGTTGTGGACCCGCTAAGGACCCGAGTGGAGTGGTCCTGGGGGGGTAGTTGACCGGGCGGTCAACAACCCCAGGACCCAATAGAAACAGGCCACGTGGCTGGATTTTGAAGTTAAAATTAAGGGTAGCTATGGGCCGATTTAGCAAAAACTCAAAACATGAAATATTTTTATTTTATTTTTTTCTATTTATTTGTGATTTTTAATTAATTTTTAGAAATAAAAATAAGGTACTTACATTATATGTACTATATATGTATATGTACACTATATTTTTGTGTTTTTAATTTTTGCTATTTTTATTTGGTTTTTGTTTTGATTGTTTTTATTTTATTTATTTACATTATAACACATAGAATATTTATAAAAACTATAAAGATTAATTTTATTTATTTATAGGGCTAAATAAATATGTAGGTGAGTATATGTACAATGTGAAAGTGAAATTTTTGTTCTTTTTTATTTTCATATTTTTATCTTTTGTTTTTTTATTTATAAATATAGACACATATTTACAAGCCTATTTTTGGTGAGGAAAATATTTTTATTTTATTTACATAAATATTTACACACATGAGCCCCTATCTCCCTCTACTTTGGCTTTTATGCGGTCAGGCCCATGCTGAGCCCTCCCTTGGGTTAGGTTGCTCAATATTTATTCTAAATATTTCCCTCTTTTTCTTTTTAATCTTTATTCTTTTATTTTTGCACAAAAACATGCTAATTATAGGTTTTTACACAATGCATGCTTTTGATAATTATTTCTATTTACACATATCTACATGCATTTGCAAAGGTTTTTGTAGCTAAAATATAAGAATAAAGAGTGATGAATGAGTATTCATCAATAATATACACACTACCAAGGATTGTTTGTAATTTTGATTTAAATGGTGTATTAATTTAGTAATAATTGTTAAATGATTTTATTAATTAAAATTCAAAACATGAAAATTGTTTATTATTTTCAAACTATTTTGTGGGTACTTTTATTTATTTTTACAATATCGTTTATTAGGTGTTCATTTTTATAAGTATATACATATGTAAAATACATGTATTTCTAGTATTTTTATTTTTTTGTATTTTGTATTCATTAATGAATTTCTAATTTTTTTATTTTATATTTGTATTTTTAACGTATTTCAAATAATATTTATAATTATTCGAAAACATAAAAAAAGGTAAACACATAAAAAATAAAATTATGTGAATAAAATATAAATGTATATGGTATAATGGGACCCCAGAAAGCTGACTTTTGTATCTTAATTCCATTTAAATGAAACCACTTTCATTAGATAGATGATTTAACTTTAAATACCAAGGCGGCGAGTTTGCTGAATTTGAGCTTGCATGGAGAAGATATTGATATGCGGAGTTCGATTTGCAGCTTTTTTATCTGTGTGTCCCAATTGCACAATGCATTATTTTCATGTGTAATTATTTTTTATAATTTTTTATATATTTTTATGTGCAAGTTTCATGTTAAAGATTTTATTATTTAATGGACATAAAATGAAGAATAAAATCAAGTAAAATGGTAAATTTGAAGAGTTGAAATTAGGGTTTCTATACAATATTTGACCCTTATATCCCCCTACTTTATTCCTTATCAACCACATCAATATTGTCTTGGTCTCGAGGTTTAGGATCAGCTAGTATTTTTAATACTTCATTCATGTTTCTTTTTTTCTTTATTCTTTTATTTTAGTATTAAATACAAGTATTTGTGCATTATTTACATATTAATAATGAATGTTATTTTATTTTGTACAATTTATCTTTATATACATGTATTTATCTATGGATTTTAGAGACAAAATAAAGGAATAAAGGTGAGTGAATGGGTATTCATCATAGTGGTAACCCAACACAAATACCTCTGCCTTTTAATTTAAAAATATAGTCTTTCATTTGTGGTAGATGGTGAAGAAACTACCAGAAATAACTTCAATTTCGATGTCTATAGCTGAATGCCGATAATGGCACATCTTAAATATCAACAATTCCATAATATAAGATGTAAACAATATGGCTCGAACACGTGTAGAAACCTCTATCAAGACTCAAACTATAATTTTCATAATATTAAGGGGTATTTCAATAATTTAGGCATATTAAGATAATTCTCAATAAATATTTTCTTATTCTATGAGAGTTTAGGGTGTTTGTACTCAATTAAAACCATGTACTCAATTAAAACCATCGTATATAATTTCCGTAAAAAAATTAAGAGCCAAATTATAGTTTAATCATAATGGAATACAATTTTATATCATTAAAATCTAATAGTTTCATCTAATTTATTCATAATTAAACATTCATTTATTTGTATATTTAGAAGACTGGAGAGGCATAACTGTAACACATCAATAGTTTTATTAATATTAACAAACAAACTTGACCATTGACACATCCATAAATCCCCCCCACTCCCCCCCATATTAGAAAAATAAATAACTAATGTGAGATTCGAAGATGCACCTCTTGCCCTTCTATAGTCATATTTTTTCACAATAATTAACATATTATCTTTGTCATATTTTGTGGCCCTTAACTTGCACTAGTCTATTGCATTCAAAAATTGATCAAAATATTTTCATTTGTATCGAATCTTTGGACCATGATTTATCTTCAATTGACGAAAAACTTAATATGCATATTCTTATCGCAATAATCTAACAGCTAAAAAAAGAAATCTTCGATCCAACAGTCAAACTCTTGGAAATCCTATTTCAAATGTGTGTGTGTGTGAGGTTTGGGAGCTTGCACCAAGGTGCATGTAACTTTACATGCACCAGTGCCATAAATGTCCATATTTTTTTATTTTTTTAAATGAAATCATGTGGGATTTAGATCACCATATATCATCATGATGTCATTTAAAATTTAACTTCATCCGAGACTTCTAACACATCCATCAAGACTGCATATTTTAACGATCTCATAATTGCTGAAATTTATCCCTTCCAGATGGATATGTTAAGAATGTTTGTTTTACATGAAATTTGAAACTTGTATTCCTCTAATAATTCTAAGTAAATCTCCATGAGTTTCATTTCAAAAAAAATGGACAACAATAGTGCAAGCTCACCAACCTCTCTCTCTCTCTCTCTCTCTCTATATATATATATATATATTGGTCCCAGTTGACTTTTAAAGCTTTTATCCACCTAATTAATTTAATCATTCCCAAAATCGATATGAAACATCCTCATATATAGATCAACAAAGTATAACAATAGATCATCATAAACAATATCGAAATATCTATAACATTGCATTTGTATCAAACTAACAACATCATGATCTACATCGGGAACATGTAGATCTACCCATCATAAATCATATGAAAATAAAAGAATATTAATTGTATTTGGTTCTATTATGAAGGTTGTTTGGGAGAAATAAAAAGAGAGATTATGATCTTTACTTTGGGAAAATATCCTTCCATCAAAAGCCTATTAATTAGGCACACCTTCTTCAAGATTTATCCTTCAAACCATGGTGGGAAGATCTACTTTTGTTGGGATAAAGAGAGAGTAACAAATTTTCACTTTTGAGAATGTTATCTACATCTCTCCTTATATAGAGATCATAATGGTGATTGAATATAAAAGAGAATTGTTGTTACCTCCAACTAACTAAATCCACTGTTATCTCCATCTTTCCCTTTTTTAAAACAACTAATTCATTAATCATCTCCATTTTTATTTTTTAACTACAACAAACCCATTCATTATCTTCATCATAAAAATTGACAATCAAAATAAAATCAAATCCCTATTCCATTTTATTTTTAACAGTTATCAATTCGAATAAAAAATGATATAACTTGTAACAGTAGTTTAGTTAATAAAGTCAAAAATTTTATGCAATCATTTTTTTTATTTTTATATGTAACCTATAATTTTAATTTGGAATGATATGTATTCAATGTATTATTTAGATAAAATCTAACCGGATTAGTTCACGGTTTCTTTAATTGGTTTCATCTCATTGGGTAAGTAGATCCGCTAAAATTACACCCTCTATCCAATGCCAACCTCACCCCCTCCATCTCTTCACCTTTCTCCATCCTATCACGGACATCCATGTACAACTCCTCAAACTTCGCCACCCACAAGAACTGCGTTGAAACTCTTACCATCCTCCGAGTTTTTAAAGTTTGAAAACTCCATCCTTCCCCTTGAAAATATATTTCCCAAGTAGAGAAAAGGGGGAGATGAAGAAGAAAAAAAGAGGAAAGGGGCACTCCATGAATGGCTACCACATGGTAGTCAACATGGTCAAAGTCCTATAAGAAGACACACACTACGTGAAATTCATACATGTTAATAAAAATCCATTAACCAGACCTTGATTTCAATAAAATGTGACTTAGTTCGACTCATTGACAATTAAACTAACAAAAGGGTACAAGTGATAACGGTGTAAGAAGGCAGTGGCACAACTGATATTCAAAAAAAGTAAGGGCATAATTGATATTGCAGAAGTAAAAAGGGGCATAAATGTAAACAAACCCTAGAAGAAAGAGGAAGAAGAGAAGATGGAGAGAAAAATCCATAGCTTCATTTTCCTTTTAGTTTGATAACTCAATATTAATTCAAAAAAGTTAGCTCAAGAATATTTAGATTGACAAGCAAGTGTCATGCTATAAGACGGAGTATGTTTTCAGAGGCTACCTTGTAAAATAAAGAATATAAGAGTTGTCATGTAATTGAAAAGGTTTATAGGAGTTGTTATGCAAAATCCATGTTTCTTTTTTTTGAAAGGTAAGTAAGTATATTAAAGTGGTAAACTATTTACAGTAAGAGTGAAGAAGTTATCCCCCTCACAAAAACCCAAAAAATGGGAGAGGGAGTTCCGAAGAGGACAAATCAAGACAAAATTGCAAACACCTAGGAGCGGGTATCAACAAAAACTCAGTTGTAAATGAACTTGAGGTCGTTCAAAATCTGATTCGCAATTACCCTTGCGGACGTATTTGAGCTTCTAGTCCAGCGTAGGTTGTGTTCCCGCCAAATCCACCATGTAGAAGTCGCAAGAGCAGTCTTAAGCCTTAAGGAGAGATCTGCGTCTTGGCTATGTATCATCTTAACCCAGTCCAGGGCCTCATAGTTAGTTAAACCAGATCCAATATGGGGCAGCCGGAAAGCAACAGAGATGAGGTCCCAGATTTCCTTTAAGTATGAACACTCCCAGAACATGCAGTCTCTAGATTCACTAGGGTGATCACACAACAAATAGTTGGCATCCACGCATAAACCCAGCTTTAGAATTCTATCTCGAGTAGGAAATCTGTTACGTACCACTCTAAACATGTAGTGCCTATGGGGACTGCCTTGGAGCCCCAAACTTCCTTCCAATAAATAAAGTTGGGCCCTTTAGATTGAACGAGATCAAAGCACGAACAGAAAGAGAATCTAGCGGGAGAAAGAGTCCATTTGTAGGGGGGCATAGTTGTTCCAGAGCCAGCGCAGTGATATCTTTATTTCTCAAAAAGACCTTCCAGAGTAATGATGCATTTGACGGGAAAGGAATATCCCAAAAAGACTCTTCCCGAAGATATTTGGAGCAAAGATAGTCAGCCCAAATTAAGCTCTCCGCCGAGAGGAACCTCCCAACCCAAGCGACTTTAGAGGCTTTAGCCATGTCCCCACGAGACCTGATTCCAAGACCACCTTTCTCTTTAGGAAGGCAAACATCCTTCCAAGCTAAGTCGTGTCTTTTGTAGTCCCACAGGAAGTCTGCGTAAAGAGAGGAGATCTTTGAGATGACAGTTGACGAAAGAATAGAGCAATATGTCCAATAAAGCATGATCCCAGCAATGATAGAGTTAACAAGTTCAATTCGCGCCTTCTAGTCATAAAGATGGTTGCGGACTTTGTCCACAAGTACCTTCCCCTCCGATGAGCATCCAAATTTTTGAGAGAGGGGGATACCTAGGTATGTAGTAGGTAAGGCTTCACCAAGAAGACCCAGAGCAAGTTTCCAAATAAATTGGGTCCTGGCATTCTTGGAGCAGAATAATCTGCTCTTTGCCTCATTCATCTAGAGGGCAGACATAGCCCTAAAAGCATTCATTGTAGAGCTAATAGCATTGAGGGTCCTCATGTTACACTTCGTAAAAAAGAGAAGGTCATCAGCATAGATCAAGTGTGTGGGATCCTATTGCGCCCTCTTCCCATGGGGGTAATTGTTCCATCCGCCACAGCCTGATCAACCAAGCAGGTGAGAGTCTCCATGAGGACCGTGAAAAGAAGAGGACTCATGGGGTCTCCCTGTCGGAGTCCCTAGTTCCTTTAAAGAGACTGTGGGGGGTGCCATTAATCAAAACAGAGAATGAAACAATACCAATACAATTTTGCATCCACACCAACCAGGTAGTACCAAAACCTATCGCTGACATTCTTTCCTTAGGGAAAAGGTGATTTATCGAATCGAAAGCTTTAGCAAGATCCACCTTCACACAGGCGCGAGGCTGCCCTCTACGCCTCCCAAATCCCAAGGCTAGCTCCTACGCCAGGCGCAACTGTCTCCAATGCGTCTTCCTTTAACAAAAGCCAATTGGTTAGGGGAGACAAGGTGATGGAGGACCACCGAGAGTATAGCTGAGAGTAATTTCGCAAATATCTTGTAGATGACGTTACAACAGGAGATGGGTCCAAAGTCCCCCAACCAGAAGGAGAGGACACCTTTGGAACAAGCATCAGGAAGGTATGCTTGACTTGCCTCAACATAGCCCCACCTGAGTGAAGAAAGGACATGGTATCAATTACTTCCTTTTGAACTAAACTCTAATGAAATTTGAAGAACTTAACGTTAAAACCATCGGGGTCGGGGAACTTAGATGAATTGATTGAACGAAGAGCCTAAAAGAACTCATCTTCAAGGAAAGGCCTTTCAAGCCATATCCTAGCATCATTAGAGAGCACTCTCTTTGGAGGGGGAGGAGTAAACATAGTAGGAGTGGTATGGTTCGTGATAAGAGCTTCATAATAGGAGAGAGTGTGTGATAACTGGATTTCTCATCGCAGGTCTAAATATCTCTCACACAAGGCGGAGACGCAGTCGCTGAGGCAACCCACACCAAAAACCCTAGTTAATCAGCAATTAACCCACAATATAAATAAAGGCAATAAATAGCACAAGTGAGGTTAAAATTTATTATTCTCTACCAAAAGATGCATAGTGATTAAGCATGTAGAGGTCAAACCATAGAGAGCAAAATGGGTAGCCTATGGCTATTTATTTACAACCATGTCCTTCATCCTTTATATACATATATCTTTTTATCGGTTTCAATCTTTTCTATTTTTATTCTATTTTGTTTTATATATTTTTTGTATTTGATTTTGTTATATTCTCTTTTTATACTTTTTTATATTTTTATATATTTTTTTAAAATATATATAAGCCATATAAGGCTATATATATTCACAGAGAGTAATATATTTATCCATAATAAATAAATATAAATAAAATATATAATAATTTTTTGGGGATTATATATATATATATATCTAATGATTTTTGTAATTTTTTAAAATATTTGCTAATTTTTATGTATTTTTAAAATAAAAAATAACCTAAATGAGAGGTTAAATAATTACCCAAAATTGATTTAGATTTTAAAAATAGTAAATAGGCTCCAAAGTTACTCAAACAAACTTTAATATATGAATGAGGAAAGGGATCCTACTCCATGGAGTATGTAACTTACCTATTCCACTTTCTTTTTTTTCTTCAAATTTTTTAATTTTTTGAAAAATGCTTCCATGTCAGAAACAGAGACTCCTACAGCCTCCATCCAGAACATGAAAAATACAGCAAATCTGTGAACGCTAAAAAATGACCACCTGGATGGAGGTCGTAGGAGTCTATGTTTTTGACGAAATTTGAATGACATATTAGAGGGATATAGTTATGAAAATCCATGTAAGTATTTCTAAAAAAAATGAAAAAAATGAAAAAAATGAAAATGGAGACTCTAAGTTACCTAACTATGGAGTAGGATCCCTTTTCTCTATATGAATATTTATATAAAGAAACTTATAGAATAGAAAAATATATTTTTGGATTTTTAAATGATTTTTTAGATTTTTCTAAGAGATTTTGGGTTTTTTTAATTTTTAAGCTTTTCTTTTTTCATTTTTAGGTATTTTTGATATGTTATTAAAATATGATAAAATAAACTATATATAATTTTTTGGAATTTTTAGACACATTTTTATATTTTTTTGGTATTTTCCACTTCAAACAAGGAATATATGTGCTCTATTTCATTTTTAATAAATAAATAAAATATTCAAAAATGCCAAAGAAATGCACACCGTGAAAATACATGGCAAGCATCATCTAATCCTATTTTTGTGGATTTTTAGGAACACATGAACTAATTATAATAAATAGAAGAAATGCACAAAATTAGATGTCTTGACAGGGACACATTTGCAATAAAAATAAATGACAGGGCCGTGCATGCAAATATCACATAAATATATAATGTATTTAAATTTTTATTGAACTTTTCATAATTACAAAAACCGTCAGGGTCTTAATGCAATTTTGTCACCTCATGTGGGACAGCACGTGAGGTAACGTGGAATGGACCCAAATGCAATTTACAGAAATACAGGAGCCTTCATGCAAAAGTTCCAATTTATTTTAAATGTGATATTTTATTTACAGGATTAAACTGTAAATGCACAAAAAATACGGGGTGAAAGTCTGCAATTTACCCCATATCAGGCACGGGTGGATGGTAGGATTGCATCCACTTATACACGTAGAGGCACCTCCTCGCACGATGACGGTTCATCGATCAGTGGCTGAGATTAGATCGTAGGGCACGATCTGATGGTTGAGATGTGGCAGGATCCGACGGTTGTTGTAGAATCTGGAACGACTAGCGGATCGCACGACTGCGAGAGGCTCCGGAAGAACATACCAAAAACTCGCCTGGGGCGAGTTTCGATCTATCATCCCGAGCGACTCCGGCCGTCTGGAAGGCTCGGACTAGGGGGGAAATGAAGCTTGGACTCCTCCGCACCAGATGCGACCTTCAAGAGGTACGTCAGAGCTCAGCTGAGGACAATCAAGCTCGGGGAAGCACAAGAGCTCAAGGTACCTCCAATCTCTGAAAGTTCGACCCAATGCGTGTCCTTTGGCCCTTCAGATCTGCAAGGAATACTCGCGAGCACGAAGAGAAAATCCGGGGGCCTTATTGGCGAGGGGAGATGGCTGATGAGGCATGGTGGAGAGGTCCGACGGTACATGATGGAGAAGGACCTCAAATTCCAGATCCGCGCGAGATCTGGTTGTATGAAGATGCGTGAGGTGATCAGAGGGCGTAGGGAATCAAGGTGGAGGTGGTCTGAATGTCGGGGAATGTGTAATTACACATAGAGGAGCTGACCGAAGCTCAGCTCCGGTGAACTACACAGATGACTCAACATGCTAATTTAACTAATCAAACACCTAAACTAAGAGCGGAAAATGAAACCTACAAAGAAATGCAATGAATAAAGCACAGAAAGACATCTCTTATACCTGGGGTCGGCCAAGGAGCAGGCCCACCGATGACGGTGGCCTTGGGTGCACCTCCGTGCTCTTAGAGCTCTGCCCGACCTTGCAAAGTCTTCTCCTGTCACTAGAAGACCCACTAGAGCCAAGCCGAGGGTTCCTATACTTGAGACGATGACAAAAAAATTAATGGAGTTAGGAGGTTTTATTTATAGAACATGTAAAGCACCCTTAATGATCGGCTAATTGCAATGAATCAAAGCTATATACAATGGACCTTATGGTTGGGCGTGGATGTATGATGATCAATGATGGTTTTCTCTGAAGGAAGCAAGGTCAATTGATCAATGGATTATCCAGTAAAAATGGCAGAAAATGCGGGAGAAGACGGGTTGCGTCAAATCGGGCGTCTGGTGGGAGAGTTGACCAACGGTCAACAGGCGACCTGACGTGATTGTTCCACGTTAGGTCACTGTAGGACAAAACTGTAAATAAAATCGAAAATAATTATTTTAAAATAGTATTTGATTTTATTATTTTTGAGTATAAAATAAAAAAAGTTTATTATTTTATTCTGATATTTATTTATTTTTTAGTGTTATTTATTAGTAGTTTATTTTCAGAGGTATATTTATAGGTATATTTACCTATATTTTGACTATTTTTAATTTTGTGTATTTATTTTATTATTTTATTCCACTATTCTATATATTTATAACTTGTTTTTAGGTACATAAATATATTTTTATTATATTTTTATGATATATATTGTATACTTAACTAAATAGATATGTACAATACATAGGTATACTTATAGGAATATAATATACATGATATCCACAATATTATAAAAATATAAAAGAATAAAGAATATCTTTCCTTTTCATTTATATACATGTATAGACATAGGTGTTTTGCCTATATATTAATATCGACCTATTTTATTTTATGTCTTCTTTTTGGTTTTATTTTGATTTAGTATTTGTATAAGCTATATATAATAAATACAAAATTATAAAAATATGAGTTTGTAAAAGAATTTGATTTTTATTGTATTTTTGGCCCCTTATTTCCCCCCAACTTTATTCCTTGGCGACCAATTCAATTCTTGACTTGGTCTCAGAGTTTAGGGTCATAAAATATCTTTGATATTTTATTATTTTTCTTTTCTTCTCTTTATTTTATAATTTTGGCATTAAAAACTATATTATTTACACAATAAATACAACAAATGATGAATGTTATTCTATACAAATTAATGATATTTACATGCATTAGCTAGGGTTTTTAAGGCTAAAATGATAGAATAAGAGTGATGAAATGGAGATTCATCACCCCCCTATACTTGTCTTTTCTAGTCCTTAACAAACACTTATGCAATAAGTATAAAAAGAATAAAGAAGAAAAGAAAAAGAAAGAATAAATGGAATTGATTTTCATTATTAAACTTGTCTTTACAAAATCAATGTTTGGAACTCATGTTAGACCTGGGTATGAGAATGTGCGTGGAACCTGGATGGAAACCAAATTTAAAACACGATAGCCTTCGAGAGTCACAGAACTTGGTTCAAACCACCTCAATAGCCAGGTCAGAACTAGCCTACATCATACACAAACCCTTATGACTATGAAGCTTACTTGTACAGTGTAAGTGATAGTGGCTCTCCCCAACTGAAATGACAAAGGAACTGACTTCTCTGGAATGAAAACCCAATGATTCCCCAATCCAGCAACTCTTTCCTCGAGGAGCGGGGTATTCCCTTCTAAGTTCAAGTGGCATCTGTCTCAAGTGGAAGGGGTGAGGAGAAGAATGGGCAGTAGCCAGTGTAGCTACCTATCCTGGGATGCATGTTCAGTGTAGTCAAGTCATCTAATTGCAGGCTCACATACTATAACTTTGATGCTCAAGCTTCCTTATTTTCTAGACAACATAAATACATACTCCGACATGTATTTTATTTTAAATCAGGTATGTCCACTTTCTTGGAATTTTTTTGAATACTACTTACAACAGCATTTACATAAGGAGTTTTTCCTCTTGAGCCAGAAGACTATCCCTCTTTTTAAGTATTATTGCAACCCTCATTCTCCTGTTTTTAGACCTCATGGCAACTGGATCGGGTTGGGGTGCACTTCCCTCCCTAGACGAGGATGAATGTTTCCACTCGTGTGCGTCTCAAACTGGAAAATCCCTTCCTCTCACCACTCCAACTAATTTGAGCCAAGTGGAAGGTGCAAGTGTCCAAGTTAGGTCACAGCTGGCAAGAGTCATGTGTGTGTCTCAAAAAGTTATAGTTAGTCAGTTGAGGTGACTTGAACCCAGCCCTGAGTCTCAAAGAAATAAGTCAGAATAGACCTGAAGTACCTTAAAATCTAGTTCCCAAAAGGTTCATGTGGAGTCAGGTGCAGTAAGGTCCAACCAAGCTCCAATCTTTGATTTTGTTTGGACTAGTTCAATCATCAAGCTCAATTCGAAAGAAAATATGAATGCTATGCAAATGCTATTTACAATGCAGAAAATATTTCCACGATGCACTTTTTTTTTCAGATTCTTGATCTTTTGAAAAGGTGATGCATATGCAAAATTTTCTTTTATTTTTTAAAACATGTTTTTGGTATTTTAAATTTTGCAAATATTTTTGTGATTTTTGAAAATAGAAGATTTTGGCTAAGAAAATAGGTACAAATATTTACACGGGGATGCATCTTATATTTACAAAAGTTAGGTTTTAAGGGGTAAGTGATCACTTTTATAAACATATGTATAAAGATTTTAATCTGGTGTATATACTCCTCAAGCTTATCTGAAAATTATTTTACAACAATTTTGAAAACCATAGTCCAAAATATTTTTTGCAAACAAATTTTACAAACATCGCACACATTTGAAAATTATTTTGCAAAGGTTTTTCAAACAGTATATATAGATTTTCAAATATTTTTGCAATCATTTTTCAAACCATTTGCAAATTATTTTTCAAACATTTTATTTCACGCAAAGAAAATAAAATTTTGCAAACAAAATCTTTTTACAAAGGTTGAACACTTTTTACAAAATTCCAAATAGTTTTCAAACGATTTTTCAAAAAGATTTTCAAACTATTTTTTAAACATTTTGCAAAAGTATTTTCACCTGATTTATTAATCAGTATATACAAAAAGAGCTCGAGGAGATATAAGCATGTTTTTATTATGAGGTTTTAATGAATGTAACAGTATTTTAGACATAAGTATTATTTCAAAAATACGAAAGTACGAGTTATAGCTAAAGTGTATACATAGTATATACGACCCCCTATACTTAGCTTGAGCTATGTCCTCATAGATCGAAGAGAAAAAGAGAAGACATAACTCAGACTGAGTATAGAAAAACCTAAAAATAATGAAGGAATGAATAAATGAATAAGAAGTCAATCGTCCCCCCTATACTTAGGATTAAATAATCCTAAGTATAGCAGACTGTACACAAAGCATGGAGGGTCAAGGGTGAGAATGAACATATAGGTCTTAGGTCGTCTCCTCGTATACTTAGGGTAAGATATCCCTTAGTATAGACAAGAAGAGGAGACAGGGGAGGGTATCAAAGAATGAAACAATGCAGGGAGCACACCCCCTATACTTAGGACAAAGTATGTCCTAAGTATAGAAGACTGGCAAAAATGGGTAATACACATATTTTTTTTATAGAGAACGGATATTGAAGAAGAAAAGAAGAAAAGATAAAGAAACTTAAAGGGTGTAATATTCATAGCGTATCACGTGGCGCTACACATGAGGCAGATGGACTAAAGTGCAATACAAGAATGTATGGGCTCCTTTTGTAGTTTTTCCTAGAAATATTACATGTAACATCATAATTCCTCATGGGCTCCTGTCTGTAGGGTAATGGTTAGCAAGATTACGGGGTCGTGGGAGGAATTATGATGTTTCAAAGGTCGTAGAGGTAATTTCAAAAGATTTTAGGGTCTGCTGGGTAAATATCCCAACATTTTATTTACATGATAAGACAACAAAAAAGGTGTTGGGGTATCTATGAAATTACCCCAGGCGTGGTGTGTGCTGGGCGCGTGAGGCGTTGATGGACGGTTGTTGTTGCGCCATGTCACACCACTTATGGATGGACGACGGATAGAGTGCACCGATTCGCTTTAAAAAATACATGTTTTAAATTTCTTTTGTGATTTTTTGAATTTTTTATTTATAAATAATGTCAAAACAAATATGTATAATATTAAACTAATTTTTATAGGATTTTTAATAATAAGAAAAACCTAAAATAAATGCATAGTAATATGTTTATTTATATACTATAATTAGTAATCAAAATGCGTCAAAAAAATTTCCAAAAATCCTACACAGTAGCAGGAGCTACGTGTAAAAATTTAGAATTTTTGGATTAATTTTGATATTTATTCGATTAAAAACAAGACACACAGATAGTAGGGACCTAAATGCAAATATTGAAAAGTTTCAAGCCAAAAGATAACAGGCATAAATAGTTCAGCGCTTAAATTGTAAAAAATTCAAATCCGCACGTGAACAACACGTGAATCAGGCACTCGGGGATATAAACGCACTTCTTATTAACAAAGATTCATTCATTAACAACCATAAAGTCCAGGACTAATCATGCAAATAACCCAGAAGGTCACGTGGCGAACCACGTGATACGCAAACGAAAGGACTGGAATGCAAATATTAAAAGCATAAGGATCTAGATGCAATTTATCCAAAATAAAAACAACTGCTAAAAATATTTAGAGAACTAAAAAGTAAATGAAAAAGAAGAAAGGGCCTAAGTGAAATTTACCCTTCTTTATTAGTGATCCAGCGGTCGACATCAATCCACTTATAATCGGACGGTTGAGATCCTCGGATGCCTCTTCGACGATGGACGGCTCAAAGATGGTCCTCAGATGGATCGAACGATCGAGGAACCCCGGATAATAAACGATGGAGATTAGAACTAGAGGAGACCTCAATCCAACGGCGGAGATGACGCCTGGAAGAACGGCGAAGAACTCGCCTCCGACGAGCTTCGATCGGTCAATACATGAGGCAGGTGCGTCCTCCCGAGCTACTCTGATGGGGAAAAGGTTGCCGACGACGGTCCGCAGCTGTGGGGTGGCTCCGATGAGGCCAAGACCAAGGAGAACGGTCTGGCGAATCGTGTAGACCTGGAGCTGTTGTGCTTGGGTATCTTGACCTCCAGATGAGGTTCTTGGGCGCTCTGACCTGCACAACTAACAAGAGGGTCGAGGGCAAAGTGCCTCGACCCGTTAAAACACAGAAGGGATGATCGGTGCGTCGTGGTGTGACCCTCCAGCGAAGCGGCGGAGGAGGAGAGTCAAAATCCCATTCCTGGGCGAACTGGGATGGATGGATGAGCGAAGAAAGTGGGAATGGGTCTCGTGTAGGTGGTCGAGTGCTCAGAAGGACCAGGGAAGGCTCCGACCAAGGAGACTGGAGCTCAGCTTTGGAAACTCTGCTGCTATCCTAAAGTGCGAATTAAAGGCGACTAAAGATGAAATATAAGCTACCTGATGAACGAAGTCATCTAGGCTGGAGGTCAGGAACCTCCAGGGGTCTTTGCCTCGATGGGTCGACGGGCCCAGAGGCTGGGATCACCTCGCGGCGGAGCACGGCGAAGTGTACACCGGATCTAGGGCTACACGCCTCGAGACCTCGCTGTGACGCTCTCCCTCACACGCTGTCACTCATGGAAGAAGGCGGAGGTCACCAGAGACGAGGGCAGCGGCCAAAGATGCCGAAGAAGATGGGGCTCCAGGAGTCTTTATATGCTGTAGGGTCCGACAAAGATGGGGCATGGATGTGTGAACTGAGGTACGGATCCCTAGATATTTCGACGGGCATGGATCGTGGATCTTCCCTCTCTAATCGGAACTGCTAATCAACGGAAAACGTACTCGGATCGGGTCTGGAAAAATCGGCAAAACACAAGCGAAACTGAGTCCGAGCGCAGGACGTGGTAGAGGGGTTAGTTGACCTTAGTCAACGAATCCGATGTGGACCAATCCCGAGCGGCAGATGAAAAGGACAAAAGCCGCTACATGACAAAATAGATGGAAAATAAAAAATAAACAGATTAAAAATAATAAATAAATTTAAATTAAAAAAGGAATAAAATGAAAATTGTTTATTAGTTTTCAAGGAATTTTTCTATGATTTTTATTTATTTTTATTAAAAATAAATTATTCTATATGCAGTATATTTTATTATATATAGGTATAATATACCTATGTATTTTGTACAATTATTTTTAATTTGTTATTTTTACAAAAATACCCTAATTTTATATTTTATTTATTTACAACATAATTTTTGGAGAATAAAATAATTTTTGTTTTATTTTTATTATTTATTTACAAGTATAAAATAAATAAGGAAGAAGACCTATATACATGTATTATGTACAAGTGAGAGAGAATTTTATTTTATTTTATTTTATTTTTCTTATTTTTATTTTATTTTTAGAAATATATACAAGGAAGTATATTTATTTTTGTAAAAATAAATTATGTACACATATGATACATATATATAAGGTGGAGTAGTCCTATCTCTCTCTACTGATTTTATTTGGCGATCAGGCCAATGCTTGGCCCTCTCTTGGGGTTCGGGTCACTCAGTATTTATTCTAAATACTTCCTTCTTTTTCTCTTAATTCTTTATTCTTTTATTTTTGCACAAATACATGCTAATTATGCGCTATTAATATATGCATGCCTATTGCTAAGTTATTGTATTTACACCTATTTACATGACACTTTGCCAAGATAATTAGCTAAAATAAAAGAATAAAGAGTGATGAATAGGGATTCATCAGTACTCCAGGTACAACAAAGTGGCAATCGCCCTAGAAGACCAAGAGAAGACGATCTTCACTTGCTCGTTCGACACTTATGCTTTCAGGAGAATGCCATTTGGATTATGCAACGCACCTGCGACATTCCAGAGATGCATGCTTGCAGTTTTTGCTAAGACAGTAGGTAGTTTTCTCAAGTGTTTATGGATGACTTCTCCGTCTATGGTGACAGCTTTAATTCTTGTCTAGAACACCTAGATAGAGTACTTCAGAAATGCAGTCAAGTCAATCTTGTATTATCATGGTAAATGAGACACTTCATGGTTACGGAAGGGATTGTGCTAGGGCACGTCATTTCCAAATGTGGCATGGAAGTCGACCCAACAAAGGTGGATGTGATTGCCAATGTGAGGTCATTCATGAGTCATGTGGGATTCTACAGGAGGTTCATCCATTATTTCAGTTGCACTGCCTGACCTCTCACAGAAATACTATGTAAGGAGACTGAGTTTAATGTAGATCAGCAGGTTCTCCTTTCATTCAATCAGCTGAACGAGCTGATAACCCAAGCTCCAGTCCTAAAGCCGTCGGATTGGTCTCTTCCTTTTGAGATCATGACGAATGCATCCGATTTTACAGTTGAGGTTGTGTTAGGACAAAGGAAAGATAAGGCACCCTATGCCATTCATTATGCCAGCAAGACATTAGATGAAACCCAGAGAAATTATACTGTCACAGAAAAAGAATTGCTGGTTGTGGTATTCGCCCTTGAGAAGTTCAGATCCTATTTGCTATAATCAAAAGTCACCATCTTCACCGACCACTCTGCTATCCGATACTTACAGCGGAAGAAGGATGCCAAACTCAGACTGATCAGATGGATTCTTCTCCTCCTTCAAGAATTTGATTTGGAGATAAAAGACAAGCTTGGAGTCTAGAATGTGGTAGCAGATCACCTCTCCAGAATTGAGCAGTAAGAGCCTCTGTTGAGCAGTACACCCATCACAGACACCTTTCCTGAAGAAGCAATTTTGGCCGTGAATTCACTACCTTGGTATGCCGATATTGTGAACTACCTCATATCTGGTGTGGTTCCACAAGATTGGACGAAAATCAAGAAGGGCAAGTTCTTGTCGACTATTCATTTTTACCAATGGGAAGATCCACTCCTATTTAGTGAAGGAGCAGATTGCATTTGATGCAGGTGTATTCCTCAGGAGGAGCATCATAGTGTCCTCGAGCATTGTCGCTCGCTCGAATCTGGTGAACATCACTCCGGAGATAGGATGACATCGAAAATACTTCATTGTGGCCTCTGGTGGCCCACACTATTTAAGGATGCAGCAGCCTTTGTCAAAAGATGTACTGACTGCAAGATATTGAAAGGCACCCTAACAGCGAAAGATTCAATGCCCCTAAAGATCATTCAGATAGCAAACGTATTCGATGCTTGGGGCATCGATTTTATGGGACCTTTCCCCAACAAACAGGAATATGAGCACATTCTCCTTACCGTTGGTTATGTGAGTCGCTGGGTTGAAGCTATCCCCGCTCGAGCCGCAGACAGACGTACAGTTTATTGATATCTGAAAGAGAACATCATCTTGTGATTCAGGATTATGAAGATACTGATATCAGACGAGGGTAGTCACTTCATAAACAGAGAGGTCAAGAAGCTAACGAAGGAGTACGACATCGAGCACCATGTCGCATCTCCTTACCATCCTCAGACCAACAACATGGAAGAGTTATCGAATAGAGAAATCAAGACAATCCTCCAGAAGCTTGTGGAACCGGACAGAAAGAATTGGTCCCAACTCTTGGACTTTGTCCTGTGGGCATATAGAACCACTTACAAGTCTCCCTTGGCATGTCTCCCTATTATCTTGTATATGGGAAATCATGTCATCTTCCTGTGGAATTAATTCACAAATCTTTATGAGCTATCAACATTTACAATCTGGACTCACAAAGAAGTGGTCACAAAAGAAAAGATGATATGAACAGGCTCCTGAAATTTCGAGACTATGCATATGATAACACATTGATGTACAAGGAGAAAGTGAAACGTTGGCACGACTGACACATCAGACAAAATACCTTCGAAGCTGGACAGAAAGTGTGGTTATTCAATGCAAAGTTGAAGATCTTCCCGAGTAAATTGAAAAGCAAATGGACAGAGCCGTTTCAAGTTAGAGAGGTGCGTGACAACGACAGCATTGCAATATCAGAATTGTCTCCTGACGTACAACCATTTGTCGTCAACAGTCAACTCCTGAAGCCTTACCTCGAGCATGATACTTTCTTAGCCGTCGTCGACTCTATCCAAGTAATGTGTGTTCGGGCTAGAGTGAATCATTGGAGTCAAAAAGATGCATCATCAAGTTGGCCTCTGTCACCCAAATGTCTTCGGAGCTTGTGTCGATTGTGCTTTCCAGATCTTCCTCTAGAGAGGATTTCCTGTGTCCATGGATCGTTCAGGGAGATTTGTGTATCTTTGATTTCTGTAATGAAGTCACAGTCTGCTTCAGACGTAGCTGCATGTCCCTTATCAGTTACGACTTTAGTCTCGCTGATCACGTCTATGGTAATTCTGTCATTGCCCGAACTGAAGGTGATCTTGCCAGATCCATAGTCAACCATGGCTTCTGAAGTGCACAGGAATAGCCGGCCTAGGATGATAGGAGTCGGAGTAAGGGTGTGGGTGAGTCCATATCGAGGACTACAAAATCAACTGGGAACTGCATCTCCCGCACCTTCACCACAACGTATTCCAACAGACCTCAAGGTCGCTTAATGGATCGATCAATGAACTGAAGGATCATACGTGTTTGTTTGAGAGGACCTGGCCCAAATTCTTGCAGTAATGACGAGGGTAGGAGGTTGATGGAAGAACCACTGTCAAACAGAGTTCACTCGAAGACCTGATCAAAAATCTTGCAATTGATTAGAGGCGCTCCTTTGTCATGCTTCTTCCGTGGGAGATTATTGATGGCTACAATTGTGGCCATGGTGAGAACGTGCTTCTCAACCTATCGGTGTTTGTTGTTGCATGCTAGTCGACGCGTGCTTGTACATGCCTCTTTCAACCATTTCTTCACTGCTAGCATGTACTCCATGGCCTTTATTAATGGAATCTCAATAGTCAAGTTATTAAGAATGTCCACAACTCCAGGACTAGATAACGCATATTTTCTTTTTACATTTCTTTTGGACTTTTCTATTGCATCAAGAAAAAGGCATATCTACATCTGAAATTAGAAACAGAGTTTTTACTTACAACATAATCTTTATCCACAATATGTTGTACATCCGGGTCACAAAAAGAAGTACAATCTGGAAGTTGAGATGCTTGTGCTAGTGGACAGGAAAAAAGTACAGCCTTCGCTCCATCGGCTAGCGTAGGATCGGTTGCATCTGGCAACTCCTCTATGGCTGGCACGGCTTCACTTTGGCGACGATCATCTTTTTGATCTTTTTGCTTTTTTCTGGTTTTTTGTTGTTCTTGGTGATGGAGGCAACGGTGGATGGCAGCCAGAATGGCTCCTCCTCCTCCTTCTTCTTCCTCACCCACCCTTATAGCTAGCACGGTTGTTGCAGAAGATGATGATTGACCTGAGGCTTTATTCTTCCCCTTGTTTGTGGTAGGTAGAGGAAAGGCCCTACTGCTCCTGAGAGTGACAGCATTAGATAAAACAATAGTACAAGCATCTGACTCTACAGGAATATATGGGACATCACATTCTACCTGCTCTCTTCTCTTGAAGCTATTGGGGTTATCTTCGACCTGCACCGGAATGGTTGTTTTTGTGATGGTCATGTCTTCTAACTTTTTCATCATATCCGCTAGGCCTTTGACAAGTTGGGCCAAGCAATCAAGGGTTGGGTTCATAGGATTTGCCTTAGAGGGTTCAATGTGCAGACCACGTTGTTGCTTCATGTTTGAGGGTTGAGGCGATGACTACTGGTGGTGCTGAGGTGGTAGAGGTAGTTGATATTGATGGTAAGAGGGAGGAGGGTATTGCTGGTACTGTGGAGGTAGGACAACCGTATACTGATGGTATGGCTGTGGCTGACAGTATTGCAGCTGCTGGTATTCTCGATTCTGCCTCCACTGGTTGGGATACTGAGGAGGCTGGTGATACTACGACAGAGGTTGCAAGGACTGTCTAAACCAACCACCATGTGGTTGGTGGTATTGCATGCTGGCTTGTTGCTGACCCTGGGGGTGTTCGGTAGGATGGGTCAGTTGTGCATCATTAACTAAATTCCATTGACTTCTTGAATCAAGGGTGGTGGTGGAAAGGTTGGATCGGATGATGGAAGGAAACCTGGCTAGTAGACAACCTTCTGCTGTTTCGACGGGCCCTGATCGGGCGCCTGCACGTAGTACACGTGCTGCACTGCCGGTGTCTGCTGGCTCGGCTGAGGTTGTTGTGGCGGTGATGACTCATCTTTCTTCTCAGCTGGAGCTTCGGTGGATGGTGTCGTCGACTGGACTGAACTGATGGTGCCCATCAGCAGCTCCAACTGCTTGGTGCTCTGGTCCAGCTTGTCGAGATTCTGCGTCCACTGGTTGGGATATTGCCAATTCTGCCTCCACTGGTTGGGATACTGAGGAGGCCGGTGATACTACGACGGAGGTTGCAAGGAGTGTCTAAACCGACCACCATGTGGTTGGTGGTATTGCATGTTGGCTTGTTGTTGGCCCTGGGGTGTTCGGTAGGATGGGTCAGTTGTGCATCATTACTCCAAACGACATTGACTTCTTGAATCAAGGGTGGTGGTCGAAAGGTTGGATCGGATGATGGAAGGAAGCCTGGCTGGTAGACAACCTTCTGCTGTTGCGATGGGCCCTGATCGGGCGCCTGCACGTAGTACACGTGTTGCACTGCCGGTGGCTGCTGGCTCGGTTGAGGTTGTTGTGGCAGTGATGGCTCATCTTTCTTCTCAGTTGGAGCTTCGGTGGATGGTGTCGTCGACTGGACTGAACTGATGGTGCCCACCAGCAGCTCCAACTGCTTAGTGCTTTGGTCCAGCTTGTCGAGATTCTGCGTCCACTGGTTGGGATATTACCAATTCTTCCTCCAATGGTTGGGATACTGAGGAGGCTGGTGATACTACGACGGAGGTTGTAAGGACTGTCTAAACCGACCACCATGTAGTTGGTGGTATTGCATGTTGGCTTGTTGCTGGCCCTGGGGTGTTCGATAGGATGGGTCAGTTGTGCATCATTACTCTAAACACCATTGACTTCTTGAATCAAGGGTGGTGGTGGAACGGTTGGATCGGATGATGGAAGGAAGCATGGCTGGTAGACAACCTTCTGCTGTTGCGACGGGACCTGATCGGGCGCCTGCACGTAGTACACGTGCTGCACTACCGGTGGCTGCTGGCTCGGCTGAGGTTGTTATGGCGGTGATGGCTCATCTTTCTTCTCAGCTGGAGCTTCGATGGATGGTGTCGTCGACTGGACTGAACTGATGGTGCCCACCAGCAGCTCCAACTGCTTGGTGCTCTGGTCCAGCTTGTCGAGATTCTGCGTCCTCTTTTCGATCACAGCGAGTTTCTCAAGGTCCTGTGATCGCTTCTCAATAATATCAACCTTTGAGAGATGGCCTCTGATGATGTTGAGGTTGGAGCTCTCATCTCTCTCTGCCTCACGAGATGTTGCCATATGGACTTGCTTCTGGAAGAATTGGAGTTACATCAGATATGCCTTAATGAAGAGAGGGTGGCCTCTCATTCGGTCATTTCCTCAAAGATCTGCCAAACTACATCTTCATCCTTGTTGAAATGTGACCCCCACAGGTTGCGTCAACGAGCTGTTGGCTTTCCACATTCAGCCCCCCGAAGAAGTGTTGGAACAAGCTAGTCCTTGGGATTTCATGATGGGGGCATTTCTCCTGCATATCTGTGAACCTCTCCCAGGCTTCATGGATAGTCTCGTGGGCTTCCTGAGAGAAGTTGCTGACTCTAGCTCGCATCTAGTTGAGCCGACTGAGAGGGTAGAATTTGTGCAGGAAAGCAGACTTCAACTCCTCTCATGTCGTCACGACCTTTCCCAGATGATTGACCCAATATAGGGACTTATCTTGTAGACTGAAGGGGAAATCCATCATCTTCACTACATTCAATTGAACATTAGGGTAGGGGGTAGTACAACAGATGCGTGAAAATTGTTGTAGGTGAATGTAGGGCTCTTCGTTGGTGTTCTCATGGAAAGAAGGGAGAAGAGCAAGGAACTGAGGTTTCAGCTAAAAGTGAGCATGCACAGGTGGTATGAGGATCCACTCGGTCATCTGACTATCTCAAGGGTTATATGTCTCTTTCAATGTGGGTTTTGGCCTCCCTTGTTCTGTCTCTTCTTAGTTGGGGTTCTCATGGGGTCCACATCCTCCTCCTCCTCCTGCTTGTCTATTCATGACATCATTCAGCATATCCTAAAACTCAGTCTGTGCTAGAACTTTCTCTGTTAGTTGTTGCTGAATGGCGTGGATAGATGCCAGTAACTGAGCGTTTACCTGATTCTGATCAGGCATCTGTCCTCGAGCTGGCTGAGAAGGTGGCTGCTAACCCTTGCCCTTTCCTTGAGAAGCCATTTCAGGGTCTGAGTCCGAAGAAATAAATTCCGTGTTCAGATCCAGGACTGGGATTGTCTTCTATCTGCAATGTGAAAAATCCACAATCAGACCGTTTGCAATAAATCTTCAGCCGCCAAGATGGATATGGAATTAGGGTCAATTCCAGCATGTTGTGAATGAAAAAGATGTAGAATGTAATTGACTCTCATTCACAACGGCGAAGGTGGGACAAAGATGATCCCGGTTTTTTAGGTGGCCAGGATGGATAGAAGACGAGGAGTCTGTAGATCGATCTGCAAGGTTCGGATTGGGTTCTCAGGAATGGCCTCAAATTATTAACGACGTTGAGTCTATGGAATCGATGTAGGTGTTGGCAGGGTCCCGACTAAGCCATCCATGATCAACGTTGTAAAGCAAGAAAAAGATTGATGCAGGAGGAAAGATGCAGTGGTCAACGAGGAAGAAAAATGGAGTGTAAAATAGCAGAAAGGCTCGAATCGAGCGGGGGTCAAGAGGAAGACATACAACAAAATTTGCACAAATGTGTGGGGCTTTGTTCTTTGAATCTTAATCTAGATCCATACAAATACAATACAAAATTGGATTCATCAACTCATGCCATGTAAATCCGTGAAGGTTCGACTATTTAATGGGTCATGCCTCGCTCATGGGAGGGGTTTTGGTCCCCTTCTAAGGTACTTGAAAACAATCAGGCTTTATTAACCAAAGACAATGAAAGTTCATTAAGGATTTTAACCAAGGTCAACGTTTATTTAGCAGTCCCCTTATTTTAATTTTTTAGGTTTTCACTTTTTTTAGATCTGTTTTCATACAAGTGCCTAATGTTTTTGTAGATTTTCTTTTAAGTCCTAGGTGCTCAAAATCAGAGGGAGAGAGCGAAAAAGCTGTGCAAGTTGATTCGATGATGGAAATCTCGTTATTGAATCTAATGATGCATGCTGAGTTAGAGGACGTACATCGCTTCCCAGCTCTCTTAATGTGGTATGCAAAACAGAATTTTTAAACCTAGTCTACATGGTGGTGTGCAATTGAAAAAATTGTCGTAAACAATAGTTGCTATTAATCGTGAAGAACCAATTGTTAGTTTTTCAGAAATGAGACCAAGGTCCGATCTTCGATATCGATTCGTGCCCGCCACAAAGGGTTTTGCAAGTGTTGTATACGGTCTCTCTCGGCATGCGGTCTCAAGTTTAGATTACTAACATTATTAATTTTACTAGATCCAATCATAAAGGACTATATGAATAAGCATTCTTATTAGAGTTTGGACCTAGTTACCGAATCAAGCAACCTATGTTTAGGGGCTCCATGCACACAAAACAAAATAAAATAAGATGAAAAACTCAAAACAACAAAAAACAAAATAAAAGAAGGTGAGAAAAACTCGGAAAACTGCGACGAGGCCCATAGGTGAATAGACACATGAGCACTGGACCTCGTAGTGGAGAGTAGAGTCCAAGTTAATTATTACATACAAAATTATCTCTCTCTAACCATTAATTACATGAATGAAACCTAATCTAATTGCTAAGCTAAAATTTTCTCCTTGCTTCCTTTTTAGCCTCTTCAACTGGGAACCAAGAGAAGACCAGCCTCCTCCAAGCTTGGCTGCATCAGCCTCCTAAAAAGCCATCCATGCATGATGGGCCCTTGCAACAAAGTCACAAAGAGATGACATTAGCATAAATAATCAAATTAAATCAACTAGAGCTATAGATAAAGAATTAATGAATGAAAGTAAATCAATAAATATTTACAGCAATAAATCAATAAATCAGAATAAATGACTATGTAAAAATATGCATGACAAAACTAGGCTACGCTCATTGCTCCCTTGCAACGGCGTCATCTGATAACTGGATTTCTCATCGCGGGTCTAAATACGTCTCACACAAGGCGTAGACGCAGTTGCTGAGGCGACCCACACTAAAAATCCTAGTTAATCAGTAATTAACCCACAATATAAATAAAGGCAATAAATAACACAAGTGAGGTTAAATTTTATTATTCCCTACCAAACGATACATAGTGATTAAGCATTCAGAGTTCGAACAAAAGAGAGCAAAATGAGTAGACTATGGTTATTTATTTACAACCATATCCTTCATCATGTATATACATATATCTTTTTGTGGGTTTTGATCATTTTTATTTTTTTTATTTCGTTTTATATTTTTCTATATTTGATTTTGTTATATTTTCCTTTTATAACTTTTTTATATTTTTATATTTTTTAATATATATATATATAAGCCATATAAGGTTATATATTCATATAGAGTAATATATTTATACATACTAATAAATATAAATAAAATATATAATAAAAATTGTTTTTGGATGTTATATATTTTTCTAATTGTTTTGTAATTTTTTGATTTTTTTTTCTAATTTTTATCTATTTTTAAAATAAAAAATCCTAAATAAGAGGATAAATAATTACCTGAAATTGATTTGAATTTTAAAAATAGTAAATTGGCTCCAAAGTTACCAAATCAATTTTAATATATAAATATTTATATAAGGAAATTGTAGAATAGAAAATAATATTTTTTGATTTTTTTAATGTTTTTTTAGATTTTTCTAAGAGATTTTGGGGTTTTTCAATTTTAAGCTTTTTCCTTTTCCATTTTTAGTGATTTATGTTCTTTAATTAAAATATGATAAACATATTATATATGTATATATATTAGAATTTTTAGACACATTTTTATAATTTTTTTTAGTATTTTCTACTTCAAACAGGGAATATATGTGCTCTATTTCATTTTTAATAAATAGATAAAATGCTCAAAAATGCCAAATAAATGCATGGCGTGAAAATACATGGCAAGCATCGTCTAATCCTATTTTTGCGGATTTTTAGGAGCACATGAACTAATTATAATAAATAGAAGAAATGCACAAAATTAGATATCCTGGCAGGGGTACATTTGCAATAAAAATAAATGACAGGGGCTTGCATGCAAATATCCCATAAATATACAACGTATTTAAATTTTTATTAAGCTTTTTCATAATTACAAAAACCGCCAGGGTCTTAATACAGTTTCGCCACCTCATGTGGGACGACACGTGAGGTGACGTGGAATGGACCCAAATGCAATTTACAGAAATACAGGGGCCTTCATGCAAAAGTTCCAATTTATTTTAAACGTGATATTTTATTTACAGGACTAAACTTTAAATGCATAAAAATATGGGGTGAAAGTATGCAATTTACCCCATATCAGGCGCGGGTGGACGACTGGATTGCATCCACTTGTATACGTGGCGGCACAGCGGCTGAGATTAGATCGCGGGGCGCGATCTGAACAGTTGAGAGATGGCGTAATCCGACGGTTGCTGCAGAATCTGGAGCGGCTAGCAGATCAAACGATTGCGAGAGGCTTTAAAAGAACAGACCAAGAACTCGCCTGGGCGAGTTTCGATTCGTCATCCCGAGTGACTCCAGCCTCTGGAAGGCTCAGGCTAGGGGGGAATGAAGCTTGGACTCCTCCGCACCAGTTGCAACCTTCAGGAGGTACGCCGGAGCTCAGTTGAGGACAATCGAGCACGGGGAAGCACAAGAGCTCCATGTACCTACAATCTCTAAAAATTCGACCCAATGCAGGTTCTTTGGCCCTTCAGACCTGCAAGGAATACTCGCGACACGAAGAGAAGATCCAGGGGCCTTATTGGCGAGGGGAGATGGCGGATGAGGTGTGGCGGAGAGGTCCGGCAATACACGACGGAGAAGGACCTCGAATTCCAGATCTGCGGGGGATCTGGTTGTATGAAGATGCGTGGGGCGATCGAAGGGTGTAGGGAATCGAGGTGGAGGTGGTCTGAACGTCGGGGAATGTGTAATTACGCATAGAGGAGCTCGTCGGAGCTCAGCTCTAGCGAACTATGCGGACGACTCAACACACTAATTTGACTAACCAAACACCTAATCTAAGAGCGGAAAATGAAACCTACAAAGAAATGCAATGAATAAAAGGACAGAAAGACAACTCTTATACATGGGGGTCGGCCAGGGAGCAGGGCCACCGACGACAGTGGTCGTGGGTGCACCTCTGTGCTCCTGTAGCTCCGTCCGACCTTGCAAAGCCTTCTCCTGTCACTAGAAGACCCGCTAGAGCCAAGATGAGGGTTCCTAGACTTGAGATGGTGACAAAAAACTTAATGGAGTTCGGAGGTTTATTTATAGAACATGTAAAGCACTCTTAATGACTAGCTAATTGCAATGAATCGAAGCTATATACAATGGATCTTATGGTTGGGTGTGATGTATGATGATCAATGATGGTCTTATCTAAAGGAAGCAAGGTCAATTGATCGATGGATTAACCAGGAAAAATGGCAGAAAACACGGGAGAAGATGGGTTGCATCAAGTTAGACGTCTTGTGGGAGAGTTGACCAGTGGTCAACAGGCGACCTAACGTGATTGGTCCATGTCAGGTCGCTGCAGGACAAAACTATAAATAAAATTGAAAATAATTATTTTAAAATAGTATTTGATTTTATTAATTTTTTTATCAAATATAAAATATTTATTATTTTATTTAGTATTTTATTCTGATTTGTATTTATTTTTGGTGTTATTTATTAGTAGTTTATTTTTAGGGGTCTTTTTATATGTATATTTACCTATATTTTGACTATTTTATCTTTATTTTGTATATTTTATTTTATTATTTTATTCCATTATTTTATATATTTATAATTTGTTTTTATGTACATAAATATATTTTTATTATATTTTTATGACATATTTTGTATACTTAAATAAATAGATATGTACAATACATAGGTATACTTATATGTACTTTGTCTATGTATTATATACATTCTATTTATTTAATTCATTTTCTTTTCTTTTCTTTTATATTTTTATTTTTAATATAATATACATCATATCTACAATATTATAATTAAAATATAAAAGAATAAATAATATCTTCCCCTTTTATTTATATACATGTATAGATATAGGCATTTTGCCTATATATTGATATCGACCTATTTTATTTTGTGTTTTCTTTTTGATTTTATTTTTTTGTAATGTTTGTATAAGTTATGTATATAACACCTACAAAATTATAAAAATGTGATATTGTAAAAATAATAAGGAAGGAATATAATGAATATTTTATTCGGGTATCATGTACAATGAGAGTCCAAAACCTAACTTCCACACCTTAACTCCAGAAGATATGATACTACCTACATTAAATAGCTTATGAAAAATTATATACAATTAGAGATGATTTTGATATATTTTGAGTTTTTATTCAGGAGATATGGGTCTCTGAAGTTGGGATTTTGGCTTTTTATTCTATGTATAAAACGTTCAATGTGTATCATTTTTGCACAAATTCAATTTTGTATTTTTATTTGCATTATTATATACAACTTTCATGCATAAAGTTTCTTCATTTGATAGATAAATAATAAAGAATAAAATAAGTGTCAAAAAGGCATTATTAATGAATAAAAGGATTTGGTTTTTATTGTATTTTTGGTCCCTTATCTCCTCCTACTTTATTCCTTGTCGATCAATTCAATTCTTTACTTGGTCTCAGGATTTAAGGTCATAAAATACCTTTGATATTTTATTCTTTTTATTTTCTTCTCTTTATTCTATAATTTTGACATTAAAAACTATATTATTTACACAATAAATATAATAAATGATGAATGCTATTTTGTACAAATTAATACTATTTACATGCATTAACTAGGGGTTTTAAGGCCAAAATGATATATTAAAGGTGATGAAATGGAGATTCATCAGCATGGGAGGCTATCTCCAAAGGGCTCAGACTTCCCCTCTCTGTCAATAAGACAAGAGATTATGTTCTTTGGTCTCTGATATTGGCAGAGAGGTGAAAGAATTTAGTGGAGCGGTCACCAAGCTTCAATCAGGAGATACAGCTTCTTTGTTTCCATAGAGACTCACGGTCATCATCCAGGCCCATTAGATAGAATTTGAGATCCTGTTCAAGTTGGGAAAGAGTAGGATCTCCGAGGGATAGAGCAAGGGCCTTATTGACGTGCTCCAGTGCCGCCCTGCCCAATTTGAGATCCTCCTCTACCCTCCCATGAGTTGCAGCCCAAGCTTTAAGGGAGCTCTTGACTGCATGTAATTTTTAGCAAGAACAAACAAGGGATTTCATCTGACATAGGTACCAATGGCAGGTATCCATCCCTTAACATCCAGAAGTCCGGGAATCTAAAAGGCCTGGCACGTTGCACCCTTTTCACAAGTTTCGCAGTGAGGAGAGAGTGGTCACTGGAGGGCAACAGAGAATAACAGACTTTTGAGAGGGGAAAAGACTCCATCCATATCAAGTTGCAGAGCACTTTATCAAGCCTCGCCGCAATCCTTTTGGGGCCAATAGAGGAGTTGTTCTGAGAGAGAGAGAGAGAGAGAGAGAGAGTTCCCCCATGGTTCAAGCTTAATCAGGCCATTTTCATCAATGCAACGGTTGAAGTCAGCAACTGAAGTATGGGCCGACGCTCTACCCCCAAATTTCTCAACAGTGAATCTAACTACGTTGAAGTCACCAATGATCAGCCATGGGGAATCTATAGAGGAGCTTAGATGGTCGAGCTCAGTCCAAAGGTTCCTTCTCTCTGATGGGAAGTTTGATCCATATATGATTGAAAGACCAAGCTGGAGACCTCCAGCATTCGTGCAATTTGTTGTGACAGATTAAGGGGTGATGGATATTGGGGAGCAAGTCCAGGTGTCCTCCTTCCAAAGGAACCAAATTCGGCCAAGGTTGATGTTTTTGTGCATTGATCCCCACTCATGTGGGGGTAGCCGCATGGAATTTGGAGACATTCTCAGGATGGATTTTTGTCTCAACGAGGCCCACTAGCTCGCAGTTTCTTTTGCCAGTTCTCTAATTAGACGTTTCATCTTGTTGGGTTTGTTCAACCCCGTAGTATTGCAGGTGGCAATAGACATTAAGCATGGGAGGAGGGAGTGCTTCTGGGGCTAGAAGCTTTTTCCTTGGGGCAATTGCTGCTAGATTTTTTCTTCCTCCCGTGAAGAACCTGAACCCATTCCGGATTCTCCAAGGAAACAATACTCGGAGGAGGAGTTGTGGAGACTAAGGCCTTTCCCTGCTCCCCCTGCTGGACAGGAGCTAGAGGAAGCAAGGAGCGAGCATCACGGCTTACCCCAGCAATTTCAGGTGGATTAATCCCAGTGGAATCAACAGAGATGTTAAGGTCAATACGAGGGGAATGCGGATGCTTGTTGGACTTGCGAGGGTTGGCCATAAACCCGTGAAGAGCAGTCCGGGAGCCTATCGGAAATGCATTGTAAGGTGGGCCGGCTGGATTTCTTAGGATCTTAGGAGGCTGGTGCACCTCTAAGGATGGGAGGGCCACCGACCCATCAACACTGGGGGATATGAGAACAACATGATTCGCTACAAGAGGGGGCACCTCATCTTCAACACCGACAGAGGTGGCATCCACTTTGGATTGATTAGCAACTGGGGGGACCACAGCTTGCCCCTTCCAGGGAGGAGGGAAGCCGACATGGGTCGAAATGGCCAAAGGAGAGGGGTTGCTAGCAATAACAATTGTAGATTTTCCCAAAGCCTGCGTGGCTTCACCTGTAGTGACCGGAGTTTGAAAACCGAGTTGCAGAGGAGGACGCATTGGACATGACTCCAAGGAGTGTCCGAAGACATCACAAGATGCACACCGTTTGGGCTTCCATTCAAGGTCAACCCGGATCAGAGTTCGTTCTCCCGAAGGAAGAACCAGGGGGACAACCTTCGGGATTTCCTTGGCGGCATTGTTGGAAACACAACATCTAGCGAACTCATGGCGAGTTCCATTTGTTTTAGTTGCATCCATAAATAGTGGAACACCCAACACACTAGCAAGCTTATTAAGGACTATATCTGAGCAATGACCAGGACTCGGTCCATAGGACCTCACCCAAAGAGGGATATCATTAAGAAGCTCTCTTTCCATGAACATACCTGCCTCCCACTGTCGTAGGACTACCAATCGCCCTTGAAAAATCCAAGGACCAGAGCTAAGTATCCGTTGGCATTCAGCTATAGAGTGTAGCTTGAGATAGAAGAAGCCGTTCTCCGAGGCAGAAGCTTGAAGGGGCCAGATGGCCTCTAGACTTTCTCTACAAAGGAATGCAGGAGTTTTCCATAAGGTTTCTTCCCCTGAACGTAGAACACAAGATGGAGCAAGGGCAGCTGGTCAAGGCATCAACATCCCCTTGAGAAAGGAGGGCAACCAACTCCCCGTTCACAACAGAGGGAGCTTCAAAAGCCATTCAGAACTGAGAAGGACAGCTGGTCCCTCAAATTTGCGCCCACGAGCAACCTACGACCGGGCCAGAGGAGGGTCACAGGGCGCGGGAGGAGCACCGGAGTGCGAGGGAAGGGGAGCGGACGAGTAATGATGGAGCAAGGGCCGCCAGAAGGCATAGGTGGATGCCAACAAGCGTTGAGTGGCGACGGTCTGGAGGGGAAAGGGGCAGGCGGCAGCGGCGAGGGTTGGCATTGCAGTGGTGGGGAGTTAGGGGAGGGGTCGGGGGTGCATTGCGAAGTGATAAATCCATGTTTCTTATTCCACTTTCCTTCTTAATTTCCTAAGTTTACACTTGGGTGATACGGGTAACACAGAAGGTAGGGTAAGTAATGAACATATCTGCTCCTTGTTAGTGTTCTTGCGGTGATCAATTGTTCTAAGATGGCGTAGGCCGATCCGGCTGAATAAAAATCCAGTTCTCTTCTGCCGGCATCGCCACGTGCTCCCGATCAGAGCACGTGTAAGCCGCCCAACGTTCTTCTCCCCGAGTCCGCACACACCAAAGCCCCCCCTCATCTTCTCCTCCTCAGCCAAGGGCCCCGATCCCATTGGAGACGGTCCCCATTCTGTCCTTATCTCCATCCAACGGCTCAGGCTCGACTTCACCTCAAAACGATCCACACAATAATTCTCTCCACGTAAGCTCCACCCATCTCATCGAATAACGACGCCGAGGTCTCTATAATTACAACTTTGCCTTTTCATCAAAGCCTCCTCGCCCGGCCGGAGAGCCGACGCTCTGCTCTGCTCTTCTCTTCCCCTCCTCTTCGTCACCAAAGAAAAGGAAATGGGCCTTCCACTTGTGACCGCAGTGCTCCAATTTTCGTCCATCGTCATATTCGTCTTCTCCTTCCACTCTGCAAGTAAGAAGCTCCATATCATATGTAATTAATACATACGACAGAGTCCTCCTGTCATGCTATATTATTCTCTGTTCCACTCGCAGGAGCGCAGCCCTTCATCGGCGTCAACTACGGGGAAGTGGCGAACAATCTCCCGCCTCCCTCTTCCACGGTGAAGCTCCTGCAGTCCACCTCCATATCCAAGCTCCGCCTCTATGGCGTCAACCCCGCCCTCCTCCAGTCCCTGGCGCACACCAACGTCTCCGTCACCATCGGCACCTCCAACGCCGACATCCCCTCCCTCGCTTCCGACCCCAACTTCGCCGCCAGCTGGGTGGCATCCAACGTCCTCCCCTTCTACCCCGCCACCTCCATCTCCACCATCTCCGTCGGCAACGAGGTCCTCCTCTACGGCGACCCCCCTCTGATCTCGCAGCTCGTCCCCGCCATGCAGAACCTCCACGCCGCCCTCGCGGCACGTTCCCTCGATACCCAGATCAAGATCTCCACCGTCCACTCCATGGCCGTGCTCAAGCAATCAGACCCGCCATCTTCAGGGCTCTTCGACCCCGCTCACGAGAAGAACCTCGAAGACATACTTGGGTTCCTGAAGAACACCGGGGGACCCTTCATGGTGAACCCCTACCCATTCTTCGCATACCAGAGCGACCCACGTCCGGACACCCTCGCCTTCTGCCTCTTCCAGACGAATCCGGGGAGGCTCGATGCGGGTACCAACATCAGGTACATGAACATGTTCGACGCGCAGGTGGATGCCGTGAGGTCTGCGATGAACAAGGCGGGTTTTGGTGGTGTGGAGATCGTGGTGGCAGAGACGGGGTGGCCGTACAGGGGAGATCCCGACGAGGCTGGCTCGAGCGTGGAGAACGCCAGAGCCTATAATGGGAATCTGGTGGCGCATCTCAGGTCCATGGTTGGGACGCCCCTGATGCCGGGGAGGTCTGTGGATACGTACCTGTTTGCTCTTTACGACGAGAATTTGAAGCCGGAGAAGATGTCGGAGAGGTCGTTCGGGCTCTACAGCCCTGATCTCACCATGAATTACGATGTTGGTCTCACCAGATCTTCGCAGGTAACTAAGAGTTACCTGTATGGAACGTTCAAACGAACACCAACTACAATTCAAAGATTCAAACAGTTGGAGAATAATCAATGTCTAATTTTGGTGGCGTTGCTGTTCAGGTGATCAATCCTGGGCAGAGGAAGCCGGCGGGGTGGTGCGTCCCCAAGGACGGGGTGACGGAGCAGCAGCTGCAGGCGAATTTGGACTACGCGTGCGGGCCTGCTGCGGTCGACTGCACGGCGATACAGCCCGGAGGAGCATGCTATCTCCCCAACACCGTGCGTGCGCACGCCGCATATGCGATGAATGCGCTGTACCAGACCTCCGGGAAGCACCCATGGAACTGTGACTTCAGCCAGACGGCCACCGTCTCCTCCCAGAATCCAAGTGCGTTCTCTTCCATTTTGCTACTATCATCTTCCTCCATTGTTAGCCAACTTAACAAAAGACTAATCAATCATGAATGGGGCAAAAATGGCAATGAATGGGGGCAAGCTCCCATGTGGATTCCTTTTGCGAGTTGTTTTATTCTATCAATAAATTGCTTAGTACGGATATATTTCTTAATCTCACGCTTTATGAGAAGAATAGCTTTAGATTTTTTTTAGTGATATTCTCGGTGGAGTTGAGTAGTGGGTAGCTTAGGATGGTGAATCGGTGGCCCCTTAGCCGGAGCTTTCTTTAAATTCTTTCCTGGTGAGAAAACCTATGCCATAAACATGTTGTGAGTTAAATCTGCATAGACAGATCTATTTTATTTCTATTACATGGCTACACTACCGACCTCTATTAATTTTTTGTTGCTCTTCTTAGCCACCTATTGTCAGTTCCCGGCCAGTCGGACCAAGGCACTAGATAGAACAAGTTGTTGGGTCGGGAAAGGCTCAAAGCCAATCCCATGGAAAACAATCGAGTCCTTTCGACGCATATTGCAACGTCCCCAATAGCATGCTCATCAACCTGCTTTAAAGATGATCGAGGGGTTGCGCGGGGTACTTGGGACTCCTAGATGCATGATGGAAAATGGTTGAATTGAAGCTATTAGATTAAGGTTGAGGATCTTACATATTCGATCTTTACCATTGATGAATCTCATTATTGATATCTATATCCTCAGTTATATTCAGATCAAGAGAGACTCGGTCCCTCCACTTGTGTCAACCTACCAATCTCCTTCTTCCAACATACAGTGGATCGTCGTCCTCACCGGTTTCCCCTTCACTCCAATCTCTTCGAGCTTCATATCCCTGCGCACCACCAGGCCCTCCTCCCTCTACCATCTCCTCTCCACCGCAGTTGGCCCCTCAATCCAACATAGGGTCACCCCTACTGCCAAGCAATGCCTCCGCATGAGACCTTCTCGATAGGAAAGCTTATAAATCTTCCTAGCACAAAATCCTCCCACCGCTTCATCGCCAGTCGCTTCCACCTCTTCGCATAAACTTCAATATCTCGATACCCCACCTCAACATATGTCCAATTACACATTATCCTTCACCATCAAATCCGACAACGGATTGGGCAATCTTCGCATCGGTGAGCCATTGCATTAGCAATCCATGTATGTTGCATGTCACGATGGTAGTAGATCATCTATTCTAGTAAAAACTATAGCATAGTCTTTTGTGACCTTAAATCCTATTTTACGAATTCTATTTCAAAAATACAACCATATTGATTCAATATATAATTAATTCTATACATACCTACCAAATTTCACCCAAATACAATGTTTATAGTTACTTTCTTAATGGTCAACAGTGAAGTCAACATCAAAGGAACTTAAAACACATCAAAAAAGAAGCAGACCTTTGACCGTTAAGATTAAGCAGATACAAATATTAGATTTGGATGAAATTTGGTAGGTATATAGAGAATTAATTATAGATTAAATCTATGTGGTTGGATTTTTGAAATGGAATTCACAAAATAATAATAATAATAATAATAATAATAATGTCACAACAAACGTTGATGTAGTTTTACTACAGCAGAGATTTCGCTACCAGTCGTGATGCCTGCATCGTCGTAGTACTGTGTTGGTAGACATGTATTTGATATATAGACTTCGATAGTGCACATATTGTTCTAGGAAATGCTCGGCAAATAATTTGTGTGATAGACTTAGATGATTTCATTTATTGTGGGAATGTTGGGGTTGGGACAAGGAGGAACTGTGTATTCTTCCAAAATTTCACAATACATATTGCATATGGTCATGGTGTCTCCATTGTTACGGCAATTATCGATGTGTATGCAAACTGTGGGTGCTTGGACACCCATCGAGCAATGTTCGGTGGTTTGGAGGAGGAGAAGGATGGTGTGTGTGTGTTGGAGCACCATGGTCGCAGCATCGAATGTGATAGTTGTGTTCAAGAAAATGATTGAAGCGCATGTTGAGATGACACTACAAGGAAAACAAGTTGTGGCTACAGAATTATGCCCACGGATGTGGGACTTGCAGCAACGGAATTGGGCTCTGGCCACGACATGTCGTGGCCAGTAGCTGTAGCCACAAGTCTCGTCGCGAGAGTTCTCTAACCACGAATATGTCACGGCCACTACAAGTGATCACAGAACTTGTCGTAGCCACAACTCTTGTATGAAGCTTTGACCACGGAATTGTAGCTACAAGAAATTAGTGGCCACGGAATTATCGTGGCCACAAGTTTCCGTAGCCACATTTCGTGGCCACAACACATTTTTCTTGTAGTGTGAAGTAAGATTTACAAATGTAATCTCTGTGTGTGCTCATTGGAGTTTCGTGAGGAAGATCATGGCTATTACGCGACGGATTATTGCACTACTCTCAAATATTTTGTCGCCAAATTTAGGTGAAAAGATATGAAGAAAGCGAGAGGATTGACATCTAGAATGGAAGTAAAGAAGGACTAAGGACCAAGCATGGTTGAGATATACTGGTACATCCATCGGTTTCGACTAAGACAAGAGGGCTCAATAATTGAAAGAGATCTATGATTACTTCGAGGAACTCACGGGCCTATTGAGCAAATAGGCTACACTCCTCTAACAGAATTTGCACATGATACCAACAAAAAGGCGAGGAAGCTTTGTTAGCTTACCATGCTGAGCAACTCGCCCACCACATGCAATCCATGTGCAATTCACATCGTAAGGAACCTCCATATTATTTTGGAATTGCCGCAAGTAGATCAAGATAGTTTCGAAGATCTAATAGGTTTATCACTATAAGGGGCATGAAACGTTTCTATCGACTTGAAGGCAGAGCTTGTGGAGATCAATGGGGATGTTGAATCATGTCTTGGCCTTGCAAATGGAAAGATCTAATTCTTACCATCATCATCCCATCTATTTAAGACATCGCATTTACGTGAGATGGATCGGTTTCTATTATGCAGGTTACATATGGTTCTATTTGCTAGTCACCGATGGTCGGTAGGGATTGAACTCTCTACCAAGTCTCTCGTGGTTGATTTTAAATATTATTAAGTGATGGGAGTTTCACTTAGTTAATCTACTGCATCCCATAACTTGACATAAATGAGAGATAACTGCTTACTTTGCTACTTCACTAGAGAAAAAGAGTGCAGAAAGGACCCCATTGAAAAACAAAATCCAGCTTGAAACGGATGAGACCTTGCAACTGAGCCCACCCAATGGAGTGAAGCTTTTTATATATTGGTTTTGAAAAGTATTTGAATCCAGAATACTGATATAAAGTGGTGAGGAGATGTCGAATTGTTATGGCTAGTCTCGGAACTTATGTGTCGGCATGCATATGAGATCTCCCTCATTCTTTCAGAGGAAAACAGAAGTAGACATCTGAATTTGCATCTCTTCTCTGAATGGAGTGCTGATTTCTATACAACTGACAAGCCAAATTTGATATACTAGTTGAAAGGAGGGAAGAGCTTTCTTGCTTGGCCTATGTCCGGGCACAACACGACTGGAAGTCATGACTGAGGTGAGAGTGTTGTGATGCCACCCACAGGCGACGCCTTTTCTCAAAACACATCTTATAATACTCGCTATTTATTCAAAGACTATCTATACAAAAGCTGGGGGATTCATTACACAGTGAAAGCAGGACGCAGCATATCTCACTGTAAAAACGCTTCTTTATCTCAACTCGTTATAGGCTTAGAGATCAGGAATGGAGTTACTTGACCTCGTGCTGGTTGGCTTTGGGGCTTAAATATTCCCAAGATATGCAATTGTTTTTTTCCTAAAATGTGGTGATGGGATTTTTCTCTCTATATATATATATTGCTGATGATTTTTTTTCTCATGCAGGTTATGGATCATGTGTCTATCCCGGAAGTTAATAGCCTTCAAGAGGGGTTTGAGCACAAATTGGTGTGGAATAAGGAAGGCGTCCCTGTCATTGACCAGTGGGGCTCCCAGATGATGCTTTCTTTTTGGATGGAGATGGAATCACTAGTCGGCCATGGTGACTGATAATATCCTCCTGCAATTATCCACAGGACGAGCCACTCTTTTGAGATAAGAGCAAGTTATTATGGCTACTTGTTCCTTCGTTATTATAAAAATAAGTGGTAATTTCAAAAGACGATAAACTGTAATCATTGTTTATTGTTTATAAGGGAAGTCTCGTGAGTTTAATTAAGTGGTGAGCACAAGGAATGTAATGTCCCTAAGGGGGTGATTGGATAGAGGGTAATCTTCAAAGATAGCCCTCGCAAGAGAGAGTTATCTGGTGGATACTTTTTTTTGGTGTGCTTTTGGTATTTGGATGTAGGGATTTCAATCTAGGTATGCTCGTTAGGTAGCCGATCTAAACCTGCCTCAAATAAGGAGCTGAAACTAGGGATGGGCATTGGGCCGGCCCGGCCCAAAGCCCAGCCCAAAAAGCCCAACCCAGCCCAAGCCCAAAAGAGGATTGGGCCGGGCCTGGGCCTAAAATGTCGGCCCAAAAATACTTTGGGCCGGGCTCGGGCTTGGCTTGGCCCAACCCGACTCGGCCCAAGGCCCAGCCCGATCGGGGGCTCGAAGTTGGCCCGAGGGTAAAGCCCAAGACCCATCCCGAAAATGGGCATGGGCCTTAGAGAAGATGTTTTGCCTACTAAGGTATATTGTATACGATGGTTGAAGTATCGATATTGCTACTGTTTAGCCATTGATTTCTCATTAGAATATAATTATTATTTAGCCATCGTTATATATTCAAGATATGTGTAAACTTAGCTATTCTGTAGACATCTTAGATTCTTATGCATAGTTCAATAGCTACTTTAATGTGGTCATTCTTATGCTTGTAACTTCTTTTTTTGCGCTTGATTTACAGATGCGTAATCCTTCTCTTTAATGTGTAGCATGATCCATCATTTCCATATTTCTTGTGTTGTGGTATTCATGACCAGGAAATGAACCAATGCTTGGGCCGGCTCGGCCCAAGCCCGGCCCAAAGGAAATGGGTTGGGCCTGGGCTTGGGCCGAACAACACCAAAATTTGCGGGCCTAAGCCCGGCCCAAGGCCCGAAATATTTAGATGGGCTTGGGCCTGGGCCCTTCAGGGCCCGGCCCAGCCCGGCCCATGCCCATCCCTAGCTGAAACTCGTCCCCATTTACTTTTAGACGAGTTTGGATTTTGAATATACTACCCATGCGAGTATGGGTTTGGATTTGGAATTGCTTTGTGGGTAACTGAACTCGAATCTGCTCCAAATCCGAAATAAACATAGATATGTGTGTTGCATTTTAATCAAATACATCAAATCCACTCCATATGTAATAGGTGTCGATATAAAATATATAAAAATCCAGTTCAATTTTCTCCTCGTAATCCATATGTTAATATTCAACTACCTTTTTGTATCTTCAATAAATAAAAACTATTATCTCAAAAGAGTAAAACACCTAATGTATAAACCTTTAACATTCCTTGCACATTGCACATCTTTGTGTATTATCATATTCCATGATCCACTTCTGTTTAATTTGAGTAAAAATCTCATGCGCAATTATGAATATCTTAAAATTTTATTGTGTTGAATATGTGGGTACCCATTGGATACACGGGTATTCGTCAGGTATCTGGGTACCGGTTAGAAATTACTCGTTTCATAAACGGACGGGTATGTGTAGTGATTTTATAAATGAGTACATTTTTGGGAATACTGATGTCCATCTCGAATCCGACTGGATGGAGGTTTTGTTGTGATGTAATTTTATTGAATTATGAAAAAAATAGTAGAGTATTTTATAATTTTTAGATGGTAAGATAGTATACTATAATATTTTTTAAAATTGAAGAGGGAGAGATAGAGAAGTGAGTGATTTGATATATATATATATATATATAATGAGAGAAATAATGGTTGTCAAGTGGGTCCCAAGGGAGAGGGAATTAAATTTAGCTTGTGGGGTTCATTGGGGTGGAAAAGAAGCATTTAATGGAAAACTCGGGGGGGGGGGGGGGGGGGGGTGTTCCCAATCCAAACGCACCCTAAGGAAATAATCTTACATCATGAAAGAGTTACATGTAACTTACGGATTCATGAGTAGGACGAAAACGGATATGGATATATCTGAAAATTCGCTTATCATATTCAAAAAAATAACGAATATAAATATACATTGCCCCCAGCGCCCCCATCCTAGCACCCCCTGCCCCACCGCCCGACCTCCCCCTCGTGCCCCCCATCCCACCGCGTGCCCCTCGCCCCACTGTCCGGCCTCCCCCACCCCCAGCACCCCCCGCCCCACCGCCCGACCTTCCTCGCCCCCAGCGCCCCACTGCCCGACCTCCCCTGCCCTCAACGCCCTCCCCCACCCCCTATGCCCCACTGCCCGACCACCCCTGCCCTAGCAGCCCCCGAACCACCACCAACCAACACCCCCAGCGCCTGACCTTACGGTCAACAGCCCTTGCGGCCAACGGCCAGCTTCCCCCTTATCTATGTGCCAGCAGGCCCTTGCGAACAATGGGCAGCTAACCTGTGCCCCCAGCACCCCTTGCGTACAATGGTCAGCCAACAGCCATGCCTCGACCGCCAGCGATCAACGACCTCCTGCGTCCTGCAACTCCCTTCTCCTTGTGCCCTAAACACAGCATCTTCTCCACCATCGCCGGTGAGGTTCCTACGCGCCCTGACGTGCAACGGCATATGCCCGTCGTTGACCCCTCCTCCCATCGAGATGGTCTCCACTATGTCTATCTTGGAAGAAGGAGAGATCCCTCCTATAGCTTGTGCCCCCGCGCCTCAAACATATCGTGAGCCCTCACAATCTTGTTCTGCCGAGATTTTATGTGTCTCACATCATTCAGGTGGATTGTTATGTCCATTTTGGAACTTTCTTTGTTGCCCGGATGGTAGGGAAGGGAGCAAGGGGTTTATACGATTAATCTTTAATATAAAGAGGGTGCATCTTTCCAGTGACGACCGTGCTACTGTTTTGCGAGATGTCATTAGGCTCGATATTGATCTATATGTAACCTTAGAAGGGACCTTGGGATCCCTTGATCAGTGGATGTGTGGGAGATGCATAAAGATATAAGCTATGAGTCGTGCTTACTATCATGATGATGGTCTTGTTCGAGTTACAGATGGCACGGGGGTGATTCAAGGGCACATTATTAGCATTTTAAGACCCATACTGCCTATTGTACTTGATGTTACATATGGGTTGGTTGTCGATGTACGCTTCTTGATCGTATTTTCAAAGATCCGATCACCACAGTTAAGAGCATTCCTCCTATTGGTCAGCTAGCTTTCTCTCATGCTTTGAAAACATCTCTATACCAAGTTATCGCCAAACTGGGATCCATACATGCTTGGGTAAGATTTCTTCTTCTTCCTCGTTACACCCTTCAGATTTTCAGGCCTATGAACATGCGGGATAGAAGCTATGGCAATAGAAAGTCCTTGCAACATCGACTTATTCTAAGCTCACTCACTACGTAGAGCAGTGCAGATTCACCAAGTGGGTGGGTGATATTTTGAAGTGTGATATACCTGCGACTTCATGTTTTAGTTAGAACAACCCCTTGGAGGAGAATAAATATCAAAGTTCCAACATCAGACAATGCCTCGCAAAGTGTCATATGGAAACTTTACAGCAACCATAAAGGTTTTGTGCTCTTCAAGAGTGGTTCCTTATAATGAAGACACCATGAAGGCCTTGGAGGATAAAAATCCCTATAAGCCACCTCCTTCCATATCAGATATCTTGATTTCAGAGACTCCTCTTACAGTTCATACAGATGCTAATTTGTGGGCTATCAAATCTTTTCCTAAAAGGACATCATGTGGCAAAGATGGTCTGAGAGCTCAACAAATTTTAGATGCCCTTTGTGGGGAAGAGTCGGCGGTTGCCACGGATCTCCTACATGCTATCTCATTGGTAGTTAATTTATGTCTAGGTGGGAGATGCCCATTGAGTTTGGTTGAATTTGTAGCATCTGCACCTCTTATTCTACTTCTCAAACCTGACAACGACATACGTTCTATTGTTGTAGGCACTATCTAGATGTGCCTTTATCCAAAGTTGCTATGATAGGGTGGGAAAAGAGACGTCTAAGTATCTCAATTGTTTTCAATTTGGTGTTGGTGTATCTGGAGGAGCTGAAGCCATCTTATACGACACCAACCAACTTTTGAGAAAGCTTCATGATGGCGGGTCTCTCTATATGCTTACAGTAGATTTCTCTAGTGCTTTCAACACGATAGATAGATCTTTGATGCTCTGTGAAGTTAGGAGGAGATGTCCATCTATTTTTTCATAGGTGGAATTTATATATGATCAAGTCATCAGATTGTATATTGGAGACAACCATATACAGTCAGCCACCGGAGTGCAGCAAGGTGATCCTTAGGCCCACTTCTTTTTTCTCTGGCATTGCATCCTCTTATTCATGAGATCGGAGACAATTGCAAACTCCTTCTCCATGCTTCATATCTTGATGGTGGGACTATCATTGGAAACATATTGGAGGTTGCCAAGGCACTTGACATTATACAATGCAGGGGCCCACCGATGGGGCTTATTCTGAATATAAAAAAATAAATCTTTTCTGGCCTTCATGTGGTGGTCAAAAGATCCGCAAAGGTTTGTTCCCGTGGATATTGGGAGGCCAATGCTAGGTGTGAGGGTACTTGGAGGAGTAGTGAGTAGGGATAAAGACTTTGCTGAAGACTTAGCTGTGATGAGGGCCACCAAATATGTTGACTTAATGCATTTACTTTCTTAGTTGGATGATCCACAAAGTGGGCTTCTTTTATTATGATCTTGTATGGGTACTACCAATCTCATGTTTTGCTTAAGGACATGTCAACTTGCATGCATGAAACGTGCTGCTACATGGTTTGACAAAAGACTACACGGAGGTATTGACGATATTATAGTTTATGGAGGCTCGTTCTTTGGTGATCTTCAATGGTGGGTAATGTCACTTTTATTGGACTCGGTGGCTTAGGTCTACACTCAGCTATTGAGACTTCTTCGTATTTCGTGGTCTCTAGAGCTCAATCTTGGGTGCTCTAAGACCATATCTTACGAGACAGTGGGGTACATGGTATGGATTCTGATTTTCTAAATGCTTTGGAGGGCCTACGTGTCACACTTCCATCTCTCAATCTTACTTGTGTTGCTAACAAGGATACCGACCCCTCTAAAGCCAAAATGCTTTGATGAGTTCCTTTTTTAGCAATATTGTTAAAGAAATGTAAGGTGAGTTTGACATGACTGCTAGATAAAAGGCAATTTTCCATTGTTTACAAGTTGAACTTGCTCAAGATTTCATTATTGCCATTCCTATTGAGGGCCTTGGAATGCATATGTCACCCATTGAATATCGTACTATTCTCAAGTACCGCCTAATGATTCCTCTATTCCCAACAGATGAAGCTTGTCCAATATGCCACAAATCCTGCCTAGATGCCTTTAGGGAGCATGCAGTTTATTGTCCTGAACTTTCATGTTTTAAATAAGACATGATTTTATCATGGATGTCCTTTATGATGTACTCAGGCATGATGTAGTCGCTTCAAAGAAAGAAGCACCCGTGAATTTTCTGACTGATCCATAGGAAGGGCGATCGACACTCATACTAGCAGATATTTTAATATCTGGATGGACTGGAGGGAAACATGAATGTGTTGATTTGACTGGGGTTTCTCCATTGGTGGGTCCGATAAGGAGCGATTTCATTGCGGGATACACTGCACAGAAAGATGCCTTAACTAAAGTTGTTAAGCATTAGAAGGCTTGTATTGACAATCAACATGTTTTCATCCATTTTGGTTGCGATACCTTTGGGTTCTTGGCAACTGAAGCAGTAGGGCTCCTCAAGAGGGTCCAAAAAATTATGCATAGTGATGTTATGGTTCCCTAATCTATGGATATTGTGTTTCGAAGAATTGGATTTGCCATCCAAAAGGGATTACCGATGCAGCTTGTTACCTATCTTCCATCAATCTCTATGTAATCGTTATTTTTTGAATTAAAGGATTCATAACTTGTATAAAATATGAATCTAATACATGTGTATTAGTTGTAAACAATTTCGAATGGATATGGTAATATGTACAAATAAGGAATTCAGATTTGAATGTCCGAATATAATATATTATTATGGGAGCTGGGAGCCTACACCCAGGGGAGTAGGTAACTACCTACACCGACCTTTTTTTCATTATTTTCGGATTTTTTGAAAGAAACCTTAGGGGAGATTTGCTTAATATACTGAGGAGAATACGTGTTTCAAGTTTCGTGCAAAACAAACATTTCTAATATGTTCATCTAGAAGGGGGTCAATTTCAGCAATTCTGAGACAGTTAAAATTTGGTAGTCTTGATGGAGGCGATTGGTAGTGACGGCCCCCGGCTCTCAATGATAACATATATACATGTGTATAAATATAGTACATATATAATCTAAATATATTATTTAGTAATTAAAATATGCATGTTATATATAATAGTCCCCCCATATCTTAACAAAAAAATCAATATATGATCAGAATACAATAACTAATGATTAAAATTATTTTCATGTTGTACATAATTGGATAGTGATATATTCATATATGTCCATCATCGTATCCATTTTTAAGCGGTCACAGGATATGTATTTTTAATTTAGTATATAGGTACAAATAAGGTGTTTATTTTTATTTCCTTTGTAGATACATATATGAATGAGGATATTTCTTTCATTTTTTTGATCTGAAACAACTATGGTTTCATATCTTTCTGGTGTACACAGATATAGTTATTTGTATTATCGAATCTATATGTGTATATCTTATTAATATATATCAATTTATGTAGACTTGTATCAAAATATGGTACAGTATTACATGTGGTATATTACTTTTCGGAATCACTTTCAAATACAATGGTAAAAAAATATGTTGAATATTAGTGCCAATCAATTACATAATTATTAAAATATTTCCTTATAGATTGAATTCGCTTCCAAACATCCAACCTTATAAATTGAATTTTCGATTAACGTTCTACCTATCCTCCAAATTTCACTCAAATCCTATATCATTTACAATTTTATCTTAGTGGTCATATGTCCAATCAACATTTAGGCAACTTAAATTCCAGTTAAAAATGAATCAGACTTTATTAATATTAAATAGCAAATAACCTCGTATTTGAGCAAAATTTAGAGGATATGCATGTATGTATAACAATAATAGGTGATTCAATCTATAACAACTTTAATTTTTAATTTGTTTAAAAATGATGTCGATAGTTGGAATTGTACCCATAACCTTTGGTTACTTGTAATAAACTCTTACCAACTACTATAACATAACTTTATGATTATAATGGATTTTTAATATAAATAAACCACTTTTATTTTATAAAGCAACTAGTCCAATTAATATATAAATATATATATGATATTTACGATATTTGATGGTGCATATGAAAAATTATTGTATGTATAGTGTAAAATATATACAGTCTCTATGTATTTTATTTATATTCAAGTATATTTAAGTGTATATTATATATATATATATATTATTTCGTTTCAGTTTGATTATCTGGTTCAACCACTTTTTTCTCACCGGTCTGGTTTAATCCGGTTTTAAATAATGATAATATCATCATCCGGTTGAACCGGTTTGATTACATGGTTCAACCCGATCCGACCATTTCGGTATTGTTTCCGGTTCGGTGTTCGTTTCGGTTTCAAAAACATTGGTTACAAAAGAGGATCTACTTCCTATATATTAATAACTAATATGACAAGATAAATTAGATGAATGAAGTCTAAATAATTTTGCCCCCCCCCCAAGAGAAAATTGCTAGTTTCGTCCATGATGATAAGAGTCTCGAATTAAGTTGAATTTTGAATGACACCACGGTAATATATAGTGATCTAATTCCTCCAAGGTTTCATTTCAAAAAAAATCAAAAAATAAAGAAAAAATGAGCCGGGTGTAGGTAATTACCTACACCCTGTGTAGGCTCCCTTTTCCCTATTATTATTATTATTATTATTATTATTATTATTATTATTATTATTATTATGTATTAGATAATATGATATATTATGTTAGGTAAACAACTACAACCTAACCTATTTCCCCTCCCTGAAACTGTGCATTCCCTCCCGGTGACGACAATTACGTTTCTATGCTTCGACAACTATACAGCAATTAGTTTATAGAGCAGCCTCTTTACGATTATAATTTTTATTGACAAAATATTCTGATCATGAAATATATTTCTTTATGATCATTTTAGATTGATTTGTACTTCTAATGATTTGAGTCTTATTCAACATTGATCTTTATTTTTAATAAATATTTGTATACGAGCTTTATTTGATCTATATTAATATTCTCTTCTTATTCAATCCAAATTCGAATTCGGTGAATATTCAATCTAAATCGTATCTCAATATTTAACATATGGTTTCTTGAATCTATATATGATTGGTATCTCTATCCGTATATATGTTCTATATAGATTAAGCAAATATGTATATGAAAATAGTCATATCCTACGTGTATTAGATTCGTGCCTCAAAAACTTGCCATATATTCTTGTGTGTAGAGACTGCTATTTTCTTTTATTAGTGATCTTTTCTAAAGTGCATACTTTCAATTTTCTTAATTCACCTAAGGCCGCAAATGGGCATGAAGAGGACATCTTCATAGGGGTGCAAACATATACGAATATATTTTAATCCATTTTCCATAATATTCAATTTTATGCTAATGTACATGTGTATTTTTTTATATAGGAGGATATAGGTTTTTCTGCGGATATTAATATAGATACATTTTTGATACATTTTTTATTTTTTTAAAGATATGGATGCGTATATGGTTACATATTTTGGTGGATATGGATATGCGTATGTGTATAGTATAGGCATTGTCGGTGTCAGTGTGTGTGCAGACATATATCTAAATGTGTTATGGTGTTACACGTAATCTATTGCGTTTTGGAGTCATTGTCTAATGTAGGAAGGGATAATAATAAATCTTAATTATTTGTTATACAAGTTATTTGATTTTAGCACATTTCTTTATTTTTTGTATTTCTTTTTTTCGTATCTGTAACTTATCTAATTCTAACGTAGAATAAATTACCATCCAGATCCTCATGTTTTGTGTCAATACCATAGGGGTAGGGTGGAGCATTGGGTTGGACCCGACCAAACCCGAGAAGACTCGGTTTAGTGATAAATTTCCAAGTTATCATTTCTCTTTGTATTTATTAGCCGTCTTACTTAAGTAATTCATTAACATTAATTAATAATTGATTTAATTTAGCAATTAACCTTCTATAACTAATTAACTTTAATATTGTATATAAATAAATATATTATTGTACCCATTATTTTTATATGTTTCTTTATTGTTAGCAATCAAATTTATACAGTTAGTATTATATTTATTTTATTTAACATCAAACATAAATCAAAATTATAAAATAATAATAATAATAATAAAATAGAATAATAGAAGTATTTTTAATACATTAAAAATATTTATAAAAATATTACTATGTATATATGACGTGTTTTCACTTGAATTCTACATGAAAGTTGTAGATTTCAAAAGATCTGCAATTTTCATGTTGAACACTTTTAATTTGACATGATTTCATATTTCTTTTTTATTTAACATTGATTTATTTGTTTTCTAATTATTTTTATTGGGCCACATGGCCCAACCAGATCCCTCCACCTGGTCGCTCAAGCCGCATCGATTTTAGGCTGTCTAATCATTTTTAATCAGATAGCCAAGATTCCATCAAACTCACTTTAAACTTATGTCATCTGATCTTATTTGATCAAATGCATCAGTCTTTCATCAACGCCTTATCCACAGCCACTTGATCATCTTTGATCAAGTCCATCAGAACCACCCATTGGCACCCAAACCTCAATCGTCTGATCGTATGATCAGACGAACCCGGTTCATTGTTAACCTCCTCCTCCTCGACCTCCAAGCATTGCGAGCTCACCAACCACCCAACTTCTCGTAATTTTTCTATCTACCTCTCACAACTTCCCTTTTCGAATCCTCCACCGTTCTCTTTGTCTCACTCCCATTCTTCATGTTAACCCCTTTGATCGACCTAAACCCTAACTCCCTTGGCAATTGGTGGTCGTTGAAACCACCGCCTGGGACATAACCACCACCTTCCTTCTCCTTCAAATTGTCCATCACCAGCACAAAATCAAGGGGTCCACCATTACAAGGGCCAAGGCCCATCCCTTCTTCCTTGTCCTGTGATATGGGAGGGAGGAATCGAGGCGGTCACAATGACCACCAACCTAGTGAGTCCCATGGTTTCAGACCATGCTACATCCTCATGATGATTGTTCGAGATTTCCATCATGGTTGGATGGATCAAGCAACGACCAGAGACCCATTGTGGGTATCCCACGCCCATCGATCGCTGGTGACCTAGCTTCAATGTTGAGGTAATCTAGGTTTTAGTTTTTTTATTGTTTTTTATGATTTCTACACGAGTACATAGGCCATTCACCTTACCCGACTTGTTCTTGACCTTCACAGGAGGTGCCACTCGACCCATCTCTTCTCCAGAACTTCCCTCCACTCTGATCCCTTTCTCCTCCATTCATGGCGTATTTCTTAGACTTTGATATAGAAAGAAAAGAAACTCCCCGTAGATTCTTCTTCTGTAATGGATATAGCTTCACCAGGAGTAAACCTATCAGGTCATCACCTTCTACGACTCCAGAGCCTCCATTTCACTTCACAAACCTCATGCGCAAACTTGCATTGGCTTTTCTTCTAACCTATGAAGGATTGACTTAATGGTCAGAGCTTCTGATTGAGCTCCATTCTAGAGGTTCTTCTCCGATGAAGTAGCATCGATATAGTGATCCAGTGACCACTACAACCTTCATTTCCATCTAGGATTTTCGCCAACCATCTACGAAGCTTCGTGGACCTTCAGATTTCACAGAGGAGCAAGGTGGAGCTCCGTGGTCTTTGCCAAAGCTCCACTCGTTATGTCGCGGCAAGGAGGAGGGCAATGTTGTATCGAAGATCATATACTGTCCGATCTTTTGATCGGATGGTCCATGATGTGTCTGAGCCTCTAGACACGAAGCAAGTGCCTCGCTGAGGCCGAGCCATATCCAAAGTACCTGGGCCACCCATGTGACCCAGGCCTACTGCGCCCACCCAGACCTAGGACCGAGCCTAGCCACGCGTGCGTACTCGAGAAAATTGTAGCCAAGGGGTCTTTCTTCTCTAGAATTGCATCCAGGTCTAGAGGTGTGTGCTTCATGTACGTTCCCGGTCAATTTGCACAAATGTCCCATGGACTCCTTTATTTTGCAGAAGTACCCCTACATAGGGGGCTAATAATAAAGATGAATAGCGGCCTTTGATATTTGCAATTTAGTCCCTATAGAGATCTATTTGTGATATATTTTGCTATTTTATTTAAGTCATATTTATGTTTATGTCCCTAGTTTGTATATTGAATAACTTGAGCATTAAAACGCAAATTGAGTTGATTTCAATTGCATTGTGAAGTATTTTAATTAATGGCTTGATTTATTCTCTGATTCGACTTGTAAATAATGATTGATTAATCAAAGATAACATAGATTATATTCCTCATATAAAAATACATTTCTAGTTTCTAGCTTCTGTATGATCTTAATTAAAGACATTGCTTGAGTTATGAATGTAATTTAGGAGCATAGTTTAAGCACTTATGCATATGTTTCTATTTAGTTGCATTCTGTTTATTTTGTCTCTATTTAACTTGAATTGAAAAATCAAAACACAAATGCATCTTGTTCCATAATTTTGTCTTGCATAGTTTAGTGTATCTTTTGACCTAGATAATATAATAATCGCTTAACATATATTTTAAAATTTAATTAATTATATTGATAGCTCGCTGAGTTTGGCTCTGGACTGATAGCTCGTGTCCTTGGATTAGACTCTGAACTTATCCATGATAAATTAAACCGTGTCACTCTTCACAGAGAGTCGACTCAGTTCTGCTAAATTGGTTAAACGGTCGTACTACAGTGAATATATAATAACATAGCCGTTTAGTGATTCATCACTTGGGCCTGCCAATTTCTCTCGAGTCATGCGTCGGGTCGAGGCCCGTGTTTTTTTAGAAAATTGAGGACCCTCACTCGGCCCAGGGCCTGTGGTTTCGGATTCCAGTTCGATTCGGGCTCAACCCACCCCTAATTTGGTTTAGTCCATTGCATTGAAACCCACAGGTTTGCATCCAGTTCTGTTATAATATACAACTTTAATGTAAATGTAAGCGTCCAATAATGACTTGTGCATATGTTATACGTATATATCTGGAATTAAAGAAGTTCTAGTTTCCGGACAATATATACGCCTGCAAATATCAACCATCACTTTTGTCGATCAAATAAAGGAGAATATATTTTAAGGTTTTTATCAGTTGTGCCCTTCTGAGATATTATAATTTCAGTTATACCCCTCCTTTTGGGGGAATATCAGATTTGATCCTATCTTCTTTCTATGTTATCATGTGTACCCTTCGGTCAGATTGGCCTTCAAAGATTTAAAATAATCATGGTGTGGTTAGAGGGCATTATGATCAGAACAAAATCTCTCCCTCATTTCCCCCTAGCCCCACAAGCTCGACCTCCTCTCTTTCCATTGTCGCGCGTGGTTGTCTCCTCGCCGAGGACCTTCTCGAGCGCGGAGCTCCTGATGTTGGACGACCTAGATGGCCCCATTTATCAAATAAAGGAGAATGTATATGTCTTAAATGGTCCCATTTATTTGTCGATCAAATAAAGGAGAATATATTTTATATTGAACTACTTTTCGAATACTTCATGATGGTCCCATTTATCAAATAATCAATGGATCTCGGAATAGATGGGCATTGATGACAGGTGGGCATGACGACACAGACTCACCACATGACCATAGTTTATGGGCATGACGACATAAAGAGGCATTTGCTTGATTGTTGTAAATCTTTAGTTTTTTTATTCTGATCTTGATGCTTGATTGTGCAGATTTATAATTTCTACCGTAACACTTTTATTGGCAGTAGTATGTGAATGGAATTTACATAATGATCAATAAGGGATGCAACCGGATATGGATATATATCTATATGTTTGTCATCGTATCATTTTTAAGTGGATATATGCATACGGATATAGATATGAGATTTTTTTTTTGCAGATACGGATAACGATACGGATATTGTTTTCAAATTTTTTGAAGTTAACGGATACGGATATGGTTACATTTTTTATGGATACGGATATGGATATCCGCATACATACATCAACTTGTGTGTGTGTATCTTCAAATATGTTATAGGATTAGTTATAATATATTGCATCTGGAGTCATTTTCAAATATGAGAAGAAAAATATACATCTCTGTATTATTTAATCATTTATTATAGGGTTAAATGGGGCTGCCCCATGGGGGAGCTAACTTGGCTCCCCCCGCGTCATTCTGTCCTGTTTTTTAATTTTTTTTAAAAAATTCCTTCCGTGAATATTCATCATTATATCTCTATATTATGCTATTCAAATTTCGTGGGAAATAGAGACTTCTACGGCCTCCATCCAGATAATCGTTTTTTAACGGTAACAGAATTGCTAAAAATGATCCTTCTGGATGAATTTCGTTTTCACGCGAAATTTGAATGACATAATATAGGTATATATTGATGAAAATCCACGGAAGAAATTTTCAAAAAAAATAAAAAACCGGGCAAAATAACGCGGGGGAGCCAAGTTAGCTCCCCCCATGAGGGCAGCCCCATTTTACCCTTTATTATATAATTATTAAACTTGGTATAATATAGTTTTATTTTTGTATTTTGGTATCTTGTAGTTTATTTTGATTTAATTAGCTATTAGTTTCAACTTTATCAAACAATCCTATCAAATGTAAGTGTTATAAGGCATTTCTTATCTGCAGGATATTCTGTTGCCGTTCGTAAAATATCTGCATCCGAATCATGATATTTGTTTCTAGATCTGTATCCATATTTAATGATGTGATTTGCAATTTTTAATATCCGCGATGTGTATGTTTCTGTACCCATATACATATTTTGAAATGAACAAGTATATGGTAACACCTATATCCGTATCCGTATGTTTGCATTTCTAATGATCATCGATTCGCTTCTGAGTATTCTCCACTTGCATTGCACATTGTGTCTAATCCAAACAAGTGTTCTGTCTTTGATAGAATTGGACCATATGCTTTACTACTTGACTTGTCACAATTGCACCATGTTGGAGAGAACGTGGGTCGGGTCAAGTCAACTCGGGTTTTCATGGGTTCAAGATATGCCCAGCTCGAAATTGATATTTGGGAAATACGGGAGTCCGAGCACGGCCCATATATGAGTTTTTATGAGGATAATAAAATAATTAAAATAAAAACTAAATCACGTAACCACCCTCACATCACCCTCAAAGATAATTCATGATAAGATAAAAAGAGATAAAATAGCCAACAACTCAAGTTGGTTGTTTCTTTATCTCTTAATTAAGTTCAATTTATTATTATTTTTTATCTCATTGAATTATGCCTACAAATACCATAGGACTCCAATGACTTCCCCACACATTGCCTTTGGGAGAGAGAGTCTAGAGAGAGAGAGAGAAGACGGTGACGGCATTCTTTCGTCACGTCTTTTTCGAGTTCAGCATCGACGACCCTCTCCATCAACGTTGGAGTTTTGATCCGACGAAATTGGAGGAGCAACGACGTGGGCGGCAACGGTCCGGATTGGTGGAATCTTGGTTAACGAATTTCTTGCATCGACGAGGTATGTGTCGAACATTTAGGATTATCATCGGTTAATTAGCAATCCCCTTTTGATCATATTTATGTTGATTGCTGCTTATCATGCCAAAAGTGCATGGATACATTTTGGTTTCTATAATCGATAATGGAAGTGAGAGATGATCCTTAAAATAAGTTCGTCATTATTATTATTGATTTCCTAGACATTCTCATGAATAATCAAACTAAGTAATCCTATGGTTAACTTTGTACTTATGCCGTATGATATGATAGTCTTTTACTGTTTGATTTTGGATTCAAGAAATTAATCACATATTGTCTTATCACATGAATAAGCTTATTTTGGATATATTCCATACGATAATAACAAGCTTCTAAAATCTATATTTGATTTTTGACAATTACCGTGATTATACATGGTATTTAAGTAGTCTCCATGGATGCGTAAATATCTCCATGCAAATTATCATGTTAAGCATGTGAATTGAAAAGGATAAAATTAGTCATTTTCCTTTATATATTTTTGTTAGATTTATTGCTAGACATATGTTATATGAGTGATTATGAATTCATGAATCAGTGATTTATAAAATAAACCAAACTGTCAGCTCTCGTTTCCTCGTCCGATGCAGTTAAGTATCATGGAATACATTTCTGTTTTCGGATTTTAACTACCATTGTTGTTTTCTCATCATTGATGAATAGAAAAATTGCCCATATTAATGATATAGATAATATTACCATAATTATATCCTTATACACAATTATTTGCAACGGTACTACTTGACATTCTTAGTAAAAGTATGTAATTTTTCAAAATCCCTAATTTAAAAAATCAGTTTATTTGTAGCAATACAACGATAACTCTCCATTATTGAGTTCCTGCAAATTATATGCTACGCATTTCATATAATCAACAAAAATCTACGGATAATTTCATGCATCAGTTATTAGTTATCATTCATACGATATTACGTTACTCGTGATTAACATTGTATGCATGTCATATGCCATAATATGATTTAATTTTCAAATAGCCATTTACACTCAAAATAAGCATTTATGAAGTTTTAACAAATATAAATTAAGATGTTGGCAATGAGTCAAATTAAGGAGCAATACTCTCAACATTACGAAAAGATTGATTGGTGGAAAGGAAATAATGTATGTCTATGTACATATTGGCTATGTATTTTGTATGATGAAGAATTCTTTGGTTAGTGGAATTAAATATTTACATGAATCATTATTATATGAAAAAAAAAGAATTGTATTTAAAGAATTGAAATTTCCTAAATGAATAGTGGCACTTAAACGATAGGCGGAGCTAAGTACTACACCTATGGTGGGAGTCACCTCTAGAGTTCGTTTATCGATGGCCTAAAGGGCCAACGCCTTCCGGGGGCGTTGTAGTCACACTGTCATGTTATGTATTGTTTATGAACCGCTTGTGTTAGCGGTAAACCATCAAAGTCATCAAAGCCGCTAAGAACTAACAATCAAGACCACTCTAAACATGAAAAATATCATGGACATATGTGCAATATATGCTAATATTATGTGCATGTATGCAATTATGTTACTATTATGGACATATGTTAAGTTCTGTTAATGTTAAGTGCAAGTGTGTAAATTATACTAATGATATGGGCATACATGCAAATTTATGTTAAGCTAAGCTCATGTGTGCAATTGTGTTAATGATATGGGTGTATGTACATTTTAAAATTAATGTTAAGGGTATATGTGTACTTACGATAACATTGTGGACATACACGCAATATGGCAAAACTTAAGGGTATATACCTAAGAATAGTATGCAATGCTTGGATATGAAAGAAATATACTTCATATGCATTTTTAAATTAATTAATGATATCTATGATGATTTTTGACTTGTGTCAAGCAAAATAGTTTATACAACAAGGTAAGGATATAGAGAACCAAATTTATAAGTCTTTATTGTTGGAATAATTACCATTATGTTATGTATGGAATAGTTACATGTGACTTGATTTCTACGCTAGTCGGCTTGACCCCAACTCGGCACATACTGAATTTTAGGCTCATAACATGTATTATTACTCTTTTTCAGGAGAATGTGAAGATTAAGTTAGTTACGCTTCAAGTCGCTATCATCAAAAAGTAGAATCGGTACAAGACTACTGTTGGTTCGATTTGGAAGGATGTCATTATGCCCACTGGAATAAGGAAATCGTAGATGTGATTCATCTAATTTATTTAAGGAACTCTTGGACTCATGTCATTATTAATAATATGGAAATGAAGTTTTTTTAGGTCCATTATTTACTGCTCTTATGTTATGATTAATGCTATGAGTAACGATCCCGAAATGTCCACTGAGTTATCGCTTCCGCATCATTCTCGGACGATCGGGTTCGTTACAAGCGGTATCAAAGCAGGTTCCCTCTGATAGTGGAAAGGGCTACCCGAGAGGTGGAGCCACCCCTACAAAGAGATAGGAGGAAATGGCTACCCAGAGCATGCAGCCGCCACTATCACTGGGAATAAGTGATGGTCCATATTGCAAATATAAGTGGGGGAGGTTGTAACACCCATACCCCCAAACATAGTACCACATCTAAAACTCACGAAGTGTGGGTGTAGTTTATATGTGGTGGGGACTACTACTTGACAACTTTGGCTTAAGCATTTTGGGTGGTTGCCAACGGGTTCAATTTGGGCCCGAATCCAACAAGTTGTCAGGGCCAGTTTTCCTCGATAACGGACCGAGGACCTAAACCCGGAACGTTACAAATGGTATCAGAGCAGGAGTTCATCTGAGCATGAGATATCCTACCAAATCAAACTTAGGTTCATTAGGTTAGAAAATCTAAGTATTCGACCGAACATTTCACACTTCGTCACTACAGATGGCCTATTGTCGTGGGAATGAGGCGAACGGAGACTGTGAGTCTTCATCGACCCACGAGATGGCTATGGACATGCAATGGCTGATAGTCATAGGGTGCATAATTTTTTTGGTTAGCTTAATTAGTACAAAATCCTCTATAGTGCAACTTGAGTATTTGGAGATTGTACAAGATTTTCCGATATTTTCCAGACGATTTTCCAAGTCTTCCGCCTCAAAGAGAGATTGACTTCACTATTGATGTACTACCGAATGCTATAGATTATTTAAAGCACCATATAGGATGGCTCATGTTGAGTTGGATGAACAAAAAAAGTAGTTGCAAGAACAATTGTATCAAGGGTTCTTGAGACAAAGTATTTCACCTTGAGGTGTTCCCGTCTTATTCGTTAAAAGAAGGACAGATCACTTAGGCTCTACATTGATTACATAGCTTTGAATAAAATCACCAAAAAAATACCCGCTATCTCGCATCGATGATCTATTCGATCAATAACAGGAAGCAGCACTCTTCTCTAAGATTGACCTTCGGTCTGGTTACCATCAACTCGGGATTAGTGATGAAGACATATCAAAGACAGTATTTAAGATAAGATGCAGGCACTATGAATTCTTAATGGTGTCCTTTGGCCTCACAAATGTACCTGCGGCATTTATGGAGTTGATGAATAGGATATTCTGAGAATTCCTGGACAAGTTTATGATCGTCTTTGTTTATGATATCTTGATTTATTCACCTGATATGGAACAACACTAAGTGCATCTCAGATTGGTTCTTGAGATATTGTGACAATACCAGCTTTATGCCAACTTATCCAAGTGTGACTTTTGACTTCAGGAAGTTACATTCCATGGATATGTTATGTCTAAGAAGGGTATTTTTATGGACTCCCCAAAGGTTGATGCGGTTTTAAATTGGAATCAACCAAAGAATGTCTTGGAAATCCACAGTTTTATAGGATTGTCCGGGTATTATCAGAGATTCAATCAAAATTTCTCCAGGATCCCCCTAGCTCTGACCCGATTGTTAAAAAAAGGATGTAAAGTTCAAATGATCGCAAAAGTACGAGCAAAGCTTTCAAGAGTTAAAGCAAAGATAGACGTCTGCTTCGGTGCTCACGCTACCATCGGTAGTGATGGATCTGTAATCTACACAGATGCGTCAGGCTCCAGTTTGGGATGTGTCCCCATGCAGCATGGAAAAGTTGTGGCATGCACCTCTCGACAGTTGAAGAAAGCTGAAAGAAACTACCCGAAACATGATCTAGAGCTTGCAGCGGTAGCTTTTGCGCTAAAAATTTAGCATCATTATTTTATATGGAGAGAAATTTGAGGCATTTACTAATCACAAAAGTCTCAAGTATATCTTCTCGCAGAAGGAACTGAATATGAGACAAAAGATGGTTGGAGTTTCTATCAGACTGTGATATTTCTATTGACTATCATCCAGGAAAGGCGAATGCAGTCGCGGATGCTCTTAGCAGGAAATATGAAGGGAAGCTCGTAAGTATGACATTGTAATGACAGCTAATGGAAGACTTGGAAAATGGAACCCGTTTATTGAAAGGAATGATAGAGTTACTATGGCAGGGATGAAGATCTACTTATCGTTGGTAGAAAAGGTTATATCGGCTTAGAAGAATGATAATGAACTTCAAAACAATCGCTTCTCAGAAGAAGGATCTGATTTCTTAGTTGGGTTGGATGGAGCATTGAGATTCCGTAATAGATTATGGATTGTGGATAATGGTGAATTAAAACAAGAGATTCTTGAAGAGGCTCACAGATTTATGTATACCATTCATCCATGTATTACAAAGATGTACAAAGATTTACAACGGAATTTTTGGTGGCCTAAGATGAAGAAGGGACATTGCAAAATTTGTGTCGGTATGTCTTATTTGTCAACAAGTAAAGATTGAGTACCGGAAGCCTGCAGGTCCTCTGCAATCACTAGAGATCCCCGAATGGAAATGGGGGCATATTACTATGGATTTTATTTGCGGGTTGTCAAAAACAAAGAAGGGTCGATTTGACACTATTTGGGTGATTGTTGATCGCTTAATGAAGTCAGCACATTTCTTACCATCAGATTGGATCAATCTACAGAGAGCCTTGCTGATTTGTATGTGAATGAGATAGTGAAATTGCATGGTGTTCCAGTATCGATCGTATCAGATAGAGATACGAGATATACATCTCGATTATGGAAAAGCGTGAAGATGCTTTGGGTACGAGTTTGAAGTTCAACACATCATTTTATCCTCAGACTGATGGACAATCTGAAAGAACAATCTAGACATTAGAAGATATGTTGAGAGCTTCTACCCTCGACTTTGCTGGAAATTGGGATGGACATTTGCCTTTGGTTGAACTTGCTTATAATAATAGCTATCATGCAAGCATTAAGATGGCTCCTTGATGAATACTCATTCATCACTCTTTATTCTTATATTTTAGCTACAAAAACCTTTGCAAATGCATGTATATAATTGTAAATATAAATAATTACCAAAAGCATGCATTGTGTAAAAACCTATAATTAGCATGTTTTTGTGCAAAAATAAAAGAATAAAGATTAAAAAGAAAAAGAGGGAAATATTTAGAATAAATATTGAGCAACCTAACCCAAGGGAGGGCTCAGTATGGGCCTGACCGCATAAAAGCCAAAGTAGAGGGAGATAGGGGCTCAAAATCTAGCGCTTGTTGAGAGGCACCTCAACATTGTACTCTTTTGTATATACGTGTTTCGTCTTACTTTGATCTTTCTTTCTTCCGTTCATGTTTTCACCCCAGGTCTCGCTTAGGATTATCTTTGCTATACTTGGGATATTACTCATCCTAAGTATAGGGGGGTGAAAACACCGGGTTGTTCTTCGTTCTGTTCCATCACTTCTGTTGTTGCCTATACTTAAGGTTCTTCGCCTTAAGTATAGGGGGAGTGATGTCCTCTCCTCCTTGTATATATTCGTTGATTTTCTTCGTGTTTTTGCTACCCCTGTTTTGCTGCCTATACTTAGGGATATTTCACCCTAAGTATGGGGGGGTAGACCCTGTACATCCTCCACTCGACTTTCCCTTAGTATACAGCCTGCTATACTTAGGATTACTTGATCCTATGTATAGGGGGAAAAGCCGAGAGTCTCTTGATATCTATTCATCGTTGTATATAGCCTTCCTTTTCACTTCCCTATACCTAGCACGAGTTATGTCTTCTTCATCGCTCTTGACTCCGAGGACATCGTTCGAGCTAAGTATAGGGGGGGGTGTATATATTTCATATATACTTTAGACATAACTCATACTTTGTGTCAGTGTGTTAATAAGAAAAATGGCTAAAAAAACCCTAAAAATCACAAAAATTAAAAATTTTTCATGTGCATAAACATTCTTTTATTTGCACATAAATAGCTAGTGTACAAATTATTTTTGTAAAAATGATTTCAAAAAGCTTTTGTGTAAAGCTTGTGTAAATATTTTCTTATCAAAATTATGTATATAGTACAAAATTTTTCCAAAATGTTTTGAAAATCAAAAGTTTGCAAAAATCTTGTGTAAATGTGTGTAAATACTTTTTGCAAAACTTGCACTGCATGCATCATCCATTCATGATTTCAAAACATTTTTCAAAAATTTTGCATGTTTGTAAAATCTGTGTAAATAGCATCTTTTGTACATATGTATATAGTTTTTCTGGATGATAGTTGATATTTAAACTAGCCTGGAATCAAATTGAGAAATGGAGCTTGATTAAGATCTTAATCCACCTAATTTATAAGAGGAACCTTATAGGGCTTAGGTTTAAGGCTTTTCAGGTCCATGGTGACTTAATTCTTTGAGTCCACTAGGCTATGATCACATGTCATCTCAATGAGCCTAAGTAGAGCACTTAACAACAACACATGACTCATATAGACAATGGCTTTACTTGGACACCAGCACTATGCACCGAGCTCTCTACGGATGAGGTGGTGAGGAGGCAGTCTTCCTTGACTTGGGGTAGCATATGAGGGTAGTACTTCTAGGCGGAACCTCTCTTCTTCTTTTAGTGAAGGAAGTGCGTCTCAACTTGGTCTGGTTGCCATGAGGTCTAACGACGGGAGTTGTGGGTTGCAATAAAGCTTCAAAAGAGGGATAGTCTACTGGCTCAAGAGGAAAAACTCCTTGTATATATGCTGCACATGTATATGTTGTATAGATGCACTTGAAAAAAATGCAAAAAGAAAATAACTCCAAAAAAGTGGTGGGTCTGAGAGAAAATGATAATCCCACCGGAGTATGTATATAGAGTGCAATAAGCAAAGCTTGAGTTCATGATTCACCTTATGTAGCTTGCAGCAGGGAGACTTGGCTACACTGGTCAAGCTCCCAAGGGTACATAGCTACACTGGCCTTGACCCATTCTCTTCTTCCTCCTCTTCTTGAGCCGGTTGAACTTGAACTTAGAAGGGAATACCCCGCTCCTCGAGGAAAGAGTGGCCAGATTGAGGTCATAGAGTTACCTTGTTGGGGAGGGTTGTCAAGTTGCCATTTCTGAGGTGGAGAGCTTAGACCTCACATTCACAGGACAAGAAAAGATTCATGGTCTTCAGGGTTTGTGATTGATGACTTGTTCTGATCTGGAGCATTGAGGAGTCTTGGTTATAGATTAGTGGAACTTAGAGGCTGTTAAGTTTTAAACTTAAGTCCAAATAAGGTTCCGACACATTAATAATCCAAAGATCTGATCAAGCTCCATACCTTAATTTAATGAAGGCAAGTTTAATAAATCAACCTTGATCCATGTACATTCTCTTTTTCTTTTTCTTTCTTTCTTTCTCACTTCTTTTTCAAATAAGTGTTTGCTAAGGGACTAGCAAAGTTAAGTATAGGGGGTGATGAATACTCATTCATCACTCTTTATTCTTATATTTTAGCTACAAAAACCTTTGCAAATGCATGTATATAGTTGTAAATATAAATAATTACCAAAAGCATGCATTGTGTAAAAACCTATAATTAGCATGTTTTTGTGCAAAAATAAAAGGATAAAGATTAAAAAGAAAAAGAGGGAAATATTTAGAATAAATATTGAGCAACCTAACCTAAGGGAGGGCTCAGCATGGGCCTGACCGCATAAAAGCCAAAGTAGAGGGAGATAGGGGCCTGTGTGTGTAAATATTTATGTAAATAAAATAAAAATACTTTCCTCCCAAAAATAGCTTAAAAATAGGTTTGTAAATATTTGTATATATTTATAAATATAAAATCAAGACAAAAATAGAAAAATTAAAAAGAAAACAAAAACACCACTTGTATATATCTACCTTGTACATACCACCACACTTATATTTAGTTAGTCCTATAAATAAATAAAATTAATTTCCAAAAATTTTGTAAATATTCTATATTATATGGTGTAAATAAATAAAATAAATTAAAACAAAAACAAAATAAAAATAACAAAATTAAAAATCAAAAATAATAGTGTAAATATACCATGTATATAGATGTACATATCTATTTATTTCACCTATGTATATAAATAATAAAAATAAAATAAAAATATCTTTTTATTCCTTATTTTATGATATAAATAAATAAAATATAAAATGGGAATAAATTTGTATAAAAATAACAAATTAAAAATCAAAATTAAAAATCCTTTATTGTATTTATACCTATGTATAGTACTATATTGTAAATACCCTAATTTTATTTTGAAAAATTAATTAAAAATCACTAAAAATAGAAAATATTAAAACAAAAATATTTCATGTTTTGAGTTTTAATTAAATAAGTCGTTTGCTATTTTTAATCAAATTTCCAAGTAATTTCCAGGTGGCAGCTTCCTATTGGTCCAGGGGTTTGTTGACCGCTCGGTCAACTCCCCCCCCCCCCAGGACCACCTTGCACGGGTCCTTAGCGGGTAACCCGACTTTTCGGATTTTTCGCACCTAAACCCGATCACCTCCTCCCTAAACCCCGGGTCCGAATTGATCACGTCATATCCGACACCCTCGTCGGAGCCACCGCCTCGGGATCCGCGCCTTCCATTGCCCTACCCGACCTCATCTTCCCGGACCCTCCACCGTATATAGATCGAGCTCCGCCACCTTAATTCCTATCTTTGGCTCATTCGCTCCACCCTCAGTGACCTCCAGTGCTTGAGTGAGAGTGACAGCTCGCTCCAGGTGCTGTCGCAGCGAGGAGAGGGGCCGGGAACCACTGATCCGGCAAGACACACCGCCGTGCTCCGCCCAGAGCAGGAGCTCGAGCCTCGGACGTCGACGCTCCTTGAGGCCACGACCCAGGGCTTCGCAAGCTCGCCCACAGTCCATTCATCCACCCAGGTAGACCCTTCTCCCTTTCCTTTTCGTCAATTTCAGATTTCCCCCAATTCGCTCCGTCGTCGCTTTCTTTCGATTCCGATCACGTGACCCCTCCATTCGATCATCGGGCTGCACCATAGCCTTCGCCTCCCTCTCACGCACGTTCTGCACCCTTCCATCCAACCCAGCTCGCACAGGAGCTGGGGTTCGAGCTCCTCCGTCCATCCCCTCGCCGGAGCTCGCCCACACCGACCCCCCGATCACTTCCACACCGCCTAACGGGGTCGAGGCAGTTTGCCCTCGACTCGCGAGCTTGTTGATGCATATTGCAGGTTCATCCAAGCCCATCTGAGGGCTTGGACCATCAGGTCCAGCAGCTCCACCTCCGCCGACCTTGTCGGAGCTCCTCAGAGCTCGGCTGGGTCATCGGAGACCTCCAATAGACGCGGAAGCCTCCCACGCACCTTCTCCGATCTTCAGCGAGCTTCCAGGAGGACGCCAGCGCCGCCACGAGCCCGGCGAAGTTCGCCGGCGCCCAGTTTGTCCAGCATCCTCCACCGCCGTCTGATCGCCTTCGACCTCCAGTTTACATCTCGGTCGTCCACCTGAGGAGGTCCAGTCACCGTCAGATCCTTGGAGAGGCGATCTGGACCACAACGATGCGCAAGGTTTAGCCACCGACGCCCTCCACCGTTCAATCCTTCACGTGGCTACGCCTCTGCCGTCCGATCACCGCGAGGAGCCCAGCTTTGGAGGGCCAACTGATCCTGACCGTTCATCTACCACGTGGCATCCATCCAGCGGCTCGACTTAATAAAGGGTAATTTACCCTTAGGCCATGTCTTTTATTTTATTTAGGTTTAGTCTTGTAAATAAATAGTTTAGTTGTTTAGTTTTTGGTACAATTGCACTGAGAACCCTGCACTTTATTTTGTTCGCATTTATGCCCCTGTGTATGGTGTAGCACGTGCTTCGACACGTGGTCTTCTGGGCTATTTGCATTTTATACCTTGTAGTTCTGAGATGTTATGAATTGAATGAAAACTTTTGGAATATTACTTTTATACCCCTATGCATAGTGTAATTGTGCATGTGCGTCTTTTATTGGGTATTTTGCAGACAGGCCCTTGGGCTTTTGGTACCTGTTACCAAATAGCCCTCGGAACTTGTTTTCCTTACATTTAGGTCCCTAAGTGCCGCAGGCACGCGCGACGTGTGTGTTTTCCTGGGCATTTTGCACCGGGCCCCCCAGGACTCTTGGTATTTGTACTTTGGTCCATGTGCACAGTACCAACTTTCTATTTTTGAATAAAATATCAATCCAACTCCGAATCCAACGAAAATTGGACACATGGCTCCTGCCATAGTGTAAAATTTTCTGGAATTTTTGGATACATTTTTATTTTGATTTGATATTTTTAAAAATTCAAAAACATCCATTTTAGTTACTGTTTAATTTTGAAAATCATAAAAAAAATAATTAAAATCATCTAAAAATAACAAAAAAATTACCTACTGTTTTCTTTATTGTGCTTGATTTTCTAGCCAAATTTGGCTATTTTTCATTATCTAAAACTCATAAAAATCACAAAACACCTAAAAACTCATAAAAATTCTAATAAATAAACTAAAAACACAAAAATAATAATTTAGGTGCTCAAATTTTCCTTATTTCTTTCTCTATACAGGAAAATTACTCCAGGCTTATTGGGGATTTCTAGATATTTTATCTAGGTCCCTTAAGCTCGGCTAGACAGTACCTTTCTTTTTGTGCATTGTTTTATTTTTAGAAAATTAAATAAATATCAGAAAAATCCCAAAAATTCACTAAAAACAGTAAAAATTATAAAACACACAAAAATATTTTTATTTGAATTTTTGGTTGATTTTTATTGCATTAAATAATTTGTTGAATAGCCTTGCTTTCTTGTTTTCTTTATTTCCTTAAAACATTAAAAATCCAAAAAAATATAAAAAGACTTAAAAACCACCAAAAATACCTTTTTATTTCCTTTTCTTTTCTTTTTGACTACTTCGTAGGCCGCGAGGCCATTTCGTGCTCCTTGTGTTCGACCCTGGTCGCTATACCAGGTTAAAATAATAGCAGGACCGCTATTGATTTTCGAGTTGATTTTATATTGGTGGTCTATTTTTCTTGATTGACACGACCGAGTGATTGAGGTCGCGATGACCATTTAGTACCTTTACCTTAGTCGCTCGATTTTCATGTCATCACTCCTTTTGAAGCATTATACGGTCGACCTTGTAGATCTCCATTGTGTTGGAGCGATGTTGGGGAAAAATACATATTGGGACCTGAGTTAGTCCAAGCTTGTACGAAGGGTGTGGAGGTAATTCGGAAAAGACTTTTAGCCGTTCAGAGTAGACAAAAGTCTTATGCTGATCGTCGAATGCGGGAACTGAATTTTGAGGTAGTGACCAGGTGTTCTTAAAGATTTCTCCTACCAAGGGAGTAGTGCGATTTCGCAAAAATGGAAAATTGAGTCCTAGATATGTGGGAACTTCGAGATAATAAGGAAAGTTGGAGAAGTAGCTTATCAGGTTGTTCTTCCACCTCAGTATTCCAAGCTACATGATGTTTTTCATTATCAATGCTGAGGAAGTATCATCCCGACCCATCACATGTAATCGAGCACGAAGTTCCGGATATTCAGCCGAACCTGACGTATGAAGAAAGACCAGTGTGTATCGTTGACCGTAGGGAACACCAGTTGCGCAGTCGCCTAGTTCTGATGGTTAAAGTACTTTGGCAGCATCATCAGAGGGAAGAAGTGACTTGGGAATTGGGGTACGAAATGTGTCAACACTATCCATATCTCTTTAGTAAGTGACTTATTACAGTATAAATTTCGAGGATGAAATTTCTTTTAGGAGGGTAGATTGTAATGAATGAGTTTTTTATGAGGATAATAAAATGATTAAAATAAAAGCTAAATCATATAACCACCCTCACATCACCCTCAAAGATAATTCATGATAAGATAAAAAGAGATAAAATAGCCAACAACTCAAGTTGAGTGTTTCTTTATCTCTTAATTAAGTCCAATTTATTATTATTATTTATCTCATTGAATTGTGCCTATAAATACCATAGGACTTCAATGACTTCCCCACACATTGCCTTTGGGAGAGGGAGTCTAGAGAGAGAGAAGTCGGCGACGGCATTCTTTCATCGCGTCTTTTCCAAATTCAGCATCGACGACCCTCTCCATCAACGTTAGAGTTTTGATCCGACGAAATTGGAGGAGCAACGATGTGGCCGGCAACGGTCCATAATGGTGGAATCTTGGTTGACGGATTTCTTGCATCGACGAGGTATGTGTCGAACACTTAGGATTATCATCGGTTAATTAGCAATCCCCTTTTGATCATATTTATGTTGATTGTTGCTTATCATGCCAAAAGTGCTTGGATACGTTTTGGTTTCTATAATCGATAATGGAAGTGAGAGATGATCCTTAAAATAAGTTCGTCATTATTATTATTGATTTCCTAGACATTCTCATGAATAATCAAACTAAGTAATCCTATGGTTAACCTTGTACTTATGTCGTATGATATGATAGTCCTTTACTGTTTGATTTTGAATTCAAGAAGTTAATCACATATTGTCTTATCACATGAATAAGCTTATTTTGGATATATTCCATACGATAATAGCAAGCTTCTAAAATCTATATTTGATTTTTGATAATTACCGCAATTATAAGTGGTATTTAAATAGTCTCCATGGATGCGTAAATATCTCCATGCAAATTATCATGTTAAGCATGTGAATTGAAAAGGATAAAATTAGTCATTTTCCTTTATATATTTTTGTTAGATTTATTGCTAGACATATGTTACATGAGTGATTATGAATTCACAACTCAGTGATTTATATGTAAATAAATAAACCTAATTGTCAGCATATTTCTCGTTTCCTCGTCCGATGCAGTTAAGTATCATGGAATACATTTATGTTTTCGGATTTTAACTACCATTGTTGTTTTCTCATCATTGATGAATAGAAAAATTGCCCATATTATTGATATAGATAAGATTACCATAATTATATCCTTAGATATAATTATTTACAACTGTACTACTTGACATTCTTAGTAAAAGTATGTAAATTTCCGAAATCCCTAATTTAAAGCATCAGTTTATTTGTAGCAATACAACGATAACTCGCCATTATTGAGTTCCTGCAAATTATATGCTATGCATTTCATATAATCAACAAAAATCTACGGATAATTTCATGCATCAGTTATTAGTTATCATTCATACGATATTATGTTACCCGTGATTAACATTGTATGCATGTCATATACCATAATATGATTTAATTTTGAAATAGCCATTTACACTCTAAATAAGCATTTATGAAGTTTTAACAAATATAAATTAAGATGTTGGCAATGAGTCAAATTAAGGAGAAATACTCTCAACACTACGAAAAGATTGATTGGTGGAAATGAAATAATGTATGTCTATGTACATATTGGCTATGTATTTTGTATTGGTTAGTGGAATTAAATATTTACATGAATCATTATTATATGGAAAAAAGGAATTGTATTTAAAGAATTGAAATTTCCTTAAATGAATAGTGGCACTTAAACGGTAGGCGGAGCTAAGTGCTACACCTATGGTGGTAGCCACCTCTAGAGTCCGTTTATCGATGGCCTAAAGGGCCAACGCCTTCCGGGGGCGTGAGGCAAAAGATAAGTCCTCCACGTTTGTAGCTACACTGTCATGTTATGTATTGTTTATGAATAGGGATGCTAATTGAATTGAATCATTCGAATTCGATTAGAATTCGTTCGATAAAAATTCGAAAAAAGTTCGATTCGAAGTCAAATGAACTGAATTTGAATTTAACTTTTGGATTCGATTCCCAAATGAATCGAATCGGAATTCACTTGGATTCGTTCAATAACAATTCGATTCAATTCATAGAAATACATTTATGAAATGGTATGAAACATTATATATATGTAAATAAATGTAGTATATAATTTGTGAAATACCCACACATGATACACAACTTAATATAATAAATAAAAATTTTCATCGTCTTATTTTAAACATCCCAATCTTGGGACGTCCATTGTATACACCATACCCCCTCTTTACTCCCATAAACTCTCTCTCTCTCTCTCTCGCCTCGTCACTCATGAGAAAAAATTCTAATATATGCTTCTGCTCTCCAATGCCACCAGCTCCAACCTCTCGCTCTTGCTCGTTCTCTCCAACGTTGCTGACTCCAGCCTCCTGCTCCTGCTTGCTCTCTCCAATGCCGTCGGCTCCAGCCTCCTGCTCCTGCTCGCTCTCTCCAATGCTATTGGTTCTAGTCTCTCGCTCCTGCTCTCTCCCACCACAGACAAGACCACCCTCCCAGTAGTCAACCCCACCACCAGCTCCCGCTCTCCTCCATCGTCGACAACGATATCGATTCTAGACTCACCAACGTCACCGGCATCTCTCTATCACCCTTGCAGTTACTGGTATTACCATACACCCCCTTTTAACCTAAAATCTTAAGATTTAGGTTCTATCCAAATAATTTATGTGATTCTAAAATACATCACCTGCAAAGAAACAATTGCTAAATTTTTAAAAACCATCTCGAGGTCACAGATTTCAAATTTCTAACAATCTTTTCCTTAATCATATTCTTAATCCTCCCATCCATCATAATATAATGATCTTGTGATAAGGACAACCAAGCATTTGAATACAAATAATATCCTAGAGAGAATTAAGGTATGAATAATTTCATGGATTTCGAGCTTTGCCTAAATGGCTAAATGTGCAAAAGATCATAGTTGCAACTAAATTCCATTCCTCATCAAGATTACATGGGGACTAGGTTATCAAGAAGGAAATATCATCATAATCTTTAATAAGCCCAACTATACCCCCATAAGAGTGCATTGAAATGAGGTAAGCATGAACTGTTCATGCTTGATGTAGAAAAAATATTACATATTAGAAAATTGAATATCAGAGCCATACCAACTGAGTTCTCAGTACGGTCTGTCGGTTTTTATACACCTCAGATGCTAGTTTCAGCTCCATAAGTCAGTTCACATTGCCCTTTTATGGTTCTGATGGAATTTAGTGATTCTTTTTTTCTCAGCTATCATGGATATAGGTCACAATGGAAGGGAAGACATTGAGGATTCTTCAGAGAAATGTGGAACACAATCTTCTGGTTATTATTTTGGATATATATATCTATTAATCTATATCTTATATTTCTATATTGGTATGGAATTTAAAATATAATTTTGAGTGTGTGTTTTCATTTTATTTTTAGAAGTCTAATTCAAACATATCGTCTTCTCAGGATAGTATCCATGAAAGGGTCATTGGGCATGACGATGATATAAATGAAAAAGTGGAAGAAGAGGGTGAAGAAAAAGAAAAACTGGTTCCCGAAATAATTAATAAGATTGATAGAAAGAAAAGATCAATGATCTATGAATCATTTACCAAAGAGAATGAGAAAGTTGGTGGAGTGTCAGTTGAAAAATGGAGATGCATTGATTGGATTCTCATCATAGATACAAAACGAAAAGATCAATGGTTTATCAAGATGTCAATAATTATTTTTTCTTTATATATTCGATTAAGAGCAAGCGAGGATTGCAACAAACATACACGAATGACAAAAGTAATGTACTTTAATGCAATTTATATTATCCATTGAATTTTACCATTTATGTTAATTTTTTTTCTTTTTTTAATTATTTTTTCACAAATTAGTATCACAAAGTCTATTTAATTCTTTGAAACATAAAATATTATTAATATATATTATTAGTTACATTATTAAATAAAATTCTAATTCGATATAAAATGAATCGAATTTGAATATTCGAAACTCCAAACGAATTGAATTTGAATTTAGATTAGAAATTCGTTTAATATTCGATTCGGATTCGGATTCGAAAATTTTATAATGAATTGAATATGAATCTAGGTGGATTCGAATGTATTCAATTCGATTAGCACCCCTGTTTATGAACCGCTTGTGTCGGCGGTAAGCCATCAAAGCCGCGAAGTACTAACAATCAAGACCACTCTAAACATGAAAATTATCGTGGGCATATGTAAAATATATGTTAATATTATGTGCATATATGCAATTATGTTACTGTTATGGACATATATGTAAGTTATGTTAATGTTAAGTGCACGTGTGTAAATTATGCTAATGATATGGGCATACATGCAAATTTATGTTAAGTTAAGGCCATGTGTGCAATTATGTTAATGATATGGGTGTATGTGCATTTTAAAATTAATGTTAAGGATATATGTGTACTTACAATAACATTGTGGACATACACACAATATGGCAAAACTTAAGGGTATATACCTAAGAATAGTATGCAACGCTTTGATATGAAAGAAATATACTTCATATGCATCTTTAAATTAATTAATGATATCTATGATGATTTTTTACTTGTGTCAAGCAAAATAGTTTATACAACATGGTAAGGATATAGAGAACCAAATTTATAAGTCTTTATTGTTGGAATAATTACCATTATATTATGTATGGAATAGTTACATGTGACTTGATTTATACGCTAGCCGGCTTGACTCCAACTCGGCGCATAGTGAGCATTAGGCTCATAACATGTATTATTACTCTTTTTCAGGAGAACGTGAAGAGTAAGTTAGTTACGCTTCAAGGGAGACTTCGCCGTCATCAAAAAGTAGAATCGCTACAGGACTATTGTTGGTTCGATTTGGAAGGATGTCATTATGCCTACTGGAATAAGAAAATCGTAGATGTGATTCATCTAGTTTATTTAAGGACCTCTTGGACTCATGTCATTACTAATAATATGGAAATGAAGTTTTTTTAGGTTCATTATTTACTGCTCTTATGTTATGATTAATGCTATGAGTAACGATCCCGAAATGTCCGTTGAGTTATAGCTTCCGCATCATTCTCGGACGATCGGGTTCGTTACAAGGGTACTGTAACACCCCAACCCAAACATAGTGCCATACCTTAAACTCACAAAGTGTGGGTGTGGTATATAAGTGGTGGGGATTACTACTTGACAACTTGGGCTTAAGCATTTTGGGTGGTTGTCAATGGGTCTATTTGGGCCCACGCCCAACAAGTTGTCAGGGCCAGTTTTCCTCGATAACGGACCGGGGACCTAAGCCCGAGACGTTACAAATGGTATCAGAGCCAAATTCTCTCTGATAGTGGAAAGGGCTATCCGAGAGGTGGAGCTGCCCCTACAAAGAGGTTGGAGGAAATGGCTACCCGGAGCGTGCAGCCGCCACTATCACTGGGAATAAGTGATGGGTCATATCGCAACGAGGACGTTGCGAATATAAGTGGGGGAGGTTGTAACACCCCAACCCCAAATATAGTGCCATATCTTAAACTCACAAAGTGTGGGTGTGGTATATAAGTGGTGGGGATTACTACTTGACAACTTGGGCTTAAGCATTTTGGGTGGTTGTCAATGGGTCTATTTGGGCCCATACCTAACAAGTTGTCAGAGCCAGTTTTCCTCGATAACGGACCGGGGACCTAAGCCCGAGACGTTACAGGTACGGTCTGAGCTCGTGCTTTTGTGGGTCAGATCAGGGGTGGCTCGGCCCAATGCACCGCCCTAAAGGTCCCCAAAATTGAAACTTATGTTTCATTGGGACAACCCCACGGATGACGTTAGTTTTTCCAACAATATGACAAAATACCCCAAAACTCCAAAATAATAAAAAAGTAACACATTCCTGGGATCCCTCCTCCACGGGACACAACATTCTTTAGGATCCTCTTTGATATTGAATGCAAATATAAGGACCTGATTAATAATTTAACCCTTTAATTTACCAACTATTAGTTTTAATCCGCATGATAGTACGTATCTATTTGTTAAATATTCGTATTATGATTATCCGTTTTTTATATATGTATCTATATTTAAATATATGATTAGCAATTTTTAAAATCCGTAAGATATATGTTTCGTATCCGAATCTTAAAATGAATAAGGATATGGATGGCTAGAGCGGAGCATTGGATTTGACCAGACCTAACCCAAGAAATTGATGCCGGTATTTTTCGATAAATTAAGGATCTGGGCCTGGCCTGTACTAAATTCGTTGTCCATTATGCTGCAAGTTGGTGAAACTTAAGGAATTTGGTATACATTTAGACCCGTTCAGGTAGTAACCCACTCCTCTCTCTAATGTGGACTCCACATTTTCTCTTTTTTAATACATTAAATAAATCAATTCTCTTTCATTCATTCAATCAAAAAATAATATATCATACGATCATATCATATAAAAATTATAAACTACTCAACTTCTACTCACTTTTCCAAACTTTAATACAATCATGTCACAATAACTACTCACTTTTTCAAACTTCAATACAATCATATCACAACAAACCCACAACAAATACACTCACAGTTTAACCCTTCATCCAAACATCAAAACACAAAAACGGATTACCCTCTACCAGTTTAATTCACCCTAACCCGCGTACCAAAAGCACCCTTAGGGGGCGTTGAGAACCCATTCTTTCTCTCTTCCACGTAAGCCCCACTTTTTCTCTTTTTTAATACATTTAATAAATCAATTCTTTTTTATCAAATACATCAAACAATTATATATATTACCATCATATCATATAAAAATTATAAACTACTTCACTTCTACTCACTTTTCCAAACTTTAATACAATCGCATCACAATAATTACTCACTTTTCCAAACTTCAATACAATCATATCACACCACACACAAAACAAACCCACCCCCATTTTAACTCTCAATTCAAACACCAAAACACAAAAAGGGTTACCCTCTACCGGTTTAACTCACCCTAACCCACGTACAAAACACACCCTTAAGGATCGTTCGGTAGAGGAATAAAGGAAAGGGATAGGAAGGATTAGGAGGAATAAAGCATTGTTTATGTTGTGTTGGAGAGAGAGGATAAGGAGGAATAAAGAGGGATAATTGACAGTTATTTGCTATTCTCTGTTGGATAGGAGGGAGAGGATAAGAAAGGATAAGGTGATTATGTTAGATAAGATTTTAGACAAGTGCTTTTTTTTGCAGATGAGTCCTATGATAGAGGAATAGTGAGGGAAATCATTTTCCTCATTTTGACTTCAGGATCAAAACATTGATCGGATATGGAAGGATAAAAAATTGGAGAAACAATAAGAGATATCCCTCCTTATTACTTAAAGAATAGTTCCTTAAGGTGTGTTTTGTTCGGGAATAAGCAAGAATAAGAGTGGGGAATAAGCTCGAATAAGACACTATTCATGTTCGGCTGGAAGGATAGGAATAAGGTGAAATAAGTAAATGTAAGATGGAATAAGGATAGGAATAAAGATGTGAATAAGGATGGAATAAAGGTAGAAAAGATGCGCATGGGGAATATCCGTACAAGGAAGGAAAGGGGAGGGGAGGTCAAGAAAGGATTTGAAGGAGTTGATTTTATAGGATCAAATAGAGGCTTCTTTTAGATACAAGGTGAGTCCCTTACTCCTTCCATAGTACTTTTTTTCTGGTATAGTGGGGGTATCGAAGGATTCGAACCTTGGTCTTTAGTTTGGGGGAGTCACTGCTCAACCATCAGACCAATTGGTTGGTTCATAGGATCAAATAGAGGTATGAAATGAAATTTTGATACGGGTTAGAGATACAGATAAAATGTTAACATGTATTTAACTTTTAATAAAAATAAAAGAAACTTTTTTTACAAATTAAGAAACAGAGGGGAAAGAACTAAAATATCCATTCAAATGAAAGTAAAAGGCAAAAAGAAAGAAAAAATCACACAAAGCGTGATATTTCTTTCATGTTATTTTGGTAAGCAAAATAGTTCCAACCCTAAAATTTTTTAGGTTCATAGTTTTCATAGATGCAAGAGGACTACTTACAACACAAAGGGATGATGGGGAAGTAGATAAAATAGAGAACGCATGCATAGTCATGTTCACAAGGGCAAGTGTAACATCCCAAATATAGCTATGATCAGAAATTAACGAAGTGTTAGAGTGAATTATAAGAGTGGAAGATTACTACTTGACAATTTGTGCTTCAGTATTTTGGGTAGTTGTCAACGGATTCACTTGAGCACGAACCCAAAAAGTTGTCAGTGTCAATTTTTTCCTTTAACGGGCCAGGGATCTAAGCTCGAAACACCAGAGCAAAAGATACATCTACTCCAAAGAAATCAGAAAGACATTGCAGCAAAATACTTGCGCGGATTCACTGTCAACCCACGTGCTAAAAACGATGATGCTATGACGTAGTGCGCTCTAATACAGTGGGAATCCTCTTAACCAGATGCAAGTTGCTCACTGCTGACAGCCCTCGATAAGCGATAAGCTGAAGCTTACTCACAGCAAAACTCAATCAATCATTTCAACATCTTATTCCATAATATGCCAATTTTGAAAGGGATTTTTACTCGGCTGACCTTATAATCTTTGTCAATGACCTCTACGATCTTTGAAACATCGTAATTCCTCTCTTACCCTCGTAAACTTGTTGACCTTTATTCTACAGACCATGTGGTTAACCCCCATCCATTTAACCGTTAAAATCAACCGGATTCTGTTATCTTCCTTTATACTATACCCAATTTATTTATCAAATTTACTAGATGTATCATTCCCTCCCACCCTCCACCTCCAGTTGAACACGTCGCCTCCCCTCCCGTGGTCCGCCACCGCCCCTGCTCGAAGCCCCCCTCCCCCGTCGGTCGGCCTCCCCTGCTCACCCCCCCTGCCGTCAGTCGAAGTCCCTCACCCGCTCATCACACACCTGCTCAAAGCCCCCTCCCCCCCCGCTGCTCGAAGGCCGCACCCACCACCTCCCCCAGCTCGAAACCCCTCCCCTGCTCACCACACTACTGGTCGAAGCCGCAATTGCCGCTCGAAGTCCCTCTCACGCCACGTTGATCGCCCACCACCTCCCACTGTCCCCCGCTCGAACACCCCCCCCCCCCCCCCCAGTCCCGCCGCCTCCACTGCAAAGCACACCCCACCCCCACCCCCCGATTCCGCCACCTCCCCCTGCGGAAGCCCCTCCCCCGTTTCCGCCGCCTTCCCGGTCCCCCCTCCCCCCCACTCGCTACTTCAATCTCATGCTCTTCTCCTGCGCAGGCCTGCCCCACTCGATCCCCGCCAACCTCCTCTAGGCGAGCCCCCCCCCCCCCCCCCCCCCCCCGACGGTGCAGTGGGAGGGGAAGATGTTAGGGGAGAGAGGATTATTTTTTATTTTTCTTCATTAATTCTAGCCGTCTGATCATGAATTCGTTAGATTAACTCGTTTCTAACTCAAGGAAGTTAACTCTAGATGTGTCAATTTAATGATAGGGTTCGTGGGGTAAGACAGAGCAAGTTTACGAGAGTGAGGGAGGAATTACGATGTTTCAAAGGTCGTGAAAGTAATTGACAAAGATTATAGGGTCTGCCCGATAAAAATCCCATTTTGAAAAGAAACTGCATATATCAGAACAAAAAGCACTCATTCTACAGAACTGTATATATAAAAGACACACTGCGAAAATAAAACTGCAAACTGACAACATTGGTCCTAAAATGACTGTTTTATAGATCCTTGAATGTGGAAAATGAAATCTACGGAAACAATAGGAGGAATAATACAAATCCATGGGGAACACAGTCCAGAGCCATTCGCTTGGTGGAGAATCTGATTCCTGCAAGTAACGAGAATCTACAACCAGTCTTTCCTCCCACAATATGCACCTAATCCAAACAGACTTCATATTTAAGGAGCCCAAGCATTATTCCCCTCTATAATGCAGCTTCAATATTCTTTCATTCACACCCATCTTTACATCTTCCCTAGACCTCTCCTTTACTTGAAAATCCTTTCTATCTTGCTTTGATCCTAGAGTCATGGCGGAGACTGCCCCGACTTACACAAAGAAGGTGGTTGCCATCACCTTGACGGTGCTCGCCGTGCTATCTCCACTATACATCGACCGCAAGTCGACTTCGCTGATCGAAGTGGAAGCTGAGATAGCCGACCGTACGCCGCCACCGTTGTTGCTGCCCCTGTTGCTGTTCCTTCTGGTTGCATCCATCAACTTCAGCTGCTTCTTGGACAGGAGATACACGAGGCTAGACCCTTACTGGATCCACCGCATCGGTGGCTCATCCTGTGGCGTAGCAACCATGCTGGCGGTGTTAGCTGCCGTTCTTAAGTTGAAGTCCTCCGCGAGGAGCTGAGCATATCTAGTGTGAGTTTCTTTAACGAGTCGTCTAGTTGAAAGCAGCTATCATCTTAGTTGAATGTGAACTAAAACTCATTAGTGTCATGTGTGGTACTCTATAATCTCAGTTGGAAGGGGAAATTGATACTTTAAAATACACCATTTCCTTCTCTTTTACAACCCCATGGAGTCTTCATAGAGATCAGGATAATAAGAAGCCTGACGACACAAAGCTAATGCAATTAAACCTCTCCCAAAGGCATGGACATGGCTTAGGAAATCAGTATATGTTCTTTCACTTCCAATTATATACCTAGACGGTCGAACTACATATACATATGACAACGTCTAATTTCGCCTTGAATGTAACTTATGGATTCTAAATTACACTACAAGAAAAATGAGTTGTAGCCAAGGACGGATTTAAGGGGGGGGCAAGGAGGGGCAAGTGCCCCCCCTTAATTTTTTGGAATTAGATAATATATGTATATGTAATTTTTTACCTATAGAAATTTAAGGTAAAAATAATCATAATATTTCATAATTATAATACCTCATTTGTTATTTTTGAGGGTAAAACTCGTACATGCCCCCTCTTTTTTTTAGAAAAAGTTCAATAATTTTTACCAATAGATAATATGTCTCCTAACATAAATTCCTACCCAAAAATAATAGATTTTACCTCAAATCAACCTATATTGGATATTTTCTTCAATTGATCAACTTATAATAGATCCCTACCCTAATCTTATTGGTTATCCATTTTTTTTAGAGTTGAACTATAGAATAAATCGATCTTTCATCCAATCTCATTATCACTTATACAGATAAGGGGTTTAATTCACAATCAAAAAAATTAAATTTAAAAAAATCATTTATTGTCAAGTCTTGTATATTATTCATTGGTCCTATTTTTTATCAAGTAAAGTGGTCAAATGCACGTATATTCTTTATCGACATATTTTTCTTCATAGATATTAATATTTCTTGTTATTGATAAAAATATAGAATTAGGTTTTTAAATTTTTGATTTGATACGGATTCAGAACAAGAGTAGTTTATGTTGTAATTAATCAAAATACGTATACTGAATTTAAAATAATTAAAATACTTGAATACAACTTACTTTTTTTAAAAAAGGTATAAATATCATTTACAAAAAATCTTATCATTGTGGAACATATATGATATCAATTTATGTAAAACTGAATAAAAAGATATAGTTGACCAAAAAATAAGTTCAAAATTGACTATTATTATATAGTGAATAAGTTCAAAATTGATGAAAAATATATGTGAAAACTATAGATATAATTTATCCTTAACAATTATTGTTATATAATGAATATGATTGTACTGTAATTGATAGACTTTTTTTTTAAAACCTCGTGCCCCCTTCTCAAAAATGTTCTGGCTCCGTCCCTGGTTGTAGCCACGGAATGTTGGCTACGGAAACTTGTGGCCACGATAATTCTGTGGCCACTAGTTTCTCATATCTACAATCCGTGGCCAAAGTCTTCGTACAAGAGTTGTGGCCACGACAAGTTATGTGGTCACTTGTAGTGGCCACGAAATATTCGTGGTTAGAGAACTTTCGTGATGAGACTTGTAGTTGCTCGTGACCAGAGCCCGATTTCCGTGGCCACAAACCCCACATCCGTGGGCATAGTTCTGTTGCCACACCTTGTTTTCCTTGTAGTGTTAACAGTCCCCTTGCTTGATCATATGGGGACACTGATGGACGATATGAAAGTGTCATCAGAGGAGGTTGAGAGATTCGGAAGGAGGAAGAGTTGAGGAAAGCGAATGATCAACTTTAGAGGAATTATCTAAAATGCCTGATTTTTACATTGCAGATTCGTTCAGTGTAATGTTGTTAGTCTTATGCATAAAGGCCCATGCTTGAGAGAGGCCATTGGCAAAGCCGTCGTGTGACCGATAACAAAAGATCACTTTAGCAGACACCATGTCGAAATGAAATTTTACCGTCCTGATTATATATGAATGATTAACACAATTAAAAATATCTACATCATGATCTGATCATCTTCCGACCTTTATGCACTAGATATCACATATCTAGAACAAACAGACTCGAAGTCTCACAAAATAAATTCGTGTAGTTTGTTGATTTAATTTGAGACATAAGTAATGTGTTATAATCAGGTTTCATGACAGGAAAACAATAACAAAAAACATTGAGTTACAGGTTCGGTTTACATTCAAAAACACGCACTATGAGAACTTGTTGCATCCGAATCTTTGCCCAATCATAGCCAACCATTGGCCTGATGTTTGAGGTCATATTTAGACATTCTAAATATGATAATATATCCTAAAATACGTCCATAACAGGGCATTAAGCAGCACATCAAATGTTTGCAAAAACAATACGGAATCGCACAAAACAATGTTTTCGCAATCCGATATCCAAAGCATAGTCATTCTAGGACTACGGATCGTATCCAAGACCTCTGATCAAGGCTCTGATAGCACTTTGATGAGTGGTAGTATACTATATACTCATAGATTTAGGCATCTTTAAAATATTTTTTAAAGACTCTAAATTTCTGATCATATCAAGCAAATAAGTTTGATTTTGCATGTAAAAGTTATCCTACAACTATTGTAGTATAAGGTAGGATTTCCATGTCATGACTTATCATTCAAGTCGAAATTTGAGTAAATTTCCATCGCTTTTCACCAAAATCAAGCAACATTTGTGAAAAGATCCTCATATCAGCATTTCGCTCAACTTTCATTCCCATATCGAAACCGGAATTTCAGCGAATTTTCGCCATTATTTCGTGAAATCTGATGTGGAAACGGCATGTAAGGTGCTCCGTTGACAAGGAACACATGCACGTTGGGATGACCTTAACCTCCTTTGTACGATATTGACTTCGTATCATCGATCCAACATCTACTGGCAAGGTCTCCAACAAGGGGAATGTGGATGTTGTTGCTCTTAAGACTTACAGCATCCCAAACAAGATTTATATAATTCAAAACCCTAAACAAAAATCTTGAGTTCAAATCTTAAATTGATCTTAACCCAGTTACACAACAATGCCCATAGGTTGAGCTCACACGTTCGCATTCTAATGTTCTTGAATTCGACAAAAAGATCTCGATGAACCCTACACATTTAGTGCTTACTTGTCTCATTTGAAAAATCAAATACACTCCAATTTTTTTTACAAAAAAAAAAGATTTCACATTCGAAAAAAAAACCAGCGTGTATACTAATGACAATTTACATCACGAACTCAATGTTTATTTTCTAAGAAAATATAAATGGTTTTAAGAAGGGATTTTTACACCCACAACCCTGAGTAATCTCACAATTACAATCATAACACTGCATAATCGTGAATTACGCGAGAAATCCCGAGTAATGCTTAACCTTTACATGGCATAACCCTGTGTCACATTCCGTTTCGAATCTCCGTTAACTCAGATGGAAAAGGTTAAATGCAGACAATTTTACCCTTCAAACTAATTTATATTTACAAAATGATGCCCTCCCTTCTCCCTTCGCCTGAGGCCCTCCCCCCGCCACCTCCTCTGTCGTCCTCCCCTTGCCGCCTCTAACCTGGGCCCCGAAAGCCTCACCTTAGCCAACCTCCTCCGCCGCCGGCCCTGACTTGGAAGCCCTCTCTTCCTGTCGCAACCCTCCCCCCAACCGTCCTGTCTGGAAGTCCCTCGCCCACTCGTCGATCACCCTCTACCCCCGGTCGCCCTCCACCCATCCCCCTGTCACCTGGAACCCACCGCCCCTCCCCTCTTGTCGCAAGCCTCCCCCAAACGCCCCTGACCAAAAGGCAAAGCCCCCCCCCCAACCCCACCATCCCTCGTCGATTCCACCCCCCACCCTGTCGCCTGGAAAAGCATCCCCCCCCCCCCCCCCCCCGTCATCTGGAAGCCAAAGCCCCCGCCCGGTCTCCCTCCACTCGTCCCCCTGTTGCAACCCTCCCCCGAACCGGTCATGTCCGGAAGCCAAAGCCTCCCAACCCCCCGTCGACCTCCACTTGTTGCCCTCCGCCTGTCGGGAATACAAAGCCCCAACCCCTGGCCCGGTCGTCCTCCACCCATGTCGCCTGGGAGCCAAGGCGCACCCCCCCCCCCCCCCCCTCACGCGCATGCGCCTGGAAGCCATCCCTCCTGCAACTTCCCGGAAACCCCCTCTCCCTCTGTGCCTCCGGCGAGTGGGGTGTCACCAAAGGATGGAGCCAGCTCCCTCTGCTCATGGACATGGGTGCAGTTGTAGAGATCCCGAATACGAGAAGGGGAGGGGCAAGATGGAGGAGGAAGCAGAAGAGGAGGGGCGGAAGAAGGAGAGGGACGTTGAAGAAAGAAGGGGAGGAGGTTTGGGGTTTTTGTTTTTTGTTTTAATTTTTTAGCAGTCGTTGGATAGAATAAGGATTAGATTAACCCAATGATATGGTTGGATTAAAGGAAAAACTAACGAAGTGTTATGAATGTGAGACGAGGTGACTATCCATGGTTTCTCATGTAATTCGCTATTATACAAGGTTATGATTGTTATTGCAAGATTACTCAAGGTTATGGTTGTAAAAACCCCTTTTAAGAAATAATGCATCTCAACTATCTTCTCAAACTTCTGAAGTACTATAGTAGATGAGCCAAATTATAGAGAACTTATGTAACGTCCCAGGCTTAGATCCCTGATTCGTTATCAAAGAAAACTCTAACAACTTGTTGGGTTCGACACCCTTTTTTCCTTCAAAAACTTGTTGGATTCGAGCCCAATTAGACCCATTGACAACCACCCAAAATGCTTAAGCCCAAGTTATCAAGTAGGGATTACCCCACCACTTATAACCCACCCTCACACTTTGTGAATTTTAGATGTGGGACTATGTTTGGGGGTTTGGGTGTTACAACTTAACTACTATTTTTTTTCATACAAACCTTAGCATACCCTCAAAATATCTTTAATTCCATGCATGGCAAGAATGTAATCAATAAAGTTTCCACATAAGTTTCATCTACTTATAATTGTCACACTCACATCTATATGATGGGTAACAGTTTCCAAACTGCATTTGATTCTGATAGTCAAATATATAATCGAAAAGAATAGGATCATCCCACACCAGTAATCCGGATGAGTTATATAGCACCAAAATGTCAATAAAAACATATGCCTATGAAGATGAAAAATCATCCAAAGAAGAGAGAAAGATGACTTGCAAACATAAAAATAAAAGACGCTGTAAAAATGATGTGCGAAACGCAAAATAATACTTGATATATTTTAGAAAATCAACAGCAAACAAAGCCATCAAAACCCAAGTATGTGAGGACAAAAATCATACAATGACAAACAACATAAGAAATATGTTATATGGAGAAAAAAAGGAATATGCTCCCACCTTTTTTCCTGTATTTTTTTTAATTTTTTTAAAATAAAACTTAGTGTAATTTAGATCAAAATATATCATCATAATATTAATCAAAATTCGACTTAATATGAGACTTCTATCCCCTCCATCAAGACTGTCAAATTTTGACGGTCTCAGAATTGCTGAAATTGACACCCACCATATGGAAGTGTTAGAAACGTTTGTTTTGCACGAACTTTGAAGCACGTAGTCTGCTTATTATTCTAAGTAAATCCTTTCAGATTTCATTTAAAAAATTATGGAAAAAGATGAAGCATACTCATTTAACCCATATTATATACCAAAAGATGGATTGCTTAAGAAAATAATCTAAATATGAACTCATTTATATATAGTGGATATATGCACCGACTTTGTTTAGAAAACAAATGGAGGAGAAGACTTATAAACTCAAATTCATCAACCAAAATCATAAAAAAAAGGCTTGGAGGGGTAATCTTCCTATAAAATATTAAAACCATAACATCCTACATTAGAAACCAAAATATTTGCTAGAGACAATAGCTTATAAAAGGTACATTATATAAAATCTAAAAATGAGGCTCATATGTCATAAATTAATGAAGCAACTATGTGTATGTATAGATACCACGAAGACATCAATCCGCAAAGAATACATGATTGTGAATATGGAAAATCACCGCCAGTAACTAACAAATGACTTCAATTGATATAAACATTCAACATACTATATGCAATAATAGAATCATTTTAGTACTACCTCAATTATTGAAATAAAAACGAAATCCCTCCCTATATGTCATCTCTTCTATCTATGTATATCCAAACCATTTTATCCAACTACCAGCGTGCCTTCAGACAATGGGAAAGTATGAATATATAGTCACATGCCCACAAAGAGGAAATTGGCTTCAAATACAGATAAAAGTGGACCTTTTTAAAATAATTATTAAAATACTCAATTTTAATTATAAGCAGTAGATTTGGAAAATTAAAAAAGTAACCATCTATCGATACCTGAGGTGTCGATTAGAGCTGCAGTTGTCAAATCAGCACTTCAGACGTCGGTTTGGGCTTAATCTATTCAACTATTTTGCATTATATATTTTGAGATTATTACACTTATTATCCCTTAAAATTTTCTAATAACATCATATTCCTAATTCAAGTATGTCTTATTAGGTTCAAACATAACTTTATTCGTCATAATAATTCTCTAACCTCACATTTGACCTTCGTCTGGTTTGAAAGTATGACAAGGTACTATAAATTGGACAATTGCAATCCAAATGATATTAGTCCCTCTCATTCAGACAACACTCTTACACCCCTAATTAAGAATGGATGTTATGCATATTTCAAAGATGTTATATCTTCGGATTAAATTGCATTTTTATGAATTCTTACCAATTCTCAAAATGATGTGAATATAGAAATAGCGTGATATTATTCGATTTATGTGGATGTATTTTTTTCAAATTAAGTACTAAATTTCATACATCTCATAAAAAACTCTACCATTTATAATATAAATAATCAATAAAAAATAAATATCAAAGCAATGATTGTGCCATATTCATAAACTAAACATTTCGTATTATAACATTAAAAAAACAGATAGTTTATCAAAATCATATAAGTTTTACAATTTTCCAAGAAAAAATTTAAAAATAGGTTACAAAATTCTATGATATCCATTTTCTAAAAATTCCTCTTAGACCTCCTTCATCTCCTCGATCGTTTCCTTCACTATTGCATCACGTCATCTTGTGACTATCTTCGCGTTTTGTTCTTTTTGCCTGCTTCTTGATAGTTCGTTCTTTATGCTTTGATACATACACCAAGAGGATGTGACTTAGATAAAGTGTTCCTTTGTAGGATCAGCTAGTTGAATAAATTGATCTCTTATGCTTCTCGCATTTGTTGACAGTTGCAGTGGATCTGAATGTATAGGCTCATTGATCCTTAATCTTACTGATAGTAGACGAGGCGACTCTAGAAGCTGCTACAGTATTATTGTGAAAGTAACAAAGAATTGTCTTGCAAACTCGGTTGCCTCAGTTTGACAAACCATGGCAAATATCTCAAGATTGAAGACCTTCTGTATTGTATTGAGTTACTTGTGTGAGCTCGGAGAGCCTAGAGTCAAATTGACTTGGAGGATCATTATATAAACGATCCAGCAAATTGTAATTGATCCAAGCGTCAAAAAGTCATTTAAGTATGAAATAATTACGTTATATTAATCAAAGATCTAAAAAATAAAAAAAAACTAAATTTGAATATTTTTATAATGAAACAAAAAATTATTATAATATGAAGTTTCATGAAATATTGATTATAGTAATCAAAGATCTAAAAAAAAGTAAAAAACCTAAATTGAATATTTGATAATAAAACAAAGAAATTACTATAACATGAAGTCGTAAAAAACCTAAATTAAATATTTGATAATGAAACAAAGAAATTACTATAACATGAAGTCCCAAAAGGTAGTTGACCTGACAATTTTTATCCCCTAAATCTATCCCCTAAATCCAACATAGTACGTACCTAAAAGATTTTGATTATATTTAATATATAAAGGGAAAAATATAGATATAGGATAGTAAAACCTAAAGGGATAAATAAAGCTACCCCCACCTTTATTTTTCCGTAATTTTAAAATAAACTCTTATACCCTACCTATAGAACAGGTAATTTTAACCGTGTAAACATTACTATAATCAACTTGTTATATATGAAAGGCATACGAGTCTTTATTTCTGACGAAATTAAAATGACATATTAAAATGACATATAGATGAATATACATTGTGATATTTTTGCAAAAAAAAATAAAAAAATGCACAAAGTAGAAACAACCAACAACCAACATTGGTGATGTTATTTTATAAATAATTAAAAATACACAAAAATGAGACAAGAGGAAGAAAGCAACCCCACTGAACCCAAAATTAAACTAGATAATCAGACAATGAAATTATTAAAGTTTAAAGTCTCAAATGTTGTTCACCAACCCCATTGAACCCAAAATTAAACTGAATTATTAGATAATCAGACAGAAATTATTGCAGAATGACGTCTCACATTGAATGCCTTTATTTTTCCGTAATTTTAAAATAAACTCTTATACCCTACCTATAGAACAGGTAATTTTAACTGTGTAAACATTACTATAATAACTTGTTATATATGAAAGGCATACGAGTCTTTATTTCTGACGAAATTAAAATGACATATTAAAATGACATATAGATGAATATACATTGTGATATTTTTGCAAAAAAAAATAAAAAAAATGCACAAAGTAGAAACAACCAACAACCAACATTGGTGATGTTATTTTATAAATAATTAAAAATACACAAAAATGAGACAAGAGGAAGAAAGCAACCCCACTGAACCCAAAATTAAACTGAATTACTAGATAATCAGACAATGAAATTATTAAAGTTTAAAGTCTCAAATGTTGTTCACCAACCCCATTGAACCCAAAATTAAACAGAATTATTAGATAATCAGACAGAAATTATTGCAGAATGACGTCTCACATGTTGTGTATCTAAATATTTAGATTATATTCAATGCCTACAAAATTTAAAACTAAATCAAATTATTGAGCTCATAACGAACGAAGAAAAATTGATTATACAATTCACAGCAAAAAACACCAATCAGTATAGCACCATATTCCACGGTAATAATGGAACAGCCCCTTTTCCTCATAGTGCAGATAAGGGGAATGGCCAACTGGAATAGATGACAGCTTGCGCTCAAGAGATTAGCATACAAAGGATGGGTATCGATTGGTGATCAGCTTGCACTGATTTCATGGTGCGGTAGACAAATAGATCTGGAGAAGGGAGAGTGCTCCGCTTAAACAAGTGGTGGGACCTCTCCAGATGATCTTATGCAAGAACTCGAGATATTTTGATATTTGCAAGATCCACAATTTGAAAGTTTCGATCACAAACGTGGTGCTTGGACGCCAGCAACATCCTGCTTGTGTTGTAGATCTTACTAATCTAGATGACGACATCAAGTACATGAGACACACTTCCAGCTATTGCCCAACTTCGAACTTAAGAACTTTCGTTGGAAAGACATCAGGTAGAGGTGCAGTGGCAGACCTCTTTTTTCTGAAGAATCCTGCGAATTTTATCGAGATTGAAGGGCAAAAGCATCAAAATTTAACATTTTCCATCCAAAATAACGGAGAAATGGATCAAAGTGAATACAGATTATATCATACAATGGTTAACAACCATTCAAGCATCTATTTGTACTTGCAAATTATAGAATATTCAGCACTTGATTATTGACCAGCCTTTCTCCTACAAGGTCTTCAACCCAGTAAGTTAATACCACTCATAACCAAAGAGACGGGTTACCATTGATTCGTGAACACCAGTCGAAAAATATTCACCTGCACTTCGTGGATGAGATACACTTCACAACAATTTTCGAGAAAACGGGACCATCGGTCAGAATGCAAGACAAACGGCAGAATGTTTTAAGTTATAAAAAAACAGTAAAAATAGTTCCTGCAGTTAACACTGCAGATAATAAAAAGGACATAGATCAATGTTCAAAATAAACTTGCTTAAAAATTGACGAAATCGGTCCAAAAGTGGCAATATTAACAAGATCCTTGAATGTGCAGAACAAAAGTTACGACGACAAGGAGGAATAATAAAAATATTATAAATGGCAACGTAATAATGAAAGAGAACTTTGGCTCCAAAAAATTTCACCAGACCACACGTTGGTGAAGAAGCAGAAACAACTCTTCCACAAGGAAGCAGAATCTCCAGAAACATCAAAGCAGCGGCATCCAGGACCATACTAAACAAGCAAGCAGCAACTTCCACCATCGACCTCTTCAGCAGATGTGCTAACAGAAATGTTTTGAAGATATAAAAGCAAACGACAACATTAATACTACAATTCATGTACTTTGACATCTCTAAAATGTTGGTATCTTTCTACATTTCAAGACGAGAATCCCATCACATGATATACTGTACAAGATTTTGTAAAATTATCCAGCAGAAGAAATACTATTTGCCGAATAAAATAAGACAATACCTCGCAACAAGATATCAAGGTTGCACTTGAGAATAAAATTGACTACATCAAACGGCGTTAGGTGTTAGCGTTAAGCAAGGCGTTAGGTGTTAGCGATAAGCAGCCGACAGCCAAAAATAACCAACACGAATTTGAGATAAATCCATCAAACAACACTACTTAGAATTGGGGTGAAAGCTTCAACAATTATTTTTAAAATGGAAAAAATTGAAGAAAAAAAAGAACGAAACTGCACAGAAACAACAACAATTACAAGTTAATGAGAATAGCATCATACCAGCTCCGATAGGTCATATGTCAAGAATGGTAGAGAGCACGATGTCGTGTGAAGTTAGCAGCCTTACCTCGCAAATCGTTCGAAATTTCCAACGTGGAAGGTAAAGGTGGCAAAAATGAGAAACAAAGCAAGGCGACACAGCGGGAAGGAGAAGCCCCGGGCGCTGTTAAAAATCCCGTGCGGCCCTCCCCCACGGGCAAAAAAACCATGTTTTTTTATTAGGGTTTCAGCGGCCTGCCAAGCGAGCGCACCCGACATGGCAAAGGCCCTTTCGTCGATACATCCCATCGTGGAATATCAACCCCCCACAACAAATTTCCTCCTAAACTACTCTACACATCGTCAAAGATACAGCACAAGATCTAACAGAACAAACACCTAAGGCCGACTGGAATCGTAAGATTGCAGAAAAGAGCACTCAGATCGGAAGCGGTCTAGATGGAAATCGAATACCAACCACACAGACGGATCGCTTGCACAAACACTGCCGCCGATCCACAGGTTTACCTACAAAACAGATCACAGGGAACTCAAAGGAACGAAATCGAGTACAAATTAAGCCGCTAATAAACAAATTAAAACTTTCTAAGAACGTGATCCAGAGCTCCAGCCCGCAATCGTGAACAGGAAGACGGATTGGGCACCGATTTGGCGACCGGCTAATCAAAGGAAAGGACAACGGCTGGGGCTCGAGGGATGGGAGCAGAGGTATGGAGGAACCCTAGCTATATAGAGAGGCAGGGACAAACTGACGGCTGGGATTAAGCGGGTCAGAAAAGAGGACGGCTTTGATATGGACACGTGGAGCGGGAAGGAACGTAGTTTCTGACGAGGCTGGTTTTGGGGATAAGAACGAAGACTCGGTGGGACGTTGTTGTCATTATTGCGTGGCTTGCACGCATTAGGTGAGGGTGATAGGGGAGATATCTATTGACGCGTTGTGTAAATAATTTGATTTTTAAAAAAAAAAACTTATTAATATTAAATTATTGGGTAAATGGGACATGGGAGATATCACATGTAAGCCCATTCTCGACTTGCAACTTTTCTAATGTAAGAAATCTAGGTAGTATGCCCACTCTTGGCGGCAAAACAAAGATAATTGAAAATTATTATATATATGTACTACATAAAAGATTAAAAAAGATGAGAAATAATAAGTTACGTTTGTATTGGCAATAAAAATTATTATTACTAAAATTTAGAATATTTTAAAAAAATTTATTAATAAAATATTTATATAAGTATAATTGTATCATTATCATATTCATATTCATATTCATAAGGTAATTTGTATTTTATTATGTATTAAATTATTTATATATACAAATTTAAGTTTGATTTAAATTATTTATTAACTAGTATTGTATTTCACAATTATTTTAATTTAAAATATTTCTAAATTATTATTGTATTTCACAATTTTTACATCACATATAATATGATTTAATTTGATTATAATAATAAAATATATACATGTACTTTTACCTACATTGATTATAAAATCTGAATTTAAAAAAATAAAAAAATTGTAATCAATTTTTACATCACATAAAAATATGATTTAATTTTAGTATTAATAAAATATATACATCACATAAAAATATGATTTAATTTTAGTATTAATAAAATATATACATGTGTTTTTATCTACATTGATTACAAAATATGCATTTGATTAAATTATTAAGTATGAAAAATTTTGTAACTTTATATGACTTAAAAGATTTATTAGGGAAGAGAAAAAGATGAGAAAAGGAGTAGGAGGGGAGGAGCTAGAGGGAGAGAAACATAAACAGGGGGGAAAGAGAAAAATATGAGAAAAGGAGAAAGAGTGGGAGGGGAGAAGTTAGAGGGAGAGAAGAATAGAGAAAGGGGAAGAGATGGGTGCATTTGAAAGAGAACAGAGAGAAATGGAGAGGGGAGAGTGAGTGGAGAGGGAGAAGGGGTGAATAAAGGAAAGAAGGGACAGATGGGAAAAACTTGGTATAGTAAGGTATATAGATATAGATATACGAGGAGCTTGCATTAAAGTGTACGTAACTTTATATAAACCGACACTTATATCTTTTACATTTTTTACTATTTTGAAAAATATCACCATATATACTCATCTATATATCCCTCTAATATGCCATTTAAATTTTTCAAAAACAGAGACTCGTGTAACCTCCATCTAGAACAGATCAATTACAGCAATTCAAATACCGATAAAATTACTTGTTCTAAATGGAGGTCATAAAAGTCACTATTTCCGACGAAATTCAAATGGTATATTGGAGGGATATAAAGGATATATAGATGAATATATATGAAAATATTTTTTCAAAAAAGTAAAAAATGTGGAAGATATAAATCCGAATGCATTTAAGTTACATACACCTCGGTGCAAGCTCCCCATCCACGAATATTTCTCGAAAATCAACAATTTAATCAATCACTTAACAATGATATTGTTAATAGCAATAGAGTTAAAACTGATTTTGTTACAATTGAAAGATCAATACTGAAATAAAATAAATAGATAACGACCACATGTAATTTACATTGGTTGAGGTTAAACAAGTAGAAGAGGTCCAACCTTTTTTCTCCAATTTTAATAAAAGCAATCAACCCTCCGCACCAAACCTTACTCAACGATCAATTCCTTTTTTTCACACCCACTTTCCTCACGTGTTTACTTTTAAAGCTACATGAATCGAAATATTATTGCTACAAGATTTAAATTTTGCAATTTTTAAATAGCATAAAAAACAACTTTTGCCATGTAATTTGAGAAAATAACTTCATCTGGAATATTATTTAAATATAATTATTTCTTTGTAAAGTGAGAAATTACTATATCTAACGTTTTAGCCAAAAAATAAATTTGTAATAATTTTTACAAAATTAGTTATCCAAATATATCAATTTACTTAAGCTTAAATATATTATTAAATTATAAATTCTAAAACATTATTCCGAAACATATTATAAATTCTAAAACATTCTTTAGAAACATGTAATGTGCTTGCTTTCGAGAAGAGAAGAGTTGTTATGGAGTTTTTATTGCAGGCAGACTTCTAGACTTCTGTATCAAAAAGCATATCTAAATTCTCATGAAATTGATGGTTAACCCATTCTGTAACAATGGTAAAAATTTAACATTTGTAAGAAATTTGAAAGCTTGACCGACATTATACAAATATGGAGAGGCATGATGTATTTATTTACCTTAAATAAAAACAAAGCATAATAAAATAAAAGAAATTTAACTTTAAAAAAAGGAATGTCCAATACCAAATTAACCATAAATTCTCAAGAAATTGATGGTTAACCCATTCTGTAACAATGGTAAAAATTTAACATTTGTAAGAAATTTGAAAGCTTGACCGACATTATACAAAAATGGAGAGGCATGATGTATTTATTTACCTTAGATAAAAACAAAGCACAATGAAAAAAAAGAAATTTAACTTTAAAAAAGGAATATCCAATACCAAAATAACCGAGTTCTAGCGCTGTGCTTTTCCAATGAGTTAAATAGAAGGGAAGCACGATCCGAGTTCTAGCGCTGTACTTTTATTTTTGGGTAAATTATAATTTGAGTCCCCATCTATAGGTCTGATCTCAGAATGGGTCCCGATCTTTAAATTGCAACGATTCGGATCCCAAGACCATTTAAGAAATGAAAATTTTAGAGTTAATGACGAATATGCCCTTGTTGGGAAGAGAATGAGGGGTGGGTTCCAACTTTTAAACAAGGATATACTCATCATTAGCCTCAAAAAGTTCCCTACATTAATGACACTGGGACCCGAATCGTTACAATTTAAAGATCAAGACCCATTCTGAGATCGGACCCATAAATGGAAATCAAAATTGTAATTTACCCTTTATTTTTAAAATATTTATCACACTATCCCTATAATATTCGATTCGAATTTTGAATGAAAAAAAAAACACTTTATGACCTTGATTCAAACAATTCTATTCTAAAGATAACAGAATTGACAAAAATAACATATCAGATCGTATCAGAATTGATAAAAAGGACACAAAAACAGTATCTCTTTTTTCAGGCGAGATAAAAATGACATAATATAAAGATATAATGATAAATTTTTTAAAAATCAAAAACAAAAAAACAGACGAAATTAGGTGAGGGAAGCCACGAAGCCATCCCGACAGCCCCATTTTATCCTTTTCCAATTGAATCAAATTGCTAATCGATTAATTCAGCATATAAATCAGATTAGGTAAAAAGCCTTTTTAATGAGAAGAATACAGTAGAAAACGTTTCAGGAAAAAGCAATGGATAAAAACCCACTGTCAAATGAATTTTCGTAACAACGCAATAAAAACAATGTTAAACAGGATTTTTATAATTACGAATGATGTGGTGAAAAAAATGAACTTCAGGTTGATCAAGAATAAATTTCTATGCTGGCTCAAGATAAGAAATCCCTTCCCTCCTCCTTTGCCCGGGCTTGGGACCGGCAAGCAGCATTACACTACTGGCGGAGTTGAAGGGAGTGATGAATCAAAGCTACCTAAAAGTTAATTCCTAAAGCCTGTGGTATGGATGACAAAAAAAGAAAAACAAAGTCGCACAATAAAGTATAAATCGGGACTGAGAAAACCACTTTTAATTCCTAAAGCCTGTTTAGTTAGAGAATAAACCTTGAAATAAGAGGCCAATTCTCCTTCCAACAAGGTTCGCAGTGATACGACTATTCCTCAGAATAAACCCGTATTTCCCTTATTCTCCAGCATTATTCCTGTTTATTCTCCTACCGGAGAAAACCACGTACAGTGAAATTTATTCTCCTAAAGTGGTACTCCCCTTGAATCACAAGGCTAGGCAATTAACAGAACTAATTGAACCAATTCTACGCTATATTACTCAATTGACAGGAGTAGATCAACACAGTTCCCACGCTATATTCCTCAATTCTACGTTGATCATTTCTAAAGACGGTTTTGTAGCAAATAATTGAACCATATAGCCTGAAGTTTCTCACGGAATTGGATAATAACAACCAAAGTTCAAAATATAATTACAACCTACAGCCTAAGAACAGAAAGGGCTAGCGTCTGTAACGGTGCAGCGGAGATGAGAACGGTCACAACAAGGAAAATCGAGACACAAAGAGCAGGGGGGCCAATATTATTATTATCTATAACTCAGCGAGCAGATTTCGAGCAGATTTCGATATTAATAAAAAGAATAATCAGAAGAAGAATAGAATAATACTAATCGCCATAAATTAAACAAAAAGAACGAATGATTAGAGCTTCTCAGTTAGAATAGTATTAAGTAAAAAGAACATGTACAAAAACAGAAGCTACAACACGTTAAAGAAAATTCCTCACCATCAGAAAAAAGAAAATTCTGCATTAACAATATAGACTGGCGAACCAAAAAAACTAGCGATGAATTGACAACAATGAAACTCCATCCTTCATCAATAATTTAAAGAAGGAAGAAATCTAAAGAACTTGGGTATGCCCGCTTTATGGTCCCATAACGAGAGAAGAAAAATATCAGCGCAGTCAAACTTTGGATGCTTTCAGTCCATTGTCTCCTCCCAGACAAAAAAGTGAAGAAACACATCTTCACATTCGAACTTGAGAGCAAACGAACTAGGGTACATTAGCTTCATGGACCCATAAGAGGAGAAGATACATATCTCCGTATGCAAACGAACTTGGGTAGAGATGGCAGAAGCTCCAGCAGTATGGAAGAAGTCCTAGCAGTAAGAAAGACAATCTTCATTTGGAAGAAGCTCCAGCAGCAGCAACTACAGCACTAAGAACGCTCCCTCCGGATCCGCTAACAGCAACAATTACAAGATAAAAACTAGAACTACAGCCTTTACAACCCTAAAGGTACTTGCAACAGCACTACAAGCGGTGTAGCTTATAATATTCTCTCTCTCAACTGGGTGACAACAGACAGTACAAATGCAGGCCCTTTGATATATGTTCGGGAGTCATAATTGTAAGCATATACAAGTACTAAGTACCTTGATGGGAACTAAAAGAAAAAAAGACACCTTCAGGAGTCACAATTGCAAGGATAATCTTTCAATAATAGAGGAAAGAGTTTTACTCGAAACCATCAGAGGCCAAGAAATACAACAAAATGAATTTTAATATTCTGAGTGCTACTGAGGAAGATCCATAGGATGATGATATGTGAGGTAAATATTGGTAAATAAAAAACATTAACGACATCTTGGGGAAAGGTCAATACCAGGATATAAAATCTGCAGCATATTCTCGACAACTAGCATGTCAGGCAACCACACATGAAAATTCTAATAGTTAAACGTTCCATGGATGATTTGCGTAGAAACGATAATATAGTGTAATTTCGAGCTATACCTCAGCATGTTGTTCGAAGTTTCCGGCAAGAGATGAAACGGTCGTGTGATGTTGGAAGTGTAGACGGTCGTGTGAAGTGGACAGCGTAGCAGCAGGCAGCGAAGAAGAGAGACACAGGCAAAGAGACACGACTAAGGGATGGAGAGACCCCGGGCACTAATAAAAGGTCCCGTGCGGCCCTCCCCCCGGGCAAAAATCTATCTTTTTTATTAGGGTATCTGCGGCCTGCCAAGCGAGCGCACCCGTCATGGCAAAGGCCATTTCGCTGATACAACCCCCTCTTGACACTAACCTCCCCCTACAGATCCTCGCAAACTACAGATCAGCAACCCCCTCCAACGACATGGTACACGATCTAACAGAAGAAACCCTCAGAACACCGCGAATCGGCGAACCTCTTAAAAGACGGCTCGAATAAATTGGGAACTCGAGGAAATTCCAACAAGAACCGCAGCGACGGATTGCCTGCTCCAAACAGCGGCACCGAACCACGAATCCACCTGCAAACAGATCAAAAGGACCACAAAAGAACGAAATCGAGGAAACTGGAACGCTAATACGCAATTCAAAGCTTCATAAGAAGTAGATCTGGGGATCGCGGCCACGATCGTGAACGGATCTACGCTTCGAAGGCGAAACTCGAACGAAGAGGAGCCTTTGCATCAAGGGCAGATGGAGATGTTAGAAGGACGCCGTCTAGGGCTTCCAGGATGAGGAAATACCTCTGGGGGATCCTAGCTATATAGAGGGGTGATGAGTGAGATTGACGGCTCGGATTAAGCGGTTCGGAAGCTTGGACGGTTTGGATCCTGAAACGTGGTGAAGGGAGGAACGTACGTTGTGGAGACTGGTTTCGGAGGGTGGAAAGAAAGAATCGGTGGGCGAGAGGTTGGACGTCATCGATGGCATCGCTGTCAACACAGGCTGGCGCGCATTATTGCGTGGTACGCACGCCACACACCGGGTCCCATGGAGCGGGGATAAGCATAACGCTCCTTCGGACGCGTTGCGCGAAATTTCAATTCACGTTATTGTTTGGAAACTACACTTTCAAAGTTGGGAGGGTGATTACGTATTAGTTCCTCATCTATAAATCCAATTACAAAACAAGTCTCCACCTTTTCAAAAATAACAATCATTTAAATGGATTTTATCACTTGTGCCCCTCCGAGATATCGCAATATCAGTTATACCCCTATCTTTTTGGTAATATCAGTTGTGCCTCTAATTTCTTGCTCCGTCACCAGTTGTGTCCTTCCGTCAGATTGACCGTCAAAAAATTAAAATAACCATGGTTTATTCAAACCATGGTGTGGTTAAGAAGGGTATTATGGTCCATACCCTTCTTCATCTTCTTCCTCCTCCATTTGCTCTTCTTTCTTCTCTTCATAATTTCTCTCTCTTACTAACACCTTCATGCATCCGTCGAATCTCTAAAATTTTTATATTTCCACGGACATATCATTCGTTACGGATCAAACGATGAATTTTATTGAATTTTTGGATGATTTTTTATGAATCAATTAGTCAAAAATTTATCAAAATTTAACAAAAAAACACAACTCAGTTCCAGCCACAGACGGAGGAGGGCGGAAGGGGGGCACGGGGGAGGGGGAGGCGTAGGGAGCGGGGGCGGCGGGGCGACCTGGGGGCAGGGGCGGCGGGGCGACCTGGGGGCAGGGGCGGCGGGGCGACCTGGGGGCAGGGGCGGCGGGGCGACCTGGGGGCGGGGGCGGGGGGGGAGGTGCGGAGGGCGAGGGCGACGGGGGGAGGGGGTGTGGGGGCGGAGGGGGGATGCGCAGGGGTGAGGGCGACGGGGGGAAGGGTTGTGGGGGGCGGAGGTGGGAGGTGCGGGGGTGAGGGCGACGGGGGGAGGCGGTGTGGGGGGCGGAGGGGGGGAGGTGCAGGGCTGAGGGCGACGGGGGGAAGGGCTGTGGGGGGTGGTGGTGGGAGGTGCGGGGGTGAGGGCGACGGGGGGAGGCGGTGTGGACGACGGTGGGGGGAGGCAGGCATGGGCTGACCGAGGGGCGGCAGGGCTAGGGGGCGCAGGGGGAGACCAGTCAGGGGGCTCATGGGTCGCAGGGGAGGAGGGCAGTGGACGCAGGGGTCGTGGGGGCAGTGGGAGTTGCGGTGGGTGGAGGGAGGTGCTGGGAGGCGGAGGTGTGGGGGCGGTGGGGGAGGCAGCTGCGGCGGGTGGAGGGAGGTGCTGGGAGGCGGAGGCGTGAGGGGCGGAGGAGGAGGATGGGGGCGAAGGCGAGGCACGTGGGCGGAGCTGGGGGCTCGAGGGCGGCTGCAGGAGAGCTCCAGGAGGAGGAGGGAGGAGCTGTGGAGGAGGAAGAGAATGCATGAAGAGGAGGAGGAAGAGGAAGAAGATGGGAGAGGAGGAAGAGAAGGGAGGAAGAAGACGGGGGTGGAAGATGACTTTTTACTCCATTTTTTTAAATTTAATTCCATCTATGTCCTTGATGTTAACGGTCGTTTGTGTTGGTTATGGACGGTCACTAACCCGAGGGGCACAAGCGATAGATTAGCAAGAAGTGAGGGGCACAACTGATATTACCATAAAGATAGGGGCATAACTGAAATTGCGAGATCTCGGATGGGCACAAGTGATAAAATCCCATCATTAAAATAATATAGCAGTGGGACGAAGTTACATGTCCGCTTCTTTCCCCACGTAGCAGAACATATCCCGCGAGATCAAGGTTTAAAATTCAGGTCGGGTGTTTGAATCGATGTCATGTTTATTTTGGTTTGATTGGTTGAACCATTGATCATATAAATTAAGAAAAAAATCTGACGGATTGTTTTATAAAGGTTGGAACGGTTCTATGAATCGTGCAAAATCGATCTTATTATTTCAATTACAAAATATACATATAGTCAAATGTGCTTTCATTTAATAAATTTGTATCATATAATAAGATTTATCATGTTATTTAGAAATCAAGATCACTCCTTTAGATACGAGCTTTCATAAAATAAACAAATATTATTTCCATAGTTTTTTGTATTAAAAGCAGTGATACCATAATTCATTCCAAAATTCTTCTTCGGTCAAACTTTCACATCTTCTCTCATCTCTTGATGTCCAAAATACAGATATTTATGAAAAATATATGAACTAGGGGCTGTTCGTTTGGTGAATAAGGGGAGTGGAATAAGAGGAATAAGGGGACATTTTCCTCCCAACACGGTTCCCCGTGGTACGACTATTCCCCATTATTTCATCTTATTTCACTCTTATTCCTATCTTTATCCACCTTACCTACCTTTATTTCACCTTATTCTCCTTATTCCTATCCTTCAGCCGAACAAAAAATAAACCCTTATTCTCCTTATTCGCAATCCTTATTCCTGCTTATTCCTGAACCGAACGGGCCCCTAATGTATTTTCAATGTGTACAAATTCTGAAATAATAAGCAGTTGTGTTCATTTTCATTTTCTATGGTATTTTCTTTTTAGCGTGGGTTGCGTGAATGATAAAAGATATGTAACGGGTGTTAATGGGATTATGGGAGAGAATCAGAGATTAAAGATAAAGGAAAGGGATATCTCTCAATTTTTATTTTACTTTTTTAACATTCAAATTCGATGGTCATTCATGTATGGTTAGATGGGAGAGACTTTAAGATAAGGAAAACTTTTAGCATTGATTGTGTTACCTTTTTGTCAAATCGATTTAACAATGATTCAAAATTTTTCTTCTTAAATTACTAAAATCGATATCGACCGGAAAATAGTTGGTCCAAGGTTGGATTGGTCCAAGGTTGGATCGATCCAACTGGCATGTCCAGTATGGGTTTTAAAACCATGCCCGAAAGTCTTGATCCTCTCCTCAATTTTAGTCTGATTAAGATACATTAATGTGAATCACTGAGAAGAGGAGTATATGCACTAACAACGAAGGAATAAGGAGGCTCATGGGATGCATCAACACTGCATGAAGAGAACAGGGATCATGGATGTGTCATTGCTAGATGAGAATGGGGCTCGTAGGGTGCGTTGCCTCTATAAGAGAACCGTCCCTCCTCATTCAAGGAGGGGACCATTACGACCGTCTCCTTCAACGTCCAAAACACAATGGTTATGATGGGACGGGCATAGAAAGCTTTAACAGATGGTTAAGACCGTTACCTCTAAGTCCATCTCGCTCCCAACTTAGCCAATAAGGCTCCCTATCTTGAGGGGACAATCACGACCGTCTCCTCTAGTTATTCAAGCAGATGATTAGCCTACCATCCCTTTGTGTTCATATATTAAAAAAATAAATTGTAACTACTAGCATTAAATCATGTATAACATGAATTTGCTATACATATTTTTTCCCTCTCTGTCGCTAAACATCACTCCCCAACTCATCGCTTTCTTCTTCATTTTCATCGGCTTCGACACGTTGTGGAGGTGATATCGGTGCAACCTGTCCTTGTAGCTCATGAATGTACAACAAGAGAATGACCATATCGCTACGCATCTTCTGTATCTCTTCATCTTGCATCAACATCCTCCCCCCACCCCCCACACCCACCCCTCTGAGTTCATTGTGGCGATGAACGAGAGCCGGTAGAACATGTTACATACCACGCGCATAGTTTAGCTCATGTCTGCCGCGTCGAACATGTTTGGATATTTCTAGACTTGGCATTTGCGGGAAGGCGTCATCAGGAGATAACGGTGCCTAACTTGTGCTTATGTTATATATGGAGTCGGTTGCAGTGAGTTTAGTCATTTCCTCATATACGTTTATTAAAAGATAAGCAAATAAAATGAGATATTAGAAAATTATATATGTTTAATAAATTAATATTTATATGTTAACAACGTGAATTGTCTGAGCATCCCCCCATCGACTTTTAGACAACTCTAATTAGGGGTGTACATGGTTTAAAGTGGATCAAATTCTGGCTTAATTCAAGTTCAATCCAACTTTAATGGATTTTAACTTTTTCAAATTTGATTCAATCCATCACACATATAATTCAATCTAATCTATTGGATTACAGATTGCGTCGGATTGGATGGGATTTTTATACTTATATTTTTCTAGTCACTAGCCCGCCCTCATATTTGTACTTTGTAGTATAGTACTCTCAACATTTGATTTATGGCTAAAAAATTAATAGTATGAAGATATATAAAAAAAAGAACATTTGAAGATTATGCAATCAAACTATTTTTGAAGAAATACATAATCCATTATAAGAAGTTGAAGGCTGCATAATCGAAGTAAATGATTATATTGAATTTTGATTTTAAGTTTCTTTGTATATATGGTGCCCGGGTATGTTTTTTAAAATTGATTTCCAACAAATGATTCAAATAAAGATATTAAATAAGGACTACATAACTTAAATTAAAAATATGGTGTATGTGTGAAAGAGACGTTGAATATCCCTTGTTAATTGTCATTTTTGTGTTATATCATGGGAATCAACAATCAATCAAATATAACAAGAAAATAATTCAATTAATTCAATATGACAATTATTTATTTTATTTGGACAATTCCTAAGGTCGAACTCGGAGATGTGATATGAGGGTCTATGATAAATTTTTCAGACAATTCAGAGTTAGGTCTTTAAAAGATTATTTTTATGGATTTCTTATTTTTCCAAAGTTTTATTGATTTTTTAAAATAAAAGATGCAGTGAACTTGAAGCAAAATTGATGAATGATTTTTTCTTACAAGAGAATAAATTGTATGCAATATATGGGAGTAAAAAATGCAATATATCGGAGTAAAAAAATGCAATAATTTTTAAAAAATGAATGAAAATGATTGTAAAGAAATGTGATAAAACAATCAGGATAATAATGTGCAGCTTGATTCAATCCCTAAGTCTCGTTAGTTATTTAGCTAATTTTAGAAGATAATGGTTTGATAAATCTCAAATTAATTCTCAAATCAAAGACTCCAATTTCTACAATTTTCCAAGCAATTAAATTAATATCATATAATATATAGCTCAAAGATAATGAGTAATTTCCTTAATTTTAATAATGTTTAAAACTATCTTAAAGTGAATAATCAAATATTATATATGATAGAGAATAGAGAATGGGTAAGCTTCAAAACGACATATATAATTCAAAATTTGGATAACATATGCTCAAAATATCAATGAAACAAGTCTATGGACTGATGATTCTCGTATTCATCATGCTAAAATTGGTCATTTAGGCTATGTCCCCAATCATCCACTTGTAATTAATCATTAAAAGAGCATTATTAGCCATCATACATGTGTGAATAATATCTACATTTCATCATGCATAATTACATTTAAAATCCCCAATGTAAATTAGCCCAAAAAGCCGCTAACTTCTCACATTTTTAGTTAATTCATCCTAACTCCGATTGACCCAAAACCACCTCCATTGTGTAGATATTACTAACCTTATTAAATAAAAAATACAAAAAAATTATTAACCCCAATAAGTGTCAAAATAATCCCAAAGTCAAATTTCACATCTGACAGACTAAAATAAGCATATCTCCCACATACAGTGTCCGATTTTGGTCTACTCACTTTTAAAGTACTCCATTTTCAAATATCTTCAAAACAAGACCAATTTCATAAAATTTGGAGCTCATATGTGAAAGTTGGGTTTTGGGCCTCTTTTGCGCATTTTGACTTTTTTGCTATTTTTGACCTCAGTTTTTAGGACCTTAATTAACTCTTTTAATTTTATTTCTTTTTCCATTTGTATTCTTTGATGAAAGTTTTATTAAGCGAAATGAAAACCCAAATCCAGATCAAAATTGAAATCAAAGAAACTGACCAAGTCCGAGGGTCCGTTGTCGGTCTGTACAAAAGTTGTGCGTTTCTAACTTTTATTTTATTTTCCTATTTTCTTATTTACTAAAAATACAAAAAATTAGATTAATGTGTAAATAATTTTTCTTATATTTTATCGTATTTTTTCTAGATTTTTTATCCTCTCTAAAATCATCAAAAAATACAAAATCTCAAAAATATGGTTTTTCGTACACATGGAAAGTCACCAAAAATACCACTTCTCACAGGTGACCTCTTTTGCTCCCGGGTCCTTCATAAAAGTTGTAGATCTCGTCGAGACGATCAACTTTCGTGAAGAAAATTTTTTGATCCGAGGTCTCTTGCTATTTCTTTTCTAATTTTATTCATCTGAAATTTTGAAATTTTTTTGGGGCGCCACGTGGCAGCCCCTGGGCGTGCCACGTGGCACCCCCACTTGCTCTCTGTCCACTGCCTCCCAGGTCACGTGCCTAGCATGTGACCTCCTCCACCTTCCTCCAGTCGTTCTCCCTTCACCCCCTCCTGTAACGCCCATCGCCGCCCCCCCTCCCCTTCCCGCGGCCGTTGCCCTCTCCCACCATTAACGCCGCCGCCATGCGCGGCCATAACCACCACCTGCGTAACGGCCTTCCATCATCGTCTATAAAGACTCCCCTTCACCGGCCACACAACCCATCCACCTTCCCTGCAGGTGCCGGTGACATCGGCCATCCCTCGCCGGCGCGATCCGCGGTGTTCCCCCACCACGTAGCAGCTGTTACGAAGCTGCACAGCCGCGTCGTGCTCCGCCCACGACCGCCGGCGAAGACAACGAGCGAGCTTCTGCTCCTCGAAATTCAGGCGAATCCCTCCAGCCCCTGTTCCTCCGCCGCGCCTCAGCTCCTTGCCGGCTCTGCTTTGCGCGGTGGCCGCATCTGCTCCAGCCCCTGCTCCTCCGCCTCCTGCTCCGCCCTCAGACACCGTCGCTGCACACGTTCAGCACCTCCGCCTCGACCCGCATCGCCCAGGCCCACCAGCTCCTCCGCCTCCTTGCTCGGCCACCGACCTCCACCCCGAGCACCCTCGCGCGCAGTTGTCGCGCGTTGTACGGCCCCCGCACCTGCTCCAGCATCTCGCGACATCAGCAGCATCGTCATCGACCCGCTCGCCCAGCCACATCGCCGCCTCACAGCCAGCTCCTCACGCCTCTCCGCCGCGTGCGCGACGCTTTCTTCTCCTACCGTACGCCGCCTCGCGCCGCCCCTCCGCTCCGGCCGCCCGACGCTCCTCCCTCGCCACGCGGTCGTCTCCTCCGACCTCCGCCCTCAGCCACGCGCAGGTCCGCACGTCCCCTCCATCTCGGCACCTTCGCGCCTCCGCACCACCCCGGCAACGACCTGTCCTTCCCCATCGCTCGGCCGTGTGTAGGCCGAGCGTTGCCGCTGCTCCGCCAGCCCCTCCACCGCGCAAGCTCGCTCGGCCCTCCGCCTTGCGCCGCCGCTCCGCTCCGGCGAAGGCGCTGGCTCGCCACCGCCTCCTCTCAGTCGGCCCTCGCCGCACAGTCACCGTTGGATCAAGGGCCAACCCTTGATCCAAGGGCCCAAAGGCCGCCACGTGGGCTTCCCCGAGCCAGCCACCGAGCCTCTGGTTCGGAGCATCCGAACCTCGGGCTCGGAAGCCCAAGCCTCTAGGCCCGACCCGAACCACAGGCTCGGGTACCCGAGCCTCTCCTTCGGCCGCCTGAGCCTCCAGCCCCGCACCCGAGCCTCAGAGCGCACGTGCAACGCACGTGCGCCGCTGGGAAAATTGCACGGACACCCCTGGAAGTTCAAGGAATTGCAAAAATACCCCCGCCAGGGGAAAATTTCAGAAAGGCCCCTCAAGTTTTCGTTAGTTACAGATAAGTCCTCCCAGGGACTTTTTGCAAAGAAAACTTTATTTTATTTACATTTTAGTCCATGGAATTTCATTTTATCATATCTTTGTCATACGGACTCCTATTTTAGCATATAATATGTCATTTTGAAGCTATTTTCATGCTCTACAACTTAACATAGCTTGTGAACAGATCTGAGGTCATTTATTGAGAATCATTATTGAGGATATCTATTGGCTTTTGCAGGCGTATTTTGACATATTTGTGCCATCCCTTGAAATATTTGTTGACTTATTTTGCAGGGACTCGTTGGAGTTAAGATATTATTTGAGGACTTATTTTATACAGGGGTTAAATGAAGGAGATTGAGTAGACATATTGACTTGTGGACTGCAAACATCTCTTAAAAATATAATTTGAAGAATTTTGGAGATAAAATTGATTGCAGGAATTCTCCGAGATCTATTCACTCTTATTCGCATTATGAATTAATTTGACACATATTTCTGGATTTGATATCTTCTGATCTGTGATTTATTATAGAGGAAATTGATCATCATTGTTTGGATTGGAATTCTAGATCACAGATCCTGAGCATAAATTCTGTTTATTTTTGCATAGCATTTTCATCGTTGCATTGTGTATTTTCATCAACGCAAAAATTAATCGAGCATTAATTAATTATTTAATTTGATTTAAGACCGCGCAACTAAAAATCTCCGTTCCCTATGTTCGACCTTGGTAAACTTACCAAGTAAAAATATTCCACAACATTCAAAGATTGTGGTATTTTGACGACCGAAATCCGCATCCTATACTACAAATCATCCTTATTAAAGAGGTGGATTTCGCGCTCATCAAATGGCGTCGTTGCCGGGGAACGGTGATTTTTAGGGTTTTAAATCATTTTTTGTGATTAATTTTTGCAAGATTAAATTTTGTGTATTTTTTTCTTCTGCATTTCTCTCTTTCTTCTGTTACTAACCGCAATTTTTCTCTTCGCAGACCTCTGGGAGCTGGATTTCGATATTAATTCAAGGATCTGCTATGAAGACCGAATTTTAATTTTGTGAGAGAGAGCTTGGCATAGGTTTAATTTTTGCAATATTCTCAGGGTCCCTCTCTTTGAACCCTTGTAATTATCAGGACTGGACTCTCTGTGGCTTGACGTAGAATTTAGGAGCACATACGCTAGATTTAGAATTATTTGATTGTGCTCGTAATTTTAAGGCCACACTCTCACTAATTAAACGCACTGTAGATCATTCAACATTAGCCAAAAATTTCAATCAATTCTTCCTGTTAACGAAACTATCTGTTTAGGGCGTTTTTCATCTGTGCATATCATTTAGTGTAAATTTAAAATTCCTTGTCTTGCATCCCGCATGAAGAACGCGAGGATTCACTGTAAGTCCTTCTCTTAAGCATGCATCATTGATTTACGCTTGCATTGGCTTTTTCGATTCTCCCTCCTCGAGTTTTACAACTTAGGAATTAATGGAATTGGGACTGCTCGTTAGGCGTGAATTTCTGTGCTCACATAAACTACAGTGATAACCTTAATTTAAAATCGGGACTGTTAATCAAGGCGACTGTAAATAAATTGACATAAAATTAACCTGTGTTTGGTGGAGAGAAACCCACTCATTGTTTGTAAGGACCAGAACGCACACTTAGGAAATAGCCCAAAACCGAAGTAGTTCATTTAGACTACTGATTTTAAACAATTAGCTACTTTTCAGTGAGGGTCTCGGGTAGCCGTTTACGGTCCGACTTCCCTTAGCAGAGTAGGTGGTTTAGAGGACACCGCGGAAGGCTCCGTCCTCAAGTAACACGGGTAGCCGTTTAAACGGTCCGTACTTACACCTATACTGGTTGAGAGTAGGTGCAACTAGTTGTATGAACTCGGGACAGTCTTTGTAAAATATTTCGGCACCTAACAGCTCTGCTTAATCTGCAAGATTATTTTGTCATTAAATTAAAATTGAAAAGATAAGCGGCCGAACCCTAACATGCCTTCACCAGTGTTGAGTGAGTAAATCGATGTATTTGTTTTGTGTTTGATTTGTGTGCGTGAAAGACTTTGCAATTGCAAGCAAATCGTGGTTCACTGATCAGTCCATTCCTCTTGACAAGATGTCGGCACAGTGGTCTTCTTTCCCGATCTCCACGACCATGTCCTGATATTCTTCTTCTCACTCTCCTCAGGGGAACCTACCATTCAAGTCAAGTTCCCCCCAACCATCATTCTCTGCCCACCCATACATCCCACCCTATGACCACACTTCTTCTTGGACTAGCCCTCTCTCACATTCGGACAATCTTATGGACATAAGAGAGAGATCAGAATTGAGGATAAACAATAGAGTGACCGATATTGACAATAGAACACGATTTCCGGTCACCAGGATCTCACGGCCTCTTGAATTATCCCCTACTCAAGATAACTATCAATTTTCCTTTGACAACCCACGAGAAAACCGAAGTCAAGGAAATACAACTCATGACCAGACCATAATGTTTATGAACAATCAACACTCTACTCGAGGTTACATGCCAGAATCAAGACACATAGAGAATGATTATTCAATCACTAGTCAAGAGATTTTTGAGGATGAGATTGCTCGAATTAATCATAGAGCAGACACTTTAACTATGAGAATATATGATCTCATCCAGTCAATGCAAAATTCAGAAGAAGTGAGGCCACCACCATGCGAACCACTGGATCATCACAATCAGACACAACCACTGACCTCTGACCCCCCCACTGACCATATTATTGAAAATCACAAAAAAATTGAAAAATTCAAAAATTCAAAAATATTGGAAAATTATGAAATGGAAGCATTTTGCAAGAGTCTGATCTTAGAGCTTTCATTAATCAAAGCCATAGAATATGTGCCCGATCTTAAGAGATTTGTGAAGAGTCGACTGAACCCCAAAAAGACGGGCAAGAAACGATCAAGAACTGAATATCATGTCCTATCTATGGCTAGTTCTTTGGTGATGAATCATAAACTCAAAAGCCGCAAAGTCAAGCGGTTGACTCGGGTCACATGTGAAATTGAGGATTCTATATTCACTCATGTTCGGTTAGACGACGACTCTACATTAAACATCCTCCCGAAGTCCGTCTTTAATCAACTTAAATTCGGACAACTCAAAAAGACTAGGGTGATCGTTCAATTACCTGATCGATCTACCAAAAGACCGTGGGGGATCGTTTCTGTCGTCGTAAATTTCCGAGGTAAAGAACATAAGGTGGACTTTACGGTCCTTGACATTGAGCACTCCGGAAGGATGTCTGAGTCTCCTATCATTTTAGGAAAGCCGTTCTTAGCCTTCGCTAAGGCGATCGTCGATTGCGAGACTCGGGAAATCAAATTCCCGAACTCGAACCACAATGAACAAATCCACAATGACACGTCCCGCTCTGAGGAAAACCAATTGGAAACCAACAGTTATGATCAGAAAATAAAGATTTTACATAATCAGACATCTCCGCCTGACACACTGATACAAACCTTAGGAGAGTCACCTAAAAGACTGACTGTTGGACAAACTTCGGATTCTCACCACCCTATCACTGCTCCTAGGAAAAATCATGATTTTGGAGCTTATGAGGAATTGGACCATATTATTGAAGATCAACACGATTATTTGAGTGGTCCAATCTTCGAGTCGGCAGTAATTCATGAGATACTTGAACCATATAAGGAACCGACTCCGGAAACATCCGATGTCACCAAAATTCACGATCATACGAAAATGACATCAACACCCCCAGCCATAAACCACAAAATCTCCAGGAACAATCTCCCTCGACCGAAGCAACGTATGACCCTTCAAGAATTGGTCGACTTTTACGGGGATTCATCTGATGAGGAACTCACGAATGCCACATCGGTTACTCAAGACAGGGAGGTGAAGACTGTCCAACTACCTCCCAATACTTTTCAAGGAAACAAACCGATCAAGAAAGTCACCTTTGACCTTAGACATCAGGTGATTTCTGAAGAGTCCTCGTCCGATCCTGATGTGGTTCATCAGATAAGTGCAATAGGTACAGCTCTGATCCAAGGGCACTTACCTCTGATCGAAAAAAGTTGGAGATCCTCTGCAGACGACTACTATTCTCCTGAGGATGACTCCGACGATGGCTGGTCTTCTTCATCGGCCCCCTCTTCATCACACTCCCCATCTCCATAGTATCTCCCTCCACACTCCCGCAAGAAGGTCCGTCGCAAACCTCCTTGATCTTGTACATCCGCAAATCTACCCGGTCCCCCATCTGTAATTATCCGATTATACTTAGGCTGACCTGAGCCTAAGTATAGGGGGACCACATCCTTTGTTTATACAACACTTCTATTCTTTTGTTTTTAACCCTTCTATATTTAGTACGAGCTATGTCAACATTTCACTTTGTGCCATGGGGACATAGCACAAGCTAAGTATAGGGGGGTGTGTTTGTATATATTTTATCTACTTTATCCATAGCTCGTACTTTAATCGTTTTTATCTAACATCGGGGATGGGTACAAGTAGTGTGTTTAATACTTGTTTTAAAAAAACAACAAAACAACAAAACAAAACAAAAAAACCAACCCAAAAAAAACCTTTTTGCATAAAAAAAACTCATGGTCTTGCATTTCATCAAACATTTCATGCATTCCTTGGTCGATATATTCCTGACACATTCACTATCACTCAAGGCTTGAGGATTTTTTAGGACACTTGATTTCTGAAATCTTGAGATTCTGAGTTAGCCAGCCTTAGTCATTAGGGTTTTTAGAACTTAATAAATCCACACTTCCCTAGTTTGAAAGATTTGAGCGCTATATTGCACTCTTCATCTCTACCTTTAAAGAATATGATCGGCACAAATCACTTCCACAACTGCATTATTGATGAGATGAGTTGAGATATCACTTGAGGAACTAGGACTAGAGATTTGAGTTTAGACCCGATCTGATGATATTCGAGGATGGGATAAAGTTAATGAAGGCTTCAGAAAACCTGAGTGTCAGCAAAAACCTAGCCAGTATGTGAACAAGTTCATATGCTATCTTTTTTGATATTAACCTAAGTGCCAGGGTGTGTTGAAACTTAATAAAAATTGTTGATCAGTGTGCGCCAACTTTTGGTAAAAGCAGTGGAGCTAGCCAAAAAAAAAGAGGAAATAGAAATGTCAAGAAAAGCTCTATCATCCAAAGTCAATTTCAAAATGAGCTTCCACCAATGGCGAGCGCTCCCAAACATTTTCAAAGTGTCCACTTGGACCAAGTGCTAATTAGGACCAAGGAGTCAGGCTGACACCATAAAAGGGCTCTGCATCGTAAGCGATACAAGTCTGGGTGTCGAAGGTATCTTAGATACTCAAAGGAGACACACCCCGGTGTACTCCCAGAAAAACAAGTGCAGACGACTCCAAATTCTCTTGATGGACACATTGATCAACAAAACAAAAATATACTTGTGTTGAGTAAAAGGCACTTGAGAGACCCCTTGTTCCAATATGAGGGAGAGAAAATTAGACACAATCCTTGCCCTCCATCATCTGGCCGTTCATCTACACTTTCAAGTCTGACAAACTAATGAGACGGTTGACTGAAGCAAGAATAAACTTATTCCCTAGTGTTGAGGATTAGGTCTAGAGGAGGATCTGTGGGACTGGAACTTTGAGTGATGCCCCGACTCGACTCTCATGAAATGCAGTACACTTAAGTTCATATCCTTATATATTATATGTACAAACAGAGAGTCTGAAAATTAGAAAAATTGGATTCATTTTGATTAAAGCCTGGTTGAGCTCAGAATTTTAGGGTCGCTCAAATTAAGGGTCTTCCATGAATTAAGCCTTGAAAATTCACATACACAGTCAGGGATGTATTCAACTAAGTCATTCATTCATGCTCGGGGACGAGCATGGTCAAAGTATAGGGGTATGATGAATCTCGTATTCATCATGCTAAAATTGGTCATTTAGGCTCTGTCCCCCATCATCCACTTGTAATTAATCATTAAAAGAGCATTATTAGCCATCATACATGTGTGAATAATATCTGCATTTCATCATGCATAATTGCATTTAAAATCCCCAATGTAAATTAGCCCAAAGAACCTCTAACTTCTCACATTTTTAGTTAATTCATCCTAACTCCGATTAACCCAAAACCACCTCCATTGTGTAGATATTACTAACCTTATTAAATAAAAAATACGAAAAAAATTATTAACTCCAATAAGTGTCAAAATAATCCCAAAGTCAAATTTCACAACTGACAGACTAAAATGAGCATATCTCCCACATACGGTGTCCGATTTTGGTCTACTCACTTTTAAAGTACTCCATTTTCAAATACCTTCAAAACAGACCAATTTCATAAAATTTGGAGCTCATATGTGAAAGTTGGGTTTTGGGCCTCTTTTGCGCATTTTTACTTTTTGCTATTTTTGACCTCAGTTTTTAGGACCTTAATTAACAGTTTTAATTTTATTTCTTTTCCATTTGTGTTCTTTGAAGAAAGTTTTATTAAGCGACATGAAAATCCAAATCCAGATCAAAACTGAAATCAAAGAAACTGACCAAGTCCGAGTGTCCGTTGTCGGTCTGTACAAAAGTTGTGCGTTTCTAACTTTTATTTTATTTTCCTATTTTATTATTTACTAAAAACAAAAAAGTAGATTAATGTGTAAATAATTTTCTTATATTTTATCATATTTTTTCTAGATTTTTTATCCTCTCTAAAACCACCAAAAAAATACAAAATCTCAAAAATAGGGTTTTTCGTACACATGGAAAGCCACCAAAAATACCACTTCTCACAGGTGACCTCTTTTGCTCCCGGATCCTTCATGAAAGTTGTAGATCTCGTCGAGACGATCAACTTTCGTGAAAGAAATTTTTCGATCCGAGGTTTCCTGCTATTTCTTTTCTAATTTTATTCATCTGAAATTTAGAATTTTTTTTTGGGTGCCACGTGGCAGCCCCTGGGCGTGCCACGTGGCACCCCCCACTTGCTCTCTGTCCACTGCCCCCCAGGTCACGTGCCTAGCACGTGACCTCCTCCACCTTCCTCCAGCCGTTCTCCCTTCACCCCCTCCTGTAACGCCCATCGCCGCCCCCCCTCCCCTTCCTGCGGTCGTTGCCCTCTCCCACCATTAACGCCGCCGCCATGCGCCGCCATAACCACCACCTGCGTAACGGCCTTCCATCATCGTCTATAAAGACTCCCCTTCACCGGCCACACAACCCATCCGCCTTCCCTGCAGGTGCCGGTGACAGCGGCCATCCCTCGTCGGCGCGATCCGCGGTGTTCCCCCACCACGTAGGAGCTGTTACGAAGCTGCACAGCCGCGTCGTGCTCCGCCCACGACCACCGGCGAAGACAACGAGCGAGCTTCTGCTCCTCGAAATTCAGGTGAATCCCTCCAGCCCCTGCTCCTCCGCCGCGCCTCAGCTCCTTGGCGGCGCCGCTTTGCGCGGTGGCCGCATCTGCTTCCAGCCCCTGCTCCTCCGCCTCCTGCTCCGCCCTCAGACACCGTCGCTGCACACGTTCAGCACCTCTGCCTCGACCCGCATCGCCCAGGCCCACCAGCTCCTCCGCCTGGTTGCTCGGCCACCGACCTCCACCCTGAGCACCCTCGCGCGCAGTTGTCGCGCGTTGTACGGCCCCCGCACCTGCTCCAGCATCTCGCGACATCAGCAGCATCGTCATCGACCCGCTCGCCCAGCCGCATCGCCGCCTCACAACCAGCTCCTCACGCCTCTCCGCCGCGTGCGCGGCGCTTTCTTCTCCTACCGTACGCCGCCTCGCGCCGCCCCTCCGCTCCGGCCGCCCGACGCTCCTCCCTCGCCACGCGGTCGTCTCCTCCGACCTTCGCCCTCAGCCACGCGCAGGTCCGCACGTCCCCTCCATCTCGGCACCTTCGCGCCTCCGCACCACCCCGGCAACGACCTGCCCTTCCCCATCGCTCGGCCGTGTATCGGCCGAGCGTTGCCGCTGCTCCGCCAGCCCCTCCACCGCACAAGCTCGCTCGGCCCTCCGCCTCGCGCCGCCACTCTGCTCTGGCGAAGGCGCTGGCTCGCCACCGCCTCCTCTCAGCCGGCCCTCGCCGCACAGTCACTGTTGGATCAAGGGCCAACCCTTGATCCAACGGCCCAAAGGCCGCCACGTGGGCTTCCCCAAGCCAGCCACCGAGCCTCTGGTTCGGAGCATCCGAACCTCAGGCTCGGAAGCCCAAGCCTCTAGGCCCGGCCCGAACCACAGGCTCGGGTACCCGAGCCTCTCCTTCGGCCGCCCGAGCCTCCAGCCCGGACCCGAGCCTCAGAGCGCACGTGCAATGCACGTGCGCCGCTGGGAAAATTGCACGGACACCCCTGGAAGTTCAAGGAATTGCAAAAATACCCCCGCTAGGGGAAAATTTCAGAAAGGCCCCTCAAGTTTTCGTTAATTACAGATAAGTCCTCTCAGGGACCTTTTTGCAAAGAAAACTTTATTTTATTTACATTTTAGTCCCTAGAATTTTATTTTATCGTATCTTTGTCATACGGACTCCGATTTTAGCATATAATATGTCATTTTGAAGCTATTTTCATGCTCTACAACTTAACATAGCTTGTGAACAGATATGAGGTCATTTATTGAGAATCATTATTGAGGATATCTATTGGCTTTTGCAGGCGTATTTTGACATATTTGTGCCACATTTCCCTTGAAATATTTGTTGACTTATTTTGCAGGGATTCGTTGGAGTTAAGATATTATTTGAGGACTTATTTTATGCAGGGGTTAAATGAAGGAGATTGAGTAGACATATTGACTTGTGGACTGCAAACATCTCTTAAAAATATAATTTGAAGAATTTTGGAGATAAAATTGATTGCAGGAATTCTCCGAGATCTATTCACTCTTATTCGCATTATGAATTAATTTGACACATATTTCTGGATTTGATATCTTCTGATCTGTGATTTATTATAGAGGAAATTGATCATCATTGTTTGGATTGGAATTCTAGATCACAGATCCTGAGCATAAATTCTGTTTATTTTTTCATAGCATTTTCATCGTTGCATTGTATATTTTCATCAACGTAAAAATTAATTGAGCATTAATTAATTATTTAATTTGATTTAAGACCGCACAACTAAAAATCTCCGTTCCCTGTGTTCGACCTTGGTAAACTTACCAAGTAAAAATATTCCACAACATTCAAAGATTGTGGTATTTTGACGACCGAAATCCGCATCCTATACTACAATTCATCCTTATTAAAGAGGTGGATTTCGCATTCATCATGGACTCGTTTGCAATTTATCAAAACCAATATCGGGTCTTTCTGCAACTTTACCCCCATGCACGTAGAGCTGGGATTGAATGAAGTTGCAGGTGTACTTCAACAAAAATCCTCAGCCATGTGAGAGGACTCGTGCGACTTGTGTATGCATCTGACGATTGAGTTTCCTCTATCCTTCCCGATCTAGTGGCCTATGCATGGACATGTGGCTTCGTCAGATGTCTTCTTTCGTCAGATCCAAGGGCTGGAAGAGGTTGATGACTAGATGGTCGAGATTAGATCCAATCGCGGATCTTACGGTGGTTGTGCCTAGGAGTTTCGACGGCAATGATGAAAAGTGGCTTTTGATTAGAGGGCACATGTAGGCCCTCGTCCTATTCTCTTCCCAGATAGAAGGTCCAAGATGGAGGTTCTCCTTCGACTATTTGCTCAAACGAAGGGCTCAATAGCTGAGTGTGTTACTTTCACCGTACTCTTGTCCATGCGACACATGCAAGAAGAGGGTATGCTCGAGTTGAACCAACTCAACATGAAAAGGGAAGTTATGGGCAATGCTTCGGTGCATAGGCGGTGGATTAGAGCGAGGTTGGCAAGGGCTGCGGGTGGAGAAAGGGAACGTGGAGAGAGATTGAGAAGGTGGTGGCGGCGTCTCGTTCGTCAGAATGGGTTGGAGAGGACCATGTGTTCCTAAAGATTTCTCCTACCAAGGGAGTAGTGCGATTTGGCAAAAAAGGGAAATTTGAGTCCTAGATATGTGGGACCTTTCGAGATAATAAAGAAAGTGGGAGAAGTAACATATCATGTTGCTCTTCCACCTCATTATTCCAAGTTACATGATGTTTTTCACGTATCAATGTTAAGAAAGTATAATCCTGATCCATCGCACGTGATCGAGCACGAAGTTTCGAACATTCAGCCGAATCAGACATATGAAGAAAGACCAGTTCGTATCGTAGATCGTAAGGAGCATCAGTTGCGTCGTCGCATACTTCCGATGATCAAAGTACTTTGGTAACACCATTAGAGGGAAGAAGCGACTTGGGAGCTGAAGGATGAAATACGTCAACATTATTCGCATCTTTTTGGAAAGTCTCTTTTACAGTATAAATTTCAAGGACGAAATTTCTTTAAGGATGGTAGATTGCAATGGATGAGTTTTTTGATGATTGTAAAAAAAGGAAAAAATTAAAGCATATCACTCCTAAAATGATTCATGATAAGATAAAAAGAGATAAAATAGCCAAAAACTCAAGTAGGTTGTTTCTTTATCTCTTAATTAAGTCCAATTTATTATTATTAATTATTTCACGGATTGTGCCTATAAATACCATGGGACTCCAACGACTTCCCCACACATTGCCTTTGGGAGATAGAGTTTAGAGAGAGAGAGAGAGAAGCCGGCGACGACGTTCTTTCGTCGTGCCTTTTTCGAATTCAACATCGATAACCCTCTCCATCAACGTTGGAGTTTTGATCCGACGAAATTGGAGGAGCAACGACATTGCCGACAACGATCCGAATTGGTGGAATCTTGGTCGACGAATTTCTAGCGTCGATGAAGTTTGTGTCGAACACATAGGATCGTTAAATGACATTTTGTGTTGATCCTTGGTTTAGAACTATAATTTATAGATGTATGTGTCGAACCCTGTAGGATTGTTACGAAAGATTTAAATAGTTGCATTCAAAAGTTCAAGTCATACGTCGGTAAACACCTTTCTTGTTTCTTTTCTACCACCATCAAAGCCTGGCAGATCTGGATGTACATATCATAATTAGTTTTTCGTATATACGTGAGTTCCATAAACTTTCGGAGGCCTTGATTCCGTGCAAAATTGGGATCGTTCTCTGTCTAATTCCCAATGCATGAGTCAATTATCTTGGGTGGCAATCATGTTACATGATCTTAGTTCACAAACAAATCTAGGGCATCATCTCCAAGCCAAGTAATCATACGCCCATAGGGACTTATAGTCAAATGTTGGCTATGCATGAAATTCTACTAGATATATATTACATATTTTACATTAATGTTCTATGTAGCATCCCTTTCGTACCACGCATATTATATTGACAATAGCTGAGTGTGTTACTTTCACCGTACTCTTGTCCATGCGACACCTACAAGATGAGTGTATGCTCGAGTTGAACCAACTCGACTTGAAAAGGGAAGTTATGGGCAGCGCTTCGGTGCATAGGCGGTGGATTGGAGCGAGGTTGGCAAGGGATACGGGTGGAGAAAGGGAACGTGGAGAGAGATTAAGAAGGTGGTGGCGGCGTCTCGTTCGTCAGAATGGGTTGGAGAGGACCATGTGTTCCTAAACATTTCTCCTACCAAGGGAGTAGTGCGATTTGACAAAAAAGGGAAAATTGAGTCATAGATATGTGGGACCTTTCGAGATAATAAAGAAAGTGGGAGAAGTAGCATATCAGGTTGCTCTTCCACCTCATTATTCCAAGTTACATGATGTTTTTCACGTATCAATGTTAAGAAAGTATAATCCCGATCCATCGCATGTGATCGAGCACGAAGTTTCGAACATTCAGTCGAATCAGACATATGAAGAAAGACCAGTTCGTATCGTAGACCATAAGGAGCATCAGTTGCGTCGTCGCATACTTTCGATGGTCAAAGTACTTTGGTAACACCATTAGAGGGAAGAAGCGACTTGGGAGCTGGAGGATGAAATGCGTCAACATTATTCACATCTTTTTGGAAAGTCTCTTTTACAGTATAAATTTCAAGGACGAAATTTCTTTAAGGAGGGTAGATTGCAACGGATGAGTTTTTTTTATGATAGTAAAAAAAGGAAAATTTTAAAGCATATTACTCCTAAAGATAATTCGTGATAAGATAAAAAGAGATAAAATAGCCAACAACTCAAGTAGGTTGTTTCTTTATCTCTTAATTAAGTCCAATTTATTATTATTAATTATTTCACGGATTGTGCCTATAAATACCATGGGACTCCAACGACTTCCCCACACATTGCCTTTGGGAGACAGAGTTTAGAGAGAGAGAGAGAAGCCGACGACGACATTCTTTCGGCGTGCCTTTTTCGAATTCAACATTGACAACCCACTCCATCAACGTTGAAGTTTTGATCCGACAAAATTGGAGGAGCAGCGACGTTGCCGACAACGGTCCGGATTGGTGGAATCTTGGTCGACGAATTTCTAACGTCGATGAAGTTTGTGTCAAACACATAGGATCGTTAAATGATATTTTGTGTCGATCCTTGGTTTAAACTATAATTTATAGATGTATGTGTCGAACCATGTAGGATTGTTACGAAAGATTTAAATAGTTGCATTCAAAAGTTCAAGTCATACATCGGTAAACACCTTTCTTATTTCTTTTCTACCACCGTCAAAGCCTGGCAGATCTGGATGTACATGTCATAATTAGTTTTTCGTATATACGTGAGTTCCATAAACTTTCGGACGCCTTGATTCCGTGCAAAATTGGGATCATTCTCTGTTTAATTCCCAATGCATGAGTCAATTATCTTGGGTGGCAATCATGTTATGTGATCTTAGTTCACAAACAAATCAAGAGCATCATCTCCAAGCCAAGTAATCATACGCCCACAGGGACTTATATTCAAATGTTGGCTATGCATGAAATTCTAGTAGATATATATTACATATTTTACATTAATGTTCTATGTAGCATCCCTTTCGTACCACGCATATTATATTGACAATAGCCAAGTGTGTTACTTTCACCGTACTCTTATCCATGCGACACATGCAAGAAGAGTGTATGCTCGAGTTGAACCAACTCGACATGAAAAGGGAAGTTATGGGCAGTGCTTCGGTGCATAGGCGGTGTATTGGAGCGAGGTTGGCAAGGGCTGCGGGTGGAGAAAGGCAACATGGAGAGAGATTGAGAAGGTGGTGGCGGCATCTCGTTCTTCAGAATGGGTTGGAGAGGACCATGTGTTCCTAAAGATTTCTCCTTCCAAGGGAGTAGTGCGATTTGGCAAAAAAGGGAAAATTGAGTCCTATATATGTGGGACCTTTCGAGATAATAAAGAAAGTGGGAGAAGTAGCATATCAGGTTGCTCTTCCACCTCATTATTACAAGTTACATGATGTTTTTCATATATCAATGTTAAGAAAGTACAATCCCGATCCATCGCACGTGATCGAGCACGAAGTTTCGAACATTCAGTCGAATCAAACATATGAAGAAAGACCAATTCGTATCGTAGACCGTAAGGAGCATCAGTTGCGTCGTCGCATACTTTCGATGGTCAAAGTACTTTGGTGACACCATTAGAGGGAAGAAGCGACTTGGGAGCTGGAGGATGAAATACGTCAACATTATTCGCATCTTTTTGGAAAATCTCTTTTACAGTATAAATTTCAAGGACGGAATTTCTTTAAGGAGGGTAGATTACAACAGATGAGTTTTTTGATGATAGTAAAAAAGGAAAAAAAATTAAAGCATATCACCCCTAAAGATAATTCATGATAAGATAAAAAGAGATAAAATAGCCAACAACTCAAGTAGGTTGTTTCTTTATCTCTTAATTAAGTCCAATTTATTATTATTAATTACTTCACGGATTGTGCCTATAAATACCATGGGACTCCAACGACTTCCCCACACATTGCCTTTGGGAGACATAGTTTAGAGAAAGATAGAGAAGCCGGCGACGACATTCTTTTGTCGTGCCTTTTTCGAATTCAACATCGACAACCCTCTCCATCAACGTTGGAGTTTTGATCCGACGAAATTGGAGGAGCAACGACGTTGCTGACAACGGTCCGGATTGGTGGAATCTTGGTCGACAAATTTCTAGTGTCGATGAAGTTTGTGTCGAACACATAGGATCGCTAAATGATATTTTGTGTTGATCCTTGATTTAGAACTATAATTTATAGATGTATGCGTCGAACCCTGTAGGATTGTTACGAAAGATTTAAATAGTTGCATTCAAAAGTTCAAGTCATACGTCGGTAAACACCTTTCTTGTTTCTTTTCTACCACCATCAAAGCCTAGCATATCTGGATGTACATATCATAATTAGTTTTCCATATATACGTGAGTTCCGTAAACTTTCGGAGGCATTGATTCTGTGCAAAATTGGGACCGTTCTCTGTCTAATTCCCAATGCATGAGTCAATTATCTTGGCAGGCAATCATGTTATATGATCTTAGTTCACAAACAAATCCAGAGCATCATCTCCAAGCCAAGTATTCTTACGCCCACAGGGACTTATATTCAAATGTTGGCTATGCATGAAATTCTAGTAGATATATATTACATATTTTACATTAATGTTCTATGTAGCATCCCTTTCGTACCACGCATATTATATTGACAATAGCTGAGTGTGTTACTTTCACCGTACTCTTGTCCATGCGACACCTGCAAGAGTGTATGCTCGAGTTGAACCAACTCGACATGAAAAGGGAAGTTATGGGCAGTGCTTCGGAGCATAGGCGGTGGATTGGAGCGAGGTTGGCAAGGGCTGCGGGTGGAGAAAGGGAACGTGGAGAGAGATTGAGAAGGTGGTGGCAGCGTCTTGTTTGTCAGAATGGGTTGGAGAGGACCATGTGTTCCTAAAGATTTCTCCTACCAAGGGAGTAGTGCGATTTGCCAAAAAAGGGAAAATTGAGTCCTAGATATGTGGGACCTTTCGAGATACCAAAGAAAGTGGGAGAAGTAGCATATCAGGTTGCTCTTCCACCTCATTATTCCAAGTTACATGATGTTTTTCACGTATCAATGTTAAGAAAGTATAATCCTGATCCATCGCACGTGGTCGAGCACGAAGTTTCGAACATTCAGCCGAATCTGACATATGAAGAAAGACTAGTTCGTATCGTAGATCGTAAGGAGCATTAGTTATGTCGTCGCATACTTCCGATTGTCAAAGTAGAGGGAAGAAGCGACTTGGGAGCTGGAGGATGAAATACGTCAACATTATTCGCATCTTTTTGGAAAGTCTCTTTTACAGTATAAATTTCAAGGACGAATTTTCTTTAAGGAGGTTAGATTGCAACAGATGAGTTTTTTGATGATAGTAAAAAAAGGAAAAAAATTAAAGCATATCACCCCTAAAGATAATTCATGATAAGATAAAAAAGAGATAAAATAGCCAACTCAAGTAGGTTGTTTCTTTATCTCGTAATTAAGTCCAATTTATTATTATTAATTACTTCACGGATTGTGCCTATAAATACCATGGGACTCCAACGACTTCCCCACACATTGCCTTTGGGAGACAGAGTTTAGAGAGAGAGAGAAGCTGGCGATGACATTCTTTCGTCGTGCCTTTTTCGAATTCAACATCGACAATCCCGTCCATTAACGTTGGAGTTTTGATCCGACAAAATTGGAGAAGCAACGACGTTGCCGACAACGATCCAGATTGGTAGAATCTTGATCGACGAATTTCTAGCGTCGATAAAGTTTGTGTCGAACACATAGGATCGTTAAATGACATTTTGTGTTGATCATTGGTTTAGATCTATAATTTATAGATGTAGGTGTCGAACCATGTAGGATTGTTACGAAAGATTTAAATAGTTGCATTCAAAAGTTCAAGTCATACGTCGGTAAACACCTTTCTTGTTTCTTTTCTACCACCGTCAAAGCCTGACAGATCTGGATGTACATGTCATAATTAGTTTTTCGTATATACGTGAGTTCCATAAACTTTCGGAGGCCTTGATTCCGTGCAAAATTGGGATCGTTCTCTGTCTAATTCCCAATGCATGAGTCAATTATCTTGGGTGGCAATCATGTTATATGATCTTAGTTCACAAACAAATCCAGAGCATCATCTCCAAGCCAAGTAATCATACGCCCACAGGGACTTATATTCAAATGTTGGCTATGCATGAAATTCTAGTAGATATATATTACATATTTTACATTAATGTTCTATGTAGCATCCCTTTCGTACCACGCATATTATATTGACAATACACGTTTTCGGAGATGAACCTGATTCAAGTATGAATTTTGTGGTTATAAAATATTATCTATTCTAGTTATTTTATATAAATTACTAAAATTACATATCCATATTTCTTTTCTTGAGAAAAAAAGGGTTAGCAAAAGATATTCTTTAATAGTTATACTATTCAATCAGGTCAACAATAATGAGAACATTAGAGTTATTCAAATCCATTAACATTATGCCCTCACTAACATGTTAATTTTAGCATTAATACAGACTTACATCGATTGAAATGCAAAGCTAATTAAATTGCTTATACTTTGAACTTTTAAGTTATGAAATCATTGTGATAATTAAACACAATTAGGTATTTGTGCTGAATTATATTAAGTTTTAGCACCAACGCGAACTAAGGGGTCATAAGGGCCTAAAGGACCAACGCCTTCCGGGGGCGTGAGGCAAAATATAAGTCCTCTACAGTTGTAGCTACACTGTCATGTTATGTATTGTTTATGGACTGCTTGTGCCGGCGGTAAACCATCAAAGCCATCAAAGATGCCTAAAAATTAACAATCAAGACCACTCTGAACATGAAAAATGTCACGGGCTTATGTGCAATATATATTAATATTATATGTATATATGCAATTATGTTACTATTATGGACATATGTATAAGTTTCGCTAATGATATGAACATACATGCAAATTTATGTTAAGCCAAGGCCATGTTTGTAATTATGTTAATGATATGGGCATATGTGCAATTTAAGTCAATGTTAAGGGTATATGTGCAATATATGTTAATATTGTGTGCATATGTGCAATTATGTTACCATTATGGACATATGATTAAGTTCTGTTAATGTTAAGTGCATGTTTGCAAGGGCATACGCGCAAATTTATGTTAAAGTTAAAGGCATGTGTGCAATTATGCTAATGATATGGGCATACATGCAAATTTATGTTAAGGCTAAGGGCACGCGTGCAATTATGCTAATGATATGGGCATCCATGCAAATTTATGTTAAGCTAAGGTCATGTGTGCGATTATGTTAATGATATGGGCATATGTGCAATTTAAGCTAATGTTAAGGGTACACGTGTACTTATGTTAACATTGTGGACATACACGCAATATGGCAAAACTTAAGGGTATGTACGCAAGTATAGTATGCAACGTTTGGATATGAAAGAAATATACTTCGTATGCATCTTTAAATTAATTGATGATATCTATGATGATTTTTGATTGTGTCAAGCAAAATATTTTATACAACATGGTAAAGATATAGAGAACCAAATTTATAAGTCTTTATTGTTGGAATAATTACCATTATGTTATGTATGGAATAGTTAGACGTGACTTGATTTCTACGCTAGCTAGCTTGACCTCAACTCGGTACATACTGAGCGTTAAGCTCATAACATGTATTGTTACTCTTTTTCAGGGGAATGTGAAGATTAAGTTACTTATGCTTCAAGGAAGACTTTATCGTCATCAAAAAGTAGTTTTGATACGAGACTACTGTTGGTTCGATTTGGAAGGATGTCATTATGCTCACTGGAATAAGGAAATCGTAGATGTGATTCATCTAGTTTATTTAAGGAACTCTTGAACTCATGTCCTTATTAATAATATGGAAAGGAAGTTTTTTTAGGTCAATTATTTACTGCTCTTCTGTTATGATTAATGCTATGAGTAACGATCCCGAAAAGTCCGCTTTATTCTCGCTTCTGCATCATTCTCGGACGATCGGGCTCGTTACACTTAATCCTAATGAAGTTCCACTAAACTAATAATCCAAAGGTCCGACCAAGATCTCTATTATGATATTTGTGAATATTAGTTTGTGAATAGAAATTATTTTAAGTTATTTAATTTTATTTTCCTTTTTCTTTTTGTATTTATTCTTCTGTAAAGTGCTTTCTAAGGGACTAGAAAAGTATAAGTATAAAGGGATGATGGATCCATGATCCATCTTATTTATTCTTTCATTTTGTCTAAAATATGAGGTAAAATACATGTAAGTATCTATTAAATATAATTTCTTAAAAAAATAGATATCATGAATAAAATTGCGTCTTTAAGATAATTTAGATAAAATACAACAATAAAGAAAGAAAAAGAAAGAAGAAATGGTGTAATTTCATGCATGGACTTGACCCTAACATAGAGATCGAGATAATACTAGATCAATTAACTAACAATAAAGTAGGGATAAATTAGAAATATTAAGAGAAAAGTACCGAAATAAATTAATTTTATATATTAAATGACACTCAGATCACTTTGTATACACTGTGCAAAGCGATGCATTTTCTCTATAAATTATTCTAACTCAAATTAACTATTTTTTTTCTAAAATATATATAAAAATACAAATAAAAAATACAAAAATATGTTAGAATTTTCTCATTAAATAAATACCTATATACCTTGAACCGAAGAAACCGTAAAAATCAACTTCCCAACTGATTTTTCACTTCGTATGAACTCCAAATTTAGAAAATAACATTTAAATTTTAAGTCAGAAATTCTCTATCAACGAAGGATGTGTTTCATTGAAAATGGAGCTAAGGTACAAAATATCGATTTTGGAATTTATACGACATATGTATAATGATGTTTGCTTGTTTTATTTCCGTGTCTATTTTGATATTTTCCAAATTGTATTTTATTTTATTGTGCATATTTATACTATGCAAATAAAATAATACTGAAAAAATAAAATATTTTAAATTAACCAAAATAAATATATTGTAAACATAGATATAATATGGGAAAAAGGAGTATGCTCCCTGGGAGTAGCCAACGGGGCTGCTCCCACCCCTATATTTCTCCCATTGTTTTTTTTTGTTTGGAAAATAAAAATTTGTATATTCATCATTATATCACTCTAACATTCTATTAAATTTTCATCAGAAACAGAGACTCCTAAGCCATCCATCCAAACATGGTCGATTTAAAAAATCCTACGACCGTTAAAAAAGTGACGTCTGAATGGAGGCCGTAGGAGTCTTTGTTTCTGACGAAGTTTTAATAGAATGTTATAGGGATATAGTGATGAATATGTAAATTTTTATTTTCCAAAAAAATAAAAAAATTTGGGGGAAATGGGGGTGGGAGCAGCCCCATTTACCTCATATAATATACCTATATTATTTGTACTTGTATTTATTTACACCATTGAAAAAGTCATAAATCTAATAGAAATATATTTATGTATATATTTTTAAAATAAATAAAATATATTTTTTTGTGTTTATATTTAAAATTTAGAAAAAGGTATTTATGTATGTACTTGTATTTATGTATATTATATATATATATATGTTATACCTATGTTATGTACTTTTTACAAAATCTCTATATTATTTTATTATTATTTATTATTGTATTACATACCAATTTGCAGACAATAAAATTACATATATCTTATATTTTAATTATTTTCACACAACCCCGTTTATTATTTCATTTATTTGTATTATAGTGTACACCGACCTGCCCATCTCAGCTATTGGGCTTTAAGCCCATTGGGCACCACCACCTCTTGAGAGTGTTGATTCCAGATCAGTACTTACTCCTCGAAGCCTTTTTTCTCTGCAACCGAAACCCAAATTCCATCATCTTCCACTCTCCCTGCTTACGTAAACCCGAGTTTGACTACCCGGTACACCTCCTCGCCTCAGCAACCATCTCCGATCATCTGGAACCCTAACCACCTTAGACACCTCCACCTACCAAAACCAAAAACTCAGCAACCATCTCCGATCATTCCGGGTTGTACTTATTCCATGAGCTTTGTCTGTTTAATTAGAATGACGCAATCTGAAACAGAGTTCTGATTGAAGCTTAAAACGAAGATGCAAATTGACAAGAACTACGAGTAGATAAGAATACGTGGATCTCCAGTTATGCATGTGTACATGTGAACTGATCCAACTGATATGTCTCATATATGAAGTATGTGGAGTTCGTGTGCATCAATGCCGCCCTTTTTTATTGTTTGAGTTAGCCCCCGATTCGAATCGAAGAGAGGTATGACTTCTTCATCTGTATGTATCTCCCATCTCGGGCGAGCCGATACTCTCAATCTCTGCCCCAACCTGAGCAGCTCCAGCGGATTGAATATTATCTCAGGAGTCAGAACTCGACCAAGCTTCTCCGATAACCGCATCCACCAGCGGGTGAGCGGAGGAGTTCGTCTCCCCTGCCCCGTTCATATCACCATCTTCATCACTCGGAGGTCGACGACAGATACGAGCACCTGAGACCAACATTGTTTCCGCATAGGTTGGAGGTCGACGACAATCTCAAAGAACACACCTCTCCGCTACGAAAGCTGTAGATCTTATATCTCATCCGTTAGATCAGATCAGATCAGAACATCGTTGCCTCGTTTTGTCACCGTCAGATCAGATCAGAAGATCTTAATCCCGGCCGTTCGAAGAAAGTATTTCGGAATTTACAGGAATACTCCGGCGCCTTCGAGTATTTTTGAATGGGTCTCCTCTTCCAAGCACCACACGTGAGACTTTTTTGGGTCTTTTGTGATTAAACCATCCGGCACTTCTATTATTATTCACGCACTCGGAAGTTTTTATTAATTGAGACCTGTTTGCAGATATGCCTCTGCCTACGTGGCAGCTTTTGATTGGTCATTTGAGATTACTTACATTTTTGGGATATATTCTTCATTTGACTAGATAAATTTTGAGACAAAAATAATCAAACTTCATTAAAGCTGTCGATTTTATATCATTTTGCAAAGTTGAGCTTGTTTGTAAGGTTCTATTGTACAATTTTGCTTGTCTTTTCATCCTCTTGTACATGCATCACTCTAAATTATATTGTTTCAATCCTTTGCACATATCACATTCACCTTGCACATCACATTGGAGTCACTTGAACACCTAGACTGTTTATAAGGCATCACCTATATAGATCTATCATAAATACCATAAAATATCACTTTTATTTTAAATTCTGCATCAATTTTAAATTTTAGAAAAAAAACATTCAAATAGAAAATTTAAAAATCATATAAAAATCACAAATACAAAAATCATAGGGAAAAAATACCCCCCCCCCCAAATGCATTCCTCACCCTAAGAATCGATCACTTCTACACAAACACCCCGAGGAAATCCACTCACTTATCTTGGCACATCCATGAGGTCGATACTCCTAAACTGATCGCTTTGCATCATTTTTATGAGTATAAATATCAAAATAACAATTATTTAAAAATAGATTACGCTAGTTACATTGACACTTCACTTGAATTTCATAGTTAAATTTGGCATTTTGAACAGTTTCCAGTTATCATAAAAATAAGGAAGAACGTTAGTTCTTTGTTTATTTATCTAGAACTAATGCTTGTTTTCTTATTATTTTGATTTTAGTGACGATACACATTGATCGCAAGTTGCACGTGAAATATGCATCGTTAACTTTGCAGTTATACATGTTTAATCAAGCATTCAAGAAGATATCAAGAGATCAAAGACCTGATCCAAGAAGCTATTCTATCTTGTTTGTATTTTTCAGTGTTATAAGTGTATCAATGTTTATTGTATTTTTTTATTAATTTGAGAGCTTAATAAATCATTCCCAATCTGGATTAACTCAAAAGAAGCTCAGAGTCTTAGCACGGTCGATTACTTTGTAGATTCTCACTGATCAAAATCAGATTGACCGCCCTTGAATTCTGATCAGATATTTCTGATTAGTTTTGTTACTGATTTGATTAACCAACCAGATATACATGATCGATTACTTTCTGATAAACAAATTGAAAGTTCTGATCGATCACTTTTTGAATTCATCTCAGCGACTCTATAACGATTATTATTAGTCGATTAACTGAAGCTGGCTTGATCGATCAACCTTGCTTGATCGATCGGCATTTGTGGATTGATTGCTAAACAAAAGTGATTTTTCAAGATCTGTTACCAATCTTATTTCCAACACCCACTTTTTCAAATGTCAAATCTACCACTATATTAAGGACCCCATATCCATTATTGGAAGACACACCACAACTCACAATAATAAAGCAATCTTCTGTAGAGCTATTATATTTAATGTTAAGTATTGGACTTGACCCGACCCAACCCGGAAAAATCCGAAATTTAAACATCTTTTTCCCTGCATGCATTTTGAGGCCTGGCGATGGGTCGTGAAGGATATGGAATAATCCTCAAACGCATCACGGAAGCGTGAGCGTCGTATCGAATACGACGAAGAACGACTAGTCGTACTAGTTATTCTATGCAACGGAATTTAAAAAATTTTCATGTGATGAAACCACATGATCCAAGAACGATTCTCGGATCGTTTCATCTAAAATCACAACAAGTATAAAGGAATACCTCTTGAAGTGTGGTTGATCGAGTCTCTACGAAAAGAGACCTCATGTCTCAAGTCTGATCGTCGGAGAAGACGGTTGCGAGCGCGGGGATAAGTCGCATGATCCCCGCAATCCGACGAGTTGATCCAAGCATGGTGAACTCATGATCTTGTCGTACGAGATCGAACACCTTCTTCATGAGCATAGCACTCCAAAGAAGACGTAGAACTAAAGAACGTCGAGGCGGCGATGCGGTGGCGATGGCGACGACGTAGCTTTCCTCTAGGGTTTTGGTGGTCGGCCACCAAGGAGAGAGGGAGAGAGTTGACGTGTAGAATGAGAGTGAAGAGAGAGATGTGCTTCAAAAGTATAACCTAGAGAGCATGGTATGCCTCTCTATTTATAGGATTTTGGGATCCATGGATCTCAATCCATGGGACACATAAAATCAATGGATGAGATTGATTTATGTATAATCCAATGGTCAAGATTATTGTTGGTAAAAGCCAACAACTAATAATCTAATTTAGATCAAATATATTTGATAAATCAAATATAATTCAATCCTAAATTAAATCAAATAATTAAGCAGACAATCATCATGGAGATAATCATCTCCCATGAAACATGGTGGATGACCATCAATTCCATATAGGACTTGGTAGCCGTCCACATGTTTCCATGTGGAGGCAATCCCATGAAATCTCATGAGATTGCATATCTCCATGAAAATCTCCATTAATTTTCCAACAACTTTTGTTGGGATTTATCCTTCAAAATAATTCATAATTAATTTTGAGAATATTGCAATCTTACCATTGGAATTTAGTGAATCACATTCACAACCCAAAACAAAATATAATTTACTTTTTCAATTAATTACACAATGTACATCCAATACACATCAATAATTAATTAACAAATATAAATTATAATTAGCTCTCTCTAATACATTATAAATCACATTTATAATATATTATGAATAATTGGATACTGCTATCAACATTATTCTTATCCACAATAATTAAATCACATTTAATTATATCAGATAATTTCTACATGTATCAGGATAATTAAATCACATTTAATTATCATTCTCTTAATGCTCATATATAATTCAACTATGGAATTATTCTTGAACCCTTTCAAGAATAATACGATTTCTCTGCAGATACTTGGAGATAAGGACAGGGCGATTGTATTGTTCCACGTATAGTGACTTAGATATTGAGATCACATCTCAAATCCAGATCTTAGGGACCTCACATAAATGCTTGATTAAATCAAGGTCGTAAACCTAATCTTCTCGTTGCATCTGAATCTCATTCAGATCAATGTCCAATACTTGGACTAAGATTAGATCACTTCTCTACTGAGAGGAGTCACTAAAAATCCAAACCTGTTTCATCACTCTCTCGGAATGGAAGCGTCATGGTTATACAATCGTTTGTGATCACATCACCCTCAGGTATTCCCATCACCTGTACATCCTGCATATTGGAAGACCTATGATCATCCTAAAGATATAGATCACTTTTATACTGTCATCTTCATGGTTTGATCACTAAGTTTATCTATCTTGATCTTTGAGATTTGATATAGATCATATGCTTTCACAAAGCATATATCTTACCTTCAAATTCATGTCATGCTTCTAAAGCATGATGACCATGCATGGAATTTTATCAGTCCCAATACCTCATGAGTGAGCTCATGTCTTCCGGTTCACAAGTGAACATGTATGATCCCTTTGAGAGATCGTATTACTCATATGTCCTTACATGCACACCAGCTCGCCGGTGTATAGACCTTGGTTAGGTCATCAACCTATTGGTCTGCCAAATGTACATACTCAGACATATAGTAACACATCTGTCTCTGGTCAGAGGATGCATGCCTATGCCGTGACAACATTCAAAATAGGTCTTTGGTTATCTCGATCTCGTTAAGTTAACCCATTGACTCAACTAATCTGATACCTCCGAATCACTATTCTCATGCAGAGGACCTGCATCAAGAGGTAGGTCAGATATCAACCAAATGAGAAAGGATTGCCATCTCCTACTCAGACTGGAGATCATCACTTGACAATCGTTTGATGATGCTTGATGAGTCATCTATCTAACTCCTTAGAATTCATCCAAGCACTCAGCCTCTATGATTCAATCAACGAATCAACAACTGTATGATTATCAAGTTGGCCATGGTACATAACCCTTATTGTACAGAGGGACCTTATAGTGCATTCATTCATTCAATCTCAGAAAGAGAGTGAAAAATAATCAATAACTTTTATTGATAAATCATTTATTACAATAACATTTATTGCAGGAATTGTTCGCCTCGGGCTCACATTGCTAACAATCTCCCACTAGCCCTCAGAACCATTCAGGAACAATCCTTAAATTCATACTCATTACATGCTGGTCGAAAACCTTCTGTGTCAGAGGTTTGGTAAGAGGAGCAACAACGTTGTCAGCGGAGGCCACCTTGGTGATGATGATATCACCACGCTTTTGAATCTCCCGAATAACGTGATATTTCCTTTCCACGTATTTGCTCTTCTAATGCCATCTGGGTTCCTTCGCCTGGGCAATGGCTCCCGTGTTATCGTAGAGTAGCATGATGGGAGTATCAGAGGAAATTACACCAAGCTCCAGGATGAACTTGCGCAACGACACCGCCTCCTTTGCAGCATCTGATGCGGCAATGTACTCGGCTTCTGTTGTTGAATCTGCTGTAGTGTCCTGCTTCTTGCTTCTCCAGCTCACAGCACCATCATTCAACAGGAATACAAACCTTGATGTCGACTTTCGATCATCAATATTTGATTGGAAGTCAGAATATGTATATCCCAAGACTTGGAGATCACCATCTCCATAGACCAAGATGTAATCTTGCGTCCGTCTTAGATATTTGAATATGTTCTTTATTGCATTCCAGTGTTGCTCTCCATAGCAGGATTGGTAACGACTTACCACTCCCACTTCATGGCAGATATCTGGCCTAGTACACATCATGGCATACATTAAGCTTCCTACAACTGATGCATAAGGGCATCCAACCATGGCTTTCTTTTCCTCAATAGTTTGAGGAGCCATCCTTTTAGAAAGGTGGATACCATGTCTTAAGGGGAGGGAACCTTTTTTAGAACTATCCATACAGAATCGTTCAAGAATCTTCTTAATGTACTCATGCTGTAACAATCCCAATATCCTCTTCTCTCGGTTTCTAAACAACTTCAGACCCAAGATGTAAGAGGCTTCTCCAAGATCTTTCATCTCAAAGGTATGGGATAGCCAAATCTTCACACTGGTCATCATCCATGTATCATTCCTAATGATAAAGATGTCATCTAGTAAAGCGCGATGAACACAAAGGCACTCCCACCAAGCTTCTTGTACACACAAGGTTCATCAGGATTCTGCACGAAATCATAACTCTTTGTGGTTTCGTCAAATCTGATGTTCCAGCTACGAGAAGCTTGCTTGAGCTCATAGATGGATTTCTTCAGCTTACATACTTCATTGATATATAAATATTCATTTCATTGATATATAAATATGTACTTACATTTATGTATCTGATTTTATTGGTTCAAAACACCGGTTCGACCGGTCTGACCAGTAAATTAGTCCCGGTCCGATTTTTTTCGAGTCGATAGGAATGTTGACGTTATGCTAACGTCATCACCAGTCTGACCCGGTTCGACCAAACCGAAGATTGACCGGTTCAATGTCCGGCCCGATTTTTAAAACCTTGCTTTTCACTACTTATAACGGGTTTAATTGATTTTGATTATTTACATATCACGAATCCTTTCCTCCTTTTAGTGACACTTAAAGTCAAATAAAATGGGATGACTGACTCAGATGGAAATTCTTAGGACATAATGACGTATTCATCTCATTCTTATATAAGAAAACATGAAAGGACTGCTTGAATCTTTAAAAGGAAGGAACAACAAAATTACCAGTAACATAGATATCAAGCTGGAAGACAGACAAACTTGCCAATGACATTATGAGACAATGTTTCACTAGTAGCATCTGAAGTATCTGATTATCCAAAGACTGCAATTGTAGTATGCATCGTTTTATATGAAGCTACCGGCAAATGAGGGAACGCTCTGAGATACCGAAAATCGAGAAGGTGCATCTTCAGAGGAAGGCATCGCATGTGAGTGACTGGCTGCTCAGAAAAACTGGAAGCTAAGAAGTTAATGATTTAGATGACAACAGCCAGCGAACAAGCGATTGCTTGGCGAGACTGCAAGTTGAGAAGGTACCGCTTTAGGGAAGGCATCATAGGCATCGGCAAGCGGGTGGCTATCCGAATGAACTAGAGAGAAGATCTACGGGACATGTCACGGAGGCTCTAGAAGAAGGCATCCATGGAGTTGGCAAGCGAGTGGCTGATCCAATCGAGCAGACAGATCTACGAGACATATCACATAGATGAGAGTGTGCGGACGATACCTGATCAAGAGATCGAGAGCAGTAGAGGAGGAGGCGCTAAGAGACTAAGTTTTTTCTCTGAAGAAAGCGGTAGGCAGTGTCTGCGTGAGGGTTGTGGAGAGACGAGGTGTATAGAGAGGAAGAGGGAATGGACAACCACGTACTATTAGGAACAAATCATAAAGGGATTTTTACCCGGCAGATCCTATAAACTTTTTAATTATTCCTACGACATTTTGCACAACGTAATTACCCCCATCAACCCTGTAAATTACCCCAAGAACCCCTGCAGGCTTCAAATAGATTAACCGGAGGGTTCTGGGGATAAGAGTTGGCAAGTTTATAGGGTTGAGGGGGGAATTAGGTTATTTCAAAGGTTGTGGAGGTAATTGTCAAAATTTTATAAGGTCTGCTGGGTAAAAATCCCAATCATAAATAGGAAGGAGGACGTCGCTGGCAAATAGAGAGGATGGGAAAAGGGAGGATGTGGCTTTAACATGGCAGTTGTAAGAGAGTTGGGGAGAGAAACCCCGTTTTAGATTATAGTATAGATGTTATTATAGGAACAACAACATGCATTGAATGAGACCGGAGGATGGAATGACGTGGAGAGAGATATAGGTCGGTCGAGTCGACCCGGGTTCCCACGGGCTCAGGTTAGGTGCGGTCTGAAATCAAATTTTGAAAGATTTAAAGGCTCGAGCCCGACCCATATATATCGGGTACGAGCTGGGCCGATTTTTGGTGGGTCGAGTCAGCGTCGGCCCATTTAATGCTCCACCTTAGTTAAACACATACTCTCTCTCTCCTTCAAGTTTTTAAAGCATTCTTAGAGAGATTTCAAGTTTTGAAAGCAATTCTGATTATTTGATTTGTAAAAGCTCTTGAAGTCAACGTTCGATTGCCTCTAACATATCAAACTCCTCTACAACTAGTCGAAGATATCTATCTGCATGCAACACCACTGGGAGATATCCAAGATAAATTACTTTATTTTGTTGCATTACTTTGGTTAGAGATAGTATTATTGCATGTACTTATTATTGATGATTGTTAGCAATATATCTCTACTGATGATATAATGAAAGTTATTCCATACTGCTTTTCAAGATGACCATTTCTGTAGGAAATCTTGGTATTAGATCCTAATGTGTGGGTCTCTTGGACAGTTGGTGTGAAACCCCCAAAACCCAAGTAGGGATTTAACTGCAAAATGCAGATGAATCTGTACTTGATTGCAAATCTGTTTTTATTACAGTATCCAAAATTATTTAAGTAGTTCATTGCGTAGAGCTCGTCGATAGCTTTCCAACGAGTCTAAGGATGTAAAAATCCGACTTCGGGAGCCCGAGTTACGGCTATTTTAGCGGAAGGGGGTCCGGGCCATAATTGGATCCGGACCTGGATCCGAATCCAAGTCCCATCCTATATGACTCATCAAGTCATCCCCTCTTCCCAAAATACACAAAATCCGAGTCCAGCACCTTCCTCCTCCCTTCTTCCTCCATCTCCCTCGCCGGAGCTCCGCCATAGCTCACCAGAGTGCCTCGATTTGATGATCAAAGACTACCTCTATGTAGAGAAGAGCGAGGTCATCTTCGTGAGCGGTCTTGCGTCGACATCGGGACTATGATTACGCCGTTCTTCGCGGGTGAAGAAAACAAGGAAACTCATTTTCTTGAGGTACGATATCTCCTTCCTCTTGCTGCGGGTTCCACGCGATTCTCGATCCAATGTGATTTCTTCGTTATCGTGAACGTCCGTATGATTTTATTCATACAAAAATAACCTTTGTTGCTTATTCTTTCCACTCTTGAGTGTTCCCTGTCCTCTATTCCTCCTTATTTGACATTCCAGCACCTCTGATGTCTTTGGTGGTGTATTTCCAATTTAATGGTATTCTTTTCTACCGCAGCATTATTTATATCCGCCAAGTTGTACCAGCTGCCAATAAAATAGAAAATCTGCCCATGGTTAGGAAATGAGACTCTGCATGTCTACTACCTTGTTTCATTAGACATATCTAAAGCATCAGGTTCATAGGATAGTACCCGTTGATGTGGAATTGCCATATTTGTGTGTTATTATCACCTATGACGAGTATAGTTGTTGGTTTAGTTGCTCGCAGTGATGAACATGAAGCCATCTGCTGTTATTTTCTTCATTCAACTTAAATAAAGCAAAATTCTGTTGCTGTAACCTGTGCTCTTATCTTGAAGCACTAGCTCTTCTGAGATTGCAAATATGATGCTCATTTCCAAAAAAATGGTATTTGGAACATTCTTGATTTCTCCAAACTGTTGATCATCCAAGGCTTACTACGACCAAGTTCAGAGGTTGTGATCATCGACCTTGTACATCTCATTGTCGATTAAATTTTTGGAGGGTAGAAGTTGAAGTCTTAGAATTTCTTATTTTTGTTAATTATAGGAGCCAGATCATTCGTAACATTAATACTTTAAAGCTTAGTCATCACCATTGTATCCTTGACATCATTAGTAACAACTTGGATCCACACGTGAGTGTAATAGAGATCAATGACCCCTCATCTTTTGTACTTAGTCCCAGTAGGACATGAAAGGTAGTGAGGTCAACCTTTATGATGCATCCTAACTCAGAATATGAGATAATAAGTTAGATAATCGAGCCGTTGTTTCTGACATTCCGCAATTTCAGATTTCATCTATTTGGTAGATGCTTAACATAGTCCTGGATGTCACCATAATTCAAGTCCCGACACTATTCCTAGAGCTTGTGTAATCAACCTTGATCTTAATGAAACTATACATTAATAGAAAAAGGTATTTTAATTTGGGCTCCTCCTCATCTTTTGTAAATGTCAACTCGTCCAAAAAAAAAAACAAAGAAACCTTCTGCAATATTCCAGAGGTTCCTGCCCTATAGCTTATTATTATAATCTTGGTGGCATATGCTTGCACATGTCTGTGAGTGGCTGTATTGATGCATAATAATGCTAGTTCAGTTGTTCTGTTAGGGCCTGTTTGGTTGCAGGGTTGGGCAGGGTTGGCCCAACCCTGGTTATTATTCACAGGGGTACTTCTTCCTCACAGATTACTATTCACCCACCCCAACCCAGCCCAACCCAACCCAGCAACCAAACAAGCCTTTAGTGTTTTGATTTTATTTCAGAGTTCAGATCCGGATTGAATACTAATAATGATTATGAAGAGGTGACTATCATTCAGTGAATGATGTATCATGGTGATCAGTAGAGGAGTAGCGCCGCCAAGGGAGGGGCATGCACCTTTGGGACCGCGATCCCAAATGCTATTGTAGCTGCGATGGTTGAGGGACATGTTACTTGGCACACCGAGGTGCTAATCTGATGGTGTTGGCCTCGGCACTTACGTGATTTAGCCCAATGCTCGAGCGCGGGCCAAGTATTCATGGTTGGTTGCCTAGTGTTTCGCTTGTCACTTAGAGTTAACACTCGTGTACTGGCCAATGTAGGTCACATTAGTAGGTATTCCGAGAGTGCTAAGAGGGGAGTTCCGGGAAAGGTGTTTAATGAAGTTGGGAATGAGAGATATTTCTCCTGGGCATAAGGAGGATTGGGTTAGTCGCGTTGATCTGCGGGTTGGAATCTCAATTGTGAATCGAAAGTATAATCGTGAAGTGGGATTAAGTGGACGTGTTGGGAACTTAGTTAGGATGCATTGTACCCCATCGCATGCCTACGGAGGCACCCCAACCCTAAGACATCCTCTTTACCTTAGAGTCATAGTTTGAGGTCTCATCAAGACCAAGACCACATACTATCCACGAAGCTTAGTTACTCATATCCATATCAAGAACAAACAATAAAAATAAAAATGTAATTCTTTGTGAGATCAGTTACTCGGTTGTTTTTTTGCACACATTTAAATTGTATCTTTCTTATTGTTGTGTAGTTGTTATATCTTATTGGGCAACTTTGCTCATAACGTACCTACGTGTGCATCTGCAGGTTCGCAACAATGACTAGTTGGAGGTACCATCTTTTGTGCAGCTTCTCCCTTTTTTGTGGTATAGTGGTTGGTAGTAGTTTTTACTGTCTTCTTTACTTGTAGTTTCTTTTGAGAGATATGGCATGTATAATGTATGTGTTAGGACAACTTTTTATACGCATACATGTACAAATGTGGACATGAATAGAAATGGACAATGAAATGAAATGGAATTGGTATACGGAATGAATGAATGAAAATATCGGTTGTTGTGAACAGGTTGAATGCCATCCAAGGAAAAGTTTTAAATTCCAATGCATGTGTTATTTTCTCCTGCTTTTGTGAATGTTAATTATTCGAATGTGGAATGTATGTGCGTGGGTTGATTTGCCGAGTACCCGGATCCTAGAAGGGGACATGCGTCATAGTTGGAGTCTGCCCATCCAAGAATGTCAAGAGGATAGTCGTAGTCTTCCCACCCTCTCGATGTTGCCTTGGTGTTTGATTCACTCATGTTGACTTTAGTGTGTTGACGCACCCAATGTTGTAGAGCGTTTCAGTATTTAATCCAAGAACTTCCGTAAATGGTTGAGTTATTCATGCAAATAACTCAAAATGGTGAAGCAGTTTATCAGCTCGGTTGATCATAAATCTAAGTTTGGAAGTTTTTGGTTGTAGTTTTCATCCGCTTATGTTTTCACTTAAATATCTCTACGCATTGTAATGAAATATCTAGTTTGTTTATCCATATTTTTTCCCATTCACACAATTTATTTTAGGTATTTTTGCGTACATAACCTTCTATACTTTTTTAATCAAGCCCTCCATAAATCTGAATTACATGCAGTACAAGAAATACTGGTTAACCATCCCATGACAACCCTATATTAACTTTCATCAATTCCTTTCTGTTAACATTAATGGAATTGATTAAATTTTTACAATTTCGCCAATCTAAGTCCATCAAATTTGCAAAGTGGCCCATCATTTTTTCTATTACCATGCATGTAGATAAATATGATGTTTTACCTTCATATACACTTGGAAGATCACGGAGAAAATACATGCATCAACTTGTTTACGGAAGGGAAACTAGTCTGGTAGATTTACATCAGATCCATTCGATCAATAACCTCCACCATATAAATTGGAAAAATGAAAAATGGACTCAAAAATTTTTGTATATATGGTAAGCGACCTGGAGCCTTTCTCTACGTTGAAATGTAATTTTAGCAATCAACTTCTATAAAGAACGCTCCTATGCTAAATTTTGTTTTGATATCTCGATGAGATTATATCCGCTAAAGGGGAGGTCTGACCAGGCACATCATGGAAACACGAAATAATGAATCGAATTTGTAGACAAAAAAATTCATCGTATGAACACTACATCAATTGTGTAACAAAACAACTGCAAATACAAAATCACATAAGAAATTCTTTTCTAAACCATTTCGTATGATCACAAGAGTATTTAGTAATATCTTTTAAAGCGTGAGCCTCTAAAGGAAGAGACCTCTTGTTCCGACGGTGCTTTCTCTTGAGGGCACAATGATGATCCAAGTTGTTTCCCACGAACTTGAGAGATATTCTCTACCAAGCTGCCCACACAAATAGTGATCTAGATGATCTGTACCCTTTATTGCCATTGCACGAAATCAAGCCCTTCTATGTATACATGAAGAATAAGAAGAAGACAACTACGCTCGCGATTGGTCCAACCAATGTAGAAGAAGATGAGGCAAGAAGATGGTGGATGGCTATGGCTCTTAGATGTGGAGGGCGACAATAAAGAAGAGTCATCTTTTCTTATCTATCTATAATTTTATTGTAGCACTCCTTAAGAAATTGAGATTATGAGAATTGACTAAGGGGAAAGAGAGGCCAACTCCCTCTTTAAATATTATGGTGGACGTCCTACTCTCCATGGGATGTCCACCAAATATGGCCTCTTAATCTAACCTTGGATTACTATAATGGATGTGAGTCCGGCACAAAAGGGGGGAGGGGTATGATTATGCAATAAATAATTATCCAATAATGATATCTATATTCATCGATCACAGAGATAAAAGAATATCAAACTACAAACTGCACAATGATTTTTACATGAAAACCTAAACATGTGAAAACCACAATCCAGAATCGTATTCTAGGATTTCCCCTTCGCTCTCTCAACTAAGCATGTTTCCACTATTTCATCGCTACTTTAACCCGGTGGTAGCACAACCTCTCGTACAACTTGTAGCCTTCCTTCGGACAACTTCCAGAGGAAGATTTTATCTCTCTCAGAGAAAGAAATCCATAACTTGGATGCCTGCACAAAAAATGTTAAACAAACTATAGTTAAGCAATGAAATTTCATTACGAACTTTAAGCGTATAATGTACTCGAGGATGCACTACAAGAAAGTGTAGAACATGCGAAGGTCATTATCCGTCGTCAATGATAGATTGACCGTCCCCTCTGATCAGAGGGGACGGTCAAAAAACCGTCTCCATAGCCGACGTTCCATTTGCCATAAGCGACGGTAGTTGACACCGTCCCCTATAAGCATACATAGGGGACGGTCGTGACCGTCCCTTAAAGTCAATTAGAGGGACTGTCCCTCTTAGTGAGACCAACGGGGACGGCCAGTTTGTAACCGTCGCAAAAAGGTTGAGTAGCGGAGATGGTCATGACCGTCTCGTACGATAACTAAGGGGACGGTCACGATGACCGTCTCCTTTGTTCGTCTGCTAACAAATTTTTTTCATTACCCCCGATTTGCTCTTCATTTTACCCTGCAAAGAGTGACACTAAACATTGAGTACCTGTTACAATAACTGTATCTTCATCATAAATAGTATGATCAACACAGAAAATAACATTCGTTCCACATTCATATCTAGATGAAATGTTTGAAATGACGAATACACTACAAGATTCAAATAAAAGTACTCAAGCGTAAAGTATTCAAACAAAGTAACCTACTTTGCAAAGTAATTATCCAAAATAATTATACAATATACTACACTATATCCTACCAACTAAACAAACTATCTATAGTAATCCTAATCGTCATCCTCATCCGCATAGGCATCGTTGTCGTCGTCGTCGTCATCATCATCATCGTCATCTTCTTCTTCTCCTTCATTGTCGTCGCCTAGCCTCGCAACGGTATTATCCACTTGTGTTGGGTGGCTAGTCGACACTGCACCTTGATGTGCATGTATGAATGCATTAAATATTACCATTTGCTGTCGCAAATCCTGAATCTCGATATTCATGCTAGACACTTGACTCTCTAATTCCCTCTCCCTTTGTGTCTTATGAGAGGAAGATGACGAGCCGCTTCCTACTCCATACCAATTCCGTATGGTGGCACCACGATCACCATAACGGACTCAACCTTGATGCTCCAGACTGGTCGCCTGGAGGAAGACCGCGTCAGGAGTAAGAGGCGGTTGACTCGTTCCAGTGTTGTCTAGAGAGCTAGTGGTCATGAGTCTGACCATCTTCTCCTGAAAATTTATTTAAGTAAGTTCAAAATTCATTTAAATTGTAAAAAAGATGCAAAATTGTTATGAATAACTTACATGAATTGTACCATAGGCAGGATCTACCTAATGAACTTCCCCGCCTACATCGCGACTCTTAGACTTCTCAAAGACTTCCATCCGGCTGGGAACACAATTGTTCCCCACTGCCTAATGTGAGAAGATAACTAAAACTTACAATACCATTTTAATATATATTAACGGATGAAATTTAAACATAATTCATATAGTAGATTACTTACAAAGTCATCCTTCAGTTGATTTCTATTCATTCTTCCATTCTATGGGTAGACTTGAAACCTTTCCTCCGATTTTGAGAATTTCGCCTTGAGATGCCCTATACAAAGATAATAATTTTAATAATAAATCCCAAATAATATATAATACGCACATATATATGTATCATACCGCATGTTCTTCTCCCATACAAATATGTACCAACGCCATCCAATGTTCAGCGGGTACATTTGGAGGATAATTTGTCAAATTTATCTCCAATGGAAGCTCCGGGTCAAAGTACTGAATTTGTTTTAAGAAAATTACTTACATACATAAAAGATGAAAAATCAAGTTATTGTACTCACTCGGACCTTCAAATGACCTCGATATTTATGCAGTAATTCCGCATCATGTCCTAAAATTAGAGCATCCATGGCCGGATCATGATCCTATGAAAAATTATACTGCAAAGAAAAGGAAGCAAAAAAAAGTTTCCACTGAACAACAACTTTGCTTTGTTATTAGTTTTAAATACCTCCAAATCATGAAGAATGGCATCTTTTATTTACTGCTCCACAAAACGCCAGTCTGTAATATGGATAGGAACCCTAGCTCTGCATACATGTTCCAAGTAACTCTGAAACACAACTGAGTTCTCTCCCACTGCATCACCTCCAACTATCCGCACCCTCAGTGTCTCACCGGGACGCAGTCGGTCCAACACTCAGCACTATGATGGGACTCTACGTCTAGCTGAACCACTTGATCCGTCAGGTTCGTAGGTCTCACTCCCTGGACGTGGTGCAGGCGACGCATCCTGAATGCGTCTAGGACGTGGAGGCATATCTGCATATATAATGAAACATTTAAATGACATAACAAGAATTGTATATTTCACATATTAAATCAAATATTTGGAAAAAAATTAATGGTAAACTTACACTTTAGACACCCACATCTACAATATCAGATGGATGTTCTTGTATCTCAGCTTGATATACGTCGTTTATATTTAACAAGTCATCATCACCATTGACATCAAAAAATCTCTTGGTACTGTCCTCACGGGTATGATCTACCCATCACTTAAGCTGTCTGGAATGTAAAATACTTGTTCTACCTGACTGGAAAGTGTAAAAGGCTCATTTGTTTGCAATTTCCCAGATTGTTTTAACGAATTAATCCCATTTCTATCTCTTCAATATCATATCCCCTCGCGACTGACATCGAACCAATTGCACATAAAAAGAATACATCGACATTCATGAGTGAAGCTGATCTCTATTATGTCAACTATTTCCCCATAGTAGTCGTTTAAACCTGAAGGTAAATCTGTTTTTACTATAACATCGGACATTTACGCTGATTTCATCTCGTCGGTGGACTTTGTTCTAAATCGGTAGCCATTCACAATATAACCCTTGTATGAAATAACTTGTGAATATGGTATACGTCCAAAAATGTCAAGGTTAAAGTTCCACCTATCATTTTCCATTTCCTATAAATGTTTCACACTGAACAGAACCAATTGAGGAATTGAGATTTATTGTGAGTCTCATTAAATAATGAATTGCACTCATCAAAAAATTCATCAATCTCTGATAACTGAATCAAAATATAGTAGTGTATGAGATCTCTATCCTCGTCGGATATTACACAACGGATACCACTGAACATATGCCTGCCACATGATTGAAAGACCCATAATTTGGATTCATCATCTTCCACTACGACTTCACCTTCATCATTTCGTTTAAATCGGTTGAAACACACACTTTCACCTTCCATATACATTTCACAGAAATTAATATACTCTTCACAAAGATAACCTTCAGCAATACATCCTTCAGGTTGTGCCTTATTAAAGATCATATTTTTTAATTTTCGAAGGTATCTTTCTGTTGGATACATCCAACAATATTGAACCGGTCCACAGATCCTTTCTTCACCTGCTATATGAACTATTAAGCGAACCATTACATCAAAAAAAAGGCACGAATATCTGCTCTAATTTGCATAATGTGATAACAATGTCTTCTTCAAGTCTTTTTAAGATCAATAGATCTAAAACCTTCAAACACAATACTCTGAAAAATCCACTCAATTTTGTTAAGGATTGTAGGACAACATCGTCAACAATCCCGCGAATAGCGAATGAGAGTAATACTTCCATGTAAACATGACAGTCATGACTTTTCAATCCGGTTATCTTACGTTCTCTTTCATTTACGCACCTCGACAGCTACGCGAGAACCCATCGGACACCTTCAAATTTTTAAGGAAGCTAAGAATTTTATCACGCTCACCGTTGACTAATGTATATATTGCTGCAGGTATAGTAATCCGCCCATTGTCTAATTCAATTGGATGTAGTTCTTCGCGTATACCAAATTGAACTAAATCACGTCTAGTCCTTAAATTATCTTTTGATTGATTTGAAAGATCTAACATTACCAAAATATTTTCCAAAATATTCTTCTCAATATGCATGACATTCAAATTATGACGAATTTGTAAATGCCAGTATGGTAGCTCTCTGAAAAAAATAATTTGTTTCTTCCATCTACCGGCTATACTTTTCTTCAATGTTCGTCCTAAACAACTGCTTTGTACAGATAATTGTTGTTCCCAAATAATGTTGCCATTCACACGAGTTAAGTCAAGTCGGTGTCCAAATGGTAAGCCGCCAAATTTCTTATTACTATCTTCCCTTTGTCATCTATGCTTTGGTGGCAGGAATCAACGATGACCCTAATAGCAATGCTTCATACTTCCAGTAAGCTAAGTTGAATGCGTTTTTTCAAGACAGACAGGACACACGATTTTTCCCTTTGTACTCCAACCAGACAAATTTGCATACGCGGGGAAATCATTTATAGTCCACAACAGTGCAACATGCAATGTAAATATTTCTTTCCTACATGCATCATATGTAGGTATTCCTGTGGTACATAATAGTTTTAGTTCATCCATTAACGGTTGTAGGTACACATCAATTGCGTTACCAGAATCTTTAGGATCAGGAATCAGCAGCGTCATTATCATAAATGAAGAACTCATTGACATCCATGGTTGTAGATTGTAGACCATCAAAATCACGGGTCAAATGCTGCAACTCAAACTCATATACCAAACGAATTGAAACCATCTGAAGCTAATCCCAACCGAATATTTCTCCCATCTTGAGAGAAATAAGGATATCTCTGATCAAATTTTATCCATTCTTCTGCATCAGATGGATGTCTCATAATTTAATTAGCATCTCATTTATTTGAACTAGAATGCCACATCATCCACTTTGCGGATTTTTTGACATAAAGAGACGTTTCAATCTTGGAATTAATGGGAAGTAACGTAATATCTTCACCAACTTCTTCTTCCTCTTTAAATTAGTTTTTTCTTCTTTATATCTGAGCCTCACAATAGAGATAAAGTACTAAATCTGAATTTTCTCCTCGAAAAAGTATACAATCATTAACACAAGCATCGATTTTCTTGTATTTCAGATTAGCAATCGGAATCGTTACTTCGCCTCTTTCCAATCTTTTGGATAATTCTGAGGATTATTCAATAACTTCCGGATTAAGGCCAGTACATCTGTCATCATTGCAGCATTTGATCCGTTCCTTACTTTCATCTTAAACAACTCTAATAAAAACTGTAAACACGTTATTTCCACCCCAGGAGCCAACATGACTTCTGCATCTGGCAAACTGCTCTCAAACCTATCATCTAAATCAATGTCTTGTGTCTCAGGTCTTCTTAAGTCATCCATTAATTCAAATAACTCGTGATCAATGTTATTCAAGGATTGTGTAATGGCTTCTACACCTACATCCATATCCTCATCCATTCGCAAATGATCTATAACCACTTCATGTTCAGTCCAAATGGAGTAATGCAACCAAAACCCGTTGAGTATAAGATGGTTATAAACTTCCTCTCTAACATTACATTTAATATTCTTACATCTCACACATGGACAATAAATATTAAAACCATCAAATTTATTATTAACTCTTTCTAATTGAAATGCCCAGTCCAAGAACGTGATCACTCCTCTCTTATATCGCTGAAAATCATCGTATCTCTTATCCATCCATGTTTTATCCATTTCACTGCACAATCAAAATAATAATCACCATGATGTTTTGGTTATTTGGAGATAAGTTAAACGTGGGGCAAACGAGTTATATGAAGACAAGTTGTATGGAAAAAGTTATATGTAACAAGTTTTGTGAATTAATTGGGACAAAGTTAAACACAACAAGTTATACTCAACGGAAACGATCATATGGACTCAAGTTAAAAATGTGGCAAAATGTAAAAAAATGAACAGAAATAAATATGTCATACATCTTTTCTATCTTAATCTTATAGATATGGGGGGAAAACACCCATACATATTTCAATGAGCAAAATGAAGAACGATGAACTCAATGGATAAGTTATACACAACAAGAAATGATCTTATGAACTCAAGTTAAATATGGGGCAAAATGTAAAAAAATGAAGAGAAATAAACATGCCATTCATCTTCTCTATCTTAATCTTATAGATATGGGGAAAAACACCCATACATATTTCAATGAGCAAAATGAAGAACAATGAACGCAAAAGAGTGTTGATAATCACCAGAAACTAAGATGGAAGAGGCCGGCAAGCACGAGAGGCTCCGGGACGGCGAAGGGGACGATGGACGGCGAGGATGTGGAATAAGGTGAAATGGGAAGGAATGCAGGTCGAAGGGGTTTTTTTTGATCTGACCATCGGGGATGGTCGTCTTGATCGTCCCCTTTGATGAGAATCGGTAACGGTCACTAAAAACCGTCCCCTTTGACCCTTTATGTCGGTCGCGACACCAACTGAAGCGCAATGGGGACGGTCAGAACCATCCCCAAAGGCTCCCCTAGGGGGTGAAAGCAGACCAGTGCCTTGGTTAGGGCATTGGGGACGGTCACTAACAACCGTCCCCTCTGGTCCGAGCATCGGGGACGGTCACTAGTGACTGTCCCCTTTGACCCCAATAGGCCGGTCACGACGCTAACAAAAGCGTAATGGGGACGGTTAGAACCGTCCCCATAGGCTCCCTCGGTGGGTGAAAATAGACCAGTGGCTTGGTCAGGTCATAGGCGATGGTTACTAACGACCGTCCCCTCTGGTCCATCACCCATGTCCTTGGGCCGGTCGCGACGCCAACATAAGCGCAATGGAGACGGTCAAAATTGTCCCCAAAGGCTCCCCAGGTGGGTGAAAATAGACCAGTGGCTTGGTCAGATCATAGGGGACGGTCACTAATGACCGTCTCCTTTGGTCTACCACCCATGCTCCGGACCGGTCGCGATGCCAACAGAAGCGCAATGGAGATGGTCAGAACCGTCCCCAAAGGCTCCCCGGGTGGGTGAAAATAGACCAATGGCTTGGTCAGGGCATAGGGGACGGTCACTAACGACCGTCCCCTCTGGTCCACCACCCATGTCCCTGGGTCGGTCGCGACGTCAACAGAAGTGCAATGGAGACGGTTAGAACCGTCTCCAAAGGCTCTCCGGGTGGGTGAAAATAGACCAGTGGCTTAGTCAGGGCATAGGGGATGGTCACTAACGACCGTATCTATTACTTTATTATAAAAGGAGACGATAGCCTAAATACCGTCTCCCAATATTGTGGTATTGGAGACGGTTTTCGTTTGACCATCCCCCAAAAAATATCAATAGGGATAGTCATCGTGGAACCGTCGCTAGTTGTCGTCCCGAAAAGCCTAAATTCTTGTAGTGATGATGATTAAGATCACATTAGAGCACAGAGAGGACAAACAACTTCATTAGCTAGAAATCTTTGGATTGAATAGAGCTCGAGAGTGTAAAAATGTTATAAGAACTTGAATATCACAAAAAATGATCAGTCTTTCTTTTCTTGTGAAAGTAGAAGATGTTATCTTGGTCGCATGTCTCAAACAGTGAGTAATAAGATCCCTTATATAGGGTTGGCCTCAAAAGAATCGTTGGTGTCGAAAAATGGAAAGTCTGATGTTCTGATTCCAAAATCCATGAAATGATTGATCATGTAAATAAGGTGATCGATTATGAGTGTCGACCATGTCACAGAAGTGATTGATCATCTTTCACTGTTGGCCTGAAATTCCAATAGTGATCGATCAGAGTTAAAAGAGTGGTCGATCAAGATTGGTCGATCATGAATAATAATACGGTCGATCAAGGGTGATCGACCAGTGATGTCATTGTGATCGATCATATGCCGAAAAATAGAAATTGTGAAATTCATGATTCTGGCTTCAGTTTACTTGTTGATGAAGAATATGCAAAAACTGTAAAACTGATTTTCAACATCAAATAAAATCTATGTAATATGTAACATTGGCATCCGAAATCTTCAAAACTTGAACTTTCTGAAATCTTCAAAACTTGAACTTTTGGATTTGACTCTTTCTTTGATTCTTTCATCAATCTGATTCTAAATCTTGAGCCTTCAACTCGTATTTTTCATATTCTCTTCTAGGCTTTGAGTCGACGTCTAATTTTTCGACACTTTTCATCAAAGAGCTTGTGCAAGCTTCTACCTGAAAAAGTAATCAAGCTATAAAATAAATATGCAACTAAACATTAGCAAAATCTAAGTCACTAACAATCTCTCTCTTTTTTTAGTGAGAACATATATATTTATAATTCTTTTAGCTATATGTTTTTTATCTAATTCCAAGTATTAACCCTCCCTCCTTTGTTTTTGTTTTAATCTTTCTTCAAACAATGTACTTCTCTCGTAACACTTCTCCCCTTTTATTTTGATGCCTTGGTAAAATAATAACAATTCGTCTCCCCTTTTTTCATAAAAAAGATTTATCTCCTCCTATCTTAAAGAGTCCTTGCTCCTTATTTTTCTCTCCCTTTTGTCTAAAATCAAAGGATTACTTAGATCCCCCTTTTTTGCAAAACTTTATTTAACAAAAAGTTTTAGGACAAGTTATTGGGTTGGAATAAATCTAAGTGCCTTTTAAGATAGACAAATCTATCAAAGTTTAAGGGTTTGGTAGATATATCAACAAGTTGTTCTTCCATGTTTACAAAGTCTAAGGTAATTTCTCCTTTTAGACAATCTCTTAGGAAATGATGTCTAATGTCAATGTGTTTAGTTCTAATGTGTAATACATGATTCTTAGAGAGATTTATAACACTTGTATTATCACAAAGAATTTTTATCTTTTCAAACTTTAATGCGAAGTCGTTTAACATCTACTTCATCCACAACACTTGCGAACATGCAAGAGAGGTAGATATGTGTTCAACTTCTGTTGTTGATAGGCATACACAATTTTGCTTCTTAGAGAACAAAGAGACTAGCACATTTCCAAGTAAATGACACGTTCCACTAGTACTATTCTTATAAGTTCTACTTCCAGCATAATCAACATAACTATAAGATTTTAAATCAAGGTATGGTGATCTAGGGTAAAATAAGCCATAATTATAAGTATCTTTCAAGTATTTTAAGATCCTTTTTATACCTTTTAAATGACTTTCTTTAGGGTTCGATTGGAACTTAACACATAGACAAGTACTAAAAAGTATATCTAGTCTACTAGCACTAAGATATATATAACAATGAACCATTCATACCTCTGTATTGAGTCGCATCAATATCCTAACTTTTTCATCTGCATCAAGCGAAGCTTGACTCCCATCGATGTCGTGTTTCCTTTCGTACTCTCCATCCTAAATCTTTTTGAGAAGATCATGAGTGTACTTCGTTTGACTTTTGAAGATCCCTTGAGGTAGTTGTTGAATATGCAAACCTAGAAAGAAATTGAATTCTTCCATGAGACTCATTTCAAACTCTTTATGCATGAACTTATTAAAATCTTTGCACAAATCTTCATTAGTAGCTTTGAAAATATATCATCAACGTATTTGAATAATTTAAAAATCATTTGAATTTTCAGTAAACAAAATTGAGTCTACCTTTTCAATTTCGAAGTTAGAAGATGTTAGAAAATCTATCATACCATGATCTTAGCGATTGTTTTAGTCCATATAAAGCTTTGTTCAATTCATAAAACAAACTTAGGGTGATCGTTATAATCAAAAGTAGGTGGTTGTTTAACAAAAACTTCTTTTTAATAACCATTAAGAAAAATACTTTTTACATCCATTTGATACGGTTTTATATCTAAATGTGCAGAATAAGCAAGTAGCATTATAACTGATTCTAGTATGGCTATAGGTGCATAGATTTCATTAAAATATATACCTTCATGTTGGTTGTAACATTGTGCAATTAATCTGGCTTTATTCCTAATCACTTGACCTTCCTCATTTTAATTTGTTTATGTAAATCCATTAGTTCCAATTATTGATGTATTTTTTTGATTTAGGTACAAGTTCTCATACTCCATTTCTTGTGAATTGATTAAGTTCTTCTTGCATTTCTATTATTCAGGATTCATCTTTCAGGTATCTTTTATCTTATTAAGTTTCATTTGTGATACATAAGCAACAAGTACAATGCTAATGTTAAGTTAAGATCTTGTTTGAGCTTTATTCGAGATTACTCCAATTACTTATAGGGCGTTCCTTGTCATAGATCCATTCTTTAGGTACATTATGTGTATTAGTACCTTTTATCTTAGTTATATCAATGAGTGTTGTTCTTCATCTTCTTTATCTTCAATAACATTTTCTTGACTATTTATTTATTGTGTATTTTCATTAAATTTTATATGCATTGATTTATCCACAACTAGCATTTTTTATTAAAAAGTCTATAAGCTTTACTACAGTTTGAATAACCAATGAATATGCATTTTTCGCTTTTAGCATCAAACTTATCTAAGTTATCTTTTGTATTCTATGTGAAAAATTTACTTCCAAACACTTTAAAGAGGTTTATCTTGAGAATTTTGCCTTTATAAACTTCATAACTTGACTTCTTAAAGGATTAGTCGTGTTGATAGTCTATTTAGTACAAGGTAGTATTTCTTAGAAGATTTTGATAAAAAGTATTTAGATAGACCAGATTCTATTAGTAAAGTTCTAGCACATTTTTGTAATGTTCTATTCTTTCTTTCTACAACTCCATTTTGCTGAGGTGATTTTGGAAAAGAATATGTGTGTCGTATTCCATATTTTTAACAAAACTTAATGAATTATTCATTTTCAAACTCTCATCCATGATCTATACAAATTTAAGGATTTCTTCGTTATTTCCTTTTTGAATAAAATTTGAAAGTTTATAAAAGATCATATACTTTGAACTTTAACTTTTAAGAAAATGGTTCAAGTGAACCTAGAGTAGTCATCTACTATTACAAGATAGTATCTACGATCAGTAGGCTTTCAACTCTTGTTGGTCCAAACAGATCTAAATAAATTAGTTCTAGAGGTCTAGATTTTAAACTAAGTTCTTGCTCATGAATGAGATCTTGTGAAGCTTTCCTAGTGAGAAAGCATCACATGGTGTTTTGGGGTTTATCCTGTTGATATACAATTCACTTACTAATTATTCTTTATCAACTTGTGTAAGCACTTAGGATGTAAGTGACCTATTCTTATGTGCCAAAGATTAACTTCATTATTACTATCAACTAAGTAGTCATAAGCATTATCTTTGTTAAACTCAATAACCTAGATATCTTTAAAACTTTTTCCAATTAACAATGATTCATAACTAGATTCATCAGAAATTTTAAAGTAGTTTGATGAAAACAAAACTTAAAACCTTTATCACAAACTTAATTTACACTAAGTAAGTTATGCTTTAAACTATTAACTAAAGAGACATTATTAAAGTAGCTTTAGACTAATACCAATGATACGACCTTTGTGGTTGTTCCCAAATATGATCGAACCTCCATGTTTGCTTTTCGGGATAGTAAATAGCTTCTTGGCTCCTGTGATATGCTTGGAACATCCCGAATCCGTGATCCATCAACTTCCTCTATCTTTTTCCTACAACATTTGAGGTTGGCATCATTCTTGATCCAATAGGCTTAGCGACTTTTAATCCAGTTTGAGACAGTGTGTACATCCCCTTGTTATCTACATTCTCTCCATCTACAAAACAAGTTTTAAGAAGATCTTTTGATACTCATCTTTTGGGTCCATGAGGGTTAGCCTTTATCTCTCCAATTTGACTAAGTAATTTGTTAAGAGGTGTTGAACTAATAGCAAATCCTATGCTATTTTTATATTTATATATCTTTTAAAATCAAGCATTTTATCTAAATTATTTTTCCCTTAATAAACCTATAAAGATCATTTACAAGATTATCACAATTTAATTTAGGACTGCTAATTTCTTTTTTTAAAAAAAACTAATAATTTCTTTTAAGCAGTATGAATCTTCATTAAAGGTTTCTTTTTCAAGAACCAACTTATTTATCTCTTTAACAAACTTTTGATTTTATAATTTACACTTTTCTAATTTTGCAAACACTTCATTAAAAGCATCTAAAAGTTCATCCTAAGTTTCGTGAGTTACCTCATCTTCCAGAGCCATCACTCCGAGTGTATATTCATTCCTCGTCACCTGAATCTGAGTTGGAGTCGTTTGAATCTGAGTCACTCTACGTCGCTTGCAATGCTCCCTTCTCGTGAACCTTCTTGAACTTATGTTGGATCGTTCCTTCTTAATTTACTTTTCTTTCTTAGAGGGGCAGTCTTTTCTAGATGTCCCTTCTTGCACTCATAGCATGTGGGCGCATCTTCATTGTCTTCTCTCCTTGACTTGAAGCTTTTCTTATTTCCCATGAACTTCTTCAACTTTCCTACAAGTAGAACAAAATCTTTGTCATTCATATCTTCATCAGATGAGTCTTGTGAGCTGACCTTGAATGGTTGAGACTTCTTTACCTCCTCTATCGGTTTATTGGTCTTCTTCTTGACTTCATAGGCCAATAGGTTTCCTATTAGATCATCCATCTCGATATCTTCCATTGCATTTGCTTCTTCTTATTCTCATTCAATTAAGAGTGAATCGATGACTTTCCTTGCTATTCCTCCCTTAATGAAGTTCTTCCCCAGAGCCTTGAGATTGTTCATGATGGTTGTGATGTTGGACATGCGAGCCCACGATGAGCCATTATGCAACAAATGTTATTACGAATATCATTCCCTGATCTGAAATGAAGAACAACCAATTTGCATAATAGGTCCCTTAGTACAATTAGGGTTATGTACCATGGCCATCTTGATGATCATACAACTATTGATTCAATTATTGAATTATAGAGGTTGGTGCTATGATGAATATCTAAAGAGTTAGATTGAGGACTAATTAAGCACCGTCAAATGATTATTAAGAGAGGATCTCCAGCCTGAGAAGGAGATGTCAATCCTTTCTCTAAAGGTTGATACCTAACCGACCTCTTGATGTAGGTCCTCTGCATAGGAATAGAGATTCAGAGGTGTTAGATAAGTTAGGTCAAAGAGTTGACTTAATGAGACCGAGATAACCAAAGTCCTATGTCGTATGATGTCACGATATAGGCACGCATCCTCTGACTGGAGACAGATGTGTTACTATATGTCTGAGTATGTACATTTGGCAGACCAATAGGTTGATGACCTACACAAGGTCTATACACCGGTGCGCTGGTGTGCATATAATGGTATATGAGTAATACGATCTCTCAAAGAGATTATACATGTTCATTGTTGAACAAGAAGACATGAGCTCACTCATGAGATATTGGGAAGAATCAAATTTCGTGCACGGTCATCTCGCTTTGGAAGCTTGATTGAATTTGTAAGGTTTGATATATGCTTTTTTGGAAAGTATATGATCAACACCTAGGTATGATATATGCTTTTGGAAAGTATATGATCGATACCGACTCCCAAATAATTGAATGAGAAACTTAATGATAAAACCCTGAAGTAGACAGTGTAAAATTGATCTTATACTTCTGGTTTATTCCGGGTCTTCCAATATGCAGAATGTACAGGTATTAGGAATACCCGAGGGTGATGTGATCATAAACGATTGCATAACCATGGCGCTTCCATTCCTAGGGAATGATGAAATGAGTTTGGATTTCAGTGACTCCTCTCATTAGAGAAGTGATATGATCTTGGTCCAAATATTGGACATTGATATGAATGTGATTCATATGCAACGAGAAGATTAGATTTGCGGTCTTGATTTAATCAAGCATCTATGAGAGGTCCGCAAGATCTGGATTTGAGATGTGATCTCAATATCCAAGTCACTATACGTGGAACAATACAATCACTCTATCCTTATCTCCAAGTATCCGTAGAGAAAGCGCATTATCCTTGAAAGAGTTCAGGATAATTTCATTATTGATATATGTATCCGAGCATTGAGAAAAAATGGATAATTAAATGTGATTTAATTATCATGAATAATATGAATTTGATTCATATTATAAGGAGTGTTATCTTAGATAATTAAATATGATTTGATTATCAAAGATGTGAATAATACGAATGTGATTCATATTATTTGGGCACATGAGAATAGAGATCCAAGATGATTAGATGTGATTTAATTATCATGGATATGAATAATGTGGATAGAAATATCCATATTGATCATATATATTATAAATGTGATTTATAATATATAAGAGAGAGCTATTTGTAACTTAGATTTGTTAATTAAATGTTGATGTGAATTGGATTCAGATTGGATAATTAATTGAAAATGTGATTTACAATTTATTTTGGGATGTGAATGTGATTCACAATTTTCCAATGGCAAGATTGCAATATTCACAAAATAATTATGAATTATTTTTGTTGAATAATTTACAACAAGTGTTGTTGTAAATCTTGAAGATTTTCAAGGAGTAATGCAATCCCATGAGATTCCATGAGATTACACATCCATGAGATATGGTGGACGACCACCAACTCCTATAAGGAAAGGGTGGCCGTCCCCCTATAATCTTGGATTGATGTAATCTCTACTTCTTAATCTCCATATGAGATTGATTTAATTTTAGGATTAATTTATATTGATTTATAAATATATATTTAATCTAAATTAAATTAATTGTTGTTGGTTTTTACCAACAAAATCTTAGCCATTGAAAGAAACACAAATCAATATGAACCATTGGATTTGTGTTGCCCATGGATTGAGATCCATGGATTCCAAAATATTATAAATAGAAGGGTACCCCTTGCTCTTCATATGCTAATGAGAACATAAGTCTCTCTCTCTCTCTCTCTCTCTCTCTCTTTCTGCACGCCACCCCTCTCCTTCTCTCATGTGGCCGTCCACCATGGATGCCCTAGAGAGATTCTCCATTACCATAGCATCGTCGTTATGCTGCTCGATCGTTTGCTCGTGGATCTCCGTCTCCTTCGGTGTGCCTCGCTCGTGAAGAAGATGTCGGATCTCGTGTGTCGAGATCATGAGATTCGTCGCTTGGATCATCAACACGGATTGCGAGAAGCACATGTTTCATCAACACGCTCGCAAGCATCTCCTCCGTCAGATCAGACTTGAGATAGGAGGTCTCTTCGTTTAGAGACTCGATCGCAACCACGCTTCAAGAGGTAATCCTAATACTTGTTTGTGGTTTAGAAGAAACGATCCGAGAAGTGTTCTTGGATCATGTGGTTTCGTCACATGATTTTTTTTAATTTCTGCTGCATCAAGCGACTAGTACGACTAGTCGCTCCCGATCGCACACGATGCGATCCTCAAGCTTCCGTGATGCGCTTAAGGATTTCACCATATCCTTCATGTGAACCTTGTGTACATCTCCTTGATAGTTTCTTCTTCCTTCATCTCAAAATTCTCATACCCCATGGTTAACATTGTGACTTTGGAACTCTTCACTTTATGTGTACCTGCGTGCATGACTAGGAGTGTCTTCCAAATTTCGTGAGCTATCTTCGACTAAGAGTCATGATTGTACTCATTCATGAAAAGATCACAATACAATATGTTAATGGCTTTAGCATTTCTCTCTAGACCCCTGATCTCAATATCAGTGTATTCTTCTACATCTTCCTTCAACGTTGGCTTCATGAAGGTTTTCCTCATGCATGTTCGCATTCTGAAATCAACAAACAACATGTAAATCTTCATGTGGTTTGCCCAGTAGGAGTAGTTGGTGCCGTCAAAGTAGGGCATCTTCACAATAGAGTATGAAATTCTGCTTGAGTTGATGGATATGTTTCCTTGTGCCATCTAGGACCTACGTAAAACTTGAACATACTCTGACACCAAGTGTGAGTCCAGCACAAGAGGGAGGAGGATGAATTGTGCAATAAAAAATTATCCAATACCAATATCCAAATAAAATATTATTCACAAATCATAGAGATTGAAGAATATCAAACCACAAATTGCATAATGATTTTTACATGAAAAATGAGGCGGGTGAAAACACGACCTAAAATCATGTTATAGGATTTCCCCTTTGCTCTCTCAGCGAAGTTTGTTTCTACTATTTCAGTGCTACTTTAACTCGAGTGTAGCACAATGATGAATATGTGGTTCATCATCTTAATATATTAATCTTAACTTGAATCCATGAATAAAAACCAAATAAATGTCTCCAAATTCAATATATTAACAAAATACAACTCTTAATAAAGATGGACTAATAATGTGTGTGTATATATATCTTGAAAATAAGTCTACAAAATAATTCGAAATAAAAATCACAAAAAAATAAAGTGTTGAAAGATGTTTGTAAATAATCATATGTAAATAACCAAACTTCCTTGATTTTTAATTATTTCATAGTAATCCTTTTTATTTAATTCTTCTTATAACTTGTATATAAAAATGTGAATAAAAATAAAAAATACAAAAGAATTTCTACATTGAATAAATACTTTCAGATCTTGAATCGAAAAAAGCCGTAAAGTCCAACTTCTCAGCTGAATTCCTTCTCCATATGAACTCCAAATTTACCAAATTCACTTTTACAGTTCAAGTTATAAAATTATCTATCTGATGAAAGTGATTTCATTAAAATCAAAGCTTTTTTTTTTGCAAAATGTCGATTTTAGGACCTAGTTGTATGGTTTATATATGTACTAATTTGACACTAACAATTTATGTACAAATTTAACCCATTTTGATTTCTTTATTCTTCATAATTCCTTTATCGTATATTATATAAAATACGTAATTACAAAATCAAAATAAATTATTTTATCATTGAAAATAATGCAAATTAACTTGGTATATAGTGTAAATGGTAATCTTTCCTCTTTTTTCTTTTGCTTTTTTCTTAATTATTAAAAATCATAAAAAAATCATATTTATGTTTTATTTATAGTATTTTAGTTTATTTTATTTTGTAAATATCTTTTAATTAAAAATACAAAAAATATAAAAGCTGTAAATTTATACTTTAATTATTTAAAATGCAATCTGAAAAAATATTTCTTTTTTTTACATACTGTTTGGTTTTGATTTCAAGGTCTATATGGGAAATGTAGATCTCATCTAGATCTACATTTTTCATGCTGATACGTTTGCATTTTCCATTTTTTCTCTTTATTTTATTTTAGTACCCTATTTTTTCTTTTCGGTTATTTTCAAATTTTCCTCCTATTTCCATTCCAAGCCACCTTCTCCACCTCCATTTGTAACTTACCATTCATCTTCTTCCTTCTACTCTCTTCTCCTCCCCATTTGTTCATCATCTGCCATTGGGGAGGAGAAGCCACCTTCTAGCTTCATCTTCTTACAACGATGATAGATCTAGGAGTTAAGATTTGACGGCGAAGATGAGAAGAGGTCCGATCCCAGGCGAGGTCCTCGAGGAGATTAGCTTCCTCGAGTTGCAGCTCCTATCCCCAGGAACCTGCCGAAGTTTCACGTAACCCGCTGCACACTCAAAGCGACGATAACGAAGCTCCGTCGAGCTCCATCACCCTTCAGGCGACCCCACCCCCATGTAATCTTCCTTCTCCTCCTCTCCATTCTTCTTCTTCTTCGATCTCCTCTTCTCCTCCCAATTTCCTCTGCTTCTATTTATTTCCTTTCTTCCTTCTTCTTCTACTCATCTCCTTCGTCGCGCCTACACCTTCGTTTCCACCCAAATCAAGCCATCGCTCCTTGCACACCCTTAATCTGCTTCATATGAGCGCCATGCCACTGCCTCGCCTTCACACCACCGACACACACCATCTCCTCCACCATCACAACCGCCTCACCTTCGTGCCACTGCCTCTTCCGCCCGCACCACCGGTTCATGTCACACCACCGGTCCGCTTGTTATCCATGTTAGCCTGAGGTGGAACATTTCTACAATAAATTTTATTGCAATCTTTGATATATCAATAAAAGTTATTGATTTATTTCACTCCATGTCTAAGATAAATGAATGAATGCACTATAAGGTACCTTAATACAAATAGGATTATGTACCATGGCCATCTTAATGATCATACAGTTGTTGACTCAATTGTTGAATCATAGAGACCGGTGTTTGGATGATATCTAAAGAGTTAGATTGAGGACTCATCAAACACCGTCAAATGATTGTTAAGAGACGATCTCCAACCTGAGAAGGAAATGCAAATCCTTCTCTAAAGGCTGATATCTGACCGACCTCTTAATGGAGGTCCTCTGCAAAAGAATAGAGATTTGGAGGTGTCGGAAAGGTTAGGTCAAAGAGTTCACTTAACGAGATCGAGATAACCAAGTCTTATGTTGTATATTGTTACGATATAGGCATGCATCCTTTGACTGGAGACAGATGTATTGCTATAAGTCGAAGTATGTACATTTGACAGACCGATAGGTTGATATCCTAATCAAGGTCTATACATCGGTGAGTTGGTGTGCATACGAGGGCATGTGAGTAATACCATCTCCCAAAAGGATCATCTAGGTTCACTAGTGAACCGGAAGACATGAGCTCACTCATGAGGTATTGGGACCAATCAAATTCCATGCATTGGCGTCTTGCTTTGGAAGCATGACAAGAATTTGTATGTATGATATATGCTTTTGGAAAGCATATGATCGATACCAACTCCCAATGATCGAATGAGAAACTTAATGATAAAACCCTAAAGATGACAGTATAAAATTGATCTAAATCATCGGGTTTATTCTAGGTCTTCCAATATGCAGGATGTACGGATATTAGGAATACTAGAGGGTGATGTGATAAAAAAACGATTATATAACCATGATGCTTCCATTCCGAAGGAGTGATGAAACAGATTTGGATTTTAGTAATTCCTCTCAGTAGAGAAGTAATCTAATCTTAGTCCAAATGTTAGACATTGATCTGAATGTTATTAAGATGTAATGATAAGATTAGATTTACAGTTTTAATTAATCAAGCATCTATGAGAGTTCCCCGAGATCTGGATTTGAGATATGATCTTAATATCCAAGTCGCTATACGTGGAATGTACAACCTCCATGTCCTTATCTTCAAGTATCCGCGGAGAAAGTGAATTATTCTTGATAGAGTTCAAGAATAATTCCATTGTTAAATTATATATCTGGGCATTGAGAACTTGATAATTAAAAATGAATTAATTATCATGAATAATGTAAATAAGATTCATATTATTTAGATGCAAGAGAGCGATTACCCAAAATAATTAAATATGATTTATTTATCATGGATATGAATAATGTGGATAGTACTATCCATATTAATCACATATATTATAAATGTGATTTATAATATATTAGAGAGAGATATTTGTAAATAGTAATTGTAATTAAATGTTGATGTGATTGGATTCACTTTGGACAATTAATTATAAATATAATTTACATTTTATTTTGGGTGTGTAAATATGATTCATTCCAATAGAATGATTGAAATTATCACAAAATAAATTAGAATTAATTTTGTGAATTAATATGCAATAAAACTTGTTAATAAAGGATATATGAGATCTCATATAATAGGAAGAAGGAGAGCCCTTCCATATTTGGAGGATGGATGAACACCCTTGAATTAGGACTCAAGGTGGTCCTCCCCCCTTAATTGGAAGGGGCTTTGCCTCCTTCCTCATCCTTCATGGTATATTGATTCAATTGAATTAATTTATGTAATATGTATTTAATTTAGTTATAGATTTTTTACAACAAAAATAATGGCCATTGAAAGAAACACAAATCAATCTCAACCATTGATTTTGTGTTGTACATTGATTGTGATCCATGGACTCCCAAAATATTATAAAAGAAGAGGCAACCCTAGCTCTTCTTCAACAAAATATAATTCACAAGCTCTCTCTCTCTTTCTCATATTCTCATCACACACACACACACACACACACACTCCCTCTTTCTCAAGAGTGGTTGTCCACCTCATGACCTAGAGAAGATTGTCGTCGTCGCTACGCCGTCGTGTCGCCGCTTCGATCGCTCATGAATCTGCATCTTCCTAGGTGCTCCGTGCACATGAAAAAGACCTCAGATTTTGTGTGACAAAATCATGATATCTATTGCTTGAATCTACAACTTGGATTGCGAGAAGGACTCATCTCATCAACGCGCTAGCAAGCATCTCCTCTGTCGGGTCGGACTTGAGACAGGTGGTCTCTTGCTTTAGAGGCTTCTATCGCAAGTACATTTCAAGAGGTATTCCTATATCTTCTTTGAGGTATAGATGAAATGATTCGAGAAGTATTCTTGGATTATGTGGTTTCATTGCTTTAAATTTTTTGAATTTCATTGCCCCAAGCGACTAGTATGACTAGTTGCTCCCGATCGCATATGATGCGATCTTTACGCTTCCGTGATGCACTTAAGGTTTTTCCCATAACTTGACTGCTCGCCATCACCTCGACCTTCGCACCGGTCACCGCTCGATCACCATAAGATGGTCACAAAGCACCACATTGCCAAAATCAAACCTTGGTTCCAGCCTTGAGGCTCTGGACCACCTAAACCTCTTCAGCCAGCCACGTCGTGCCACCTGGAAGATCGGACCAAGCTTTAGCCTCGGGAAGACCAAAGCCTTCCCAACCCTCCACGTGGAGCCACAGTCACAAGCCGCCATACGAAACGAGCTCGGGCACGTGTGGCACATGTGTTTGGTGGACATTTTGCACTCCAGACCCTCACACTTCAAGAGAATAACACCGAGGCCCCCACCGACCAAAAGCACGTGCCATACACACACGTGCATGGAAAATTACATAGAACCACTACCAATTCTTGGTAATTCCATTTGTATCCCTGTCAACATTTCTTTTTATTATTTATTTTATTTCCTGTATTGCGTATACACCTTTCTGTTTGGACTTTATTTTAGAGCATCATTTGGTATTTATTTTTAATTTCAAAAATTACATATTGTATAACATTCAATTATATATATAATTATGGATGTTTAATGTAATTTTATGAGCATTGATTGGTTTGTGATATTTAAAATTTTCATATTTTGCCCTGTCTGTAATTGAAAATTCATAATAAATCACACTTTGCTCCAAAAATTCCTCAAAATTCATAATAAGAATTAATTATGTTCTGACATGTGCCGAAAATCAAGTAATTTGAACGCATGTTTAGTTTAAAACAAATTAGGATATGATTGATGTAATTGATTTTTATTGGTATGTAAACTTGGTATTTTGAGGAGTTATAATTTTTCCTGGATAGATCATGATTAGACATATCTAAGATAATTTTATTTCTTTAAAACAATTAAGTTTGCACATTATTAAAATTAATTCATTAAAAACCAAACAGTCTGCATTGTTTAATTCATAAAAATTCACTTTGGTTCTGAAAATCCTACAAAAAATCAAGTAGGTTAATTTCATCATATTTAACTTATTCTCAAATTTGTATATTTTTTGCACTTCATTTGCATAAACAATTACATAAAAATCCCTGAAAAGTGTTGATTTTTCATGTATGCATCTTACATCATGAAAATACAAAAGATTTTGTGGATTTATCATTATATAAATAATTAAGGGAAAATAACCTTTTAAATTTTTGAGCCCATTTTCAAATTAAATTAGATTTTAAATCCTAAGTTAATTTGACCTTCATATTCTCATTTTGCATTCGTATTTCATTATTATTTGCACAAAGAAGTACTAAAAATTTCCCCCTAGCATCTAAATAATCTAAAAGTCATTCTAAGGAGACAGTGACTTGCCTGAGTTCGACCTTGGGTTTACCCAAGTAAAATAAATCTGAATGCTTTAGCATTTAGTTGAACATTAATTAAGTGGTCATTTTGATTAATCCAAATTTGCTCATCTACAACGAATATAAATTCATTCTCACGAAATAATAGAGGGCATTTCTGATGGTTATCATATTGGCACCGTTGTCGGAGAGGTAAACATCTTTGATTCATTTCAGAAAACTTAAAGTTAGGTTTTCCTACCACTCAGGTAGTATGACCCCACAACCATTCTTGTTTTGATTTTGTTTTTTTTTCATTTTATTTTCTTCTTTGCTTTTGTATATTTTGTTTTAACTTCCTCTGATCTACTATTATCTTTTTGTGCGAGGGAACCAGTGGCTTGGAGCGACTTTCTCGGAAGTCGAAGCAACTCAAAGAAATTGGAGACAAGTGATTATGTGTATCAATCCTATCGTGAAGAGCCGAAGATATTGTCAATTTTGAGAGAGAGGGTGTTTCTATTTCGTACATTATTTATGTTTATAAAATCATGTAATAATTGTTTGATTTCTAGCGGATTCTCTTTGGAATCTCAAGTGTGTATCAGGACTGGACATTGGACCCTCGTGGTTTGTGTGGTTTGCTTGACGTTGCATAGATCCTATACCTGCAGCTATTAGAGATTCTAGGTTTAATATCTGCTTGTGCCCGTAACTCATAGGACCACACCATACTTTTAAATAATACGCACCGTAGATTGTTCTAGTTAGTCAAACTGAAATCAATTCTTAACTGCTAATAGAACTTTCTGATAGGTGTGGTTTTCTCCGAATTGCATTCCCGTTAGTATAAAATTTCAATTCGGTATTGCATCCTGCTTGTAGAGGGTGAGGATCACTGTAAGTCTTCTAAATTGAGCATGCATCACTGATTTTATTGATTGCATCGGGTTTTTCTCATCTCCCTTCTCCTTAATTTTATAACTTAGGATAAACGGAAATCAGTACTGATCATTTGGTATGCCATGTTGGATTGACTTAATCAAGTGATAATAACACTTAAAATCAAAATAGTTAATGCAGATTTGACTAGAAAAATGACTAAAATTAACAATTGTTTTCGAGAGAGCAACCCCGTCTTTGTACACAGGTACATATCTCCCGACATAGTGGGTGAGGACATACACGCTAAGGTTAGAGCCCAATCCCTAGACTTGCATTCCAAGTCTCCAAGTCTGACTCTTATGGTCTTGGGAGCTATAAACACTTGCCTTCGTCCTTAGAGAGACATCTTGGTGTACATCTTCTCACTATACTCCTTAGGGGTGTGATATAGCCCGACAGTACGGGCAGATCGTCTCTTTGATTGGGATAAATTAGGAGCATATGTTGGTGTTGAGAAACCTTTTTAGTGCTTTTATTTCAATGAATTAATCACAAATGAAAATGCTCTCATTGCAACCCAAATAAGCGTCAAATAAAAATTATTCGATTCTCAAGCAAAAATAAATAAAGAAGAAAATGTAGCAAGAGAATTTTCTATTTAATTTACTTGTATAGCTAACATGATCGAACTCGGGGAGGCTACAAAAATCCCAAGGGTTATTCTATGAAATGAATAATCAATGAAAGAATGAACGAATTTCTATGCACACTATGTTTGGTTGTTGTATTTTTATGAAATTTTAATTTTATAATTTTTTATTCGATTTTTTGATTTTTATTTTTTTTGATTTTTTTAGTTTTCTAAAGATATTTGTTTGTTTTTTTAAACAATGGAATAATTAAAGAAAAAAGACAAACACAATCTACCAATCTTTTTGTATTTTTCACATATATTAAAAATGGCCAGAAAATTAAACATAAAATTATTTTTGGATTTTAGATAAATTTTTAATGTTTTTATATTTTTTCAGAATTTTCCAAAAATTTTAAAGCATTTAAATAAATCAAAAACAAGGAACTAAATGAACAGAAAATAAAATGAAAGATTTTTGGAATTTTAAAATAACAAATAATGTCAAAAAGAGATAAAATATACATAAATGAAAGATGTTTTTATATTTTTCTGAAATCCATTTTATTTTTTGGATTTTAATTGAATTTCTATAAATTTTTAATGTTTTTTATGATTTTTGTGATTTTTATGGTTTTTATGAATAAGTAAAATGCCAAAAATGGATGGAAATTAAAATAAATCAAAAGAAACAAATAAGATTTTTTTAGATTTTTTCTTGCAATTTTATAATTGTATTTGATTTTTGGGTGCAAACAGGGAATTTTTATAAGGTTTTTGAATTTTTAAAATAATAAAAATAATGAAAAATGCGAAATGCAATTTATGGATGCAAGATGTATCAACATGAGCCTATATGGATTTTTTTAGAATTTTTTTAAAGTGATTTGATATTTTTTATTTGATTTTAAATATGCAAAACAAATGCAGATTCACATGGACTTCATTTTAATTGTTTGAAGTTTCAACACTGAAAAGTAACAAATAAATTAATGTGAGGATTAGAAGTGCAAATTTTCTAAGAAATCACAAGCAAGGGCGGGTATGCCTCGCTAGATAGGACTAATAATGCAATTAATGTAGTTTCAAGGTCCAAATAATAACTCAAAAATACTGTGCTTTTATTGCAACTAACCCAACAAATCACGTGCCAAGCACGCGCTATAGTTCAAACGGGACTAAAATGGAAATAATTTAAAATGCATGATATAAAATGCAATTGTTCAAATAAAGAAAAATGACACGTGTCATTGTAGGGGTGCAATTGTACACTTAAATGACATGGAGGTTTGGGCGGCTCAGATGCTCTGCAACTCTAATCGGACGGTTGTGAATTGCTCTAGAGTGAGGGGTCACGATCAGATCTTGGAACTTTAATTAACAACCGAATTATAGGGCACAATCAACGGTTGAGATCTAAACTAGGCACCCCGTTGTTGATCGTGTGGCTACAAGAGGTTCTGGATGAACTGAGATGCAGGAGAGCTCCGACGAACTTTGATTGAGAGGATCTCGGTCGTCTTGGATCTTCTCCACCTCAGTTTGGCCTCAAATCAAAGCTCTTGCAAATCTGTCCCATGATGGTGAAAGTATGGCTCAAGGACGCTTGTGCGAGGATATGGAGGGTGAAAAGTCAGATGCTCCAGATGAACCTCCTATCCTCGGTTGACTACTCCTCTTGCATTCTTTGACCCTGCAAATGCAAGCTCATGCTCGGAGGAAACCTCTGGCCTAAAATTTAGGTCAAAAATACAACTGATAGGGACTGAATGAAGGTATCTAATGAACGTGAAATCCGCCTCTTGATTAACTGATGATTGTCGTAGTATAGGAGGAAAATTTGGTTCTTCAAAAACCACAATACTTGGATGTCGTGGAAAATTTATAACTTGCAAGTCTACCAAGGTCGAACACAGGGACATGAGCTACTCTATATATTTACTGAATCTCTGTTAATAAGCGCATGTGTGAATAAATCTCAATTCCAAGGTCTTCATGCAGATTACAATGCACTTAAATGATGCATGTGTTTTTAGTTTATTTTCATGCAATTATAAGATGATGCATGAGAAAAATGAATGATTAAATGCAAGGATTACGAATGCAGATGATTATTACAAATATGCCCTAAAAAGAACATTTAAGTTGAGTAACAGATTATGAATTGAAATCATAGTCGATTTGAGTATAACATTATGAGAAAACATCTATATTATGATAAATCATTTGAGGAAGATGCATCATCAAACACTACAAATTCATCATATTTAATTCAGATGAGAAAATTAAATATGCCATAACATAAATGATAAAACAAGGATCAAAACGACACTAAAATCATGCAAATCGGACCAACGATGCTCAAGTTATGAAGAAAACAATGTAGGGGCATAAATGTAAATAAAGTACAGGAAATAAAAGATAAATAGTTACAAATAGGTCCCTGGAGGGACCTATTTGCAATATACAAAACCTGTATGGGCCCCATTGTAATTTATCCATGCGTACGGGGGCATTCTTGCAATTTCCAAAAGTTCCTAGGGTCTCCCATTAAAATACCCAGGCACACACGTGAGGCACACGCTTGGGGACCAATATGCAAATAGTAAAACTTCCAGGGTCTTCATTTTAATTTACCTAGGTCCTCACATGCTAGGCACGTAAGGAGCTAGGCTCAGAAAGCATCGCTGGTTTGGGACACATGGCATGTGATGGAGGCTCGGGGAGAGGTTTGGTAGACCGAAGCCTGGTGGTTCAGGTCAAGGCTCGGGTCGTCCATGTATCTTCATCATGGTCGTCCGATCCAGATGATCTGACGGTATCTGCTATTCGTTCTCCACCGCAGACCACCGGAGGAGGCTGTGCTCCGGTGGACATCCTGTGGCTCCTACGTGCTCTGAGGACACGCCCGAGTGTCGAGGAAGATAGATGAGGTCCTGGCGAGAACCCTAGAGGTGCAACGAGGCTCCGGAGATGGTCGGAGGTGAAGGTCGACGAAGCTTCGCCGGAGAAGAATCGCTCGAAGGGACTCTGGTGCATACTCTGGCCAATCAAGGTCCTACAGAGTTAGTTTATAGCCGAAGCGTGCCTTAGTGAATGTGTGTGAGTGAGTGAAGTGAATGGGGGCCGTGGGACATCGGGAGGTGGTGGCCTAGGGGCTTCCTCCCCGGCGAAGTAGGGGAGAAGGTGATAGGGGGCGATGGAGGTTCTGGAGAAGGGTAAGGGGAAATCAAAGTGGTGGCGAAGGTGCTGGTGGTAGGGCGGAGGTTATCGGGCGGTTGGTGGACGAAGATGAAGGCGGGTTACAACGAGAAAATTAGGAGAAAAAATAAGAAAAATCACCTCGCCGAAGCAAGGTGCTTGGTGAAGGCAGCAGCTTGGGCTGAGCGCCTTAGAGGCGCTCCGGTCGTCGCCCGACGAGGCCAGCCGTACCTCGGAGCTCAACGGGCCAAGAGGCGCCACGACATTTCCGGAGAGCTACGGATCTCACCAGAGGAGCAATGGTGGTCGTCGCCACGAACCTCTGTCCTCCGCTGCCACCGGAGGGCAGAGGGAGCTACGCCAAACCCTCGAGAAATGGTGGATGAGGAATGGCGGTGACGGAGGGAGGAGATTTATAGGAGGAGGAGCAAGCGTTTCAGGTGATGGCTCGGGGGTTTTTAAATGGAGGTGTTAATGTCGCGGAGTGATGGAGGGTGTTAGTGAAGGGTGTGTGAGAACGACGGGTGAACGGTCGATGGAGGAGAGGCGTTACAGAGCGGGAAGATGGTCGGTGGTGTCGGTCATAATTAGAAGGGGCATATAGCTCAACAGGCGTAACGCCTGGGAAGGGGGGAGTTGGGAGGTAGTGGACGATAATCTACCCGTTGGATTTCACGATCCAACTGCTAGGACGGGAGCACGGGCAGAGGGCTACGATCAGATCCGAGGATCTGATCGAACGGCTGAGGGTTAGGCACAGACAAACGGGTTGGATGTATCTTAGGGCTTGATCTAAGGGTTATGAGAGCGGGGGTGACATGGAGAGATGGTGACCATAGGATGAGGAGGGATCGAGTGGCTGGAAGTGAGGCATGATGGAGCAGTCGAGATTCTATCTGGGCGATGATCGACGGTTGTGAACAGGCGAAGGATGAACGACTGTGATGGAGGCGGCTGGAATAGAATCTGACGGCTGGAGAAGAGGGTGGGTGGCAAGATAAGAGGCAGGCCACGTGGGCGGCCCAGAGGGTGCCTGGTGGCCCAATAGAAAAATCAAAAATTAAAAGAACAAAGAACAATTAAAAGAATTAGTTAGAAGCAAAATTAGGAAAAAGTCAAAACATGCATGTTGGTCAAAACGCCAAAAGAGGTCATTTATACAAAATGTATTTTTGGGGGTATTTTTAAAGGGTTAAAAATACTAATTTTTGGGTTTTGAGTTATTTTTGTAGTTTTTAGTCTTTTTAAGAGTTAGGAACTTATAGACAATTAATCCACCTAATTTTTAGGGGTTTTTGATGAGAAAATAATTATAAAGCAAATAATAGTAATTAAATACAATTAATTACAGGTTAAGAATGTACAATATAATACATGATAAAATGAATGAATTATTATAGGATTTTATTAGTTTAATTAAGCCAGGGGTTTAATTAATGGATTTTAGCATGATGAATATGAGATTCATCAGTATCCAACAAAAATGGTTGGAGGGGAGATCATGCTTCAGATCGGGCGATTCTGAAGGTGAACAGACAGTAGAAGGAAATAGAGAAGGGTTGGGTGAATGTGTTGGCATAGTCAGAGAATGGATTGGATGATCGGAACTCCTCCGAAAGTGCAGATCGGAGGTTGAAGAAGGTGACCTGATTTAAGTGATTTAAATAAAATCAAAGTGAAAATGATATGCTGAATCAAAGTTAAGCTAATTAGATTACCTAAGAAGAAGATAGAAGGATGGATTCACCTCGATCTACGGCTAAAGATGGAGAGGCAGAACGTGTGGTGGAGGGCTCTAGCAACACAGTTGGATCACATTCTATAGACACTTCCTCACACTCCTGATCGTGGAGATTGGTAGCTGTCACCTACAAGTCACTCCAGGATTCGATCTCAAGGAGGAAGACAGCCAAAGGACAGGTCAACCTCTCATCTGAGGAGGGGTGTCATTTATAAAGGTTGCTCATGCAGATTTTGAATTTGAAAATGGGAGCAAATCATGGAGTGAAAGGTGGAGATGAGGTGCTGGCGAGTGAGATGAATGATCAGGTGAGAAGAATGGAGAAGGAAGTAGAGCATTTAGTGGATGGCGTGCGTGGGAAAAATTGGGCACGGTAACGGTGGGAGGTAAGATCATCATAAATCCGACGAGGTGGAGGAGTTGACCTGGGTCAACAAACCCGAGTCGTCCAATCAGAGCGCGCCGAAGATGCGACCAAAATAGGGAAAACGACAAAAATACAACAAAAAGTTAAATAAATCAATAAAAATAGAAAATAAATTTATTTAATTAAGTGATATGATTAAAAAATGTTAAGAATAATATTAAGTTAATTTTAGTGATTTTTAATTAATTAAATAATATATATACAAGGGTTAAAATAAATATAGAGGGTTAATTATAGGTATGCATACTTATATATATAGTATTTGGATTTTTAATTAATTAATTATATACATATATATACACATAATTTAATATTTTATTTATTTAAAATATTTTACAAGGGTTTTAATGATATTTTTATTTGATTTTAAGGTGTTAATTAATTAGGATAATTAAAAAGGTATAAGTACATTATATACATGGTGATACATATACATTATATACATGATTTTATTTTTGTTGAATTTTTATCTTGTTATTTTTATATGTATTTTATTTAAGTTAAATACAATATTTACAATTAGTTAAAAATACAATATTTACAAATATGCACAAAATAATTAATTAAATAAATAATATACATAGTATGCATAGGTATATTATACGACAATACCTCGATTGGCCACATTTCACACCTTAACTCTGATTTTTATGAAATTGACTCCATTTTAAAGATATTTTAGCTTTGAGTATAATGAAAGTGAGTTTGATAATTTGGAGTTCAAGTGGAAAAGATATTGATTTTGCAAATTTGTAGTTTGTGGCTTTTGGAAAGTGATGTTATTTACACAATATACATGGATTTTAATTGCAATTATTTTTATTGTTTACAAAATAATTTTATGCACAATTTTCAAGAAGAAATAATTTTTATTGACAAAAGATTTGGTAATAAATTAAAGAGTGTGTAATATAGACAATAATGTACAAGTGTTGAATATACTGGTGACAAGTTAATTTTCTAGATTTTTCTGGTATTTAGGCCCTATCTCCCCCTACTTTCTTCCTTGTCGATCATGTCAAGTCTTTACCTTCTCTCGGGGTCTGATTCAAGCATGTATCTATTGCACATATACCGTTCTTTAATTTCTTTATTTTCCCTTTATTCCTTTCTTTCTTTATTTTTGGTTAAAATAGTGAAAATATATAATATTTACACAATAATTAAAGTTAATAAAAGAATGAAATTAATGATATTTACAGGTGTTTTATAAGAGATTTTAAGCTAAAATAAATGAATAAAGATGATGAAATGCAGATTCATCTGTTGGGCATCAGGAGACTCCTCCTGTGTGCTTGTGTAACAGGGATTGATTGATCACCAAACTAAAATTGAAAAGATAACAGTCGAACCTTTGAGATCATCATTGTGTGAGTAGGTGAAATCCGGGTTTGCTTTTGTGCATTATCTATTTGTGTGTTATTCTGTGCACTTGCATGTTTTCGACAGTGATCCACTTTCATTTCATTCATGTCTTTTGAAGATGTCAGGATATTGGTCATCGTACTCATACCCCTAGGGTCGCTTCTCCTCTACCATATACCGTTCATCTTCACCTTCTCCTTCTTCCATGTTCCCGCAACCATCCACGGGATACCCTTACCCTGGTCGGTTCCACCCCACTCCGATTTTGAAGTCAGAATTCTGATTGACTTCTCCACTTCTTTGTACTTCTCACCTACCCCACATTCTTACACCCCAGATCCTCTTCCATCCTGGGCTGACTCACCATATTCACGAGCGCTTGACAGCATCAAAGAACCATTTGAAGAGCAAGCCACTACTGAGACAGATGATTGATAGAGTTATTTATCCCCACATACCTCATTTTCTTCTCATGTGAATGTTGGGAGAGGTCAACGATTTACACACACATCATGGCTCGATCTTAGGATATAACACGGGCGACCAAGCAAACGAAATGGAGAGACCCACCCCTTATGAATTTTTTCGAACTTGATTGACCTTAGTGATCAAGCTCACATTGACCAGCCAACATACCACCCATTCAGAGAGCCTGCACATGCATGAGATTGGACCCATGAGCTCGATTTACAAGATTGGACCCATGAGCTCGATTTACAAGCCCCCTATCCCTGGACTCCACCACAAGAGGCTCCGAGCAGTATCTGCCACATGGATGGTTTATACTTGACCCAGGATTACATGCTAGAGTCTAAGTATGTTGAAGTATGAGACCCCAAGTTCTCAACAATATCCTCCAAATGAGCAGACTTCTCTCATTATTTGTCATGAAAACTTTTTGGAGAATGACATTTCTAGACTTGTCGAGAGATGTGAATCATTTGGTGACAAGTTGAAAAACGTCGATGACTAACTGAATTCATTTGTTGCTAGCTCGGTTATAAAAGTGGAAAATGAAATGAGTTGATTCAATATTGAAAACATAGACGACACTGAAAATTACACACTATGTACAAGTGGAGTCCTTTTTACCTCCCTCATGTACTAACCACTTGTCGTCCAATCTAGAGTCTATACATTCTCATATTCCTATTTCAGCTATAAAAAAACCGAAAATTTGAAAATATCAAAAAGACCTAAATATTGAAAAATTAGAATATATCACAAAAAATAAAAATCGAAAAGACCTAAAAAATTATACCCTTACCCTTAGGGAAGCGATTGCTAAGGAACTGATTCTTGAGTTTACCTCAATAAAGGACATAAAACACTTACCTGACCTCAGAAGATTTGTGAGAAGTAAATTGATGCCCAAGAGGTCGAACAATAAGAGAACCAGGATCGAGAGACACATAGTGTCTACGGCCACCTCCTTAGTGATATAGAGAAAGACTAAGAGCCGTAGAGTGAAGTGGTTTCTTAGGGTTGAATGTGAAACTAAAGACACTGCCTTCACCCGTGCTAGAATCGATAATGATTCATCGATAAATATCATCCCAACCTCTGTGTTTGACAACCTCAATAAAATGGTCGAGAGGAACTATCTTTAAAATGGCTGTGAGGAACTATTTTAGTCATCATTACTTTCCAAAGTTATCTACTCCTAGTAGACTTCATGATCATTGAAATTGAGCATCGAGGAGAGTTCACCTAGTCTCCAATCATCCTTGAGAAGCCATTCTTAGCCTTGGCTAAGGCGAATATAGATTGTAAGACTTGGGAGATCAATTTTACAGCATTGGAAACACTCTGACCTCACCCATTCTTTGAGGACACACGATACTCCAAGGTAACCCACAAAGCTGTAGACAGTGGTAACCATCGACCGGTAGATAAGTCCTACCCCTCTGTTACGCCTGAAACAACGACTGTTAGTGGATCCATGGTATTGAGACCTCCCACCCCAAGTGCCTATGGTCACCTCCTTAGTCACGTAGAGAAAGATCAAGAGCCGCAGAGTGAAGCAGTTTCCTATGGTTGAATGTGAAATCAAAGACACTACCTTCACCCATGACAGAATCGATGATGGCTCATTGATATATATCCTCCCAGTCTCGGTGTTTGACAAGATCAAACTCGAGCCAATCAGGAAGTTGAGAGAGATCGTATAGCTGGCAGATCAATCTATAAAACGATCGAGAGGAACCATTTCAGTCATCATTACTTTCTAAGTGCTCTACTCCAAGTAGACTTCATGATCATTGACATTCAGCATCGAGGAGAGTTCACCCATTCTCCAATCATTCTCGGGAAGCCGTTCTTAGCCTTGTCTAAGGTGACTATAGATTGTGAGACTCAAGAAATTGATTTTACAATATTAGAAAGACTTCGACCTCACTTTCTTTGAGGACACATGATACTCTAAGGTAACCCACAAAGGTGTAGACAACCGTAACTATCGAGAAGTAGATAAGTCCCACCCCTCCGCTACACCTGAAACGACGACTGTTGAACGGACCCGTGTGATGAACCTATGGGGAATCATCACTATTCTCTCTTTTTAACCTCGAAGAATAAGAACTTTATTAGAAATCTTCATTAATTCCTCATCTTTGTCAATAATCCTCTCCCTTGTAAATAACACTAACCCTAATTATTGTATTTATTACTAATATTTTTTATTAAAATAACTAGAAATTAGAGTAATTGTTGAATATATTTATTTTAACCTTAAAAATAAATTAAAATACAAAAAATAACAAACCCTTAAAATAAGTGTTTTTAAGTACTTAAAAATACTTGCAAAAATTCTCCTTTGTACAAATGACCTATTTTGACTTTGTGTTAACATGAATCTTATAGATCTCCTTGAGATCTACAACTTTTATGTTTTGACTTTTTGTTGATTCGACTCCCTCTTATTTCTTTTTGAATTTTCTTTCTTTTTCCTATTTTCTAATAATCTGGTTGGGCCACATGGCACCCTCTGGGCCGACCACGTGGCCCCTTCTTCTGTGCGCCACCCGCCCTTGCTTTCTACCCTTGGATCAACCCCCGCCTGCCATCATCCATCTGTCCATCACACACTCTCCCTCAGCCCTCGGATCACTTCCCCAGATCTGATCTACGACGTTGTCCTCTGCCTTCATTAGTGCCATTGGATGATCTCTCATCCAATGACCCTAGAGCCTCCACGTCACCTCTCCTCTCCCAACCGTGGGATGGACCTCCAGATCGCATCTTCACCACACATACCCGCCACGATCTCAACCCTTAGATCAGATCCAGGGATCTGATCCAAACCACCCACCCCTAGATCCATGTAAACCGTTGGATCACTGGATCCAACGGCCCACGACCATAGTCCTCCTCTAAACGCTCCTCTCCTTAGGCGTTACGCCTTGCACCAGCTCCGACCCCTTCCAATTCTAGCCACTGCGCCTTGATGCCTCCCCATAACCTAAAGGTGCCCCCATGAAGCTCTGAGATCCACCTTCTTCGCGAGACCATCAATGATCCATATTCGATTGTATAGGGCCTTCAATCAGCCATTCAAAATCCACGCTCACTGCCTGTAACGGCCGAGCTCCCTCCTATATAGCCTCTCCTCCGCCATAGTCACACCTTATCAACCATTTCTGTGGGACAACAAAGTGGTGGTTGTTAAGGCAATGACAACCTCCAGCCTAGGTGAGATCCATGGTAATTTGCCATGTAAGCTCAGCCTCCCCGGTAGTTGCACAAGCTCCAAGGCTTAGCAACCCTTGTCGAGCAATGACTGGAGCGCCTCCTAGTGCTCAACCCAAGTACCTCTCCATCGATGACCATCAACATCCAGGTAACCAAGGTTTTAAAAATCGGACCGGACATTGAACCAGTTAGTCTTCGATTTGGTCCAACCGAGTCGGACCGTCGATCCAAACCGGTCGGACCGGTGATGATGTCAGCATGATGTCATCATTCATATCGACTCGGAAAAAACCGGACCAGGCTTAATTTACTGGTCCGACCGATCGAACTGGTTTTTTGAACCAATAAAACCGGATAGATATATGTAAATATGTATTTATATATCAATGAAATAATCATTTAAAATGTCAAATCTTTCAACATAAAAACATGATTGTCTATTTCGAATAAAACTCTACAAAAGGTAGTCACATTTTCTAGCATATATATAAATATAATATTGTAATAATTTATTTATAGTTGCTTTTAGAAAATTACTCCAAGAAAGTAGTGGAACAAGTTATATTCCAAAAAAGAGAGGGACATAACTGAAATTGTAGAATTTAAGAAGGATATAAGTGATAAAACCCTATTATTTCATTATTTAAACCTTTATTTTTAAAAATATACTAAACCATCAAATCCGGGTCAAACCGGTCCAACCGTCCGGGTCAACCCGGTCCGACCACCGGTTTGACCCGGATTTTTATTTCTTTTTTTTAAAAAAAATAATTACCTAAAACTGGCTGAACCGACCGGGTTGGGGCCGGTTCCCGGTCCAACCGGTCCGACCGGCCGGTCCGGTCCGGTTTTTTTAAACCCTGCAGGTAACTTCTCATACTCTAGTTTCGTGATGTTCTCCTAATTACTACACAGCACTGCCATCCACCGTTGCATGACCATCCACCCAGCTTCGCAATGCCACCAGCATCCTCGAAGATCTCTCAGCTCTCCCTATTCCCTTCTCTAGAGCTCCATCCACCGCACCCCCTCCTCTTTGCTTCGCCGGAGATGAAGCCCGTGTTCCCCATTCCTCTACCTGCACGGAAACCCCATCTCATTCTCTTGCACTTCACGCACACTTCAGGTAGACTTCTAACACTTGCAGGTACATATTTCATCAATGAACGGAGCTCGCACACCTGCTCCAATATTCTGCTCCATCACCGGTGGTGCTTCATCGACCGCCATCTCCAACGACCCTCGTAGTTCTCCTCCCGTCAGCCATCATCGCCAGGTGATCACGAAGCTGAGTAGACCTTCTATGGGTGGAGGAGCAAGGCAGAGATCTGACAGCCTCGTCTGAGCACCAATTACGTCGCCCTCCTACGACGGAGGATGAAGCACATGTGTTGTTGGATGGCGGCCATCCAACGACCCTGATGGAGCCACGAAGTGTCACCAACCATGCATGCTTGGTAGACCCAAACCACTCGCCATGTGGACCAGCCATGTGTGCTTCCCAAAGCTGCAGCCACCCGAACCTAGCTTGCCCGCGTGCCTCGCACGCACGAGCTGGGTTATTTGTAGAGGAGACCCTCAAGTCTTCCATAATCACATCCAGGTCCAGGCGTGCGTGCATCACGTGTGCGTCTGGACAAATTGTAGGAATACACTGTCATTTATCAGAATTACAGAAAAGCCCCCACGTATTTAGGAAATTTACAAAGGGGCCCCTTCGAATTTTGCAAATTGCAAATAGGTCCCTCTAATGATCTATTTGTAATTATTTATCCATTTATTTTCATGCATTTTATTACAATGATGCCCTTGCACTATTTTATTCATAACTTGAGTATTCGAACTCTGATTCAATTTATTTTGGTCTCATTTTGTTGCTAATTTCATCCTCTATCAAATGGCAAACTTAATTTCATGATTTAACACTCAATTGAATTTGATAATTTATGAGATCCATAGTATCTCCTACTCTTTAATCTAAATGCCATTAATTATCCTTACTACTTAATGTGTTATTTTTGGGCATATTTGTGCATACCTATTTGTTTGCATACTTCTTTGTTTGCATTTCACATTGCATAAAACCAAATAAAAACTGCATGAATCATATTGTTCTGTATTTGCATCATTTTATGTGCATAATATATCAGCATATCATCATGTATTGTGCATCACCTCTGCATATGAAGACCTGTATTTTGGATTTAATCGCCCGATACTTAAACAATAATTTTTTATGAATAGACCAAGAGGTTCGTGTCCCTATGTTCGATCTTGGTACACTTACCAAGTAAAATAATTGCCACATATTCAAAGTTATGGTCCTTGCTGAATCAAAATCGGTCTCCTGTACTACAATAATATGACCTTATTAAAGAGGTATTTTTAGCAGTTCATCAAATGACGTTGTTGTTGGGGACACGACTCATCCTAATTTTTTTATTGAATTTTATTTCATTATTTTTGATGTGATTATTTTCTGAAATTAAGGTCTTCACATTGTGATTCAATTTCTTGATATTTTTCCAGACATGTTCCTTTGTGGCAGGGTCCGTGAAGATGGGGGACGCTCCATCTACATAAAGGTGTGGAGTTGGGAGCTCCGTTGTGAGGAGCCACAGAGGAAATTCAGGAGAATTCGAGGACTTGAATCATCCTTTTGTTAATGCATTTAGTGTAAAAAATTGTAACCATTGCATTTCTAGCAGTCCTCATTTGAGGGCTCGCGTTTGTATTCAAAAAAAATTGTGTGGTGTGAAGCCCACCCCTCACACGGGTGATGCTTCACTTGAGTGTCGACTTAGGATCAGGCACACAACCCTCTGAGTTGACTTTATTCTTCATATTATTTCTGCTTGATCGTAGGTAGGATAAACTTATTCACAAGACACACATAGCATCGATCTACTTAGCCAAATGTAACTCAAATTCTTCCCGCTAATAGATGCATGTTAGGATGTGGTTTTCATCGACTTACATGAATTTAGCAGTAAATTTAAATCCAGTCTTTCATATGCATGGAGAAAGTTGAAGGCATTGTAAGTATCTTTCTCAAGCATGCATCAGGGTTTTCATGAATGCACTGGTTTTTCTCAATCTTTCCCCGATTTGTCACTTAAGGATATTAAAGGAAATTGGGACTGGTTGATAGGCGATGCTTGCTTGACTTATGCTCACATTAACATAATGATAACCTAAAGCTTAAAATGGGACTGATAATGCAGGTTGATGAAATAAAAAGAATAAAATTCACTCTTGGTTAATGGGAGAGCAAACCCCATCATTATATGTAGGTTGTTTTGAATGATGAGAGGTGGGGACGTATCCCCAGGATAGTGCCCAAAACGTAACCTTGAAACCTGCATAATGTGCTTGAATTTTGAACGATCATCAATAAAATGGACAAGATAAATGGCCAGCACATGTTGGTCTTCATGTGTGTGTTGGTGAAACATGGGGTATTGTCTATATGGTTGAGCCTAATTGTTTCACATACTAACCCTCCCATAACCCTTGATGATGTCTCCCCCTCCCCCCATCTCCGAGCATTCAATCATCTTTGTAAATCCACCCCCATCTCCATCTATTCATCTATGTAAATCCACCCTCTAACCCTAACTGATCTTCGGTCCCCCAGCCTGAAATTCACATCCAAATACTTATACTACTTTTTTGCCTAAGTATAGGGGAACCTTTTATAGTAAATAATTATTCACCTAGGGGTCTCCCCATCCTCATTGCATATCCTATACTTAGGCTACTGACAACCTAAGTATAGGGGGGACCTGTGTCATTCTTCCCTCTTCTTGACTTCTTATACTTAGGTAAGTTTGAAATAAGTATAGGGGGACCTTCTAAGTCAGTTCCGCTATATCATCTTGTATTTGACTTGAGCTATGGCCTCTTTGTGCTATGAAAACATAGCAAAATTTAAGTATAGGGGCTATACCATATATATTGTATATATACTTTAGCCATAGCTCGTATGTTGAAAATTTTGAAACTTTTTTGGGCTAGGGTTTAAGTATTCTTGTGAACTGTTTTTTGTAATTGTAAAAACCTTTTTCAAAATTTAGAGACTAAGTGTTTTGTAATTACCATTAACCATATTTAAAATTCCATAAAAATCTAAAAAATCAAAATCTTTTCTTGAGTAATGATTCTGGCTACTGAGCTTAGAAATAAGTAGCCATTTCTCAGTGAGGGAACTAAGGTCTCCTTTAGCAGAGTGGGTGGTTAAAAGACAATGCGAATGGTACCGTCTTGAAGTAATACGTGTAGACATCTAACGATCCGTACTTATACCCATACTGGCTGGAAATGGATGCAACTATTTATATGAGCTTGGTCTAGTCATTATTTCTCTTGAGATTATAAAAAAATCCCATAAAAATCGCAAAACTCAAAAATTCCAAAAAATCACTAACTCTGGAGTTGGTGTATTCATGACGCATTCATTATCACTCAAGGCTTAAGGAGTTGAGGATACTTGGTTTCTGAGATCTTGAGAGTCTGAGTTAACATGCCTTAGTCATTAGGGTTTTGATAGTGATATAGGTCTGGGTGTCTAAGGTATCTTAGATACTCAAAATAACACACCCCGGTGTACTCACAGGAAAACAAGTGCAGACGACTCCAAACTCTTTTGGCAGACACACTGATCAACAAACAAAAATATACGTGCGTTGAGTAATAAGGCACTTGAGAGGATCATTGTTCCATTGTGAGGGAGAAAAGAAATTACACAATCATATGCCCTCCATCATCTGGCCGTCCATCTACACTTTCAAGTCTGAAAAACTAATGAGACTGTGGATTGAAGCAAGAACCGACTTATTCCCTAGGGTAGAGGATTAGGTCTAGAGGAGAGTCTCCTGGACTAGAACCATAGGTGACATCTTGACTCAACTCTCATGATTGCAGTACACTAAATGTCATATCCTTATATTTTATGTACAAACAGAAAGTCTGATAAATAGAGAAGTTGGCTTCCTTTTGACTAAGGCATGCTTGAGCCCATTATTTTAGGATCACTTAAATTGAGGGTTTTTGATGAATTGAGCCTTGAAAATTAACATGCACTATCGGGAATTAATCCAACTTCTTCATTCTTTAGATGCTCGAGGACGAGCATAGTTTAAGTATAAGGATGTGACGAGTCTCTGAGGAATCATCATCATTCTCTCATTTTAACCTCGAAGAATAAGAACTTTATTAGAAATCTTCATTAATTCCGCATCTTTGTCAATAATCCTCTCCCTTGTAAATAACACTAACTCTAGTCATTGCATTTAATACTAATATTTTCTTTATTTTCTTTATTACAAATCCCTCAAAATTAGAGTTATTATTGAATATATTTATTTTGGCCTTAAAAATAAGTATTTTGGCCTTACAAAAAAAAACAAACCCTTAAAATAAGTATTTTTTAAGTCCTTAAAAATACTTGCAAAAATTCTTCTTCGTACAAATGACCTCCTTTGACTTTGTGTTCAACATGAAACTTGTGGATCTCCTCGAGATCTACAACTTTCATGTTTTGATTTTTTGTTGATTCAAATCCCTTTTATTTCTTTTTGATTTTTCTTTCCTTCTCCTATTTTCTAATAATCTGGTTGGGCCTCTGGGCCGACCACGTGGCCCCTTCTTTGTGCCACCCGGCCTTGCTTTCTGCCCTTGGATCAACCCTCGCATGCCGTCATCCATCCGTCCATCACACACTCTCCCTCAGCCCTCGGATCACTTCCTCAGATCGGATCTAAGCCGCAACCCTCCACCTTCATCAGTGTTGTTGGATGATCTCTCATCCAATGACCCCAGAGCCTCCACGTGACCCCTCCTCTTCCGGCAGTTGGATGAACCTCCGAATCGTATCTTCTCCACACATGCCTGCCTCGATCTCGACCCTTAGACCAGATCCAAGGATATGATCCAAACCTCCCACCCCCACCTCCACGTAGAACATTGGATTACTAGATCCAAAGGTCCACATCCATCGTCCTCCTCTAAACGCTCCTCTCCTCAGGCATTACGCATTGCGCCAGCTTCGGCCCCTTCCAATTATAGCCACCATGCCTTGACGTTTCTCCATAACTTAAAGGTGCCCCCATGAAGCCTTGAGATCCACCTTCTTCGCGAGCCCATCAATGATCCAGATCCGAGCTTTGAGGGCCTTCAATCGGTCGTTCAAAATCTACACTCACCATCTATAACAGCCAAGCTCCCTCTTATATAGCCTCTCCTCCACCATAGTCACACCTTATTGATCATTTCCATGAGCTGAGGCCCAGCCTCCTCCGCCCTCCCGTGGCAGCGGAGTGGCGGTTGTCGAGGCAATGATGAACTATAGCCTAGGTGAGATCCTGGTGATTTGCCATGTATGCTCCGCCTCCTCGGTGATTGCACAAGATACAAGGCCTAGCTGCCCTTGTCGAGCAATGACTGGAGCGCCTCCTGGCGCTCAGCCCAAGCTACCGCTCCACCGATGACCATCTCTGACCAGGTAACTTCTCGCACCCCAATTTAGCGATTTTCTCCTAATTACTATGTCGCACACTATTCCATCCACCATCGCATGACCATCCACCTAGCTCCGCAACGCCATCAGCATCCTCGCCGACCCCTTAGCTTGCCCTCTTCCCTTCTCTAGAGCCCTATCCACCGCGCCCTCCTTCCTCTCTGCTTCATCAGAGAAGAAGCCCGTGTTTCCCATTCCTCTGCCCGCACACAACCTCCATCTCATTTGCATGCACTTCACGCATGCTTCGGCTAGACTTCTAACGCTTGTAGGTATATATTTCGTCAACAAACGAAGCTCGCACATCTCCTCCGATCCGCTGCTCCGCTACCGGTGGTGCTTCATCGACCGCCATCTCCAGCGACCCTCATAATTTCTCCTCCCATCAGCCATTAATCGCTAAGTGATCACAAAGCTCAGTGGACCTTCTACGGGTGCAGAGGAGCAAGGCAGAACTCTGGCAGCCTCACTGGAGCTCCAATTACGCCGTCCCTCCTATGATGAAGGATGAAGCACATGTGTCGTTGGATGATGCCCTTACGACAGCCATCCAACAACCCATATGGAGCCACAAAGCTTCATCAACCCTGCAGGCTTGGTAGACCCGAACTGCTCGTTGAAGCACCCTGGACTAGCCACGTGTGCCTCCCGAAGCTGCAGCCACCCGAACCTAGCCCGCCCATGTGCCTTGCAGGTGCGAGCTAGGTTATTTGTAGAGGCAACCCTAGGGTTTTCCATAATTACATCCAGGTCCAGTCGCACATGCATCATGTGCGTGCTTGTACAAATTACAGAAATACCATGCTATCTATCAAAATTACAAGGGTAAATTACAAAAAAGGGATTGATCTTTACATGGATTCCCAAATTAGGGACCGATCTTTATTTTGTAACAAACAGGGAAGTTTAACTTAATGTTTCAGTCCCCGACGCTGTCAATGGGAGGCTCAACCCAAGCCTTCAGTTGATGAAATTACCCCTGATTTAGTTTTTTACCTTCTCTATTTCTACCCTCAACCAAACAGAAGGGAACGAGGATCACGATAACATGCATACCCCGACCACCACCCTGAACACTACGAACACGATCCCCTCATCGTCCCTCCTCGCTGCCACCAGCATCGATGCTAGCACCACCGACTGCCGTAGCATTGCCACCATCGAGTTCCTCACGCACGTTGGGAACCAAAGGGGTTGCGGCAATGGCTGGGGAGGGAGATGCTCGTGGACGAGGCCGTGGCCATTGGGGGATCCGCATGTGGAGGGAGGTACTCGAATTTGCTCCTTGTAGTTTCTACCACCCACTGCATCTAGTTAAGATCTCCATGGATCATCGATGGATCTCTTCGATTTGCACCCTGGAGTTTCTATGTGGATGAACTCAAGCCTCATGTTGGTGTCCAACTGTTGTCGAAATTCGAGATATTTTCTCTGTCTGTGATCACAGATAGTCACATGACATATATTCAAGACACTCTCAAATACAGAACCAAATAGATTTACCATTTGGGCATATTGAATGAGAATACGCAACTGAAGATATATAATACCCCAATATTTCTGAAAATATTTGAGGAGATGATAAATGATTTGCTGCTATGATCATCATCAGTTATATAGCATGGAATACGCTAAACAATATTATTGTTTTGAAGATGTATAGCTTTTTGTGTGTATCATCTAATCATATCATTTAGAATAATTTTCTAGCTTATAATGCTCGGATTCAACTTCAACCTCATATTTCTCGCTTATTAACTGTTGTATCCTTGCAAGTTTTGCAAGATTTTCTTTAGCTAATGACTTATGTTTCTCCTTCTGTCACCGTTTACAATTTTCTTAGCCCATTTACCTGAATATGCAATTCGGTAATTTGATCGTGCAATTTTGTTTCCTGGTCTTTCATCACGTCCCTTTCTAATTGCAGTTTCAAGACGATTGCTCTGTTACAGCTTCAGTTGTAGATTTCTCATTCATTAATTGTTGTATCCTCATAAATGCTTCAAGATTTTCTTCAGATAAGGGCTTGTGTTGCTCCATGATCTCCCTGCACGAGTTGCTTAGATACTCTACCTGAATCTGCAATTCAGTATTTTGATCATGCAATTACGTTGCGTCATCATTCATGATGGACTCGTCAACTGCAGATTTCTCCTTCGTTCGTCCTTCGCTAAGTATCGCTGCGCCACCTACTCTTCTTCAGCAGCAACCGCGACCTGCATCCCACACTACACGAGTACCTCCCTCCATCTGCAGATCCCCCAGTCTCTATCACCGCCTCGTCCACGAGCATCTCCCTCCCCAGCCATCGTCATTACCCCTTTGGTTCCCGATGTTCATGAGGAACTCGATGGTGGCGATGCTATGGCAGTCAGTGGTTCTGGGAGGGATACTAGCATCGGTTCTGATGGCGTCGAGGAGGGACAGCGAGGGGATCGTGACCTTCACGGTGTTCAGGGTGGTGGTCGGGGTGTGCATGTTGTCATGATCCCCTTCCCCTTCTATTTGGGTGAGGATAGAAATAGGGAAGGTGAAAACTAAATCAAGGGTAATTTCGTCAACTGAAGGCTTGGGTTGAACCATCCATTGACGGCGTCGGGGATTAAAACATTAAGTTAAACTTTGGTCCCCTATTTGTTACAAAATAAAGATCGGTCCATAATTTGAGAATCCATGTAAAGATCAGTTCCTTTTTTGTAATTTACCCAAAATACATAAAAGCCCCCACATATTTGGGAAATTTACAAAGGGGCCCTCTGACTTTTGTAAATTGCAAATAGGTCCCTCTAGGGACTATTTGTAATCATTTATCCATTTATTTTCATGCATTTTATTACAATTATGCCCTTGCATTATTTTATTCATAACTTGAGCATTTGAACTCCGATTTAGTTGATTTTAGTCTCATTTTATTGCTGATTTCATCTTCTACCAAATGGCATACTTAATTTAATGATTTGACACCTAATTGAATTTGATAATTTCTGAGATACATAGTGTCTCCTGCTCTTTAATTTAAATGCGATTAATTATCCTTACTGCTTAATGTGACTCTGAAATCGACCCTTAAGCATATTTGTGCACACTTATCTGTTTGCATACTTCTTTGTTTGCATTTCTCATTGCATCTCATATTAATTGCATAAAACCAAATAAAAATTGCATGCATCATATTATTTGTATTTGCATCATCTTATGTGCATAATATATCCGCATATCATCCCGTATTGTGCACCACCTCAGCTTATGAAGACCTAGATTTTGGATTTAATCGCTCAATACTTAAACAATAATTTCAATGAATAGACTAGGAGGCTCGTGTCCCCGTGTTCGACCTTGGTACACTTACCAAGTAAAATAATTATCACATACTCGAAGTTGTGGTCTTTGCTTAATCAAAATCTGTCTCCTGTACGACAATAATACGACCTTATTAAAGATGCATTTTTAGCGGTTCATCACCATGGTACTGAGACCTCCCACACTATGGAGATTCCACCTGATGCTTGTTCCACCACATTCATGAGAGCTCCTATGAAGGACCCACAAACAGAAGCTTCTCCTAATTCAAAATCGGACTCTGTCAAATATCTTGATCATTTCGGTGGTATGAATTCTGAGCCTACATTTTCATAGCCACTACCCAGAGGGAAGACAAACATCTCATAGAATCACTCCAAATAGGAAGTCATTTCTTCTAGTAGATTTCAAGTCAGAAGATGAAGAGCACTGATTCCTCGAGGTGTTCCTCCGAACTCCTCAAGGTGCTACATGACAAAATAGAGAGAAAAATAAAGATAATTACATTAAAAATAATAAATGAATTTAAATGAATAAAATGAATAAAATGAATAAAATGAATAAAATGAATAAAATGAAAAATGTTTATTATTTTTCATGGAAATTTTCCGTGTTTTTTTATTATTTTTATGAAAAATAAACTAGTTTATATACAATATACATTATTATATACATGTATAATATACCTATGTATTGTGTACAATAAATTTTATTTTATTATTTTTACATAACTACCTAATTTTATACTTCATTTATTTTCAAAATAATTCTAGGAATTCAAAATAATTTTTATTTTATTTTTATGATTTATTCACATGTATAAAATAAATAAGGGATGTTGTATATATACATGTGTCTTTATGCAAGTGAGAGAGGATTTTATTTTTTTCTTTATTTTGTTTATTTTTGTTTTATTTTACTATTATTTCTAGGAATATATACAAGGAGGTAAAAAGAATATTTTATTTTTATTTTATCAAAAATAATTATTTACATATGTAGGTGATATCTCTCTCTACTTATTTTATTTTGTCAATCAGGTCAAGGTTTGACCTTCTCTTAGGTTTAAGATCACTCTGTATTTATTCTAAATACCTCCTTTCTTTTTTTTCTCCTTTATTCTTTTATTTTTGCACAAATACATGCTAATTATGCAATATTAACAGATGCACGCTGATTGATATGTTATTGTATGCACACATATTTACATGATGCTTTGCCAAGATAAATAGCTAAAATGAACGAATAAAGAGTGAGAATCAGGGATTCATCACCCCCTATACTTTACCTTTGCTAGTCTCTTAGCAAACACTTATTTGAAAAAGAAGTGAAAAAAAGAAGAAAAGAAAAAGAAGGAGAATCGAGATTGATTATTAAACTTATCTTCATTAAATTGAAGTATGGAGCTCAGTTAGAACTTTGGATTATTAGTTTATAGGAACCTTATTGAGATCTAGATTTAAGACTTAACAACGTCTAAGTTCCATCATTCTATGGTCAAGACTCCTTAATAATCCAGATCAAAACAAGTCTACATACACAAACTCTAATGACCATGAATCTTTCCTTGTACAGTTTAAGTGATATGTAGCTCCCCACCTCAGAAATGACAAGGCCACAACCTCCCTTAGCAAGGTAACTCTAATGCCCTAGTCCAACAGCTCTTTCCTTGAGGAGTGGGGTATTCCCTTCTAAGTTCAAGTTCAACCGGCTCAAGAAGAGGGGAAAGAAGAGAATGGACCGTGGTCAGTGTAGCCACATATCCATGGGAGCCCAACCAGTGTAGCTAAGTCTCTCGCTGCAAGATTCATGAGATGAGAAGGTGTAACATAAGCTTTACTTTATTTGGCTATATACACTCTCGTAGGGATTTTATTTTCTATCAGGCCTATCCACTTTTTTTGGAGTTTTTCTTTCTTTTGAACATTTTTTTTGATGTGCATATGTACAACATATCTACATGGTGCAACATATATACATAAGGACTTTTCTTCTTGAGCCATTAGACCATCCCTCTTTTGAAGCATTATTGTAACCCACAACTCCTATCTTCTGACCTCAACACAGCTAGACCAAGTTGAGGCGCACTTCCGTCCCTAAAGAAATACGAGAGGTTCCGCCTAGAAGTACTACCATCGTATGCTACCCCAAGCTAAACGAAACTGCCTCCTCACCACCTCCTCCGTGTGGAGCTGAGTGCAAAGTGTTGTTCCAAGTAAAGCCATTGTTTGTGAGAGTCATGTGTGCATTGTTAAGTGTTCTACATAGGCTCATCAAGATGACATGTGATCATAGCCTAGTGGACTCAAAGAATTAAGTCACCAATGGACTTGAAAAGTCTTAACCCCAAATCCTATAAGGTTCTTCTTAGAATTAGGTGGATTAAGGTCTTAACCAAGCTCCATTTTCCAATTTAATTCTAGACTAGCTTAAATGTCAACTATGATTCGGAAGAATACAAAAATATATACAAAAAACTTTTTTATGCAAAATTTTTGAAAATGTGCAAAATTTTTGAAAATGTTTGAATGCGTGCATGAATGGTAGAAGTTTTGCAAACTATTTAGAGGCATTTACACAAGGGTTTTTGCAAACTTTTATTTTTCAAACATTTTTTGAAAATTAAATACATAATTTTGATATCTCAGTGATAACCCATAGTGACTTATGCTTAATCTCAACAGGTAAATGGCATGGCTTGCCATAAAGGAGACGAAAGGGAGATGTACCCAAAGGAGTCTTGAAGGAAGTCTGATATGTCCACAAGACCGAGTTTAAAAGCTGTGACCAATCCTTTCGGTCTGGGCGGGCTGCCTTCTGCAGTATCATCTTGATCACCCTGTTCGATACTTTAGCAAGACCATTAGTTTGATGATGATATGGAGTGGCAAATCGATAGTCTATGCTGAATTCAGTTAGCAAGGGTCTTCACCTTGTCGTTGATAAAATGAGCCCCCCAGAAAGATATCAATACTCTAGGCACCCCAAACCGTGAAATGATATTCTTCCTCAAAAATTTACAAACAGTCTTAGCATCTACGGTTCAGGCAGCAATGACCTCAACCCAACGACTCACATAGTCAACAACCAATAGAATGTACTCGAATCCCTGACTCTTAGGGAATGGACCCCTGAAATCGATGCCCCATGCGTCAAAGACCTCACAGAAATGAATGGGTTGCATCAACATCATATCACGTTGTCCACAAGTGCCCATCCTCTGACAGTCAGTACACCTCTTCATGAATTCATCAGAATCCTTGAAGAGGATAGGCTACCATAGGCTGGATTAGAGCACTTTCTGTGTTGTTCTCCTCCTAGAATGATGTCCTCCTGCCTCAAGCTTGTGGCAATAAGTGAGGACGCTGTGGTGCTCCTCCTGAGGAATGCACCGAAGCCGGATGCTATCCCCTCCTTCATAATAAAGGATGGGATCCTCCCAGTGGTACGACTTGTCCTTCCCTAGGAAGGTCTCAGGTTGCTACATGGGCCGACCTTGTGGAACTTTCTTGGTAACATGATAGTTCACAATGTCGGCTTACAATGGGAGAGAGGCAATGGCAATGATCGCCTCATCTGGGAAGGTCTCTGTAATAGGATCAGTCTACTCAGGTTCCTCGAGATTTTCCAAACAGGAGAGATGATCCGCCATCACATTCTTGACTCCAGGTTTATCCTTAATCTCAACATCAAATTCATGGAGTAGAAGAATCCATCTAGTCAGTCTCGCTTTAGAATCCTTCTTTGCCATGAGGTACTTGATGACGGTATGAAGTATAGACAGTCACTTTGGATCCAAGAATATATGATCTGAATTTGTCCAAGGCAAAAACTACGGCTAGCATCTCTTTCTCCATGACTGTATAGTTCCGTTGAGCAGCATCTAATGTACAACTAGTGTAGTGAATGGAAAATGGTACTCCATCCCTCCTCTGTCCTAGCACAGTCCCTACGACAAAATCAGAGGCATCCGTCATGATCTCAAATGAAAGAGACTAATCATGCGGCTGAAGGACATGAGCCTCAACAACTAGGTTTTTGAGAGTCTCGAATGGTGAAAGACACTTATCATCTACAATGAACTCAGTGCCCTTCGTCAACAGATCAGTGAGCGGCCGGGCAATATTGCTGAAGTCGTGAATATAACGTCGGTAGAAATCGATATGCCTTAGAAAAGACCGCAACTACCACAAGTTGGACGGTGGATTGAGTTTTCTAATGATATCTACCTTGGCTGGATCAACTCCATGCCCCTGTTGGAGATGATATGACCAAGCACCGACCCCTGAGTCACCATGAAGTGACTCTTCTCCCAAGATAAAATAAGATGGACCTCTATATAGCGCTGAAGAACGTGGTCTAGGCAATCAAGACAAGCATCAAACCCATCACCGTAGACCGAAAAGTCATCCATAAAGACCTCCAAGCATGTCTGAGAATATGGATAACATGCATCTTTGGAATGTCGCTGGGGCGTTACATAGACCAAAGAGCATCCTTCTGAAAGCATATGTCCCAAACGGATAGGTGAATGTCGTTTTATCCTGGTCTTCGGGTGCTATGGCCACCTGATTGTAATTGGAGTACCCGTCAAAAAAGAAGTAGTGACTCTTCCCAGCTAGCCTCTCTATAATCTGATCAATAAAAGGTAGTGAGAAATGATCCTTCTTGGTGGCCTGATTCAATCGTTTATAGTCCACACAGACCCTCCAAGAAGTGGGTACCCGGGTAGCTATCTACTCTCCAGACTCACTCACAACTGTAGTGATGTCCGTCTTCCTAGGCACCACATGTAATGGACTAACCCACTTCGACTCGGAGATGGGGTAGATAAAATTGACGCTCCACCATTTTGATATTTCTTTCATGACCACCTCTCGAAGATTCGGGTTCAACCGTCGCTGGAACTCACGCGACGACTTCGCATCCTCCTCGAGAAAGATATGATGGGAGCACATGGCTGGACTTATCCCCTAGAGATCAACTACACTCCATCCTATTGCATTGCAGTTCTTTTCAAGAACCTCCATCAATAAAGATTATTGCTCTTCAGTCAAATCTGTTGAGATAATGACTAGGTACATCTCATGCTCATTTACAAGGAACCTATACTTCAGCGACTGCGGCAAAGACGTCAGTTCTGGACAACTGGGACCTGGCAAATATGGTATGTGAAAGGTTTGAGTGAATGCAACCAGATGTGAATGAGATAACTCTCGCTGATCATGCAAAACTGGCAAAGACGATCCTGTTGGTGTATCTGTACTCGGTGCTGACACGGTTTCCACCCTAGCTGTTGGCTCTGTGGAAATCAGACATGGTAATAAATTATCAAATTCTGCCCAGTCTATGTCTGAATCAGAGGGATCTGAATCAGAATCACAAGATAGAAAATCTGCTTCGCTGTCATGAATGCAGTCGTTAGCCTCAAAAGTGTCTTCAGCCAAGAGTGTGCTCTCCGAACTCTCCTCTGCTGGAACCTATGAATCTGCGGCATCTGGAAGTGAGATAAGGGCCCGTGAAATAGGTTCGGACCAAACGACTTCATCATCAGTGATCACAAAGTTGCACTCTTGGTGGACGTCTCGCTCTGCCTTTGTCATCTGCTCTATATCGCTGGAATGTTCTGAGCAAGTCGAGTCTCGCACTCTGGTCTCATTGATCATCTCTATTTGTATACTCTTGCCCTCAACGCGAAAGTACAACTTCTCGCTATCATGGTCGGACACTGCCTTGGATGTGGCTAGGAAGGGACATCCTAGAATGATGGGGGTATCGGTCACAGATTGTGGGATCTCCATGTCCAACACAACGATGTCCACGGGGAATTTCAGGCCCTTATTTGTGATGACAATGTCCTTCAACAATCCCTTCGGCCTCTTGACAGATTGATCAGCAAATTGAAGGACTGTCCTGCTCTTTCTAAGAGGGCCAAACTCGAATCGATCGAGTAAGGCCGCTGGAAGGAGGTTGATGGAAGAGTCGTTGTCTAATGGAGTACGATCAAATCTCTGCTCATGAATGTGGCATCTGAAGTAGGGAGCTCCTGCATCTGGCCTCTTGGATGGCATATGGTTCTGGATGGCGAAGCAGGTGGTACGGGTCAGCACATGGATTTCTGCCTGATGGTTCCTCTTCTTCCTACGGATAGTGGTATTCTCTCTCAATTTCCTCTTGAAGAGAGGGATGTGCTCGAGTGCCTCCTATAGAGTCAGCTGGATATGGAATCTATAAATCATCTGCTGGCTGAACTCTAACTGCTCATCTTTTTTTTTGGATTTTCTTTTTTATTCCCCTTAGCCAAGCGGAGTGCTTGAGGGAAGGGGATGGCCGATCCCTCCTTATATAGAGGTCTAAGAACAAGTTCCTGCTGCTGAGAGGGAATGGAATCCATACAAGTATCATCAATCATCACATATGAACTCGAAGATGAAGAAACCTTTCCTTTATTAATTTTTTGGTGTTTTTCACATAGTCCTAAGATATAAAAACTGGAGGTGGCATAACTGGAATAAAAGTGGTGGCCTCAGTACCACCCACGGCATCGGACTTTGCGGCATCAACACTGTGCTTTGGCTCAACATCATCTGGTAATCTGGTGGCATCAATACCACCATCTACATCTGGAGAAACGACGGCCTCAGTACCGTCGACTTTATCAGCATCCTTGGTAGCTTCAGCACCACCGTCATCAACATCGTCATTAGTGGCATCAACACCGCTATCCTCCTCGTCTGGCGCTCCTGGTTCCTCGTGGTGTCGTCGCTCAGACGAAGCACTGCCGGATGGCATCCTACCACTCCTAAGTGTAACAAAGTCAACATCAAATGTATATGAAGCAATGTCACCTGATAATCTCGAAAATCGATGTGGTTGTATCGACTCACAAGGCGAGTCAACAGTCGGTGTTTGACCACACAAATTCTGAAATTAATCAACAATTAACCCACACTAAAGATCAACAAATTAGAACTAATGTGGAGTTAAAATTTATTTTTAACTCTACATAAAAGATGTATAGGTGCAAGTATGTAGAGAGTTCGAACACAGGGAGCAAACAAGGTAGTTCAAACAAATGTGCTCAAGTATGTGTGTGATGTGTCTACACTAAGCAATCAAGCAAAGGGAATGTTTTTGTGGGTTTTTAGTTTTTAATTTTTTTTTAATTTTTTTTATTTTATTTTAATTTTTAATTTTTGTATTTTGATTTTTAATTTTCTGATTTTTATATTTTATATTTTATATTTTTTTATTTCTTTTTCAATATTGGAGAATAAAGACAATATAATAAAAGGCAAGCTAAAATATTTATAAAATGGTGCAAAAATAACCAAAAATTCAGGAATAAAATATCTTTAATATTTTTATGGTTTTCTACTGTTTTTGTGATTTTTGGGGATTTTTTAAGGTGTTTGTGGTATTTTTAATTACTGAAATAAGGCAAAACAGTGGAAATAGGGCTGGCTGTGACTAAAATGCAAGTTAAAAAAAATAGCAACCAGTAGCTCAAAATTTTCACACTATTTTTCAAATAAAAAGAACAAAATAAGGAACACACAGAACCTGAATTTGTATTTTTTAGAGTTTTCTACTATTTTATATATTTTTTTGAAGTTTTGGAGTGTTTTTGAATTTTTAGTGTTTTTCTTTTGAGATTTTTAATGATTTTTGGACTGACACTAAAAGATGATAAAATAGACACTAGGTAATTTTTTTTGGAATTTTTGGAGGTGTTTTAATATTTTTTTGGTATTTTCTAAGGTAGACAGTGCACAACAAGCAAGTTTTTGATTTTTAATAAATATAAAAATAAGATAAAATCAAAAACTACAATGTGGCGTCAAAGTACACATGTCCAGGAGCTTAAGTCTATTTTTGTGGAATTTTTGGACTTAAAATGGTAGGTTAAATAATTAGAGCAAACATCTAAACATTAAACAGTCCTCGCAGGGGTATATGTGCAATATCTAAAACATCCAGGGGCATACATGCAATTTTCCACAAAAATATACACTGAATATTCAATTTATAACACTAAATATTAATTATAAAAACCGCCTGGGCACGCAAGCAATTTACCCACCAGGGCGCGTGACTTGCACGCGCCTGGCGAGGACTAAAATGCAATATTTCAAAACCCTGGGGGCCTACTTGCAAAACATCCAAAAAGTTTACACTTGATACGAAAGTTTCAGGACTAAAACGAAATACACAAATGACCGAGGACCCTTCTGCAAAATGCCCACCCCCTCACGTGTACAGGTCACGTGAGGTGACGTGGCGAAGGACCTGGATGCAAATAAACAAAGTCTGGGGGTCTCTGTGCAAATATTACAAAACTTTTACACTACAGACAAAAGTTTAAATACTAAATATTAAATACAAAAAGTGTGAGGGTTGGGATGCAAAATACCCTCGCTCGGGCGCTCCGACGACGACGCGTGGCACGAATCCAACGGCTGGCGGCGGGGCGCGATCCAGCGGCAGGGAGCGAGCCACTTATCCACGTGGCAGCACGAGGGCGTCCGATGACGGTTGGCGTCGACGTCTGAGATTAGATCTCACAAAGAGATCCGACGGTGGCTGGGCGTGGAAGATCGGACGGTCGACGCGCGATCTGGAACTCCACCTCGATCCAACGGTGATGAAGGCCGGAGCAAGAACCGCGACGAACTCCGGCGAGCCGAAGTTCTCCGAGGTCAAGCTCCGTCTCCGATGAGCTTTTTGGCTTCAAAATGGGACGGGAGGCTCCTCAGGTCTTCGTCTATCTCCTGGGGGCGTCAAAATACCGCGGCAGCGGCCGAGGTGCTCAGGCGAAGGTGGCGGAGCTGGGGAGCTTGGCCACGGTCCGGCGAGCGTCAAAACTCGCCTCCAGGCGCTTTCAAGTTGGCTTTGACCTGCAAGAAGAGTTAGAAGGTCCAGGGCAAAGTGCCTGGACCTGGGGTGGACCTAATCGATGCGCGAGGGGAAGTGGTCGTCGGTGGCCGGAGGTGCGCTCCGGCGAGGATGCTTGGATGGGCGAAATAAGCGATGGGACTTGGAAATTTTTTGGGGTTTTTGAAGCTACAGCTAACAGGAACCTAATGAGATAAACAAGAAGGTGGGGCGAGCCCTCGATGGCCGGAGCCAGAGGGAAGAAAGGTACCTCGACGCCGGCTGTTGGCGGAGGTGGTGGAGGCTCCCTCGACTTCGAACGCCTTGGCTGAGGAGCTGGCGATGGAGCTGTCACCTCCAAGGAGCTCAGGAGCACGAAGGTGGCGCTGAAGGGTGGACCAAGGGGACTCAAAATCGAAAGGAAAGAAGGGGGGTTCGTTATATGTGGTTTGACCCTGAGTCGCAGGGGCCCAAAGATCAAGAGCTCTGGAGCGATTCAGTGATCCATAATCCGATGTAAGATATGGGCGAGCCTCCTCGATCATCGATGATCAAAAGTCAAGAAGGCGCTAGCACGAAATGAGGTGCCTAGCGTCCTCGAAAAAATCGAGAAATCGACCCAAAAATAAGCCTCTGACAAGGCTACAGGGGGTAGGTCACCTAGTTGACCAAGGTCAACTAGGGTTTGCGCCTGGTTGGTCCACGTGGACCAACCAGGAAAAACCCTGGAAAAACCTTTTGTTAATTCAATTTAAAATACTAAATGGCCGAATTAAATAAAAGTTAAAAAATAAAAAATGCTCAAAATTTTATGTAGTATTTTATTCTGATTTTTATTTATTTTTATGACTTATATTTTTACAAGTTACCTTCTTAACCCTATATAGGTATAATACCTATGTATTTTAATATTTTATTTTTATTTAGGTATTTTATTTTTATTATTGTTATTTAGTATTTTATAAAATCATAACATACTTTTATATACATAAATATATTTTTATTTTATTTTTCTGATTTGTTTTGTATATTTAATAAAATACAAGTGTATTGTATATAGGTATAAGTGTATGTATAATACCTATGTAGTCTTTATACAAGTATATTTATTTTTATTTTTCTTTGCATTTTATTTCAATTTTAATGCACATATATATTATAAGTAATATTTACAAAATTATAAAAATATAAAAATATAAAAATAATGAATAAATAATAAATTGAATATTTTAATCAGTATGGCTATACAACGGGGGTCCAAAACTCAACTTTCAAACCGTAGCTCCGCCAAATGCGAAACCACCGCCATTAATTAGATTATTTTATTCTATATACAACTAAAGGTGAGTTTGCTACATTTGGAGTTGTCAGTTGTGAGATACGGGTCTGGGAAGTTGGGATTCTGGATTTTTATTCAGACCATATCTTTTTATCTGTACATTATTTTTCTGTGAAATCAATTTTGTATTTTTCTTTATTAAATTATCTACAACTTTCATGTACAAAGTTTCTTTATTTGATGTATAAAAAGTGGAACCAAAAATAGGTCCCAAAATGAATAAAGAATGAACAGGAAGTATAGGTATTGTATCTGTGTTTCTGACCTTATCTCCCCCTACTTTATTCCTTGTCGACCTATTCATCAAGACGCCTAGGTCTCGGGGGTTTTGGGTCATAAAATATTTACAATATTTTATTCTTTTTCTTTTCTTTATTTATTCTATAATTTTGGCCTTAATTACAGTAATTTATACACTGTTTGGATGCACACGCATGAATGCTAAGATGCTCTATTTAAGGGTATTTCAGGCATTTGCTAGGGTTTTTGCTGCCAAAATGATAGAATAAAGATGATGAAATGTGGATTCATCATCCCCCTATACTTTACCTTTGCTAGTCCCTAGCAAACACTTATGCAATAAGTGCAAAAAGAAAAACAAAGAAAAGAAAAAGAAGAACTTGGATTTTATCTGATTGTCAAACTTGTCTTCACAAAATCAAAGTTTGGAGCTTAAGTCGGACCTTTGGAATTTTAGTGCGGGCGGAACCTTAGTGAGAACCGTGTTTGAAATCCAACAGTCCCTGAGAATCCCAAAACTCTGTCTAAGTCTCCTCAATAGCTAGGTCAGAAATACTTCAATTCATACGCAAACTCTTACGACTATGAATCTGACTTGTACAGTATAAGTGATGGTGGCTCTCCCCAACTAGAATGACAAAGAAACTGACTTCTCCAGTATGACAACCCAATGATTCCCCAATCCAGCAACTCCATCCTCGAGGAGCGGGGTATTCCCTTCTAAGTTCAAGTGGCAACCAGCTCAAGAGGAGGGGGTGAAGAGAAGAATGGACGGTAGCCAGTGTAGCTACCTATCCTTGGATGCAAGACCAGTGTAGTCAAGTCACCCTGCTGCAGGCTCACATATTTGACTTTGGAACTCAAGCTTGCTTATTGACTTTGTGTATACTTGCAGGCTTTTTATTTTTGTACATGCCTGAACATTTTTTTTAATACTATATACAGCAGCATTTACATCAGGAGTTTTTCCTCTTGAGCCAGTAGACTATCCCTCTTTTGAAGCTTTATCGCAACCCACAGTCTCCTGTCTTTAGACTTCCTAATCACTGGACGGGTTGGGGTGCACTTCCCTCCCTAGAGGAGGACAAATGTTTCCACTTGTGTGCGTCTCATACCGGCAAATCCAATCCCCTCACCACTCCAACTGAGTTGAGCCATGTGAAAGGTGCAGGTGTCCAAGTTAGGTCATTATCAACAAGAGTCATGCGTGTGCTCCGAAATACTCTACTTAGGCAGTCAAGAATCCATTGAACCAAGTCCCGTGATCCTCAAAGAATTAAGTCAACTAGACCTGAAGTACCTCAAACCCAGTTCATATAAGGTTCCTGTTATTAGGTAGATTTTAAGATCCAATCAAGCTCCAATCTCCGGATTTTACTTAGACTTGTTCAACTATCAAACTCAATCCGAAAAATGCGAATGCTATGCAATGGAATGCAGAAAATATTTTTGTGATGCAATTTTCAAGGATTTTGAACTTTTTATGGATTTTTGAAAAGATGATGATGATGCATATGCAGATGCATTTTTTTGTATTTTTCAAAAAGATTTTTCAAATGTTTTTGGATTTTAATTTTGCAAATGTTTTTGGGATTTTTGAAAAGAAAAAGTTTTGGCTGAAAACTAGGCTAAAATATGTACACAAGAGTGCTTCTTATATTTACAAGAAGTGGATTTTAAGAATTTACAGGGTAAGTGATCGATTTTATACATATATACATAAGATGGATTTTGGTGTGATGTGAATATTCCTCAAACTTATTTGACACAAGCTTTTCACACAATTTTTGAAAACTATAGTCCAAAATAGTTTTTACAAACATTTTACATGCATTTGAAAACATTTTGCAAAGGCTTTCAAAACAGTATATATAGGTTTTTCAAATCATTTTTGCAACCATTTTTCAAACCATTTGCAAATCATTTTTCAAAAATTTTATTTCACACAAAAAAGAAATTTTACAATCCACACATTTTACACAGGTTGAAAACACGAAACAAAATATTTTCAAAATAGTTTTCAATAGATGTTCACAAAGATTTTCAAACTATTTTTCAAACATTTTGCAAAAAACATTTTCACCTGATTTATTAATCAGTAAATACAAAAAGAATTTGAGGAATAACCACATCTTTTTATTAAGAATTTGTAATGAATTTTAAAGAATTATTAGCCATATTTATTAGGAAAATACGAAAGTACGAGTTATGGCTAAAGTATATACGTAGTATATACGACCCCCCTATACTTAGCTTGAGCTATGTCCTCATAGATCGGAGAGAAAAGAGAAGACATAACTCGTACTAAGTATAGGCAAGTCTAAAGAAAGAAAGAATGAATCAAAGAGAAGTTGACCGTCCCCCCTATACTTAGGATCAAATAATCCTAAGTATAGCAGACTGTACACAACGCAGGGAGGGTCAAGGGTGGGAATGAACAGATCGTACTCAGATTGTCTCCCCCTATACTTAGGGTAAGATATCCCTAAGTATAGACAAGAAGAGGAGACAATGGAGAGGATCGAAGAATGGAAATACTCGGGGTGCACACCCCCCTATACTTAGGACAAAGTACGTCCTAAGTATGGAAAACTGTCTACAAGGGCGACACCTTTTCGGTAGATGAAGAAGATAGGAAAGGAAAAGAAGAAAAGAAGAAAATAAGAAAATAAATCGACAGACAACAGAGTGATATAAACAGATGGATCTGTACAGCGGAAGATAGAATTGATCACCATGTATGAGATGTAAATGATGAGAGTCAAAGGACACATCTCATACCAGAAGAATGGGGGCAACGTCAATGGTCGGCGGATCATGATCAAGATATAATTTCAAACGTTGACCATTGACGCGGAAGGTAGAGGAAGATGACGGTTCGGATATGTCGATGCTGCCATTGTCATGTACCTTCCTGACCACATACGGTCCTTTCCACTTGCTCTGCAATTTCCCTGGGAATAATTTCAGCCTGGAATCAAACAACCATACTCTCTGATCTGGCTCAAACTGTTTATGGCTGATATGCGAATCGTGCCATGTCTTCACTTTCTCTTTGTACTGTAAGCTGTTCGAAAAGGTTGTATCTCTAAGTTCCTCCAGGGCTGCCAATTCTGCTCTTCTCTGGTCTCCTATACTCTCGGGATCTAGAAGCAACTCAGTAACTGCCCAAAAAGATTTATTCTTGATCTCCACTGGCAAATGGCACGGCTTGCCATAGACGAGATGAAAGGGAGAAGTTCCCAATGGATTCTTGAAAGATGTCCGATAAGCCCACAAGACCGAGTCCAAAAGCTGTGACCAATCCTTTCGGTCTGGACGGACAACTTTCTGCAAGATTGTCTTTATCTCCCTATTCGATACTTCGGCAAGACCATTAGTCTGAGGGTGATAAGGAGTGGCAACCCGATGGTCAATGCCGAACTCGTCTGCAAGGGCCCTGACTTTGTCATTGATGAAGTGAGACCCCCCGTCTGAAATCAAGACTCTAGGTACCCCGAACCGTGAAATGATATTTTTCCTAAAAAATTTGCAAACGGTTTTAGCATCTGCGGCTCGGGCGGGGATGGCCTCAACCCATCGGCTGACATAATCTACAACGAGCAAAATATGCTCGAATCCCTGACTCTTAGGAAATGGGCCCATGAAATCAATCCCCCATGCATCAAAAACCTCACAGAAGTGAATGGGTTGCATGGGCATCATGTCTCTCTGCCCGCAGGTTCCCATTTTCTGACAGTCAGTACATCTCTTCACGAACTCATCAGAATCCTTGAAGAGAGTAGGCCACCATAGGCCGGATTGAAGCACCTTCTGTGCTGTCCTTTTTCCAGAATGATGTCCTCCTGCCTCAAGCTTGTGGCAGTATGTGAGGACGCTATGCTGCTCTTCTTGAGGAATGCACCTCCTCCAGATACTATCCCCTCCTTCATGATAAAGGACGGGATCCTCCCAATGGTAAAACTTGGCCTTAGCTAGGAAGGTCTCAAGTTTCTGACTGGGCCAACCCTGAGGGACTGTCTTGGCAACAAGATAGTTTACAAAGTCAGCATACCATGGGAGTGAGGTGACAGCCAAGATCGCCTCATCTGGAAATGTCTCTGTGATAGGTGCGCTGGGCTCAGATTCCTCAAGATTCTCCAATCTGGAGAGATGATCCGCCACCACATTCTTAACTCCAGGCTTATCCTTAATTTCAATATCAAATTCCTGGAGTAGAAGGATCCATCTGGTGAGACGTGCTTTGGCATCCTTCTTAGCCATTAAATACCGGATGGCGGTATGATCAGTGTAAATGGTCACTCTAGATCCGAGAATATATGATCGATACTTATCAAGAGCGAAGACTACGGCCAGCATCTCTTTCTCAGTCACAGTGTAATTCCGTTGCGCGGCATCCAACGTCCGACTGGCGTAGTGAATGGCAAACGGTAAACCATCCCTCCTCTGTCCGAGCACAGCCCCAACGGCAAAATCTGAAGCATCCGTCATGATCTCGAATGGGAGAGACCAATCGGGTGGCTGAAGGACAGGAGCTGAAACAACCATTTTCTTGAGAGTCTCAAATGATTCAAGACACTTATCATTAACAATAAACTCGGTGTCTTTGGTGAGCAAGTCAGTGAGCGGTCGGGCAATTCGACTGAAGTCCTGAATGAACCGTCGGTAGAAACCGACATGCCCCAGAAAAGACCGTAACTGACGCAGATTGGACGGCGGATTGAGTTTTCTGATGATGTCCACCTTAGCCGGATCGACCTCCATGCCCCTGTTGGAGACGATATGACCAAGGACCGTCCCCCGAGTCATCATGAAATGACTCTTCTCCCAGGATAAAACAAGGTTAACCTCAATGCAGCGCTTGAGCATACGGTCTAGGCAGTCAAGACAAGTGTCGAACCCGTCGCCATAGACCGAGAAGTCATCCATAAAGACCTCTAACAGTCACCCACCATGTCCGAGAATATGGACAACATGCACCTTTGGAATGTCGCCGGAGCGTTACATAGACCAAAGGGCATCCGTCTGAAAGCATAGGTCCCAAACGGACAGGTGAATGTCGTTTTCTCCTGGTCTTCGGGCGCAATGGCCACTTGATTGTATCCAGAGTACCCATCAAGGAAACAATAGTGACTCTTCCCAGCTAGCCGCTCGATAATCTGATCAATGAATGGCAGCGGGAAGTGATCCTTCTTGGTGGCCTCATTCAATCGTCTGTAGTCCACACAGACCCTCCAAGAAGTTGGTACTCTGGTAGAGATCTCCTCTCCAGACTCACTAATAACTGTAGTGATACCCGTCTTCTTGGGTACCACATGGAGTGGACTAACCCATTTGGAGTCGGAGATGGGATAGATAAAATCGGCACTCCACCACTTGGAAATTTCTTTCATGACTACGTCTCGAAGATTCGGGTTCAGCCGTCGTTGGAACTCACGCGACGGGTTAGCGTTATCCTCAAGATAAATGTGGTGAGAGCAAAGATTTGGGCTCAGCCCTTGGAGATCAGCTATACTCCAACCGATTGCCTTGCGGTTTCTTTCAAGAACCTCCATCAGACGAGATTCTTGCTCTCCAGTCAAATCTGCTGAGATAATGACTGGGTGCATTTCTGGCTCCCCAGCAAGGAATCTGTACTTCATCGACTGCGGCAGAGGTTTCCGTTCTGGGCAACTGGGAGGTGGCAGATCTGGTTTCTGATATGTCTGCGTAAATGCTACCAGGTCTGCATGGGAGAACTCTCGCTCTGCATGAATTTCTGACGAAGGGCGGCCTTCTGAATCAACTATAAACTGTACCGGCTCGCACTCTGTCATGGTTGTTGGCTCAGTAGGAATCAGACAAGGTAAATAATCATCAAAGTCATCCCAATCAATGTCTGAATCCGAGGGATCAGAAGAAGACGAGCAAGATTGAAATTCCTCAGCACCACTCATCACAACACTGTCAGCCTCAGAGATATCCTCATCCAGGGATGTGCTCTCCCGGCTCTCGACTGCCATGAGCTTGAGATACAGTGAATCTGTAGGCAAGGCGAGGGTCGGTGCTACGGGATCTGTCCAGTTGGATTCATCATCAGTCATCTCAAAGTCACAAACCTGGTGGATGTCTAGCTCTTCCTCTGTCATCTGCTCGGCTTCGCTGGACTGTTCTGAGCACTCTAACTCTCTAGCTTTGGTTTCTTCGATCGTCTCTATTTGTATGGTTTCACCCTCTACGCGAAAGCATACCTTCCCGCTATCATGGTCAGTCACCACTTTGGCTGTAGCCAAAAATGGACGTCCGAGAATGATGGGGGCATCAGTTACCGACTCAGGGATCTCCATGTCCAACACAACGAAGTCCACGGGGAATTTCAGGCCCTGAATGGTAACGACCACGTCTTTCAATAACCCCTTCGGCCTCTTAATCGACCTATCAGCAAACTGAAGGACGGTTCTGCTTCGAAGAAGAGGACCAAACTCGAACTGCTTGAGTAAGGCTGCCGGAAGGAGGTTAATTGAAGAGCCGCTGTCTAATAGAGTACGATCAAACTGCTGCTCCTGAATCTCGCATCTGACATAGGGAGCTCCTGCGTCTGGTCGCTTGGCTGGCAGCTTGTTCTGGATGATGCAACATGTGTCATGAGTAAGCATATGGATTTGATCTCTGTGCCTCTTCTTCCTTCGAACAGTAGTTGTCTCTTTCAAGTTCTTTTTGAAGAAGGGGATATGCTCAAATGCTTCCCGTAGAGTCAGCTGAATGTGAAATCTATCAATCATTTCGTTGCCGAACTCTACCTGTTGGCTCTTTTTTGGATTTTCTTTTTTATTCCCCTTCGCTCGGCGGAGTGCCTCAGGGAAGGGGATGGTAGGGGCCTCCTCAGATGGAGGACTAGGAATCGGTCCCTGTGCCTGTGAAGACGGAGAATCCATACAATAATCATCATTCACCACATATGGATCCGCAATTTGAACAGAAACCTTTCCTTTATTCATATTTTTGTTTTTGTTTTTGTTCCCACAGTCTCTAGGTACAAAATGTGGTAACATCACAGTTGATGGCTCGACAAATGTAGATGTGGTGGCTTCAGCACCACCACTAGCTCCTGTCTTTGCGGCATCAGCACCGCGCTCGGGTTCATCATCCAAAATGGTGGCTTCAGCACCACCGTCTACATCTGGCATCACAACGGCATCAGCACCGTTGTCCTGGACTCCATCATTGGTGGCATCAACACCACCGTCTTTAGCATCATCATTAGCGGCATCAGCACCGCTAGTCTGCTCCTCTGGCGCTCCTGATCCTGCATCTGGCTGTCGCTCAGAAGAGGCACCGCCGGCTGGCATCCTACCGCTCCTAGTAGTCACAAATTCAGCATCATTCAAAGAATAAGACATATCATCCAAATCGTCACTAGGAGAGGTATCCTCTGTGAACTCTACCTGCTCAGATTTTCTTTTTAGGTTATTAGGATTAGGTTCGATCTGAGCGGGTATGGCGGCTTTGCCTTTGACGATATCCCGCATCTCCTGCCGGAATTCATCCATTTCTTGCCTGAAGGATGCTCGCTGTTCAGATAGCAAGCGGGCAAGATCATCGAGGGATGGGTTCTCATAGGCTGGACCCTGAGAACCGGATGTCTGTCCCTGCTGGAAATGGGGCTGCTGCTGTTGGTGTTGTTGCTGATACTGGGGGGGAGGCTGGTGATAAGACTGTTGAGGCGGTTGTCGCTGCCTCCACTGCTGTCCCTGATAGGAGGGACGAGGACCACTCTGGTATTGTTGTTGATGGGCATATTGGGGCTGTTGCTGCTGTGTCGGCTGGCTGTTCTGCTGTCCTTGAGCAGGAGGATGCTGCTGGGATGAGGATCCACCATTGCCCCAACGGAATCCGGGGTGATCCCTACGAATTGCGGGCTGAGGGTACCGGTCGTACCAAATCCCGTTGACTCCCATCAACGGTTCCTGCTCGAAGGAAGGTGGAGGAAGAACTGCCAGTGGCTGCTCCGGCTGATACACCACCATCTGCGTCTCCTGAGATGGCGGTTGCTCTGGATGGTACTGCAACAATGGAACCGGCTCCGCCAGGACATTGTTCACCTGGCGGTATGAGGTAGAGGCCTGGTTAGGATTGCTGCTGCTGGAAGCAACCTGTGACCTGGGAGGCTGTTGGGAGTGGGCTTGTGCCTCCTGAATACATAGAATTTGAGTCTTCAGGTCACTCATGGTTTTGGTGAGAAGGTCCATCTGAGCTAGACCTTGGTTCTGCTTCTTTTCCAGGATCTCCATGCGGTCCAACTTTTCACTAATGATGCCCATGTCGGCTGCGGCTGATTCAGCTGGGGCTGCGGCTACCGACGTTGTGTTGGGACCGGCATCGATGCGTGCGATCCTCTGGAATGATCCTGCTCCCTGCGGGGGTTTTTGCTGTGTGTAGACTCTGGCTTGGGTCATCACTGTAGAGTTTTCTGCCATGCCTTCGTAGATGGCCCAGACATCGTCTTCACCTTTGGAGAAATATGATCCACCGCAGGAGGCGTTAACAAGCCCCTGCAGCTCCGGTGTCAGCCCACAGAAGAAACTCTGCACCAGGTTGGGCTTGGATATATCGTGATGTGGACACCGGTCGATGAGCTCTCTGAATCGATCCCATGCTTCATGGAATTGTTCATTTGGGATCATGACGAAATTGCTAATCATAGCTCTAGCTGCATTGGTCCGGCCGAGAGGATAGTATTTCTACAAATATGCGGTCCGGAGATCTGCCCAAGTATCGACGAATCGCCCTAGATGCTTGAGCCAATATGCGGCTCTATCAACCAATGAGAACGGGAAGGCGATCATCTTGATGGTGTCCTCGGTCATCAACCGATCATGGATAGTACTGCATATCATTTCAAATTCTTGGAGATGGAGGTGCGGCTCTTCGGTCGGCAACCCATGGAACTTGGGTAGCAACTGAATCGTGTGGTGCCGAAGCTCGAAGTCTCCGTGGATTGGTGGGAGTCTGATCCACCGGTAAATGAGGGACGAAGCTGGGTTGTGCAGTTCCCTCATGATAGTCTGTGGCGGTCGCTCAGCGTCTGGGTCGCCTCCTCCTGCATCGGGTCCTCCTCCTCCACCTCCGCCACCGCCCCCAGGTCGGTTTTCTCTCAGTTGTGCTATCTCTCTCATCAGGTCACCCATGAATGTTCCCTGGTCGCGGATCTGTCTCTGCATATTTTCCAGGGACGCTAGCAAGGAATTGTTGATGGCCACTTGATCAATAATGAACGGGGGATGCTCGTGGTCATATGGGTGCTCGCCTCTGTCTGCCATTGCTGGATTTTCTGAAAAAGCAAAAGAGACCATCTCAGGTGCTGTCAAATGAGCGGAACTCTGTGATGCACTGAATTCTGACACAATTGGATTGAGAGAAGGAGAATGGGAAGGGTGGTCGAGGGGGAACAGGGTGGATGTGAACTCGGGCTCGGAGAGCGGACTCTCCGAGGCATTCCTAGATGAGTAAGGAGGAGTGCTAGATAGCGGTGCCGACAAGGTCGGCCTAAGAGATCTCCGTCCCATCATCTTGATTATTCGGAAAGAGCAGGGAAAATGCAAGAGAAGAAGAAGATGCTATGCAACAAAAGTGTGCACAATTGTGCGGTGTTTTTGATCTTGACCTAAATAAATCTAGAAATCAAACACAAAGCAAGGGTGAATTCACCAACTCAACTCGTGAAGCCGTGAAGGTTCGGCTCTTATCTTGTCAATTTTAGCTTGTTTTCAGGTATTTATCTTTTCACGAGTCCTTAGAACGCTACGCCTATAGGAGCGAGAGTACTGCCAGGAAAGTGTCCCCGTACTTGTCCTCCTCCTGTGTAACCTGTAACTTGCGCTTTTTGAGGTCCTTGTAACCCTTCCTGGATCCCTACTCAGCCAAAGAAATAGAGGGAGGAAGCCGATAGGCGAAACCGATACTTCGGACCTCGCTCGCAACGGAATCACCCGTGAGCGTGCAAGATCCTACTCGGACGCAGCCGGTGAGACAGACACACCCATGAAGGCGTGGCCTAAGCTCGGTACTTCGGACAAGGTCGGTGCTCACACAATAGCGAGTCACCAATGGCGACCAAGTCCTACTCGACTACGTACGATAGTAGCGCCAATACTTCGGAAATCCAGGCGATACACAAGGCAGCCACAAGTTGGGTTTTTGGCTCTAATCCTTACGAAGCGCTCACCTCACTTGGAAGGAAACCTTCCCATGCAACCTGAAGACAAGTGAGGGTGTTACTCTCCCCAAGCAATGAATCCAATTACCGATTTTATTTTTGGTCAAGTTTTTCTTTAGCAGTCCCTTTTTTTAATTTTTTTGGTGTTATCGCTTCTTTTGAGTCAATTCAAGCAAGCGCCTAACGGTTTTTGTATTTTTCCTTTATCCTACTTTGTTCCAAAAACAGAGGGAGAATAGAGTCGGAAAAGCCGTGCAAGTCGACACCAAGGTGGAAATCTCACCTTTGTGCCTAGATGATGCGTGCAAAGTAAGAGGACTTACAGCGAATCCCAGCTCTCTCCATGCGGGATGCAAAGCAGAATTTTTAAACCTAAGCTATATGGCGATATGTATGCGGAAATCATCCTAGAACAGGCAGCTGCTAGCGTGAAGAACCACAAGCTAACTAGTAACTCCTAATCCGAGTGTCCGGTCTAGGCTCACCCCTCCTCTGCTCAACACATTTGAGGTAGGAGAAAGCGCTTGTTCGGGTGTGAGCTCGCGGCGCGTGGATTTGGAAGCTACTAGCTAACTGTTTAATTAGTCTAAGTCCAAATACGAATCTATAGGAGCATGCAAAGATAATTAGGTGTTTGGACCTATTCTAATCGAGTCAAGCCGGACCTAGAACTAAAAGCTCAATCCACAAAAGAAAGTGAAAAATGAAAACAAAACCGGAAAATGACAGCGATAAAAACTCGATAAAATCCGCGGTGAGCCCCCGGGTGAACAGACACCCGGAAATTAGGCCCGAAAGTCTGAGTGTCCAAGTCCAAGTGTACCTGTATTATTACAAATTAATAGATCACTCTCTCACCAAAAATAAATGAAAAGCTAAGCTAGTCTCTCTCTCTCTCTCGCTCTCCTTGCTCTCTCCTGCCGGCGTGACCTAAGAAGGCCGGCTCCGCGTCCCAAGGTTGCTCTGGGTCACCTAAGCGATCCGCCTCGCTCCGCGGTCCCTCGCAAGAAGACAAAGCAGAGTGGTCAGAATATCTCAATCAATATATGTATCAAAAATGTAAGAGAAAAAACTAAAGCTATGGTAAACAATCACACAATCAAACAAAATGTGAACTATTCGCTGTTGCTCCCCGGCAACGGTGCCATTTGATAATCTCGAAAATCGATGTGGTTGTATCGACTCACAAGGCGAGTCAACAGTCGGTGTTTGACCACACAAATTCTGAAATTAATCAACAATTAACCCACACTAAAGATCAACAAATTAGAACTAATGTGGAGTTAAAATTTATTTTTAACTCTACATAAAAGATGTATAGGTGCAAGTATGTAGAGAGTTCGAACACAGGGAGCAAACAAGGTAGTTCAAACAAATGTGCTCAAGTATGTGTGTGATGTGTCTACACTAAGCAATCAAGCAAAGGGAATGTTTTTGTGGGTTTTTAGTTTTTAATTTTTTTTATTTTTATTTTATTTTATTTTAATTTTTAATTTTTGTATTTTGATTTTTAATTTTCTGATTTTTATATTTTATATTTATATTTTTTATTTCTTTTTCAATATTGGAGAATAAAGACAATATAATAAAAGGCAAGCTAAAATATTTATAAAATGGTGCAAAAATAACCAAAAATTCAGGAATAAAATATCTTTAATATTTTTATGGTTTTCTACTGTTTTTGTGATTTTTGGGGATTTTTTAAGGTGTTTGTGGTATTTTTAATTACTGAAATAAGGCAAAACAGTGGAAATAGGGCTGGCTGTGACTAAAATGCAAGTTAAAAAAATAGCAACCAGTAGCTCAAAATTTTCACACTATTTTTCAAATAAAAAGAACAAAATAAGGAACACACAGAACCTGAATTTGTAATTTTTAGAGTTTTCTACTATTTTATATATTTTTTGAAGTTTTGGAGTGTTTTTGAATTTTTAGTGTTTTTCTTTTGAGATTTTTAATGATTTTTGGACTGACACTAAAAGATGATAAAATAGACACTAGGTAATTTTTTTGGAATTTTTGGAGATGTTTTAATATTTTTTTTGGTATTTTCTAAGGTAGACAGTGCACAGCAAGCAAGTTTTTGATTTTTAATAAATATAAAAATAAGATAAAATCAAAACTACAATGTGGCGTCAAAGTACACATGTCCAGGAGCTTAAGTCTATTTTTGTGGAATTTTTGGACTTAAAATGATAGGTTAAATAATTAGAGCAAACATCCAAACATTAAACAGTCCTGGCAGGGGTATATGTGCAATATCTAAAACATCCAGCGGCATACATGCAATTTTCCACAAAAATATACACTGAATATTCAATTTATAACACTAAATATTAATTATAAAAACCGCCTGGGCACGCAAGCAATTTACCCACCAGGGCGCGTGACTTGCACGCGCCTGGCAAGGACTAAAATGCAATATTTCAAAACCCTGGGGGCCTACTTGCAAAACATCCAAAAAGTTTACACTTGATACGAAAGTTTCAGGACTAAACGAAATACACAAATGACCGAGGACCCTTCTGCAAAATGCCCACCCCCTCACGTGTACAGGTCACGTGAGGTGACGTGGCGAAGGACCTGGATGCAAATAAACAAAGTCTGGGGGTCTCTGTGCAAATATTACAAAACTTTTACACTACAGACAAAAGTTTAAATACTAAATATTAAATACAAAAAGTGCGAGGGTTGGGATACAAAATACCCTCGCTCGGGCGCTCCGACGACGACGCGTGGCACGAATCCAACGGCTGGCGGCGGGGCGCGATCCAGCGGCAGGGAGCGAGCCACTTATCCACGTGGCAGCACGAGGGCGTCCGATGACGGTTGGCGTCGACGTCTGAGATTAGATCTCACAAAGAGATCCGACGGTGGCTGGGCATGGAAGATCGGACGGTCGACGCACGATCTGGAGCTCCACCTCGATCCAACGGTGATGAAGGCCGGAGCAAGAATCGCGACGAACTCCGGCGAGCCGAAGTTCTCCGAGGTCAAGCTCCGTCTCCGATGAGCTTTTTGGCTTCAAAATGGGATGGGAGGCTCCTCAGGTCTTCGTCTATCTCCTGGGGGCGTCAAAATACCGCGGCAGCGGCCGAGGTGCTCAGGCGAAGGTGGCGGAGCTGGGGAGCTTGGCCACGGTCCGGCAAGCGTCAAAACTCGCCTCCAGGCGCTTTCAAGTTGGCTTTGACCTGCAAGAAGAGTTAGAAGGTCCAGGGCAAAGTGCCTGGACCTGGGGTGGACCTAATCGATGCCCGAGGGGAAGTGGTCGTCGGTGGCCGGAGGTGCGCTCCGGCGAGGATGCTTGGATGGGCGAAATAAGCGATGGGACTTGGAAATTTTTTGGGGTTTTTGAAGCTACAACTAACAGGAACCTAATGAGATAAACAAGAAGGTGGGGCGAGCCCTCGATGGCCGGAGCCAGAGGGAAGAAAGGTACCTCGACGCCGGCTGTTGGCGGAGGTGGTGGAGGCTCCCTCGACTTCGAACGCCTTGGCTGAGGAGCTGGCGATGGAGCTGTCACCTCCAAGGAGCTCAGGAGCACGAAGGTGGCGCTGAAGGGTGGACCAAGGGGACTCAAAATCGAAAGGAAAGAAGGGGGGTTCGTTATATGTGGTTTGACCCTGAGTCGCAGGGGCCCAAAGATCAAGAGCTCTGGAGCGATTCAGTGATCCATAATCCGATGTAAGATATGGGCGAGCCTCCTCGATCATCGATGATCAAAAGTCAAGAAGGCGCTAGCACGAAATGAGGTGCCTAGCGTCCTCGAAAAAATCGAGAAATCGACCCAAAAATAAGCCTCTGACAAGGCTACAGGGGGTAGGTCACCTAGTTGACCAAGGTCAACTAGGGTTTGCGCCTGGTTGGTCCACGTGGACCAACCAGGAAAAACCCTGGAAAAACCTTTTGTTAATTCAATTTAAAATACTAAATGGCCGAATTAAATAAAAGTTAAAAAATAAAAAATGCTCAAAATTTTATGTAGTATTTTATTCTGATTTTTATTTATTTTTATGACTTATATTTTTACAAGTTACCTTCTTAACCCTATATAGGTATAATACCTATGTATTTTAATATTTTATTTTTATTTAGGTATTTTATTTTTATTATTGTTATTTAGTATTTTATAAAATCATAACATACTTTTATATACATAAATATATTTTTATTTTATTTTTCTGATTTGTTTTGTATATTTAATAAAATACAAGTGTATTGTATATAGGTATAAGTGTATGTATAATACCTATGTAGTCTTTATACAAGTATATTTATTTTTATTTTTCTTTGCATTTTATTTCAATTTTAATGCACATATATATTATAAGTAATATTTACAAAATTATAAAAATATAAAAATATAAAAATAATGAATAAATAATAAATTGAAACCACCGCCATTAATTAGATTATTTTATTCTATATACAATTAAAGGTGAGTTTGCTACATTTGGAGTTGTCAGTTGTGAGATACGGGTCTGGGAAGTTGGGATTCTGGATTTTTATTCAGACCATATCTTTTTATCTGTACATTATTTTTCTGTGAAATCAATTTTGTATTTTTCTTTATTAAATTACCTACAACTTTCATGTACAAAGTTTCTTTATTTGATGTATAAAAAGTGGAACCAAAAATAGGTCCCAAAATGAATAAAGAATGAACAGGAAGTAATAGGTATTGTATCTGTGTTTCTGACCTTATCTCCCCCTACTTTATTCCTTGTCGACCTATTCATCAAGACGCCTAGGTCTCGGGGGTTTTTGGGTCATAAAATATTTACAATATTTTATTCTTTTTCTTTTCTTTATTTATTCTATAATTTTGGCCTTAATTACAGTAATTTATACACTGTTTGGATGCACACGCATGAATGCTAAGATGCTCTATTTAAGGGTATTTTCAGGCATTTGCTAGGGTTTTTGGTGCCAAAATGATAGAATAAAGATGATGAAATGTGGATTCATCATCACCCAATAAATAACTAGAAGTGGTAGTCTCTGTAAACTGTACCTGCTCAGACTTTCTCTTTAGGTTGTTCAGGTTGGGCTCAATCTGAGCGGGTATGGCAGCCTTGCCCTTAATGATCTCCCTCATCTCTTAGCAAAACTCATCCATTTACCGCCTGAAGGATGCCTGCTGGTTTGAGAGTAGGCGATCTAGATCATCAAGAGCTGGGTTCTCATAGGATGACCCATGAGAACCGGAGGGGTTGCATCGCTGAAAATGAGGCTGCTGCTGGAACTGGTGAGGGGGAGGATGATAATACTGTTGCTGAGGCTGCTGCTGCCTCTCCTGCTGTCCCTGCTGGTAGGGACGAGGACCCGACTGATACTGGTAGGATGGCTGTTGGGAGTAATGGGGTTGCTGTTGAGGCTGGTTGGACTGCCCACCATGAGCTGGAGGCTGCTACTAAGACGAGGTGCCTCCGGCAGACCACCTGAATTCGGGATGGTCTCTACGGATCCCGAGCTGCTGCCGGTCATACCAAATCCTGTTGACTTCCATCAACGTCTCCTGCTCGTATGGGGACAGGGGAGGGAATTGCCAGTGGCTGATCCTGATGGTACACCACCATCTGGGTATCCTGAGATGGTGGTGGAGTACGGATGCTGCAACTGCTAGACCGGCTCCGCCTGGATGTGATGAACCTGTCGGTGCTGGGCGGAATGCTGAGACGAACTGGTGCTGCTGGGATAAGCCCGTGACCTGAGACGGGGTTGCAAAGCTGTCTGTGCCTCCTGGAGACACATGATCTGGGTCTTCAGATCACTCAAAGTCTGTGCCAATTGATCAATCTATATCAAGTCCAAGCACTGCTTCTTCACGATGATCTCAATACTATCCAACTTCTCGCTGATGATGCCCATGTCAACGCCCGAAGATTGTGCCTGTGTTGCTGCTGACGAAGACGTGGATGGACCCACATCAACCCGTGCTATCCTCTGATAGGACATGGCATGAGGTGGGGGCTTCTCCTAAGTGTAGATACTGGTTTGGGATATCACTGTATAGTTCTCAGCCATCTCCTCATAGATGAACCAGACCTGGTCCTCATCTTTGGCAAAGTAGGAGCCCCCACAAGAAGTGTTAACTAGCCCCTGCAGCTCCGGTGTCAGCCCACAAAGAAGCTCTGTACTAGGTTGGGCTTGGATATGTCGTGATGGGGACACTGGTCGATGAGCTCACGGAATCGATTCCACGTCTCATGAAACTGCTCGTTGGGGATCATGGAGAAATTGTTGATCAGAATTCACGCTGCATTCGTCCGACCGAGTGGATAGTACTTGTTCAAGTATTCGGTCCGGAGCTACTCCCACAAAGTCACATATCTCCCTAGATGCTTCAGCCAGTAGACTGCTCTATCTACAAGGGAGAATGGAAATGCTAGAGGAGAGTTCGGAGAGCACACTCTTCAAGGCTCATCAAAACCTCGATAAAAATCTTGATGGAGAGATCGAGGCTTTAAATTTTAACCTGGATAAGTCTAGGGTCAATCACAGGGACACGAGCAATTAGTCTACTTAAATAAGGTTAAACATCTATGTTTAGTGGATCTAATGTAAATCTAGGTCAAGTTCGACAAGACATATGAATGCATGATTTTTATGGTTTTAAAATTGAAGCTCAGACAACAATTCTGGGTGCCGTGGCACGGTCTATACAGTTGTGGATCACACCGAATGTTGCACTCCTTTATTGCTCTTGTATCTCTCTCTATAACTGTCACTAAAGGGAGACTAGGCACGAAGAAACACTCACATAAAGGCAGATATGGCGAAAAGCGACCCGCGATAGTGGTTTTGGTCAAAGAGCAGGAAGTTGAAAGAGTAAGTTTCAAGTGAGGAAGGAGGGATGACATGAAGAGGATGGGGGAGATGGAGGTTATGTCGTGCGAGGGTAATAAAGGGATTCGATTTGGCTCATGAATCACGGCTTGATGCCAGTTGGATCGACAGATGAAATGGGGAGAAATGGATCCGACGAAGAGATGCGAGGCTTGGAGGTCAACCGCCTGGAAGTTGACGACGGTAGACAACCGTTGGATCAAGCGATCCAATGGTTCAGAGAATGGCAGGGTCTGCACCGTCACTAGAACTTTGTCACTGCCTCTGGCGGCGACCTCCAATTAAGATCCTAGGATGTCGATTAGAAGAGATTTTCGAGGTCCTTCCACTTCTCGCATAATTTTGCTCAAAGCACCACAAAACAGTCAGTTTCGAGGTGGAGGGAGATATCCAAGGAATGACCCATCAAGGTATGGATTTTAGTTTTTACTTTGCTAAATGGTCACACGACTTTCATACATCGTGTGTATGCAGTTTTCGCGTTAATCCACTGTCCATATCGCTAGGATTTCCGCATAAAAAGTTAGATTTCAGATTGTGTTGCCACCTTTTGTCATGATTTTTGAGAGTTTTGATGGTCTGAAAAATATGAAACTTATGTCAGATTTATCCTTATTCCATGCTATATACTTCCTTATCGTAGCATATGAGGATAAAGTGGATCATCCATACCACCCTATTTTGAATATATGGATTATTTAAACTTGGTAAGTATACCAAGGTCAAACAAATGGACATGAGCCTCTTTGAGGATTAATCATATTTCAATGCCTAAATTAAGTTATTAATTTTCTGAACCTAGGTCTACAAGCAAACAAATGCAGAAGAAAAACAATGCATAGAATGATGCAAAAGATGATGCAAAATTATGCAAGACAATGATGTATGCTACATAATCATGAATAAATATTTCCTCGGAGAAAAAAGTTTGATACGAAATCAGATCACCCATCGAATTCAACGGCATTTCCAAAAGTATTGAGATACTTTAGAAAGAGTTACGATGGAAATCAAATCATCTTCATTAAAAGATGATTAATCATGGAATCAAGAGGACTTGTAAATGCAATGAAAATTGTGAATTGAGATGTGAATGGGAAGGTTGTAAAGGACAATGTTAGGAACTTAGTTAGGATTAGGGATGCCAGCAGGTTGGGTTTGGGGCATGTATCAATATTCCCAAACATGTACCTATTTATAAAATCATTACTCATACCCACCCATTTATTAAACTAGTAATTTCTAGCGGGTACTCGTAAACTTGTCGCATACCCGTGTACCCAATGGATACCCTCATATTAAATATAATAAAATTTTAAGCTCTTCATAAATGTACGTAAGATTTTCACATGTAGATCAAACATAAGAAGATTATGTAATATGGTGGTATACAAAGACGTGCACTGTATAAGAAATAGTGAAGATATATATATATATATATATATGTATTAAGTGTTTGACTCGTTGGGTTGATAATTTTTATTTATTGAAGATATAAAAAGGTAGTCAAATGTGAATAAATGGACGGAAATGAGAAAACCGAGTCGGATTTTAATATATGTAGATCGATATGTATTAGATATTAAGTGGATCTGACGAGTTTGACTAAAATGCAATACAAATATCTATATTTATATTTTTTTATTCGAGTTTAGGGTGGGTTCGGGTTTGGGTACCCACAAGGCAATCCCAAACCCATATCCATACCCGATGGGGTAGTAAATTCAAAATCCAAACCCGTCCAAAAATAAATGGGGCGGGTTTCGGGTCATTAAATGGGGTGGGTTCGGGTCGGATACCCAATGGGTATACCCAGATTGACATCCCTAGTTAGGATGCATATACTTCACGCATGCTTACGGAGGCAACCCAACGCTATGGTCTTGTGTATCTTGGAGTCACAGTATGAGATCGTCATGGTCTAGACCACATACCTTTTCTTTTACTAATCGGATCGCGGGATAACATTAATAAGGAAAGATCAACTTAAGGAATGGTAATGACCCAAGAGTAAATATTCGCTTGTAGCTTTTACTTATGGGACTATGCTCACATTCACACATACTTGTTTCATTTACTTCTTTCGATTTCTGTTTCAGTTCAATAATTGCCGCTACTTGCTACTCTTACCCAATTTTGTTGCTTTACCTATCATTAAATATATCTGTACTAGGCATCTTTGCTCATAGAGTAACATCTTCCACATGATCTAACATGTTTGTAGGACCCGCTACAGCAATAGGGTGCGATTTTGTTGTTGTGGAGATTATAAGTTTAGTCGCACCATACATGGTGCATACTTGTGGTTTGTTTAATAGTGGTTATTTGACTTATACATTTCTATTTTTGAGAGACAATTGTTGTATTAATACTCTTATGGACAATTATGAGGTTATATACTTTTTGTGGACATGGTAGTTGGTACTTCTTTTGTTATTAGGGATTTTTACACCCATAACCCTGAGTAATTCTGTAATTACAAGCATAACCCTACATAACCGTGAATTACATCCAGAACCCTCAATAGTCTTAACTCTTACACCCATAACCCCCGAGTTAACTTTCATCCAATATTCCGTTAACTATAATGGTATCCGTCGAACATTTTACATTTTCTACCCTTTAAGTTCTATTATTTACAAATGAATACACTCCTCCTACCTCCTCCACCCCTCCTCCTCGTCGACGACCAGCCACTCCCCCTCCCCGCCGACCCCCCTTCGCTGCCGACTCATCTCCTTCCTCCTCAAGCCAATGCAACCCCTGTCGAGCTCCCCCATCCACCTCCTTCAGCCCAGGCCGGTTACCCTGTCGAGCCCCCTCCCCACGTCAACCTCCAGTACGCAAAGCCGCCTCCCCTCCCAGCTGTCGATGAGCTCCAACACAATCCCCCCACCGTCTCACACAGATCCCCCTGGACATCCAGCCCATCACCTGCAAAGCCCCCTGACCCGCAACCACCGCCTGCAAAGCACCCACCCGACCTCCAGCCCACCACCTGTAAGCCCCCTGCCCCGACCCTCTAGTCCATCACATGCAGAGCAAAGCCCCCCGGACCTCCCGCCCACCGCTTGCAGAACCCCCCCGCCATCGGTGAGCTCCAACGCAATCCCCCCGCCTCACGCAAAGCACCCCTCCCCCACGCATTCCCCCCAAAGCCCCCATCGACCTCCAGCATCCCACCGCCTACAAAGCCCCCTGACCTCCAATCATCTGCAAAGCCCCCCTCCCCCCCGTTCTCCAGCCCACCGCTTGCAAAGCCCCCTGCCCTGATCTCCAGCCCACTGCCTGTAGAACACTACCCCCCACCATCGAAGTTGCCGCCCCGATACCAAGCCCGACCCTTGCCCGCCTTCGCCTCCTCCTGCCCAGGTTGGCCCTAACACCTCGCCCATCTCTCTGCGGAGCCCCTCCCTGTGGCATCGTCTCCTGCTTGGAACCCCCCGCGCCTGCTAGCCCCACCCTCCATGGAAGCACCCCTCCTTCTTGCGGTCCGCCACTGCCGCCTGCTTGGAAGACCTTCCCACCCCGCAAGCCCCGCCTCTTCCTCCCGCCCATGTCCTGCCTGAAGCCACTATTTTTTTATTTTTTATTTTTCTAAAAGCAGTTGGAAGATCATGGGTTAAATTAACCCAATGATATAGCTGGGTTAACAGAAAAACTAACAGAAGGTTATGGGGTGTGAGACAGAGTGACTATTTCGGGTTTGTTGTGTAATTCACGATTATGCAAGGTCATGATTGTAATTGCAGAATTACTCAGGGTTATGGGTGTAAAAATCTCATTGTTATATCATGTTATCAAGTAAATGAATTATGGTTATGCAAGTCCCTCTTTACTTTTCTTATTCTCCTGCAATGGATACATATGCTGAAATACGTGTGTTCCGAATGTGAATATGATGTTTACGGGACGGTTGCTGAGTATTGGGATTCATGGGGATATGACAGAAATCATTTATTGCATGATTATAAACTTTCTCTAAATTAATGAAATATTTTGATAAAGTTCTAAAAACTTAAAAAGATTTTGAAACTTCGTAAATTCATGATATGGTTTTGAATATTCTTTATTAGATGATATTATATCACATTATTATTATTTAATATGAAGGATTGAATGAAGGGGAGGGAAAGATGATTTTGGTGATGATGTGTTTGAAGAAAATGGTAATTATAAAAAATATCACTGCGTATCTTTTCAAGAATTTATATTGACAATGCTAGTTATATCAGAAGTAATATCGATGGACTCTTTGAAATGGGGGCCATCCCTCTACTAAGATAGTCTCAAACTAGTTGGATAGCCTTGTGAGGCCATGTGGTATAATGTCATGTGGTATAAAATGTGTTTGGATTGGGGGTAATTATTGGAAGAGTTTGTTATAATGTGATCTCATTGGAATTTAGGAGAGTGTCTGGATTTTGATTGTCCGAGAAATAGTGTGAGTTACTTGAGAGAGAGAGAGAGGGAGGGAGAGAGGGAGACAAGCGACACGACTTTTGCAAATAAATGGATATGGATATAGGTATTACCATATATTTATATGTTTTTAAATATGAATACATATGCAGATATTCACGTATGAAAACTACGTTATTTTAAACACGGAAATTGATCGCATACGAATAATATTAGAAATATTCTATACAGGGATGCATACAAAAGGGGGTGGGCGAAGGCTTGATCCCCATAAGTCTCCTAAGAACTTCCTATATATGTGATGTAAATCAAATAAAATATGCAAACACTTATTGGAATTTATATGTTATAAGTACCTAATTTTCAAAATTTTTAAAATACTTTCTCTTCAAACATAATCTATAAGATAGGATTATTAAATTAATCACCAAAATCCCAGAGTTAGAGACTAATTACATCCCATAAGATACCAAACATAGATGTAAACTGTGAGGCTGCAAATAAAGATACATGTTAACCATACATATACCGGTTTAAAAATATGCATATTGATAGAGATACGATATTAATAAATAAGAAAAATATGTTAACAATTCATTAAAAATAGATAAAAATATAAAAGGGATGCATGCTAAATACATATGATAGAAAATATTATATAGATAGGCTAAAATGTACACGATTGAATGACTTATCATCATATAAACATATTAAACGTATTTAATTCATACAAATTAAACAAAATATAGAGAAAATGATAGAAAAAACATTGTCACATTGATATCAAATAAATCAACAAATATATACTAATAATGGGTATACAAACACAAGTACATCTCTCTATATTAAATACATCTCTCTATAGAGAGTGTCACTTTTTTTTGAAATTCATTGCTATGTCGTTTGTTGTTAATTTTTTATAGCAACGAATGTTATTCTTTATAAAATGATTTCTACACAAGAAGTTAGCGACGATAGTCATAGTTTATGACTATATCATTAGGGACGATCCATATAAAAATGCTAAACTATTGTTATCTCATCCTATTTTTTGAACTAAAAAATTATGACAATTAGTTCAAATTTTTAAAATTGCAACAAGTAAGCAATTCTACTATATCTACTGGTATAGCAACAAATAAGACATTTGTCAATTTCTTGTTTAAAATCATTGTGCAACGAACAATAATCATCATTATATAATTAATAACGAATGATATAGTGATGGATTCAAAAAAAAACTCATCTTGTTGTAATATTGTTATCCATTATAAAATAGAACAGATACAAATTCCACAATATGTATAAAACGATTAACTAAGAAATAGGATACGTTTATGCCTACACCTATTTATATCATCATACATACAACACTATATAATACTATTTATTTAGAAATGATAAATTTGACAGTTTTGCTTAACATCACACTACACTAACAAAAGTGTAATTCTATGAAATGAAGAATTCGTATGGAAGTTTTTTTTGTTGGTTGTACTACAACAAAATTGGTTGAACGATAATGATTATATTATATATTCAATGCCGAATATTTAGACGTTAAGTTAATAATATTGAACATTATCAATTGTTTATTCTTGTAATTCATGATGAACTCAGGCGCTACGTGTTTATATAATGAGGATTATCCATTTACTTTTTGTTAAAATTTGTACTAATGGTTGCTAATTTAACAATAATTACGAGAAATAGTGACGGTGAATGGAAAATATATAGTATTTACTATTATAATCTAAAGGATTGACATATGATAATGAAAATGAAATTTCGTGTTGCCTTATGCCAAATGTTTTGCAGTGTAAGCTAATGTTTTTAATAGTATGTAAAATCATAAGTTTACATGGTGATGCTTGTAAAAAATTCATTATAAATACTTGTATCAAATATTTTCGAATTACTTCCACTTATGCAACCAATAAAATCAAACAAGCACTAACAATTAAAATGGCTAATAATGACAAAATAAATTAGGCAAATAATATTTCAATAGTTTGCCTCTCATAAAAAGTTCCTGTCTTCGTTCACGATTCTATAGATAAGCTTATATATATGTACTAGATGGAATAAACATGACGTAAATATACTAAATGTATTTATACAATAATAATTATACCAAATATGATGAAAGAAAATATAAAATTATTTTATATATAGTTAGAAATAAATCTACACCAATATTTATATATAAAAATGGGCATACAGATACTGATGCATATTCTTGCGAATATCGAAGTGATATTCATATTCTTATCCTTTTTAAGATGGATATTGCATCCTTATGTGAGTTGATTGAATGGAGAGAGAGAAATAACGTGGGTTGATTAGATAGAGTGAGAGATGAATTAAGATTGGCCTCAACCTGAGCTTTTTCTCATTAAGGGCATGAGCTTTACAAGAATGCTCGATTAGGGCATGAGACTTCAAAAATTCCCTGTCAGGCCATCGATCAGCGAACGGTTCGTCGATCGGCAAACCGTTCGTCGATCAGTGCAATCGGCGTCGAATATGCCAATGGATACTCCATTCCAATAAAAAACCCACTTTGTATAAATCCCAGCGCCCTCCCTCGTGGTCGTGTCTGGTAGGCACTGAGAATAAAATGCCACAGGTTGGCACATTCACGATTTGCCTGTAAAATCATTATGCATGCTCCCTTGCATGTACATGCGTTGTTGTTTTGTGCATGTTGGGTGGTTGGTGGCTTTCAGATGGGATGGGATTTTTTTTATAATGACACGACCACGAGGGGGGTGTTGGGATTTATACACGATGGGTTTTTTTATTGGAATGGAACATCCACTAATATGTTCGATGCCGATTGCACAGATCGGCAAACAGTTTACCGATAGACGGACCGTTCACCGATCGATACCCTAACAGAAAATTTTCGAAATCTCATACCTAGATCAGACATTTTTGTAAAGCTCAAGCTCATGCTCATGCTCATGCTCTTAATGGGAAAAACCTCTCCCATTAAAGGCAGCCCAAGTTCCAAACGGTGAACGATCATCAACTAAAATCCTGTCCATTCCAGAAAACCCCTCTAACTTTCCCTCCTCTCGGTACCGCCTCCGTCCAACTTCACTGTGGGCCGCCTCCGTGCAACCTCTTCCCTGTGGGCCTCCGGCCAGGGGTATATATACACATCCCCATCCCATTTCGTGCTACTCTCATGCTCAATCTTCTCCTCCGTAGCTCCTCTCTGCCATAGCAGATTCTCCAACGACATCGCCCTCCGTTCGCAGGTGCGGATATATGTTTTTGTTGCGGGGATTCATATTGGTTTAATGGATTTGTGTTTTGATCCATCGTTGCGTCGGTTTTGTACTGATCCAACGGATTTTTGTTGAACTTAGAGTATGCATATTTGCCATCGTTTTGTGGGATTTATGAATAGCATAGGTGTTAGATATTCTCTGGGATTTGTGGGTTTACAGCGTCTTTTCATTCTAATATCGCCAATAGAGACATCCAGTCAGTCAAATCAAGCAATAAAATGAGTTTTTGTCAATAGTCAGATTTTGTTACTGGAACAACCCTAGATGAACTCCTGAATTACTGCCAATCATACCTTGATCCTTTGTCTAATAATATTGCTGACATGATAGACAATATGTTCTGACGAAACTCTGGTATGTTCTAACATAAGTGAAATACTAAGAAAGAATTGTGTATAGAAATGATCACAGGGATGCATAAAATTAAATTTTAGGATATATTAAAAGACGCTTTGTTTGCCCTTCTTCACATAAGGATGAGAACATTTTTACGGTCTTCGCTTTTACTTTCCGCTTATTCTGATGGGATGGGAACTTTTTTTTAATCATCAGTGAATCTATATTCCTTTTATTGTTTGTGCGTATACATTATTCTATCAGATTCAAGGCAACATATTGCTGAAATCCAATTTTCGGCTCAACAGAAATACCACGCGTAATAGACATACGCAAGAAGCCATGAATCTAAATTAAATGATTTCATGGCTATTGTAGCCTATCAGGAACTTTCTATGTTCTTCTCCCTGTACTTGAAAATTTCCCATCCCGCCTTGGTGGAGAGAATTTCATATCTTAAAGATTAACAAGTAAAAATAAAATAAAATGTGCTTTACACACAAAATGTGTGTGTAATTCACAATTACATAGCAATTCTTGACTTTTTTATAAGTATACCTTCGATACAATTACATAAATTTTTTTATAAGATGTCTTCTCCCTTCTTTTTTCTTGGATGCAGTTCAATTGAGCCCAAGACTCTTGCCCCCCCCTTCTCTTTGTATGGCTTCAGCAACAACCCAACTTCTTATTTTTTTTTTGAACTCAATAAGTACTCCCTCTTATTTTCCTTTAAAGAGGAAGGGGAGTCTGCCCCTACTTCTTCTGACGTGAGTCTAGGGTTCATTGAAGGGAACCCGTTGCTACTGCCGCAGACATGGGAGTGCTCGTGTGAGGAGGCATGGGTCGTGCGTGGCCGGAGAGCAACTCCGCCTGGATGTCAGGCAAGGTTGTAGAAAGCGGTAGTTAGTACTCGATTGACAGGGTCACTGACTAAGGATAATTGGCAGTCAGGCGACTAATCGGATTTACTTGTCTATTAGTCAGTTTTGAATTATTTAATTATTTTAAATATATAAATCATTTTTATACATATATTCTTATATATCAACATAGATTTGTACATTTTTATACTATCATAATGAAACAAAAGAAGTAATTGACTTTAAATATAACATTAAGCATATTAGTAGAAGTCTGCTTTTAAATAACGAACAAAAATAAATAAAAAAAGCTTGATGTAAAAGTCGATCAATTAGTCGACCAACTAGTTGGCTCGATTAGTCAGGTTGACCGACTCTGCCCAGTAGAGTCGGCTACCCCCCGACTCGTCGGTCGACTTTTACAAGCCTGATGCTTGGAGTTGTGGTTATTTGAAGCACCTCATGATGATGTGAGGGGTTGATGCTGGAGGTTGGAGGGCATCGTCGTTCGAAATCACATGAAGATGAGTCGATGCTTGCGGCTGCTGTTGTAGAGGGTCGATCGTGCTGGAGTCGCGTGGAGGTTGCTGTTGGAAATCGCAACGAGGGCATGTGGGAAGAGGGCATCAATCCCCTCCTCCCTCTTCTTCGAGAGCTGCGGAAATCGCAACTCATGGTCATCCTCTTGTAAAGATAGGTTACACTGTGCAGAGAAGATTGCCAGTTGAAGAGATGGGTTCATCTGCATGCGGGGAGATCTCTTGGAAGCGGAACCCATGAATAGTGTTTCTTCAATGGGTTCTTGATTGCCACTGGAGATGACTTTACATGGAGGATATGCACTGGAGAAATGTGTTTTATTAATTGATGGATATTAAGATTCCCTGGGAAGGGGAACCCATCAACGCCACTTAGGGTGCGTTTGGTTAGTGGGTTAAGGCGGGTTAAACTGGTAGAGGGTAACTCGTTTTTGGGTTTTGGTGTTTGGATAGAGGGTTAAACTGGGGGTGGGTTAGAAGTGGGTTTGTTGTGATATGATTATATTGAAGTTTGAAAAAGTGAGTAGTTACAGTGATGTGATTGTATTGAAGTTTGGAAAAGTGAGTAGAAGTGGAGTAGTTTATAATTTTTATATGATATTATGGTATAATATGTTATTTTTTGATAGAACCGATGATGTAAAATTGATTGATTTATTTTTTTTAAAAGAAATAAAGTGGGGCCCACATGGAGAGAGAAGAGGTGGGTTAAGGGGGGCCCCTCTTGCCGAACGACACCTTAGGGTTTTGAAGCTCTTGGCGACCAGATCGAATTACTGTAGAACATCGCGATGTGCTAGTATTACAGCGTGGAAACGACGGTCGGTTGATCTCAGAAACTTGAACAAGAAATCCATAGAATGAATATCCAGAACTCATAAAAAAAGAATAATAAAATCTGATAATAATGTGGAAGCGAATTGATAATCAAATTCAATAACATAAAAATATTAAGTGGAGCACTCGGATTTTACGTGGAACCCTATTCATGAGGAACGAGGTAAAACCATGGGAGACGACCTTAAAGGATCGAATCTTCTATTGTAATCTCTCGATGAATCCAAGGAGTGTGGGGCTTCTTATATAGCTCCACTAATATATCGAAGTCCCACTTATAGATAATGTGAGACTACACAAGAGAGGAGGGTAATTGGATCCTTGAGTGATCCAATTTCTCATCTATTACACACTCTAACAAGATCTAAAGAAAACAAATTTGAGAAAAAGTACAAGAGCAATATACCCGAAGAAAATATTTAAGAAGGAAAATGAAAATGGGAAACAAAAAAAAGAAAGATAGCAAAAATGCATAGCGATATGAAGGGGCTTTATGGGAATAAATGCTTTATGAAAACCCTACAAAAGGTAAATGACATTTAAGAATGGGAAAGGGTTCGAAAAATAAAACTTGAGCTTTGGAAGATATAAAAGGATGCTTTTGACTAGGTTGTACAAATGACAATGAAGATAGCTCGTATTACTCAATCAACACCATAACATCCCAACATGGATTCATTTAGAAATACTTGACAGCTTCAATGACCCCAATGAAAGGAAGAAACGATTGCATAGTTAAAGCAACTATTCTATTAGATCTAGGAGATTGGCGCTCGGCTGTTTCGATAGAGCTCATAGTCAAAGCACAGGTGTTTGTTTTAGGAAAGTTGGATACATGCTGGTGATTAATCATTGTGGAGGTCAAACCTTAACGAGATTTTTCCCCATAAAGGGAAAAAGGTATGGATACCTGGGGTTCCTCGCACTCATCTAGCAAGCAATTGGAACTTGTTCCTCTCGTATTGGTTGTGGGAGGAAGATGTAAGCTTGTGAAGATGGTGACAATGGATTCGCAAGTGTATGTGGGGTGCCCTTGCTGTTGTGAGGAGATTTATTATAAGGACGTGCCTTTCCAATGTAAGATCATGTTGGTGACAGAGAGGCTTTCTTGCATGGGATGGAGTGGGTTGTTAGATCGAGGTAATGGCGTTGTTGTTGCACACGAGGAAGAATGGCATCAGGCCTATGTTTGTAGATCCATGTGGAGGTGGTCATGATTACTTGATAGGTGGGGGCACCTTTAAGCTGATTGGGGGCTTCTCATCACCTACGAGAGGTGGGAGTGACCATATGGGCTGCATGCTTCACATGGACTATAAAGGACCTTCAATTTCCATCGTAAGGATGGCCTTGAAAGGATGAGGGCGGTATTAGGGGTGACCGAAATTGAGGGATAAGGGAAGACCTTTGCTGGACCTTTGTCTTCAAGAGTATCTTCATGGGGTTTAAGGAGACTTCAAGAACTCTACACACTAGGGGTTGGTCTTACCTTTTTTTAAATGTACTTCATGGTGCTAATGGGGAAGTCATATCTTAAGAAGATAAATGTGAATAATTTCCTCTGAGAACTCGACATTGACAAAGCATGAGTTGTTGCATTATGATAATACGATATGATGACAATACATCAATTGCCATTGATCAAGAAGAAAACCCAAAGAGGACTCGACTTTTGGTGTTTTCGAGCATTAAGACACTTGAATTTCACAAAAATAGTCTCATTAGCCCCTGAGGTATTATAAATTAGATAACATTATAATATAGTAGTGTATTGGAAATAGATCAATATGAAACAATGATTGAAAACATAGAAAAAATAGAAGAAATGATTTTTTGGTTAGATGTATTGAATTAACTAAATATTTTATTCGAACAAATGTAGAACCAAAGTGGACGATTTTGTGTCTATTACCCGTCCTCCCCGAGGTAAGACACATCATTCGGATTGATGAGGGTAAAATAATGAGTTCCGATATTGATGAACTCGTTCCCCAATAATCGAATACTTTTTTCCTGTAAATACTGCATATTTGATTCCCTTTATAAATACATTTTCTTCCATACAAGTTTTACTATCAATAAAAATTCTAATTCTTATTGTTTATATGCTATGATATGAATATATCATACCAATTTGTTATGTATGGATGATGAGATTCCATTAATACAAAGTTAATTCCAATAGACTTATTGAACGTTCCCATTGGCATGCATCTAACATGTATTGTACCTAGGAATTTGTCGATTATGAGTTGGGCACTTAAACCATTCAGCCATGGATGCTTAACATTGATCATCAAACATCGTGAATAATGTCCCATGATCCTGAATTGATCTTACCTCGGATCACAAATCCGAAGTTTGTCTATGAAGAGCTGATCTAATTGTATTAGTTTTTATAATTGATTTCTTTTGTGTTATACTAAGGGTCTGTTTGGTTACTGGGATGAGATGGGTTGGGTTAACCTCCTGTGAACAGTAGCTGTTAGATAATTATGAAGGTTGGAATAAGGAATGTGATGTGATGCCACATTGATTTGTGATGGAATTCCAACCCATGAATGGAGGGAGGTAAATCGAGTTACCCCAGGGTAACCCAGTAACCAAGTGGATCCTAATTGATAGGTCCTCACTTATAAATGCTACAAGGTCTTGTGCATTGGAACTCATGGTCATGGATCTGAATTCGTTAGTTTGGATCATTCGCTTTTCTAAGTGAAATCTCTTAGTATATGAAAGAATGAAAAAGTGCTTTCATTTTTGCGGAATAAGAAGACTTTGTATCTTAATGTATGTATTTAATTTATTCGCAGCTATTAAAGCGGGAATCACCTTTTGGGGAATGAGTCACAACAACAACAACAACAAAGCCTTTTCCCACAATTAAGTAGGGTCGACTACATGGATTCTTCGCCTCCATTCAGATCTATCTTGGGTCAATCTCGGACTTATATCCAAAAAACTAAGATCCCTTCGTATAGTTCTTTCCAACACTTCTTGGGCCGTCCTCGCCCTCTCTTAGCCGGCTCAATATCCCAACACTCGCATCTCCTAACCGGTGCATCAGTTGACCTTCTTTGCAAATGATCAAACCATCTTAAGCGGTTTTCTTGCATCTTATCCTCGATCGGAGCTACACCAACTTTCTTTCTGATTGCATCATTCCGAATCCGATCTTTACGTGTATGTCCACACATCCATCTTAGCATTGTCATTTCTGCTACAACCATTCTCTGCACATGTCTATGGTTCACAGGCCAACATTCAGAACCATAAAGCATAGCAGGTCTCACGGCTGCTTTGTAAAACTTTCCTTTAATTTTTAAAGGAATTTTCTTATCACAGAGAACAACGGAGGCTCCTCTCCACTTTAGCCAGCCTGCATTTATTCTATTAGTAACATCTCCATCAATTTCCCCATCATGTTGCAAAATAGATCGCATATATCTAAAAGAATCTCTCTTCTGAATGTTATCGTCACCAATCTTCACCTCGATTCCTTCACCATTGCTTCCATCAAAGGTGCATTCCATATATTCCGTCTTAGCCCTACTTATACAAAAACCTTTAGTCTCCAATGCATGTCTCCAAACCTCAAGCTTCTCATTTACTCCATCTCTAGTCTCGTCAATCAACACAATATCATCAGCAAATAACATACACCAAGGTGACTCATCCTGAATGTGACTTGTCAACTCGTCCATAATCAAAGTAAAAAGAAATGGACTCAAAGTTGAACCTTGATGTAAACCAATGTTGATATCAAAATAGTCAGTCTTCCCCGTTGGGGTCCTTACACAAGATAAAGCCCTATCATACATATCCTTTATGAGATTAATGTATAGGACAGGTACTTGTCTCTTCTCCAAAACTCTCCACAGTATCTCTCGTGGGACGGAATCATAAGCCTTCTCCAAATCAATAAAGATCATATGGAGATTCTTCCTTTTAGCTCTATAAATCTCCATTGTTCTCCTCAGCAAATGGATGGCTTCAACAGTTGAGCGACCTGGCATGAATCCGAATTGGTTTTCTTTTACTTGGGAAACTTGCCTCAACCTTCTTTCGATCACACGTTCCCAAATTTTCATAGTGTGACTCATTAGCTTGATACCTCTGTAATTTGAACAATTTTGAATGTCTCCTTTGTTCTTATAAAGAGGCACCACGATACTCCTCCTCCAATCTTCATGCATTTTCTTGCTTCGCCAAATAACATTGAAAAGATTCGTAAGCCAAGTCAAACCACGCTCACCTAAAACTTTCCATACTTCTGCAGGGATGTCATCCGGTCCAACACCTTTCCCAGGTCTCATAACCTTCGAAGCCTCATCTACTTCTTTTCTTTGTATTCGTCTATAGCATGCACGATTCAAGTAACTTTCACTACTAGCTAGATCACCCAAAGTGATCTCTCTATTTCCTTCTCCAATGAAAAGTTTATGGAAGTACTGCTCCCATCTAGTCTCTATATCCTTCTGAGTAACAAGCACGTGACCTTCCTCGTCCTTAATGCATCTTACTTGAGAAAGGTCCTTGGTCTTTCTTTCTCTTGCTTTGGCCAACCTGAATATATCCTTCTGGCCCTCCTTAGAGTTGAGATTTTTATACAAAACTTCATAAGCTTTTGACTTAGCTTCGCTTACAGCCTTCTTTGCTTCCTTCTTCGCTATTCTATAGTCTGTGACATTTTCCTCAGTTTCTATCCTTAGACATAGCTTTAAAGCAAGCTCTTTTAATTTTTAGCTTCTCTTGCACCCCTTCACTCCACCACCAAGCCTCCTTTTGACCCGGAGCTCCTCCTTTTGACTCGCCTCGCATCTCTTTGGCTACCTTTCGGATACAAGATGCTACTGCCTCCCACATCTCGTTTGCACTACCGCTACAATTCCAAGATAAATCTTCTAAAACCTTCTCCCTGAAGCTTGATTGCTTCAGCGGAAGATTCCACCACCTAGTTCTAGTGATCTTAGGAACCTTCCTTTTCTTTACCAACTTTTTTATTTGTAAATCCAAGACTAACAAGCGATGTTGGGTTGCCAAACTCTCTCCAGGGATTACTTTGCAATCTTTGCAACACAACCGATCTCTTCTCCTCAACGCAAAGTAATCTATCTGTGTTCTAGTTGAGCCACTCTTATAAGTAATTAAATGCTCCTCCATTTTCTTGAAAAGAGTGTTTGCTATGAAAAGATCACATGCAGTTACAAAATCCAGAATGACTTTTCCCTCTTCATTTCTATCCCCAAAACCATGTCCTCCATGCACACTTGCATACCCTGAAACATCTTTTCCCACATGTCCATTAAGATCTCCACCTATGCAAACCATCTCTCTTTGTGGGATTCCTTGTAAAATCTTATCCAGATCCTCCCAAAAAGCTTGTTTAGTCCTTTCATCTAAACCAATTTGCGGTGCATAAACTGAGATGATATTCAAAATTTCTTCTTCAAGCACCAACTTTAGCAAAATAATCCGATCCCCAAATCTTTGCATCTCAACTACACAATCCTTCAAATCTTTATGAACAACCACTCCAACATCGTTTCTGCCCTTATCTCTACCTGAATACCAAAGTTTAAAGCATGTCTTCTCGATCTCCCTTGCTTTCTCTCCAACCCATTTAGTCTCTTGAAGACATAATATATGAATCTCCCTTCTTTCCATTGTATCCACTATCTCCATCAATTTTCTATTTAAAGTACCGATATTCCAACTACCAATCCGTAACTTCCTTTGCAATCTCTTTTGGACTAACTTCTTTACTCGCATGCGTCCATTATGCGAGAATCCTTGCAAATTTTGGACTGCATCCGGGCGGTGATGCATCGGAACTAGCTTATTTACCCGCATGCGTTCCTCATGCGAGAACCCTTGTAAATTTTGAACTACATCCAGGCTGCGATGTAGCGGCCATTGCCAATTTTTCATTGCATTCTGGCGATGCAACGCGTCGCAAGTAGGGAATGCCCCAACGAAATCTGTATGTTTGCTTAAATCCATGTTTAAAAGATCCGAACGGTTTCGAGATAAATTCATAAATAGTGTTCTTAGAAGAACTTTAAGAATACTATTTACGAATTTATCTCTCCTGCGCTGGCTGTCGGCTACCTAACGCGCAACCCTCCTCATTTACCCGGGCTTGGGACCGGCCATGGCTGAGATAAAAATATATTTCTAGACCCATAAACAATGTCAAAAGATGGATCCGAAATCATGCCATCTGCAAGTGCTCGATCTTTTATTAATAATTTGTATGGGGAATGTGAAGCACATAATTTTTTGATCCAAAAAAGGGGAAACACACTGCAGTGTCCGTCCCAAATATATTAAAAAGCTAGATTCAAAAAGACTTACAAAAGACTTGATTTGAGAAGAGTCCTCGATTCAAAAAGACTTACAAAAGACTTGATTTGAGAAGAGTCCTGGCATGGACAATTACAATATTCACATAAAAGCACTGAGAGCTAAAACCACACTATCTATTGCTAGCTAGCCACCGCGCCTAAATAACTGCTAAGGGAAGAAGGAGCTCATGTCTGGGTCTTTGCTTTGCTAAATGCAGAGAAAGAAATTATCGAAGTTTTGCAGATTCACCCAATCTAAATTAAGCTCATGCCAAATAAATTTTCATTGATCCTGGAGAGATCCATTTACCCATCTCCCATACATGTGACGCATATATCAAATACTCCAACACTCCCCCTCAAGCTGGAGCATGCAATGCCCGGCTTGGACAAACAGAAAGAAACTCAACTCACGCTACAGGACACTGCGGACAATATCAACCCAATGCGCACAAATGCTGCTGTCGAGGACATTGCTTCTCATGCCGTGCAGGTGAGGAGGACGAACGGGCTGGAGTGTGTGAGTCTGCTGAATCTCCTCGTCGGAGAGCATGTGCTCTGAACTGCGCCTGTCAGAGTCACTGCAACTGAAAATGAGTCTCCTCGTCGGAGTACTCTGGCCCGCCACAACATGTGGACAACTGCTCCATCTCTGAAAAAAGGGCCAAACTGAATAAGGGCCGTGGCTGTGCAATCCTCGTCGGAGTCCACGGTCGCTGGAGAATGGAGTCTGAAAAAAGTCTCCTCTTCGGAGAACTGGGTCTCCCAACATTTTTTTAACTGTGCCCCCTCTCTTTTTTCTTTGGCCCATCCCATTACATACATTTTTTTTAAACAAGGACTTCTGGCCTCCCTTCCTCAGGCTCTAAAAAAACACACATTTTAGGGTTCGTCCATTGGGAACCCTTTGGATGGGCGCCGCCCCGAAGGGTTTGAAGATGATGGGACGCCGCCTGCGCCTAGAGCCGCCGTTGGGTGTGGGAGGAGATATCGTAGGAGGCGCACGCGCATGGGATCGTGCGAGAGAGGCGGGTTCCCACCACCATGCGCCTGGTGGAAGGAGAGAGGCGAGAGCTCGTCGCCATGTTCGCCGCTTAGAGAAGTTGCGTAGGAGGTCTGGGCTGGGGCTGCTGTAGGTGGAACGGGGGCTGCGTCGTGAGGAGCGGCCTGATGCCGCCTTGAGGTGTGATCGTCGAGGAGATGAGGAGATGAGGCTTCACGTCGCATGTGGTTGAAGATGAGCCGCAAGATGTGCGGCACTGCCTGGGCGAGATGTTACCTTCCCCGACCAGGGCTTTCGATTTGGGCGATGGCGACGGCCTATTCTGTGATGCCCTGCAGCGGCTAGGGCTTTGGGAAGATCTGGGCAGCGGCTAGGGCTAGTGTGGGTTGGGGCCGCCTTCACTACTTGGCGCGCGGTTGCGAGAAACTTCTGGACTGGAAATGAAGGAGGACGCCGCTTGCGCTTGTTGCGCTGTAGGATGCAGCTAACGAAGATGCTCCTTCACCTGGGAGCCTAGAAGACCTGCTGTGCCTTCAAGAACTAGGGTTTCAGAAAACCCTATAAACTGGATCTCAACATGAATATGTTTGCAAATCTTCACGAATAATATAAAGGACTGATACACAATCTTCAGAATATAATAATCTTCAAAAAGGAGCCATCGATCTCGGAAATAAAGAATATGAAACCTCGAGAATCGAATCCGCTCTGATACCATGTTAGAAAATAGGAAGCGGAAACGAAACATGGAAAAAGATAAAGAAGAATAATAACAACGAGATTTTACGTGGAACCCTACTCTGTGAGGAGCGGGATGAAACCACGGGAGAAGCCCTCAAAGGGGCATGTTATGCATTGCTTTTTCTCATCTGATACAAGAGGTCTGGGGCTCCTTATATAGCCTCCACAGAACCTCCAAGTCCCACCACTGGTAGATGTGGGACTAAACATAGGGATGGGGTAAATGGATCCTGGAGAGATCCATTTACTCATCTCCCATACATGTGACGCATATATCAAATACTCCAACAATAATATGGAACATAAGACTAGTTTCTGAGAAAAAAACTACTTCAATACCATTTTGAGCATCACATTAGAGCATTATAATTACTTCTAACATTTTAGACATCAATTTCCATTACTTAAGGTCAACATATGTTATACAATGTCTCCTAACTTCTCTAGTTCCAAATATATTACATTTACAGTTTCCATGTTGAAGGTTGACAAACATGTAGCTCTAAAACATATCGACCAAAAATAACGTAATTCCAAAATATGTGAGATTCCTTGCAATCATGTACTTATTTACTAATAAATTCTGTTTAGTTTTCAGTATATATTAAGAGTTTCTTCTTAATCATAATGCCATACTCATACCAAGAATCAGTGCGTGAATTAGGATCTGAGAACATTATGGCCATTTATAGTCTCAAATGAGAATGCAAAATTTGAAGGCCATATAATCCCAATGGTTCTTATAGCTATATAATTCCATCTGCAAATAAGGAATGATATTTACTTATTTGCTTTATTGTTGGAGTTTTAAAAAGTAGGAACATTCTTCGGATTCAACAGTTGATCTAGCAACAACAACTTGCTTCTTACTTTTCCATGGGACTAATGAGTTCCCAATGAACACTACAAATCCATAGGTGGACTTCCTGTTTTTAGACATTCTGCATAGTCAGCATCTGCATAGGTCGTAATGGCAAGTGATGTCACTTTGTTGAATAACAACTCGATATCTGGAGAATACTTAATAACTTAGGACCATAGAGACTGTATGCATGTGAGCTTGACATGGCTGCTCCATAAACTAGATGATTTTGCTCATTTCAAGGGAGATATCTGGTCTGGTGATAGTCACATAGAGAAGCTTCCCAATGAGCTCCATGTATCTCCTCTTGTCTACCTCATCTGTATCATCATCATAGAGATGTTGGGATCCATAGGAGTAGTGACATACACAATCTACCATCCTAGTCTCTAAAAGGACATATGTAACGTGCTTCCTTCAAGTCATCATGAATCTTTGATTCCTGGCATATTCAACTCCAAGGAAGTATTGTATTTCTCCAAGCTTCTTGGTGACAACCTGCTGTCCAAGAAACTCCTAGCTCCACTGATCTCTATAAATCATCTCATGTAATAGTAATGCCAACATATATCAGAATAACACCAATACATTGTGATATTCTGTGCACAAAGACAGAGTGCTCTCCATTTGATCTCTTGAAGCCCTACTGCTCTATCAGGTCCGGGAGTTTCTGGAACCGTGTTCTGGGACTCTGTTTAAGGACATCAATAACCTTATGAAATATGTATACCTTCTGACACTCCCTCTCAACAGCAAACCCAAGTGGTTGTTGCAAGTAGACTTCCTCCTTTAGGTATCCATACAGAAAGTCATTCTTGACATTCAGTTGGGAGGGCGTCCAGTCTCATATCACATCAATAAAAAGGAGGATTCGAAGAGTGGAATGACGTGCCACATGAGAGAAAGTGTCTTGATAGTCCACCTTATATGTTTGAGTGAATCCATGTGCCACAAGTCTAGCCTTGTAGCGGTCAATTTTACCATCTACTCTCTGCTTCACTGTAAAGACTCACTTACAACCAACCACAGAAGCATATGCTAGGGAAATGACCAAGTTCCATGTGCCTCGTGATTTGGAGTGCATCAATCTCTTCCTCTATAGCAAGATGCTACTGACTGACCATCATAGCTTCATGTTATATTCGTGGGATCGTAACGTGTAACGATTTCGCTACAACTTTCGAAAGCCCTCTTATAGATGCCGTAACTAAACATGTCCTGAGAGAGGGTACATAGCACATGTAGGCCTCCTTTTTCGAAGTGCTATATGTTGGTTGAGGTCTTCTGAATGATCTACCTTTTGACCATAATCTCATGAAGGGTCGCACTCTTACCCTGTAAAGTCTCATGCTATATAGAAACATCAACAATGCCATCCATGGAAACTAAATGTTCAGGATTAACCTAAGGGGTGCTGGATGATGGGAAAGACACATAGGCGGAGGGTTCAGTACTCGGCCTGCAAATGTACACATGAGGTAAAGTTTGAAGCACATGAGGTGTAGTAGGAGCAGAACACGAAGGAGGTGGTGGAATGTAAATCTTCTTACCGGACTCAAAAAAAGTCATCATGTCACCTGTGGGAGAAAAATACACATCAGACTTAAAGAATGTGATGTCAACCCTGTCATAGCACTTCTGTTTGACATGATCGAAACATCATACCTTTCTGTGTATGGAGTAACCAACAGAGATGCATTTGAAAGCTCGAGGAGAGAGCTTGTCATGATCAGGAGTCAGATGATGGACAAAGACTATACAACCAAAGGCACGAGGTATAAGAACTAAGATGTTCTTTTGGGGAATCATAATCGAAAAAGGGATCTTTTCTCCTGACATGGAAGTCGGCATACAGTTGATGCGGTGGCAAGAAGTGGGGACAACATTTCTCCCATAAGAGTGAGGGGCATGGCTCCAAGGTTGCAGAAGTCGACATTCGGTAGTCGGTTGGCAGGGTCATTGACTAAGGATTAATCGGCATTCGTGCGACTAATCGGAATTAGTCTGTATTAGGTTTTGAATTTTTTAATTATTTTAAATATATAAATCAACTTTATACATATATTCTTATATACTTGCAAAGGTTTAAACGTTTTTTAATTTATAAGAATTAAATAAAAGAAGCAATTGAAGCAAAAGGAAAAATAATCAAGTTAAGAACAACATATTTGCTAGATAGCATGAGCTAATGTTTAAAAAACAACACATCAAAACATGCACATGCTTAACAAAAATAAATCTAGCAGCTAGTGGTCATTCATCATAATCAATATCAGTATCTAGATCAAGATCTTCTTCATCATCTTCATCATCGTCTTCTTCTATGTCTTCATGTTGTAATTCATCCTCCTCATTAATCAGCACATTATTTGGACACTGATGCAGCGTAAACTGGAGATATAGGACTGCATTTATTTAATTTTATCCGTTAATTTTATTTACGTTTATTTGAGTTGTCATAATTTTAATTAAATAAACGGGATCGCCTGTGATCTCGATTAGTTAGAGATTTGAATTCCAAATTAATCGGTTAGTCGGTTAGAGTCAATTTAGGATAATTAGTTTGAATTTGAATTTGAGTTTCTATTTTTGTAATCTCATCCCTCCTATATAAAGGGATGATAGACTAATTGTTTAGACAGTTCAGTATTTATAAAATTTGAGATTATTTCTCTTATCCTCTCTCTAGTCTCTCCTTCTCCCTTGTCGTGGTCTTCACGCCTTCTCCTCTTCATCCCCTCGTGTTCCCGACGAGTTTCTTCTCTCAACCCTTCCAATTATTCTTCCACTAAAATTTCCATAAAAACATTTATTCTCCGCCGTCGCCAATTTTTTTCAATTTGCATCAATTGGTATCAGAGCATGGCCTACAGATCGTCCTCACGATCTGACGATCCATCCAGACGTTCGCGCCGACATCCAACGAAAGATTATCATTCGTCGGAGCGTAAACGACGAACCAACGACGCCTACAATAGGGAGATACTTGGCATACTTGATGCACTACTTGATTTCCAGTCAAAGTGTCGCGATTGGATGGCTGACTTCAAGACCCTATGCGCGGCCGAATCAAAATCTCCCGCTACCGAAGCCGCTGTCCAGATTTCTGACGAAGATAAAATCGCCATCGATGATGATTTACTCGCTGTCCAGGCCATTTCAAAGGGAAAAAACGACGAAACGGCCGCTGTCCAGCCCATCTCAGAGGGAAAAGATGCCGTCACCAAGGATTTGTTCGCTGTCCAGGTCATCCCGGAAGAAAAGAAGTGCCGATCTGCTTGCTGCCCCAGTGATTTCAGACTTGAAAATCCCTCCGAAGTCGACCCCGACACTGCCCGCGGCTCCCTCGCTGGACCCCTCCACCCCGACATCTTTTGCGGTACAGTCCCCAGCCCTCGCGGCTGCTTTCCCCACCCCCGCACCTCCATTGGCCCATCCCCCAAACTCCAACGACCCCCCTGCCCCTCCCTCACCGCTGCTACCAACCCCACGTGCAGCCCATGAAACCCCTCCGGCACCCCTCGCTGCACCCGCATTCCAAGCCCCTGCCCCCCATACCCCCTCCGCGCGCCAATCCGCGCCACCACCAACACCCCTTCCGCCGCCGCTATCCGCTGTCACACGCCTCCCACCTTCCCTGCAACTCCTGCGGCACACCCCCTAGACCCCACTTCCCCTTCCGCCACGACCCCCTCACCCCCAGCCAAACCCCATCCCGACCCCACCCTCGCACCTCGCGAGACACCGCCAACACCCCGACCGCCACCGCTACCTGCTATGACCCCCTTCCCCCCCCCCCCCCCCCATCGCCCTGTGTCGCCCCCACGTGTGACCCGCGCACCGCCATCTCTCGCACATTCCCCCCACCAGTCACCGTCGGCCCTTGCTTCCAACTAGCGGCCGCCGCCGCCCCTGCCGAATGAGGAAAGGCCGAAGCTAACAAGGGGGCCGACATCTACGGGATTCGACTCCCATGAAACTTGGGATAAGAAACAAATTGAGAATATTTGCATGAAGACCCCCTATCCCAAAAGCCTTTATCAACAGGGTTATTTGGAGGATAACAGATGCTATGGAGTTTCCTTAATTGAAGGGGTACGAAATTTGCACTTCAACCCTTGGAGCAGAAATATTTTAAAAGAAGTGCTGAAAAGAGGAAATCTGGAAGACCACTTTATCCAAATAGGACTAGGATCATGGGTTTCACCTATTTAAAGGCCCCATGGCTTAGTTCCCTGGACACATCTCCTCCTCTACTCTCCTTGTGCTATTGCTTTGCTATGGACTCTCCACAGGCCGAGTTGATCGTCATGAAGATGTCCCATCAGTTCTTCGAGCACCACGTCAAAAGGGTAAAGCCCGGATGGGAGTCCGCATATGCGCCACACCTGCTCTTCCGCCACGAAGTCCGCGTCACCAACACTCGCATGCCACACGCGTGGATCCCGTCATTCGCGCCACACCATTTCTTCCATGGGATGATCGAGAACGAGGATTCGAATTTATCAACCTCCAAGCTTGCAGATCTAACAATTCGTCGGGAGCCGAATTTTTCAAGCGGAGGAGAGTTGATGCAGCGTAAACTGGAGATATAGGGCTGCATTTATTTAATTTTATCCGTTAATTTTATTTACATTTATTTGAGTTGTCATAATTTTAATTAAATAAACGGGATTGCCTGTGATCTCGATTAGTTAGAGATTTGAATTTCAAATTAGTCGGCTAGTCGGTTAGAGTCAATTTAGGATAATTAGTTTGAATTTGAATCTGAGTTTCTATTTTTGTAATCTCATCCCTCCTATATAAAGGGATGATAGACTAATTGTTTAGACAGTTCAGTATTTAAAAAATTGGAGATTATTTCTCTTATCCTCTCTCTAGTCTCTCCTTCTCCCTTGCCGTGGTCTTTACGCCTTCTCCTCTCCATCCCCTCGTGTTCCCGACGAGTTTCTTCTCTCAACCCTTCCAATTATTCTTCCACCAAAATTTCCATAAAAACATTTATTCTCCACCGTCGCCGATTTTGTTGGAGTATTTAGTTGAGCGCCTATTGAGTTGTAGACGGGTAAATGGATACCTCCAGGATCCATTTACCCCATCCAGTGGTTTAGTCCCACATCGTCCAGTGGTGGGACTTAGAGGCCCTGTGGAGGCTATATAAGGAGCCCCATGCCTCCTGTAACAGATGAGAAAGAGCAATAGAAAAACACGCCCCTTAGAGGGCTTCTCCCGTGGTTTCATCCCGCTCCTCACGGAGTAGGGTTCCACGTAAAATCCCGCTGTTGTTCTTTTTCGTTATTTATCTTGTTCCATGTTTACGCTTCTGCTTCCGATTTTCTAACATGGTATCAGAGCGGGTCGATTCTCGAGGATTTTATCATGTTCTTTGATTGTATTTTGTAATCGGTTTGAGAATCGTTTTTGAGATATTAGTGAAGATGATTATTCCGTTCAAGTTTCTAGGGTTATCTGAAACCCTAGATCTATGCTGCCGGCGGCTAGGGTTCCATGCTTCATCTCCAACAACTTGCGGCTCTCCAGGCCAAGCACTGCGCGCAAGCCCCTGCGTGGCGACGCCCCCATTCCACAAAAGCGGCGCAGGCGGCGCTCATCGAGCACAGGCGGCGCGTAGCCGCATCTCTTCTCCCGTGCAGGTGCATACTGCCCTAGCAAGCACAGGCGGCGCGTAGCCGCATCTCTCGACATGGCCTCCAGGCGCCATCTTCTCTCCCAGACTGGAAACCCCATCGGGGGACACATCTCCAAGCCGCGCGCCTCCTCCCAGGTGCAACCCCCAGTCCTCGGCATCGAGCGGCGCAACCCCAGATCCCACGCCCCTTCAGCCCTCCAGCCCGCGAGCCCCCAGGCGGCAAACCTATCCTCCTTCCCAGGCGGAATGTCGCACAGCAGCCCCTCTCGGCGGCGATGGCTGCCGCTCTCCAGATCACGCGCGCGCCACCACACGGCTGCTCGCGGTGGCCTCTATTCATCCCAGACGCAAAGGCGGCACCTCCTCTCCGCGTGAGCCTCCAGCGGCCCCCCCAACCTCGCAGGCAGCACAAGCCGATGATACTCCAGCAACGCGATGTGCGCGGCTTGCGGCGAAGAAGAAGCACTACCCATGAGGGGCGGCGCACAGAAGTGCCCCATCGGGCTGCGATTCCAGAATGGAGCTCACGGAACCCTAACGGGGGGCTGCCTCTTTAAAAAAAATGGAAATTTTATTTAGAAACCCAGGGGGGTTCTGTTTATTGTAAGGGCTGAGGGTCCTGTTAAAAAAAAGGAAGAAGAAGAAGAAGAAAATAAAGAAAGAAGGATCATTATTTGCAAAAAAAAAGAGAAAGGAAAACAAAAGAGAGAAAAAAAAGGCGCGTGCAATGATTAAAAAAAAAGAAGAGCCGCACGCATGTCGAAAAAAAAATTGATGATGGAAAAGCCGGAAAAAAAATGATGAACGGTTTATAAAAAAAAATTGCAAAAAAAAACGGCTTATAAAAAAAAACAAAGAAAAGCCACAAATTTCATGTTGTTTTCCCCCTATCTATCTTGTCTTCTCCCAACTTTGTCGATGTTCATTTTCCGACAAGTATGGGAGAAAGGGGGAGTATATATGTAGAGTCACAGGTCTAGATCCACATTCCAGATTCAGATATCAGTCTCCAGACCAGCCAGATGATCAGACTCTACGGTTCGGTTTCAGACTCGACGATCAGTGTTCCGAGTCCAGTTTCAGACACGCACGCGTGTGCGGTCATTGTCAGATGAGCATAAGTTGCCATCATTGTCAGAGGTCCCCATCATTCTTCTAGTTGTCAGGCTAGAGTTTTCATGTGAGCCATAGGGACTACAGAGTAGAGGACCATTCCTTATGCCATATGTTGGCAAGGGTTTTCATGTGGTATCATAGGTACACCAGAGCAGTGCACCATTCTCTGAGCCAGATGGGAGAGACCCAGTTCTCCGACGAGGAGACTTGAGGCGCAGTTCAGACTCGATGGTCAGATTCCGAGTCTTCAGTTGACTCACACTCCAGCCTGTTCGTCCTCCTCACCTGCACGGCATGAGAAGCAACGTCCTCGACTGCAGCATGTGCGCGTTGGGTTGATATTGTCCGTAGTGTCCTGTAGCGTTGAGTTGAGTTTCTTTCTGTTTGTTTGTCCAAGCTGAGCATTGCATGCTCCAGCTTGAGGGGGAGTGTTGGAGTATTTAGTTGAGCGCCTATTGAGTTGTAGACGGGTAAATGGATACCTCCAGGATCCATTTACCCCATCCAGTGGTTTAGTCCCACATCGTCCAGTGGTGGGACTTAGAGGCCCTGTGGAGGCTATATAAGGAGCCCCAGGCCTCCTGTAACAGATGAGAAAGAGCAATAGAAAAACACACCCCTTAGAGGGCTTCTCCCGTGGTTTCATCCCGCTCCTCACGGAGTAGGGTTCCACGTAAAATCCCGCTGTTGTTCTTTTTCGTTATTTATCTTGTTCCATGTTTACGCTTCTGCTTCCGATTTTCTAACAGATTTTTTTCAATTTGCATCAGACACGAAGATAAAGTTCTCTTGCCACGTTCACCTCGCTGGCTCCTTCGTGGTTTCAAATTCTCTTTGGCACCACTAGCATGTGCTACAATACTCCAAGTCAATCCGGAACCTGGAAAAACTTCTCATCTTGAGCTTGTACATTGACATATCCAGTCCATTCACCTAAGTTTTGATGATCACGAGAAGAAAGAGGATATCTTTCTTTCTCAAGCTGACGTTCGTGTAGGATGGAATTAAAACGTACGTACATAAGATCGTTCAACCTCTTTGTCTCTAACCTGTTTCTCTTTTTGTTATGGATCTGAAAGCAAGAATATAAGTAAAATTGAATATTTATATAAATTACCAAGCTAATATTCCAATTGGTGGAACAATAGTCTTTACCAAGTTGAACGTACTTTAATTACGCTAACATCCAAAGGATGAAGATGTCAAGCTCGGGATCCTGATGGCCATGAATTATAAATGTGGAGTTTCATCTTGATGAGTATATCACCAATTATCTATTAAAATACAAAATTGGTTAAGCCAATAAAATCAAAGATGATTCGCTCAGTTCTCATCATTTCTCGACATTATCTCACAGCTAATGGCTTGCGAAACTCTCCGCGATCAAGACTATATGCAAGAAGCTCATTCGTGGTGACAGTGTCTTGTATATCCTAATCTGCGTACAATTTTTCCCATGCAATCCCTAAAATCTCTCCTCACCGCAATATTTGGATCACCACAAGACTCCGCGTAGAAGAAGGATGTGTTCAAATAATAAGACGCTAGATGCAATGGAGTATTAAGCCTTCCTGTGGTCTTTGAGGTAACAACGTCCACAAAAAAATATAAGATGACTCCACACCATTGAAAGATACCATTATCTCTTGCTTAGTCTTTTCAAGCCCTCCATAGACAAAGCCCATGGATGTGTGCTGATCTGCATCAACCACATGTAGTAAACAAACCAAAGGTGTGAAAACTCGGATGAAAAATGACATATATAAGAACTACAAAAGGTACTAAAGAAATAAGAACAACTACTAATTCATCAGTTGATTTCCAAAAAGTCGAAAACTAAGTGACATAGGTTTTGTGAAATCTTCTAAAATGTTAATTGGTAAAAGTATTAGAGTTGGTTGAATGTATTTCCTGAAATCACTCAATCCTTTTTTGGCAATACCCACATAGAAATATGCCACTGACGTGGGTAAAGCTAAAGCGACAATAGTATTTATATCATTTTGTTGGCGTAGCTAACTCTCTGTGGGGGTAACTTCATGAGTTTCCAAGGTAAAAGGGCACCTGACCAGTTAAAACCGAAAATAAATAGGAACATAATTCTAAAAGAGGGAACCAAAGGACCATATTCTTCCCCAATCTGAGTTTTGCTTAGGTCTCGAATGAATTCAAGGGCACATTCAAAGAAATTTTCACTGTTGTTTGGGATTCTTAGTGGATTCCGAATAGCTTTTGTGACCGAACCTAATAAGATAGAAATTATGACCCATGAAGTGATGAGTACTTGAGCATGTACTTGTAAATCCCCTATTTGCGTGTGTAGAGATAGTTTCTAGTATTAATAATTGTTTTCTTATCTTTTTGCTATTTCTCTCTTTTATGTAGACGTCCATGTAATTTACCCTCAAGGCCTCTCCCTATATAAGAGAGCCTAGGGTTATTCTATGAAGTACAACAATGACTCCTTTCTTCTAACATGGTATCAGAGCATCCCTAGGGCTCTATACCCGTCGCCTCTCCCTTCCCCACCCACCGCCCTTTCCTCCTTCTCTCGTCGAGCCACCTTAGGGCTCCCATCGGCCGCCAGCAGCCCCCGCCAAGTCCCCCCCAGGGGCCTCCAGCGGCCTCTGCCGCCCCCAGCGGCATCTCCTGCTCCTCCCGAGCGGCCCCTTGCCGCCACCAATCCCCACCAGCGGCCCCTTGCCGCCAGCGGCTCCCTGCCGCCCCCTGCGAGCGGCCACCTGCCCCCGCCGGCGGCACCCAGCCGCTTCCCAGCAGGCCCCAGCCCCTCCTAGCGGCCCCCAGCCGCTTCCCAACGGGCCCCAGCCCCTCCCAGCGGCCATTCAACGCCGCCACCAGTTCCAGCCGCACCCGCGGCGCTCCGACAACCACCGTAGGCCCTCCCCTGGCCTACAACAGTCCGTAGCCGGTGTTCTCAAGGCTGTAGGCTTCATTCGAGGCGTGCCCTAGACCCCTTTTTCCCTCGGATTTATGGATTTGAGCGCGTAAAGGTCTACACACGTACTCAAATCCAATGCAGTTGGTGTAAACATTCATCAACATGTCTGTTTTTCCTTCGTCTTCCTCCAGCAGCACTATGTCAGAATCGAAAGTCGATTTGCCCTCCACCGGCGCATTCAAAGGTCCAGCGCCAATAGTGAAGATGGACGGGTCTAACTATGAGCTATGGGCTATGCAGTTCATGAGTCTCATGAAATCAAATGGTAAGAAACACATTCTTATCGAAGATGAGCCTGCGGAGAAGACATGGATCTATGCCTCATGGGAGGCGGATGACGCTTATGCGAAAGTCTGGCTGTCCGGTACGTTGACGATGGAGATAGCTAACGATGTCCTCCATCAACCCACTGCTAAGGCGATGTGGGACATCCTTGCTGCTACGTATTCGCAGGTGCGAAACGAGACAAAGATGTTGCAGCTTCAACATGACATTTTTACGATGAAGCAGGCCGGCAGACCTCTCCATTCTCTATACACATCCCTGAGAGGGATGTTCGAGAAGCTATACAGTACCATTCCTCTGACAGCTACTCCGGAGCAGCAGAAGACGTTTCGGAACGCCACCATGGTGGGTGTTCTACTCGCAGCTCTCGATCCTGAGTATGATGCTGCAAAGTCACAGATTCTAGCAGATGCAGTAATTCCTCCAATGGAGGATGTCTACAGAAGACTCAGTCGCATTCCAGTTTCCTCCAGCTCCTCTACTCCACCTCCATCTGCGATGGCAGCTTCGCGTGGGAGAGGTGGACCGCCTTCTGGACGTGGTCGTGGACGTGGCCGTGGACCTCAAGGTAGAGGTCGCTTCAGTCAGATGTGCTCGTATTGTCACAGAACCGGACACTCAGAGGAGACATGCTATTCAAAGCATGGGTTCCCAGCATCGGCACGGGTTGCAGAGCATTCACAGTCTTCATTACCGTCTACTGCAGATCATAGATTTGACGAGCTTGTGGCCCGTCTCCGCGACATTATGCCACATTCTTCTGGTGATTCTTCTGGTGGCTCTTCAGACATTGCTGCCACAGTCTCTGCCAGTTCTTCCGCTGCAGCCAGTAGCTCAGGTAGTTCATCATCACACATACATTCTCATGATATATCTGACTGGGTTATAGATTCCGGAGCTACACATCATCTTTGTCGAGATAGGGGACGATTACAGGCCTACAGGGATATTCCACCTGGTCGCTCCGTACAGATAGCAGATGGTACCCACTCACCACTTGTTGGACAGGGGGAGGTTTTCTTATCCTCCACTATGCAGCTACAGAATGTGTTACATGCTCCTGCGTTCTCACTGAATTTGCTGTCTATCAGTCAAATTACAAAGGATTTGAATTGTCGTGCTATTTTTGACCCGTCTTCTCTCATTTTTCAGGACATACTCACGGGCAAGGTGATTGGCTGTGGCTCTGAGCAGAATGGTTTATATCGGCTGGTTCGGGAGTCCTATGCTGGTATCTCTTCTCACTCCGCCGGACCAGTCTCTCCTTACATCTGGCATCTTCGATTTGGTCACCTTCCGATCCAGAAAATGCGCCATCTTCTGCCCCAGATCTCTCCAAGTTCGTCGTTTCGCTGTGAAACATGTCAGTTGGGAAAGCATCATAGGTCGAGCTTCCCAGGTCGTCAGAGTCGGAGCAGTAGCTCCTCTTTTGAGTTATTACATATAGATATTTGGGGTCCGAGTCGTGTTCCCGATCACCAAGGGCACAGGTTTTATCTAGTTGTCGTGGATGATTTTTCTCGTGTCTCTTGGGTATTTTTTTTGAAGAATAAATCTGAAGCAAGAGATGTTATCAAAAATTTGGTTAATGAAGTGCAGAATGTTTTTTCTTCCACAGTCAAGTATGTTCGAACTGACAATGCCCTGGAATTCTGTACACGCACTCTTTCTCTTTTCCTTTCATCGAAGGGTATTATTCACCAAACCACCTGCGCATATACATCCCAACAAAACGGTGTGGCGGAAAGAAAGCATCGTCACCTATTGGACATTACTCGTACCCTGTTGATTCAAAGTTGTGCTCCTATTTCCTACTGGGGGGATGCTGTCCTTACTGCATGCTACCTAGTCAATAGAATGCCGTCCTCTGTCCTTGGAGAGAAGATACCTATCTCTCTTATTTTTCCAGACAAGGAGCTCTTCTCTCTGCCACCACGTGTCTTTGGCGCTGTAGCATTTGTCCATTGTCTTTCTCCTGGCCTTGACAAACTCTCTCCCAGAGCTGTCAAGTGCATCTTTGTTGGACACTCCAGAACCCAGAAGGGATACCGGTGTTATGATCCTACAACCAACATGTACTTTGTTAGTGCGGATGTCACCTTCTTCGAGTCAGTCATGTATTTCTCGCCAGCTGGGGACAGAATGGTACCATCCACCATCACTGATGATATTTTTGTTCCACCACCACCTACTCCGAGGTCACCTGAGTCGCCTCCTGTGTCAGCTCCTTTGCCAGCACCACCACCACCACCACCTCCACCCATTCCATAGCAAATCATATCACCGTTTCCTAACCATTATACACGTTGGCCAGGTCCTGCTCAGACGACAGATCAGCCAGTCACTACGCCTCAGGTATGTTCAGATGATGTTACTACTGACGGGTCAGGTCCGGTACATATGCAGGATGACTCATTACAGGTGGACCCAGATGATGATCTTGATGTTCCGATTGCTATTCGGAAACAGAGACGGCAGTGTGCTTCCTATCCATTGGCTTCACAGGTGTCATTCCACCGACTCACAGGTGATTTCCAGAAGTTTGCCACAGCTTTGTCTTCCGTGGCCATACCACGGACATACCAGGAAGCCTTGAAGAGTGAGTGCTGGAGATTAGCTATGGAAGAAGAAATGGGGGCCTTGCAGTCCCGTGGCACATGGTCTTTGGTTTCTGCACCTCCTGATGCATCCGCTGTGAGCTGTAAATGGGTCTTCACAGTCAAATATCATGCAGATGGCACGTTGGATAGGTACAAAGCACGCTTGGTCGCCCGTGGATTTACACAAACATATGGCGTTGACTACATGGATACTTTCTCTCCAGTGGCGAGACACACGACTCTCCGTATTCTCCTGTCTGTTGCAGTGGTTCATGATTGGAGCATTTCACAACTAGATGTCAAGAATGCCTTTCTGTACGGGGATTTACAGGAGGAAGTCTACATGCAACAGCCACCTGGGTTTACTGCTGAGGGGGAGAAGCATATGGTCTGTAGACTTCACAAGGCGATATATGGCCTTAAACAGAGTCCACGAGCGTGGTTCCAGAAGCTGTCCAATCTAATTGAGCACCAGGGATTCAAGAGGTCCAATGCTGATCACTCATTGTTTATCCAGAAGTCCTCGGCAGATACGTTGTCATAATGGTCTATGTGGATGATATTCTTGTCACAGGGGACGATGTTCAGGGCATAGCAAGGGCGAAGGCATTCCTAGGTCGTCAGTTTGTTACAAAGGATCTTGGAACCCTAAGATACTTTCTAGGGTTGGAATTTGCAAGGAATGCACATGGTTTGGTGATGACACAACGGAAGTACATTACAGACTTTCTGGTTGAGACTGGTATGGATGGGTGCAAACCATCAAGCATCCCATGGACCCCAGCATGAAGTTATATGATAATGATACTGATGAAGTGGATAAGAGGAGATACAGAGAGATGGTGGGAAAACTCCTCTACATTACTATAACCCGTCCAGACATTGCATTTGCAGTTAGCCGGGTGAGTCAGTTTATGGAGCAGCCAAGACAGGTTCACATGGATGCTATACACATGATACTGAGGTATCTGAAGTCTTCTCCAGGCTTAAGGCTACTATTCAGAAAGGGCGCAGACTTATCCATCTCAGCATGTGCAGACGCAGATTATGCGGGATGTCCTAAGGATAGAAAATCAACCTCAGGGTTTGCAGTTTTTGTTGGAGGCTCTTTGGTGTCTTGGAAAAGCAAGAAACAAACGGTGGTGGCAAGATCCAGTGCGGAATCCGAGTACAGGGCAATGGCCCAAGCCAGCACGGAAATGATGTGGGTTCGCTCCGTATTAGAAGATTTACATATAGCTGTACCTCTACCTATGAAGCTTCAGTGTGACAATCAGGCAGCATTGTTCATTGCCAACAATCCAGCTTTTCATGAGAGGACCAAGCATATTGAAGTTGACTGTCATTACACCAGGGACCTGATCCAGAGAGGACTGATATCCACGGCCCATGTTAGCTCAGGAGATCAAACTGCTGATGTGTTCACCAAACCATTGCTCAGAGGACCCTTTCAGAGATGTTCATCCAAGCTGAGCATGATCGACATCTATGCTCCACCTTGAGGGGGAGTGTAGAGATAGTTTCTAGTATTAATAATTGTTTTCTTATCTTTTTGCTATTTCTCTCTTTTATGTAGACGTCCATGTAATTTACCCTCAAGGCCTCTCCCTATATAAGAGAGCCTAGGGTTATTCTATGAAGTACAACAATGACTCCTTTCTTCTAACAGCGTGGCCTACTTCTACACTCAATATATCGTATAATCTATTGATTGTGTTAATGGAACATGGTATAACATTCATATTGTCCTTCGACATAAATCGAACTTAAAAAAGGGAATTATTTTGATTTTGGTTCCTCGTAATTCTCCCTTTAACACCAACGATAGATAGGAATCGAACTGCCTCACACCATTCTAAGCCCAACTTACGTACCACTTGAACCTGTGAGCAACCGAACCCTTGGGACCTTCTTGAACCCCCGGATGTGATGAGTCGACATTGAGGTGCCAAACGACTCCATCGATAAGAACTTTTGGGAGTCATCAGCCTGTTATCCTCGGCATACCTTTGATTCGTTGAGTGAGAGTCCTTCCACATGGAACTCCCGGATCACTATGATCGACTTTCATCCATGTTCGACCTGTTGGTCTCACAGGTAGACATGCTTATACCATTACGCTCACGAGCTGAATGGACAACGTCGAGCCTACCTTCGTACACCTACGTTACTATTTAGGAGGCATCACCCTAGATAAACTACCCAGCTTGCAGTTCCCGCCCCTTGATAGCATGTGCGTTGTGGTTCCAGAATGTAGGGTTGAAGACTATGGAACTCGCTGCTTCTCCATTTTTGATCGTCCACCATTTGCAGTTCCTTAACTCATTTGAGGACATCATCCTCAGCTTGTCTTTTTTCTCATTAAGGTTTTTAAGAGTGAGGAAAGTGGTTGCAAATCTTGTTTTCCCTAGTCTAACAATGTCCCTATTGGTAGTGAACTTCCGCATCAAGCTCAGAGTTTGGTGTGAGAGTAATTGAGAACCATGAACCTTGTCACTTTTGCAATTGCACTCCTCACTTTCGACTCTTTGCTTATCTCCTCCAAAGCAAAATTAATGGAATGCGTGACACACATAGTCGACCATATTCGCGGATATTTTGTGAGCAACAATCTTCCTGCTGCTACATTGGCGGAAGCATTATCTGCAACAATCCGAACCACATTTTCCGCTCCAATTTCATTCAGACACTCATCTACAAACTTAAAGACATACTTAACAGTGTATGCCTTGTAAAAGGGATCTATGAACTTCTGAAATGAAGTACCCAAGGTGCAATTGACACAAAAGTTCATGATACTCTTTCCTCGCATGTCCATCCATGCTTTGGTCATTAGATAACATCCTGTCGACTTCTACGTATCTCGATGACATTGCAGGTCGTCATACATTTTCTTCATCGCGTTCTTCAGTAATGGACCACTGAGCTCATACTTCGTGGGAGTCTTTAGCCCACTACTGTACTTTCCAATTACCTCCATCATCTGCATGAAGAGCTTTGTCATCAATGCATCGAAAGGAATTGCCGATGTATATGCCCAATTGCATATATAGGAGGCAACCCTTTCTCGATGATCCTTGGAGAATGAATATTTTATGGTCATCTGATGTGCTAGTCTTTCTACTGCTACATTTTGCTCCAAGAAATTGGATAATCATGATTTTTTCACAACATCTCTAGTGATACCAATCTCATCTCTCATCTCCTGAACTTCAGTGGTTTTCTGGCTCTTCTTCTTAGCAACGTCTTCCAGATATGAGATCATCTTCTTTTTCGGTTTCTCGTCCACTTTGGGACATGCAACCGCGTTGCCTTTTTGGTATCCTAGATGTTGCTTGAACATGTAAATACATCCTTTGACCACATTCTTGCACAGCTTGCAAGTAACCATGTTAGTGTTAGCATGGTTCGAAAGGTACCCGAATTTCCTTAAAGGATCACTTGATCTTGGCGGTACATAAAACAACGAGTCGCTATCGGAAGCGACGTTCATGGGAGTTGTGGCCATTTATATTGTCACAAATTCATAAGTTAACGCACTTGATATAAGCAAGTTACTATTCGTAGAATGTTTTATTTTATTTATGAGTTTTTAACTCATGAATACCAATCATTGTGTATGAATAGGCATGTGTATTCCAACAACAAAAGTAAAACCTAAGGTGATAGCCTTGTCCTAACAGTAACAATAGCATAACTGTAGAGATAGTTATTATTATTATGTTATGTACCTCTTCGTTATTTCTTTGTCTTCTATGGACTACTTTGTACTTTACCCTTAAGGTCTCTTCCTATATAAGAGAGCCTAGGGTTACTCTGAATAATCAATCTGTGTTTTTCTCCCAACATGGTATCAGAGCTACCCTAGGGCTCTCTCCCTACCCGCCGCCCTCTCCCCACCTGCCGCCCTCTCCTCTCGCGCCGCCGTACCCTCGCGCCGCCGGCTCGTCCCCTCTCGCTCCCCGGCGGTTCCCACTCGCTAGGCGGCACACCAGACCCGCCGCCAACCAGCCCCCAGCGGACCCCACCAACCCCGCCGCCGATCCTCAGGCGGCACCCTTGCCACGCCACCAGCACCCGGGCGGCACCCCAGTCTAGCCGCCAGCCATATAGGCGCCCCCCCAGTCCCGCCGCTAGCCCGTTAGGTGGCCCTCATCTCCTGCGTGCCCTAGCCGCACCTCGTCTCTTCCATCGGATAGATGGATTTGAGTGCGTAACGTCTACATACGCACTCGAATCCAATGCAGTTTGTGTAGACATATATTACTTTGTCTACAAACCCTAGTTCTTCTCCAACGGCAGTATGTCAGAATTGAAGGTTGATATGCCCTCCACAGGCGCATTCAAAGGTCCTGCACCAATTGTCAAGATGGACGGGTCGAATTATGAGCTCTGGGCAATGCAGTTCATGAGCCTCATGAAGTCGAATGGTAAGAAGCTCATTCTTATCGAGGATGAGCCCGCAGAGAAGACAGGTATATATGCCTCATGGGAGGCTGATGACTCCTATGCAAAGGTCTGGTTGTCTGGTACACTGACGATGGAGATTGCCAATGATGTCCTCCATCAGCCCACTGCCAAGGCGATGTGGGATATTCTAGCCGCTACATATTCGCAGGTGCAAAATGAGACCAAGATGTTACAGCCTCAGCATGACATATTCACAATGAAGCAGAGCGGCAGACCTCTTTACTCCTTATACACATCCCTGAGAGGGATGTTTGAGAAGCTATACAGTACTATCCCACTCAGAGCGACTCCTGAACAACAGAAGACATTTCGGAATGCCACCATGGTGGGTGTTCTACTTGCGGCTCTTGATCCTGAATATGACGCCGCTCGGTCTCAGATCTTAGCCGATGCAGTTATTCCTCCAGTGGAAGATGTTTACAGGAGACTCAGTCGCATTACAATTTCTTCCAGTTCTTCTACTCCACCCCCATCGGCGATGGCAGTCTCGCGTGGGAGAGGTGGCCCGTCTTCTGGTCGTGGTCGTGGACGTGGACCCCAGGGAAGGGGTGGTCGCTTTAATCAGCCATGTTCATATTGTCACCGCACAGGACACTCGGAGGAGACATGCTATTCTAAGCATGGGTTCCCAGCATCGGCACGTGTTGCAGAGCACTCTCAGTCCCCGTTTACACCTACTGCAGATAATCGTTTTGAGGAACTTGTGGCACGTCTCCGAGATATTATGCCACAATCATCTGGTGATTCATCTGGTGGACCTTCAGATGTTGCTGCTACAGCCTCCGCCAGTTCATCTGCTGCTGCTAGTACCTCAGGTAGATCTACTGCATTTATACCGTCTCATGATATCTCTGATTGGGTTATAGATTCGGGAGCCACACATCATCTCTGCCGAGATAGAGACAGACTAGAGTCCTACAGGGACATTCCTCACGGCCGCTCAGTGCAGATTGCAGATGGTACTCATTCCCCTCTTGTTGGACAGGGGGAGGTCTTCCTATCCTCCACTATGCATCTACATAATGTCCTACATGCTCCTGAGTTCTCGATGAATCTGTTATCTATTAGTCAGATTACGAAGGATTTGCATTGTCGTGCTATATTTGACCTGTCTTCGAGTTTCAAAAAAAAAATATTTGACCTGTCTTCTCTTATTTTTCAGGACATACTAACGGGCATGGTGATTGGCTGTGGCTCTGAGCAGAATGGTCTATATCGGCTGGTTCGGAATTCCTATGCTGGCATCTCCTCTCATTCTGCTGGACCAGTTTCTCCGTACATCTGGCATCTACGTTTTGGTCACCTTCCGCTCCAGAAAATGCGCCATTTTCTGCCCCAGATCTCTCCTAGTTCGTCCTTTCGCTTTGAAGCATGTCAGTTGGGAAAGCATCATCGGTCGAGCTTTCCTAGTCGTCAGAGTCGGAGCAGTAGCTCCCCATTCGAGTTGTTTCATATAGATATATAGGGTCTGAGTCGTGTTCCCGATCATCAGGGGCACATATTTTATCTTGTGGTAGTGGATGATTTCTCTCGTGTATCTTGGGTCTTTCTTTTGAAAAATAAATCTAAAGCAGGAGATGTGATCAAGAATTTAATTAATGAAGTGCACAATGTTTTCTCTACTTCAGTCAAATATGTTCGTACGGATAATGCCCTAGAATTCTGCACACGGTCACTTTCTCAGCTTCTTTCATCAAAGGGCATTATTCACCAAACCACTTGTGCGTATACATCTCAGCAGAATGGTGTGGCGGAAAGAAAGCATCGCCATCTCCTGGATATTACTCGAACCCTGTTGATTCAGAGTTGTGCTCCTATTTCTTTCTGGGGGGATGCTGTTCTTACCGCATGTTATCTGGTCAATCGAATGCCATCCTCTGTTCTTGGTGAGAAGATACCTATTTCTCTCATTTTTCCTGACAAGGAATTATTCTCACTGACTCCACGTGTCTTTGGTACTGTGGCATTTGTTCATCTTCTGTCTCCCGTACTTGACAAACTCTCTCCGAGAGCGGTCAAGTGTGTCTTTGTTGGTTATTCCAGGACTCAGAAGGGCCACCGGTGTTATGATCCTATAGTCTGTTATGTATTTTTCTCCTGCAGGTGACAGACTGGTACCATCCACTACCAATGATGATGTCTATGTTCCTCCACCACCTACTTGGAGTTTACCTGAGTCTCCTCCTGTTCCTGCATCCACGTCAGCTCCACCACCACCACCTCCTCCTCCACCTCTTCCACGACCTCCCATTTCACCTCTACCAAAATTCTATACGCGTCGGTCAGGTCCTGCTCAGGCTACACATCAGCCACCCATCACGCCTCAGGTATGTTCAGATGGCATTACTACTGACGGGTCAGATTTGGTACATGTGCAGGATTCTTCAGTGCAGGAAGACACTAGACCATCCCGTGCAGCAGAAGATGATCTTGATATTCCGATTGCTATTCAGAAGTAGAAGCGGATGTGTACCTCTTATCCATTTGCTTCACAGGTTTCGTTTCACCGTCTCACTGGTGACTTTCAGAGATTTGCTTCAGCCTTGTCTTCCGTGGATATACCACGGACCTACCAGGAGGCTTTGAAGAGTGATTGCTGGAGATTAGCTATGCTAGATGAGATGCGTACATTGCAGTCTCGTGGCACATGGTCTTTGGTTCCTGCTCCTCCTGACGCATCTATTGTGAGCTGTAAGTGGGTCTTCACAGTTAAATATCATGCAGACGGCCGTTTGGATCGGTACAAAACACGTTTGGTCGCGCGTGGTTTTACACAGACCTATGACGTAGACTACATGGATACTTTCTCTCTAGTGGCTAAACATTCTACCTTTCACATTCTCTTATCTGTGGCCGTGGTTCGTGAATGGAGTATATCTCAACTGGATGTCAAGAATGCATTCTTGTATGGGGATCTACAGGAGGAAGTCTACATGCAACAGCCACCTGGGTTTACTGCTGAGGGGGAGAAGCATATGGTCTGTAGACTTCACAAGGCAATTTATGGCCTCAAACAGAGTCCAAGAGCATGGTTCCAGAAGCTTTCCAACCTTATTGAGCAACAATGATTCAAGAGGTCAAATGCAGACCACTCGTTGTTTGTCCAGAAGTCATCGACAGGTACGGTTGTTATCATGGTCTATGTTGACGACATTCTAGTGACAGGAGATGATGTTCAGGGCATAGAAAAGGCGAAGGCATTCCTAGGCCGTCAGTTTGTTACGAAGGATCTTGGAACCCTAAGATATTTTCTGGGGTTGGAATTTGCAAGGAATGCACAGGGCTTGGTGATGACCCAACGGAAGTACATTACAGACTTCTTGATTGAGACAGGCATGGATGGATGCAAACCATCAAGTATTCCCATGGACCCTAGCATGAAGTTGTATGATGGTGATACTGTTGAAGTGGATAAAAGGAGATATAGAGAAATGGTGGGTAAGCTCCTTTATATTACCATAACTCGTCCGGATATTGCATTTGCAGTAAGCAGGGTGAGTCAATTTATGGAGCAGCCAAGACAAGTTCATATGGATGCTATATACATGATACTGAGGTATCTGAAGTTTTCTCCAGGTTCAGGGTTGCTGTTCAGGAAGGGCACAGATTTATCTATCTCAGCGTGTGCAGACGCCGATTATGCAGGATGCCCTAAGGATCGAAAATCAACCTCAGGATTCGCAGTTTTTGTTGGAGGCTCTCTGGTTTCTTGGAAAAGCAAGAAACAAACGGTTATGGCAAGGTCCAGTGCGGAATCCGAATATAGGGCCATGGCTCAAGCCAGCACAGAAATGATGTGGGTTCGATCCGTACTAGAAGATCTACATGTAGCTGTGCCTCTACCCATGAAGCTTCAGTGTGACAATCAGGCAGCCTTGTTCATTGCCAACAATCTAGCTTTTCATGAAAGAACCAAGCATATTGAAGTTGACTGCCATTACACTAGAGACTTGATCCAGAGAGGATTGATATCTACTACGCATGTGAGCTCAGGAGATCAGACTGCGAATGTATTCACCAAGCCGTTGCTCAGAGGACCTTTTCAGAGATGTTCATCCAAGCTGAGCATGATAGACATCTATGCTCCACCTTGAGGGGGAGTGTAGAGATAGTTATTATTATTATGTTATGTACCTCTTCGTTATTTCTTTGTCTTCTATGGACTACTTTGTACTTTACCCTTAAGGTCTCTCCCTATATAAGAGAGCCTAGGGTCTGTGTTTTTCTCCCAACAATAACAAATAAGTAAATAACAAATGAAGTCAATTACCCAACATTAGTATAGATCCACTGTTGCAGCTCCTACAAGCTACAACAAAAACAAAAGACCATAAAATCCATTGAGAAAGCTACAACTCTTACAAGCTACAATAATATAAATCCATGGAGAAGATTCAACAATACTACAAATCCATTGGGAAATTTGATGCATATTCATTAAAAGAAATAGAAAAAAATCAATTGGGAAATTTGATACATCCTTTACAACAATTGTATAATAAAAAATAGCATAAAAATACAAAATAGTAAAACCCTAACCAGGGCAGCAAAACCCTAACCTGAGCGACACTGATTGTTGTGGTTGGAGAGGTTCGGAGGAGAGCAGAAGGCGATCATTGGGACCTGCTATGGTGTTGGAGACATGGAGGAGGGGGGCTCCGACGGTCGGTGTGTGGAGAAGAGCATGGAGAAGCTAGATCGACGATCATAGGAGAGGAGAAGGGGTACCACACAAGAAGGGGTATTGTGCAAGAATGGGTGGGGGCTTACTGTCTGACAGTAAGCTCCCTTTACGACCTAGTAAGGTATTCGGGTCAGGTCTTTCCTCTTGGTATCCAGCAATCTCGGCCAAAAATCCTAAGTAAAAATCGGTTGATTACTTGGCCGACTAATCGGTCCGAGTAGTAGGTCTTATTGACTATAGGCCAATTGACCCTAGTCAACTTGGTTACATGGCCGAGTTGACTAATCGGTCCGACTAGTCGGCCTAGTCGGCCCACTATGCATGACTGTACCAGGAGAGTCCTGAGGAATGGTTGTGACATTGGAAATTTATGGGGAGTTATGGGGGCTCAAGGCCAACAGTGGGAAGTCCAGCATGGTTCCGTTTTGGTTGTCTTATGAGGAGTTGGAGATTAGTTCGGAGTTGGGTTGCCCTCGTAGTGCGATGCCTATTCGATATCTTGGTCTGTCTTTGATTTGTAGTCATCGTCACCTTTCCGATTAGCTCCCCGTCGTGGAGAAGTTGGAGAAAAAGCTTGCAGTCTGGAAGGGTTCCCTGCTCTCGCGTGGCGGCCGTTTGGTTTTGGTGAGGGCGTTGCTGGCTGCCATCCCTGTTTTCTCCATGTCATCGAGACTGATGCATGTGGGGATCCAGAGCAGAATTGAGAAGATCATGAGGCGGTTTTTCTAGGGGAGGATGTGTAGTGATGACAGGAGGATGCATCTTGTTGATTAGGAGATGATTACTCTCTCGAAGGAGGAGGGTGGTCTTGGCATTTCAAGATTGGAGGCGGTGAACTGTGCCTTATTGTTGAAATGAGCCACAAGAATTTGGGGGTGGCAATGAGGATGTTTGCAGTAGGCTTTTCTGTGCTATCTATGGTGTCAAGGCCCATGTGATGGTGGGTGTGCGCCCTCTCCAATATGAGACGGCTTTTTGGAAGGATCTTCGTGCAGTCCTCTCGGATCTTCCTTCTCTGCTGTGTTTGTGCTTGGGTGATGGAAGCAGTTTCTCTTTGGACTGGACTGGTGGCTCACTGGCATCTCATTTTCCTCACCTCTTTGCTTTGGCGGAAGACGCGCGTGTCCGCGTATTTGACAACTGGGTTGATGGGGTCTGGCTCCCCTCCACTATTGGTTTCTCTAATCAGCGTTTCCACTGCTTTTTGGCGATGATGGAACTCTTGAGCACTGTTGAGGGTCCCTCGGATGGTAGAGATCACTGGATTCTTTATTCTTTTTAAATGCACATGAAACTTTGTCATAGAAATTGAAATGCCAAAAAGAGGGAAGTAGTAAAATATTCCTGGACTTATTTGCTGGTTTTTGGAATTACGATCATGATTGAATTCCTAGCTTTATAGGATAGTTTCCATTTCAGCCTCTTATAATAATGGATTAGACGAAATGATTATTTGATTTTACAAGATTACAACACAATTTTTTCTTAAACACACGAAGAATCGCTTTTCCTAAATCTATTATCTATTGGGAATAGTTCCTTTCCCATCGGATTAGACCAGAATAAGAGGCCATGGAATAGGTATTGCTTTCAACTCCTTTGTGCGAGTAGTAGCCTTTTTCTTGCAAAACCAAGAGGCTAGGGACGTAGCACTGATAATGTTTTCTTCAAGTCCATTCTTTCCATTTGATATCCGTAGAGACTAGACAACTTCAACTTTTATTACGGCTGTTGTATTCTGATGTTATTATCTCTGATCCCTCCTGTTCCATTTGATGCATATACCCGGAATATTACGAAAAAAATCCCATATACTGCATAACTGGGGATGTTTCTTTTAGCTAGAAGTCACTCTTATTGGCATCCCGGCCTTTCTTATTAAAATTAAAATCACAAGTTATAGAAACCACTTTTTCTCCCCAAAATCAACCCACACGCTACAAAATGTAACTAGTGTGCTTGTGTTCTTGGTCAGGTATAAATTATGAGTTCGTGCAGGAAGAAGAAGTCAGAAGGTGCCAGTTTTGTAGCAGATCTTAGGGATCATATCGATGAATTCATCCATGCTTCCATGGATGAGCACAAGGTTTGCTTCAAGAAGACGGTTCAAAAGGTTAAATGCAATCACATCTCGAGGGTTCTGCATTTTCTTATTTCAGATTCACTCTTTTTTAATATTACCTGCCTTCTGTATCCACTTTCAGCTGTTTGGCATGACGAAGGCTGTTGCGGAGAAGGCTTCAGATGCCGAAGTTGTGAGTGTTCTTCCTCTCCAAACATCTGTGTCTAAGTAGCTTTGTGGTATTCTCTGAGCGTATGCTCAAGGTCTCAAGGCTTGCAACTTTTCCCCAGGCTAATGTAATATCTAGGAGAGCCCCAATGAAACCTTTTTTTTTTGGTTACCAGTAGGCTGTTCTATTTGCTCGATGTTGAGATATTTGCCTTGAACAGGAGGAATATGCCAGATCCTTACCGTTATGAAGTTGCTATTTTATTTTTCATCGTAGCAGTTTTATGCTAATGTTTCGACCTTGAATTTAATTGATTTCTTTTTGATATTCTTAAGAAATTTTATTCGTAATTTCTAGTTGGATTTCTGTTTTATGAAACTACTATTTGAGCCTTTGAAAGCCGTTTTAGAAGGGATGTCAGGTCATGGGGCTATTGCATGGGTGTTGAATTGCTTCAGTTAGATCGATGCTCCTATTTTCTATATTTTTGCATTAGAAGTTTTCTTCTTTCATATGGCATATCTCACTGTTGAGCATAAAATTTTTTGTGCCTTAGCCAACCCTATCCCCTCCGGTGATGGTTGAACAGTATTAAGCTGTTAGTGAAGCCTTCAAAAGACTTTGCAAATTGACTCATGCCATCTATAGAAACCAAGGCCTTGCCCGTTTGGGACTTGCTCATGATTCTATCACCTTCATTGCTTGTTCATGGTTCTCCAGAGTCCAGACCAGAAAGAGGGTTAGTCCAACACACTTATTGGATGGTAATGTCACACCTTGCTCGGTCCTTTCAATCTTTTCACATTTTTTTGTTTTACCGTGTTACATGGCATGAATTTGAAATCCGAGGGTTGAAGCAGTTAATTTGGTTGGCTGAATGCCATGTCTATATGATTTTAACGCGTGTGATCAAGCCAAGCGAGTCTATCTGTTTTATCTTATGTCCATATAGTCTAATCCTTTCTTACTTTCTGGATTGATGCATCCTTTTATTGCAACTGATCTTCCTCTCCTGTGGAGAAAAAAAGATGAAGGTTTTTGTTCCGTTCTTGGTGGATGAAAGGAAACATCTATTTGATAACCATAGGAAGAAATGGTTGTGTTCCGTGGATATAAGGGCCTGGTCTTTAGGGGTGTTCAAAAATATCCGGGTCAATGGGTACCCGGCTTGACCCGTTCTTTTTGACCCTAAACTCTCGGGTACCCGTTTAAAAAGATGGGTCGGGTACCCGCTATGCCATGACCCGTGCCCCATATAAAAAACCCGACGGGTACCCGCGGGTACCCAGTTGGAAGCTTCCATTATCAATTGATTCACAAAAATGTGAATGATTAGATACAAATACCAATATAGATGTTACATTATTTTTATCTATTTAAAAATATAGATATGGATGCGGATACAAATATCGGTGAATATGGAAAATATATTACCAAATCATTAAAAATAAATGCCGGTATGAAATAGATGTAAATTAAATAGGAAAAATAATAGAATCAAAATTGTATAGATAAGATAAAATTTATATGTATGGGAGGACTCATATATGTATCCATTTTGAAATCAAAATATATATAGATGTCAACATTTGAATTAAGATATATGATAATGAATCGGATACGATCCAAATCGATATACATACATCATGACATCCAAACACGATGGCAATGAATACAATTGAATGTGAATTGTATCCCACACGCACACGCTCATGCGCACCCACCAACCCACATGCGCACGTGCGCTCGTGCTCGTGCCCACGCCCATGCCCATGTGCGTGCGCGCATGCCCACACCCACGCGTACACGCACACGCGCACACATGTGCGTGCACACAAGCACACACACACGCGCACACACATTGCGATAACCAAATGTAGTGATAACTAATACAATTATTTACGAATAGGAATGTATAATTATATATCGTTTGTCATGTTATCCTCCGATTATATATATTTACATCTTATTTATCCGTATTTGATTCGTTACGAGGATGAACCTACATGAATGTATCATTATTGGATCCGTATTTGATTGTATTCCTTCCAATTTCATATATTCATATAGTTTACATTATCCACATAGTTTTATATATCCACATTAATTTATTTATCTATATTTATATATCCCTATCGGAATGCATTCCGTGCCATTTAGATTTGCATGCCCCGGCATTATCATTATGAATATGATATAGATATGGATATATATAGTTGGATATATCATTTGCATTTTTATACTTCTCACCTTTCATTAGAAGTGTCTCTCTTTATCTCCACGGGTACCCGCGGGTACCCACGGGTAACCAATATCCATTAGCATTAACCGGGTACCCGTTACAATTGGGTACCCGTTGGAATGGGGCGGGTCGACCCGTGATCTAATACCAACGGGGCGGGGCGGGTCACGATCAAATGGGACGGGTACCCGCCCCATGGACTCCCCTACTGGTCTTCCCAACAAAGATAAGGTAGATGAGGTTGGGTATGAATGAGATGTAATATATTTTCTTAGTCATGAATTAGTTACCAGCTTAACTTCTTAGCATCTTGCCGCTGTTGATGTTGACATAAACTTCACGCTTTAGATGATGCTGGTAACTAATGGTCTAAGTGTTGGGTATCTTTGAAATATCTCCAACCCCAACTTGGGCTCCAAATGGGTGTAACAATTTACCCCTTTGACAGGGGTATCACTGCAATACTCCCAGCAAGTGGGAGCCCCATTCCTTTCCCTTTCCAGGGAACTCTCGACAGTTGGATATGCCCCATTCGTTCTCTAGATTTCAGCCGTTTCGAGAGAGAACGAAGCCCTAGCTTGGGTGTTCTCCTCTCCCATTTCCAGCAACAACAGCAACAAGGGGTTTCGGACCCCCTTCTCCGACTTCCTCCACGCGATCGGGAGAGCGAGTGAGAAGCCGAGCGTCCGTGCTCGAGGGCAGCATCAACTGGGTTTTTTGGCAGCAACAGTTTGGCTTGGAGAGTGGCCGGTTGGGCAAGCTCGAGAGGAGCTGAAGCGAGATTGCGTCCGTGACGACCTCAAGAAGCCAAGTTTGGGTCTCCATCTGGGAGCCCACAAGGGGAGTTACTTTGTCATCCTTGTTTTGAGCACAATATTGGTATAGTTAGATACCTAGGGATAGTTTGATACTTGTTGGACAACTATCTATTGTGTGTGTCTTGTACTTCGGTTTTGTGGGCAACAAAACCGGGAAGAATTTTGGCTTGCTTTGACCGTAGTGATTTGTTGCCGGTCTTGCTCCGTGGTTTTTCCCTTGCTCACATTGAGCAAGGGTTTCCACGTAAAAATCTTTGTCTCGTGTGTTTGCTTGCTTGCTTGTGATTGTGATTGTCATTATTGCCATTTGAGTTCCCGTGTGGGGAACATATATTGTGTTGTGCCATCTTTGCTGCAGGACAGTTTAAGGGGATATATCCTGGTTGATTGATTGTTCCGCAGCCCTAATATCCCCAACAAGTGGTATCAGAGCACATGTTGTGCAAAATGGGCAAAGATGATGAAGGCACTATGATTAAGCTTACAAGCAGCAACTGGCAGATCTGGAAGGCCAAGATGGAAGATATCTTGTATTGCAAGGACCTCCACGATCCGGTGGAGGGAGAAAGCGCCAAGCCAGAGAATATGTCCGCGGGCGAGTGGACAAAGTTGAACCGAAAGGCCATTGGTACCATTCGGAAGTGGCTCGATATGTCGGTGTTCCATCATGTTGCCGAGGAGACGAATGCCAAGGAGCTATGGGACAAGTTGTCCGAGCTCTATGACCAGAAGACCGCAACCAACAAGGCTTTCTTGATTAGAAAGCTTGTGAATTTGAAATACAAGGATGGATGCAAAGTGGCGGAGCATCTGAATGATTTCCAAAGCATTATCAATCAGTTGACATCCATGGGTTTGACACTTGATGACGAGTTGCAGTCACTTCTTCTTTTGGGCTCATTGCCAGACAGCTGGGAGACTTTAGTAGTCACCGTGAGCAACTCTGCGAAGGATAGCAAGTTGACCATGGCTATGGTCAAGGGCAGTCTCCTCAATGAGGAGATTAGACGTCGCTCTTCGGGAGAGGCATCCTCCTCTTCACATGTGTATGCAGTTGAGAGGAGAGGAAGATCCAACAACAGAGGAGCGTCACAGGAGAGGCAGAAATCCAGGGACAAGTCCAAGGGCAGAGGAAAGTGTCACCATTGCCAGAAGCCCGATCACTGGAAGAGAGATTGCATGGTTTGGAAGAGAGAACAAGCTGAAGCCAAGAAGGATCAGAAAAAGGAAGATGGGAATGTAGTTGCAGTTGTGGCAGATGAAAGTGCAGATGAGGTGATTCTCACCATCTAGGACCAGTGCTTGCATGCAGGGAGTGATTTGGAGTAGGTCGTTGACACGGCCGCCTCCTATCATGTGACTCCACACAGGGAGTTCTTCACCACCTACACTAGGGGTGATTATGGGAGAGTCTTGATGGGTAACGAAAGTTACTCTAAGATCATTGGCATGGGCACCATCTCGATCCAGACGGATGTTGGGTGCTCAATGACACTCCAGAATGTGAGGCATGTTCCTGATGTACGTCTTAGCCTTATATCTGGTTCACAACTAGATAGTGAAGGCTACCATCTGAAGTTCGGCGACAGCAAATGCAAGATTAGCAAGGGTTCTCTCATCATGGCTAGAGGCAGCTTGTGTCACACACTCTATATGACTAGAGTGAAGGTCATGGATGGCAGTTTGCATGCTAGTGAAGCAGATAACTCAGATTTGTGACACCGTCGGCTTGGCCACATTAGCCAGAAGGGCTTGCAGCTTCTGAGCAAGCGAGAGTTGATCCCCTACCACAATGACATCACTTTGTCTCCTTGTGATGCATGTGAGGTTGGGAAGAGCAGGAGTGCACCTTACAGAGAGAGATCCAAGGTGAAGGGAGACATTCTACAGCTGGTTCACTCAGATGTTTGTGGTCCCATGGACACAGCCTCTTTGGGAGGCAACAGATACTTTGTCACCTTCATTGATGACGCATATAGGAAGATGTGGGTGTATGTGCTGAGGACGAAGGATCAAGTGTTTGATTGCTTCAAGAAGTTCCATGCTATGGTTGAGTGTGAGACATGGAAATTGTTGAAGTGTCTACGCACAGACGATGGGAGAGAGTACACCTCCCACAGCTTTCAGGGCTATTGTGCAGAGCACGACATCAGGCATGAGAGGACAGTGCCAGACACACCCCAGCACAATGGTCTAGCTGAGAGGATGAACAGGACCATTGTTGAGAGAGTCTGCTGTATGCTGAAGACAACGAAGTTGCCCAAGACCTTTTGGGCTGAGGCGGTTCGCACCGCATGTTACTTGGTGAACCGATCTCCATCAGTTCCTTTGGGCTTTCAGATTCCAGAGCGTGTTTGGACAGGGAAAGACCCCTCATATGCTCATTTGAGGGTGTTTGGATGCAAAGCCTATGCATTGGTACCCAAGGAGCAGCGGAAGAAGTTAGATGACAAGGTAGTGCCTTGTATTTTTCTTGGCTATGGAGATCAGGAGTTTGGATACCGTCTTTGGGATCTAAGGAAGAAGACTGTCACCAGGCATAGGGATGTGATCTTTTATGAGAACCAGACATTGGCTGAGGACACCACTGAGAGTGGTGATGCAGATGAGTTTTCCCTTGATGATGACAGTGATGAGGACACAGGGCCCTCTCCAGTACAGGGTACAAGTGGAGAGGATGGGCAGCTAGAGCAGCATGAGCCAGATGCAGACCCCGTTGATACAGGTCCAGGGGATCTAGGGCGGGGGGAGCAGTCTCATCCAGTTGCAGACACAGCAGAGCCTCAGGTCAGGCGATCTGAGAGGACACGCCAGCCATCATCCCGTTACCCTACTTCCAGGTACGTGATGCTCACAGATGCAGGTGAGCCATACACCTTTGAGGAGGCACAGATGCATAAGGACAAGGGTCATTGGAAGAATGCAATGAATGAAGAGATGTTATCTCTTAAGAAAAATCACACTTATGATCTTGTTGAGCTTCCTAAAGGGAAGAGAGCCTTGAAGAACAAATGGGTCTACAAGCTGAAATCAGATGACAGTGGCAAGCAGGTCAAGTACAAGGCCAGATTGGTGGTGAACGGGTTCAACCAGAAGGAAGGAGTGGACTATGATGAGATCTTCTCCCCAGTGGTGAAGATGAATTCAGTGAGAATGGTGCTAGGACTTGTTGCTAGCATGGATCTTGAGCTGGAGCAGATGGATGTAAAGACGACGTTTCTTCACGGTGATTTGAAGGAAGAGATCTACATGGAGCAACCACAGGGTTTTCAAGAGAAAGGGAAAGAGCACATGGTTTGCAGGTTGAGAAAGAGTCTTTATGGCTTGAAGCAAGCACCGAGACAGTGGTACTTGAAGTTTGATGCTTTCATGGGAAAGCAGGGCTTCAAGAGGACTACATCCGACCCATGTGTATACGTTCGTCGTCTTCCCAATGACAGGTTCGTCATTCTTTTGATATATGTGGATGACATGTTGATTGTAGGTCATGATTCCAACCTCATTTCAAAGCTCAAGAGGGAACTTTCCAAAGAGTTTGAGATGAAAGATTTGGGCAAGGCTAGTCACATCCTTGGGATGCAGATTACAAGGGACATGAAGAAGCACATGCTGTGGTTGTCACAGGAGAGCTATGTTGAACGCGTGTTGGAGCGGTTCAACATGAAGAATGCCAAGCCTGTCAGTACGCCCTTAGCCTCTCATTTCAAGCTAACCAAAGAGTCGTGCCCTTCTACTTCTGAAGAAAAAGCAGAGATGTCCAAGATCCCATACCAATCAGCAGTTGGGAGCCTCATGTATGCAATGGTTTGCACTAGACCAGACATAGCCCATGCAGTGGGCGTGGTGAACAGGTTCATGTCTAACTCGGGCAAGGACCATTGGGAGGCAGTGAAGTGGATCTTGAGATACTTGAGAGGAACCTCAAGTATGTGTCTTGCTTTTGGGAGGTCAGATCTCAAACTTTGTGGCTACACTGATACAGATATGGCAGGTGACATGGACCAGAGAAAGTCCACCTCAGGCTACATTTTCACATTTGCAGGGGAAGCCATATCTTGGCAATCCAAGCTACAGAAATGTATTGCTCTCTCGACTACAGAGGCAGAATACATAGCAGCAGCAGAGGCTGGGAAAGAAGTGTTGTGGCTACAACGCTTTCTTGGTGAGTTTGGATTGGATGACAGTGAGCCGGTTGTGTTTTATGATAGCCAGAGCGCTATAGACTTGAGCAAGAGTACCATGCATCATGCTCGCACAAAACATATTGATGCGAGATACCATTGGCTGAGGGATGCAATTGAACAGAAGCAGCTCATGTTGAAGAAGATTCACACCAATGAGAACCCCTCAGACATGTTGACTATGGCAGTCCCTCGTGACAAGCTTCAGCTCTGTAGAGAGCTGAGCGGTGTCACCTCTTGTTGATCTCCATCACAGAACAACACCTCCCCGTTGGGGCTGGAGGGGGAGGTTGTTGGGTATCTTTGAAATATCTCCAGCCCCAACTTGGGCTCCAAATAGGTGCAACAATTTACCCCTTTGACAGGGGTATCACTGCAATACTCCCAGCAAGTGGGAGCCCCATTCCTTTCCCATTCCAGGGAACTCTCGACAGTGGGATATGCCCCATTCGTTCTCCAGATTTCAGCCGTTTCGAGAGAGAACGAAGCCCTAGCTTGGGTGTTCTCCGCTCCCATTTCCAGCAACAGCAGCAGCAAGGGGTTTCGGTTATCACTACCCAAGGTCATTTTTATAGATAGTGATTGTTTCTTTGCTTGTCAACTCGAATAATGTTGTCCCTTTCCTTGACCTCTTCCCTTCATTAGTCTCTCATTTTTTTCCAGTCTTACTTGATTCGCAGGTTGAATAGTTTATTCATCCTGTTTTCCATATCCATGCAATCTGTTACCGCCATCTTGGGTAGTTGACGGTTGCTCAACCACTCTTTTGAGATTACCTTTTCCTCCAAACCTTTTTCAGTCAATTCGGAACATGAGTGCTTCCACTACATGATAGATTTTTTTCAGACACTTAAGTTTTTATCCCTTGGTTCCACATTGGGATCATGTGTCTCTTATAATGATAGGAAATGATGCATACATCATCCATAGATTTTTCATATTTGAAAGAAGTATCGTATTCTGCTGCTACTATATCGTTAATCCATGTAACGTTCTGCTGCTACTATACATTGCTCAGTTCGGAATTTAATGACTGGATTGACGGTATAGATTTTTCACATTTGAAAGAAGTAACACTCGTATTCTGCTGCTACTATACAGCGCTCAGTTCGGAGGATCTCTACCGTCAATCCAGGCAAAGTTCACATTTCTTGGTTTGATTTCCCAAATGTCAAACTTTTCGTGCCATTCGTTTAAGCGTGAAGCAAAGTAATCATTTACATTGCCAGAGATGAGAGGGAGTTAATGTTAAAGTCACTGAAAAGTAAGACATCTTTCTCTGTCTCACAAATATTAAATAGAGTATCTCGATGAATTGGTCGTCTCTATAGAGGTATGGTATTTTGATCATTCAAGAAAGATCGTGATAATCCCAAATTCATAGATGCAGTGATTTAGAATTTGGCAGGAAATAGAGTTCCATGTTGTGATTAGGCCGCCACTTCTTCCAGTCGCGGCCTTGCAGCAAGAACTTCATCCGAATGGGAGATTATTCAAAAGATTGGTAGGTGTATGATTACACCTAGTTTCTTGGGTAGGGAATAAAAGACTCAAACTTATCATTGAGCACGTGGAGATCTTCGCGACTTGCTTGAAGTTCCTTTTTTTTCTTTTGACGTGTGTGATGCGAACAAATACATGACGAAATTGAATTTATTTCTTTTGATTCGAGAAATAAGATTAGAATAATTGACCATATATAAAATAATAGATAGTGTAACTATAATGTGATCACATTAATCTTGGTTTACTTAGGATAAAATCCCCTTATCCAAGGATAAAGAGATTTTTTCTCATTTAGTCAGTTAAAAAATATTATTCATACAATGCATTATTTATTTTATCATGATCAATGTCAACGTTCAAATTTCGTTATTTACTAGTTTGATATCTTATCATATTTAGGCTCTCTTCAAGCCTTACGATGTATCATTATTTTTAATTTCTATTTAAATTTGTTTAGAAATGAAGATTTAAAATGGTATTTACAATATTCTTGATGTTTCTTATATGTATTCCTAATTTCTCATTGGTAGTTAAGTTTTTCTCCAAAATTTAGTCATTGGAATTTTTTATTTATCATATATAATAAATTTGTTACTTTTGTGCATTTAAAATTATGATGTTATTAATATTCATCCACTTAAAATCAGTTTTTTGTATAAATAGTTTAATATGTATTGCGTATCCAATATATTTGGTACTATTTTATAAATTGCTTATTAAACCGTACTCCAAAGTTGTTATGTAATTTAGATGTGCTATATGTTCCAAGTTTTGGCAGATTAGTGAGCACAATTAATAAAAATCACCTCTATATCTATCTTATATTTTTTTGATAGACATCATATTTTTGTAAAATCATAATCATCGTGTATATTAGGGTGCCCTCTCATATAAAATTCTATGTCCACCACTGGGCACACTAAGCATCGCTTTCAGCTCGTGCTCTAAGAGTTAGAAGGATAACAAATCTATTATCGTTCTAAAGGTTATGAGTATATGCATCAACTATCTATCTTTGATTAATATCATATAGACGATCGAGGGAAATTCTCAGTTAGTGACTTAAATTTCACCTAATCAGACACACCCAACATAGGAGAAGGGAGATTAAAAAAACACTTCCTTTGAGGAAGGACGATCGACAAGCATCACTTCCCATCAAGGAGTAAGACATGAAAACTATATACATGTATTATTGTCGAAGAAGATCCTGTCCAAAGTAGGAGAAAGAAGGAAGGATGGAGATGGAGAGGATGTTGGATGATATACATGTATTGACACATACATCATAATCACTTACAAAGCTTCCAGTTTCACAACTTATGGTAAGAAATAATGAAGATTTTGCAAGTCTCATTAATCATGCAAAATGGTTGGTCGATTAGATTAAGTTGGTCGTTCAATCAAGATGGTCGGTCAATCAACCGATGACCATTGGGGGTCCTAAATGAGAAGTATGATCGATCATTGAAAAAGTTTGACCGCTCATAGGTGTTTGATCAATGAACCTTATTGACCGATCAATGGTTGGTCCATTAATGAACCTTATTAGTCAATCGAGGTTTGATCCATCAATTTAAAAGGTTGATTGATCAAACTTGAGTTCTTGACCTATATTGGTTTGGAAAGTTTTGAAGGTATAATTGTGGTTACAACTTTCTCAAATATAATGGTAAAAGTTAACAATGCAACTTTTGAAATTAAAAAGAAATTTACCCTTTTGCAACTTTGTCACTGAAGTATACTTCGTAAAGTTTCTTTTATTGAAACGTCCTGTAGTCCTATAAAAATATACACTAACAAGCGACTGTGATACATGCGTGTAATCTTTAAATTCAACTTGGAGAAAAACAAAGAACTAGTACCATTATCCTCTTTTCTCTATTATGAACAACTTCAGTTCTAGGATGTAAGACGAACCCATCTTAAATGTATGAGACAACTATATCTCAACACAAGCCATTATCCTTACATCATTATCAATAATTAGGATGCCATCTATATAAAGCACGATGAACACAGTGACACTCCCACCAAGCTTCTTGTACTACATATGGTTCATCATGATTTTAAATGGAATCATAAATCTTTATGATTTCATTGCATGGAACGTTCCAACTACGAAAAGCTTGTTTAAGAATATAGATTGACTTCTTCAGCTTGAATATCTTGCCTTCCTCTCTTATGAAATCCTGGGGCTGTTTATGTAGTTATTCTCATCGAGGTAACCATTAAGAAACACAATCTTAACATCTATTTGTAGATGTAGGAGTCAAGTTGCACAGATGTAGATAGCGATATCTTGATGGACTTAAGCACGGTCACATGAGAGAACGTCGTCATCGTAAATGATGCCTTATCTATGTGTGTAGCTCTTGACTACGACCCACGCTTGAAAGTCTCTATCTTCACATTGAGTCCCCTTTTTGAAGATCTTATATGTACCAAATGGGTTTAACCCCTTTAGATGGATCTTCAAGGGTTCGTACATCATTCTTGTGCTTTAGACTTTATTGCTAACATCCATCTTTACATATTATGATATTCCAGAGCTTCTTCAAATGAAATGAAGCTACCATCACGCTCTTCTAAAACATGGATAGCATACCTCTCAAATAGTTTTACTACCCTTGAACTTTTTCTAAGAGATATATTTGTGCCATCTTTAATTCTCTTAAATTTCTAGTACATGAACTTCATTGGTCTCACTAGACTATATGAATTCCTTCACTACATTGTTATCTTGACTCTTAAGGAATTATCCCTCTAGATATTTCTCATCTCTAGAGGTAAATACTTCCAGAGCCTCTAGATTATAAAGCAGGTATCCAGTACCATTATTTATATACCCAATGAAGTAGCACTCTCAGATGAAGATTCCAGCTTGCTTGCACCCACATTTTCAGACATGGACCAAATAGTTCCAAATTCTCAAATGTCTTACACTTAGCTTTGTTGCAAAATAAAGCTCTTGAAGGGTTTGCTTGAAATATTGTTTAGGACATAGAATGCACCCTTTGCTACACGTCTCCAGAAACTAAGAGGCAATTGTGCTTTATTCACCATTGATCTCACTATATCCAACATAGTTTTTTATATCTCTTTGTAACTCTATTGAGTAGAGGAGTATCTAGAAAAGTTAGATTGGAAATAATTCATCTAAAAAGTCTTCACCATCTCAGTTAGATTGAATTCATTTGATCTTCCCTCGTGTTCGGTGATGAATTGTTATTCATCACTCTTTATTCTTTTGTTTGTCTTTAAAATCTTAACCAAATACATGTAAATATCACTAACTTACATGACTTAGCATTCAAGAGGTTGTATATAAATAATGCATAAATATTTGTATTTAAATCCAAAATAAAAGAATAAAGGGAAGAAAAGAAAAGGAAGTACTGTAAATACTGACTGACCCTAGATCCCAAGACTAAGTCAATATTGATTTGATCGACAAGGAATAAAGTAGGGGGAGATAGGGTAATCGATTGTAAATAAGATACTCTTGAAAACCCTAATTTAATTCATAAATAAGTAGCCTTGTGGGCCCTATTTTATTTTGCATTATATACACTTCAAATAAAAATATTTTCAACAAAAAAATTGTACACAATATTGTATATAAAATACAAAAATAATTGCACATAAAAATAAGGTATTATGTGTCTGGGACACACAGATGAAAAAGCCACAAATAAAACTTCACAGACCAATATCTTCTCCATATGAATTCTAATTGATCAAACTCATCTTTATTGCTCATTAAATTCAATTATCTATCTAATGAAGGTGGTTTCATTAAAAAATAGAACTAAGATGCAAAAGATGGTTTTTGGGTCCTTATTGTACTATATACCTATATATTATAGTCGATTTATCTATTCTTTATATTTTTAACATATTTATATTTTTATATTCTTGTAAATATTATCTTAAAGAGATGTAAATAATAAACATAGCATAAATACATGAAGAATACATCAAAATAAATAATATATTCCAATATATAGGTAAAATATACCGATATAATACACACTCCTATTTATTTAAGTAAGAAAACTTCAAAAAATACAATAAAAATATGCAAATGTGTAAATAAATCGGTTATAAATATATAAAATTACGTGTTTATAATAATAAAACATAAAATACAAAATAAAAATAAAAATACCTCATATATAGGTAAACATACCTATAAATAGAAATTTAAAAATAAGAACTTAATAAATGACATTTTAAAAATAAATAAAAATCATAATAAAATAGTACATAAAATAAGGAACAACTTTCACTTTTTAAGAAAAAATAAAAAAAATCATTTTTAATTTTATTTTCATTTTCTTTTCTATTTTTACTCATTTTTGTATTGTAGCGGGTGACGTAGCCCAATGTGGGCGCACCCTTGGTTGACCCGCCAGTCAATTGGGATGCCTATCCTTTAGGCCTAACAGCTTTGCTGACCTCACCACTTCACCATTTTTCTCTGCCCTATCCTTGCATCATTGGAGCTCGATTCCTTCTGCAAGTCTGTTCCTCGTTCATTGATCTTTCACACCTTGATGATTTCTCGAACGGTGGAGCTTCGAATTGAGTGAAAACCCTAGTCAAACCTCGTATGTAAATAACTGATGAATTTGCATTTCATCATCTTTATTCATTTATTTTAGCTTAAAATTCATTTAAAATACCTATATATAATACTAAATCTATATTCTTACTAACCTGCATATGTGTGTAAATATTGTACATATATTGTTATTTTAACCTAAAATAAATAAATAAAGAAATAAAGGAAAAATAAAGACTTGACCTTCTCTTGGGGTTCGGGTCAGCCTATATCTGTTACATATATACAATCTCTTTTTTTATTTTCCTTTATTTATTTATTTATTTTAGGTTAAATAACAATATATATACAATATTTACACACATATGCAGGTTAGTAAGAATATAGATTTAGTATTATATACATGTGTTTTATAAGAGATTTTAAGCTAAAATAAATGAATAAAGATGATGAAATGCATATTCATCATCCCCCTATGTTTTACCTTTGCTAGTCCCTTAGCAAACACTTATTTGAAAGAATAAGTGAATAAAAGAAAAAGAAAGAAAAAAAATAAAGAAACTAGAACAATATTGAGTATTAAACTTATCTTCATAAAATTGTAGTATGGAGCTCTGTTAGACCTTTGTATTATTAGTGTGGTAGAACCTTAATGGAAAATGGATTAAAAATCTAACAGCCTTCAAGTTCCATAAGACTCCTATTTAGGTCGCCTCAACAGTCAGGTCAGAAAAAGTTTACATACACAAATTCTTATGACTGTGAATCTTTACTTGTACGGTGTAAGTGAAATATAGCTCCCCATCTCAAAAGTAGCAAAGAAACAACCTCTCTCAACAACGTAACTCTAGTCCCCCGGTCTAGCAACTCTTTCCTCGAGGAGTGGGGATATTCCCTTCTAAGTTCAAGTACAACCATCTCAAGAAGAGGAGATGGAGAAAAAATAGATGGTAACCAGTGTAGTTGGATGCATGACCAGTGTAGTCAAGTCATCCAGCTGCAAGCTTACAAAAATTTTACTTTGAAGTTCTTATTATTATTTTTATACTTGTATACACTCCGGCATGCATTTTACTTTTCAATCAGGCCTATCCGCTTTTGGAGATTCTGCATTTTTTCTCTTCTTTTTTTTGAAAATATATACAAGGTGCAACATGTATATAAGGAGTTTTTCCTCTTGAGCTAGTAGACTATCCCTCTTTTGAAGCATTATTGCAACCCCACAATATCCTATCTTTAGACAGCAATGCTACTTGATCAGGTTGAGATGCACTGCCCTCTCGAGAGGAAGACAAGAGATTCCGCCTAGATGTACTACCCTCGTATGCTACTCCAAGCCAAGAGATTCTGCCTCCTCACTACCTCCTCCATGAAGAGCTACATGTAGAGTGCTTGTCCAAGATAAGCCACGGTCTAGAAGAATCATGCACGTGTTGTTAAATATTCTACTTAGACTAATCAAGACGATATATGACCATAGTCTTATGGACTCAAAGAATTAAGTCACTAGAACCTAAAAAGTCTTAACTCCAATTCTTATAATGTTCCTCTGAAATTAAGTAGATTAAGGTCCAACTAAGGTCCATTCTTTAATTTTATTCCAGATTTAGTTTAAATGTCAATATTATCTAGAAAAAATGCATATGCAAATGCAAGAAAATATCTATAATGAAAAAAGAAATATTTTTTTGAAACAATTTTTAAAATTTTGAAATTTTATGGATTTTTGAAAAAATGATGCACATGTAAAAAGAGTTTTTTTTTTAAAATTTTAATTATGAAAATTTTTATAGACTTTTTGGTTTTGTAGTTTTTAGGTATTTTTAAGGGAAAAGGGGTAGTAAAATATATACAAGTATATACATGGATTATACATTTTTTTGGTGTTTTTGTTTTTTTGTTTTTTTCAATATAAGAGGATTTTTTTTGTTTTGTTTTGTTTTGTTTTTTTTATTTTGTTTTTATTTTGTTTTTTATTTATTTTTTGTTTCTTGTTTGTTTTTTGAATACAGAAGGTGACCTAAGTCTATATATAAAAGTACGAGTTATATCTAAAGTATATATACAATATATACAACACCCCCTATACTTAGCTCGAACTATGTCCTCACAGTGATCAGAGAGCGACAAAGGAAGACATAACTCGTGCTAGGTATAAAAAAGTGAAAAGACCCCTATGCTGCAACGACTCAAAGAAAAGAATAGAAGTCGGTGATCCCCCTGTACTTAGGATCAAATAATCCTAAGTATAGAAGACTGTACAAAAGAGAAAAATCGATGAAGAGAATGCACGGACTCAGCAACTCGTCTTGCCCCCCTATACTTAGGGTAGAATAGCCTAAGTATAGAATATCAACAAGTTAGGGGACAAACGAGAAAAAAGAAAACATAAAAAGAGACGATATGAACAACATCACCCCTTATACTTAGGGTAGAGTATCCCTAAGTATAAACAACAACAAGAGTGATGAACATGACGAATATGAACAACACAAATCATTCACCTCCCTATACTTAGGATAAAACATGTCCTAAGTATATCATATATACACACACGGAAAAGGGGTGAATGATAAAACAAAAGAAGAAAGAATGTAACGAAAGGATATACAAGATGTATTCAACTCATGTATCAGACACATAAGATGGAATCAAAGGATCATGGTCTGATACCACAGATATACAACCAACGGCGAACAAGAATATATCATGATCCAGATATGGCTTCAGCAACTGTCAGTTCACAACAAATGGCTGTGCGTCAGATGACAACCCAGATATGACAATACTCCCCTTGTCACGCACAGCTCTCACAATGAACGATCTAGACCATTTGCTTTTCAATTTTCCTGGAAACAACTTCAACTTAGCATCAAATAACTAAACTTTCTGATCAGGAGAGAAAGTCTTCCTTCGAATGTGATTATCATGCCAACGCTTGACTTTTTCCTTATACATGAGTGAGTTATCATATGCAAAGTTTCAGAATTCTAGTAATCTATTCAAATCCAACTTCATGTTCTTTCCTGCCTTCTCATAATCAAGATTGCTTACACAGAGTGCCTATAAAGATTTGTGAATTGATTCCACTAGCAGGTGGCAAGGCTTTCCATACACCAATCTGTAGGGAGACATACCCAAAGAAGACTTGTACGTCGTCCGATAAGCCCATAAAACTGAATCAAGTATTTAGGATCAGTTCTTCTTATCTGGACGTACACGTTTTTGTAATATCATCTTGATATCCCTATTTGAAATTTCTACTAAGCCATTAGTCTGGGGGTGGTAAGGAGACACAACTCTGTGCTCAACGACGTACTCCCTTCACAAGCCTCTTTGCTTCTCTATTAATGAAATGGCTTATCCCATCTGAAATCAATATTTTGGGAATCCCGAATCGTGCAATAATGTGGTCCTTGAGAAAGGAACACACTGTACGACTATCTGCGGCTCGGGTGGGGATAACCTCCACCCATCGACTAACATAATCCACGACGAGTAGGATGTACTGAAATCCTTGACTGACAGGAAATGAGCCCATGAAGTCTATGCCTAAAGCATCAAAAACATCTGAAATTTGTATATATCTTAGGGAAATGGTATCTTTGGAACCAATGGTTCCTCCGATTTTCTGACAGTCAGTACAACCTCAAACATACTATGTAGCATCCTTAAACAATGTGGGCCACCATAGGCCACTCTGTAAAACCTTTGCTGCCGTGCATTTCCTCGAATGATGCCCACCAAATTCTAATTTGTGACAATGCTCAAGTACACTGGTGTGTTCCTCCCGAGGAATGCATCTTCTCCAGATACAATCCGCACCCTCACGAAATAGGTACGGATCCTCCCATTGGTAATAATGAATCTCTGACAGAAATCTATCTACCTTATACTTTGGCCAATCTTGTGGAACTTTCTTGGAGACAAGATAGTTCACAACATCAACATACCATGGGAGTGAGTCCACAAAAAAATGACCTCATCTGGAAAGGTTTCAGAAATAGGGATCATGTTCTGCTCAAAGATCTCTGCATCTGTGATGTGGGAAAGGTTACCTGCCACAACATTTCACCCCATGTTTATCTCGAATCTCTAAATCAAATTCCTGGACAAGAAGGATCCATCTGATAAGGCATGGTTTGGCATCCTTCTTTGCTTGTAAGTATCGTATGGCAGTGTGATTCGTGTATACAATAACGTGAGAACCGAGAGGTAAGATCTGAACTTATCTAGCCCAAACACAACTGCTAACATCTCCTTCTCTGTAACTGTATAATTTCGTTGTGCTTCATCTAGAGTCTTGCTAGCATAGTGTATAACAAATGGTATCCCATCGCTTCTATGTCCTAGAATAGCTCCAAGTGCAACTGAGGCATCCGTCATGATCTCGAAAGGAAGAGACCAATCAGATGGCTGTAAGACAGGAGCACTAGTAACTGAATGTTTCATCTGATTGAATGCAAGGAGGACTTTCTCATCGACAACAAACTCCTTGCACAGAAGCTTAGTCAAAGGTCTGACAATCTTGCCGAAGTCCTTTAGGAATCGCCTATAGAATCCTACGTGTCTCAGAAATGACCTCAACTGCTTCAAATTCTGTGGTGGCTCTAACTTGAAAATCACATCAATCTTAGCCGGGTCAACCTTCATACCATGTTTGGAGATGACATGACCCAATACAATCCCATTAGTCACCTCTTTCACGAGAGCACTAGGTTTACCTCACAATAACGTTGAAGAACTTGGTCTAAATGAGCAAGACATGTGTCAAAACTATCCCCATAGATCGAGAAATCATCCATGAAGACCTCAAAGAAACTACCCACCATGTTGGCAAAAGCGGCCTACATACACCTTTTGAATGTAGCGGGGGCGTTACACAATCCAAAGGGCATCCGTCTAAAGGCGTAGGTGCCAAACGAACAAGTGAAAGTAGTTTTCTCTTGATCCTCAGGAGCGATAACAACCTGGTTATATCTCGAGTACCCATCCAAGAAACAAAAGAACTCTTTCCCTGCCAATCTCTTAATAATCTGATCAATAAAGGGCAGCGGAAAGTGATCCTTCTTGGTAGCTAAGTTCAAACACCGCTAATCAACACAGACAAGCCATGAATTAGGTGCCCGGGTCAGAATCTCCTCACCACGATCATTCTTTACGATAGTAATCCCAGATTTTTCGGGACCACATGTAAAGGGCTGACCCACTTGGAATCCAAAATAGGATATATAAAGCCATCATCACACCATTTTCTGATCTCCTTCATGACAACCTCCCTTAGATTTGGATTCAGACAGTGCTGACATTCACAGGAGGGTTTACAATCGTCCTCTAGGTAGATATGATGCGAGCACAAAGCTGGATAAATCCCACGGAGATCCGAGATATTCCATCCTATGGCCTTGCAGTTTCTCTCAAGAACCTCTAGCAGGCAAGATTCTTGTTCAGCAGTCAACTGCGAGCTGAGGATGACCGGAAAAATTTGAGAGAGACCCATAAGGAAGGCATATCTCAATGTGTATGGTAAAACCTTGAGCTCAGGAGGTGTCTGAATCGTCTCTACAATAACCTCTGCTACTGTACTGGTATACGGTATATGATCTGTACTCTGTGGACTATCCACCTTGGCTACTAACAACTCAACAAGTAAAATCTCTGATAGAACTGCAATGAATGATCTCTGCTTAGAAAGGAGGGGCTCATCAGGGTGTTCAACATTTTTATCAATTAGCGGCTCAGATATCTCCACAATAATCTCAGAAAGATGTCTCTCATCTGTGCATAACTCAGGAAATTCAATGAATGACTCAGATATCTGTACCTCAGGACTCTCAGAAGGAGGCATATCATCAGTAATCTCAGAAAAGTGTTTCAAAGGAATATCATAAGGTGCCTCTAAAAACTCAGATTGATCCTTAAAATCAGCTCAAAATGCCCATCAACAACTAGGTTAATTGGACCACCAAGGGAACTCATGTCGATTGTGCTTTCCATAGTCCTTTTGGCAAAGGAACTCCTGGGTATATATGAAATCAGTGAAAAGATCTGTCTCTCGGAATTCGACAAGAAAATCACATTCCTCTGACTCTGGTATAACTTCCTCTATCTCATCTACTGCCAGTGGCGATGATGGTCTTGGATCAGAGATCCTCTCAATTTTCACCTTGTCACTGTGAAAGTGAAAGATGATCTCTCCAGTACCATAATCAACTATTGCTTCGGCCATTCGGAGGAACGATCAACCTTGTATGATCGGTGGATTGAGTAATGGTGTAGGTTTGTCCATATCCATGACAACAAAATCAACAGGGAATTTCATTCCCTGCACCATTAGAATAACATCCTCTAAAATACCTCTTGGCCTCTTAATCGATCTATCATCAAATAGAAGGATCATCCTAGTTGTTTTAAGAGACCCTAACCGAAATTCAGTTAGCAAAGAGGAAGGCATGAGATTAATGGAGGCACCACTATCGAGAAGAGTACGATCAAATTCTTGATCAAAGATATGACAATGGATGTGAGGTGCTCCCTTGTCTTTCTTTTTAGACGGGAGGTTAATGATGGCATGAATTGTGGCCATGGTCAAGATGTGTTCCTCTGTTTCCTTTCGTCTGTTTTGCCTTGGTTGACGCTTTTGTGTACATACCTCTTTCATTCCCTTTTTTACTACAAGCATGTATTCCATGACCTTAAGGAGTGGTATTTTTAGAAAGATGTTTTGTAAGATCGCAACCACTCCAGGATCAGATAGGATTGTTTTTAATTTTCGGGTTTTTTTAGATTAAGAGTATAAGGAAATGACACACAATCAAGAGAGATATTCAAAAGTTCATTTCCATTATTCAAATTGGAATCCTCATATACATCAGGACAACCAAAATCAGTCTGTATAGTATTGTCCAAATTAGGTGAAGGAAAAATAGAATCTAAAACAGAACGAGATGCTGCTGCAGGTGAAGAGAGAAGAATCTGCGACTGGTAAATTCTCCCTTGCTGATGGTGATCTACATTTTCTTGGTGAATGTGGTGATGAAGGCCGTGAAACTCCAGGCTTAGATTCTGCTACACTGGACCTATCGACTGCTGGTGAAGGAAATGATGTGGAAGATGACGCTCTCTCAGTGGTTCGATCTCCCAACCCCAACTGGTGCGTAGGCGGCTGCAATCTCCTATCGCTCCTAGATGAACAGCGTCAGATAAACATGTAAAATCAAGGGCTATACCTGTTTCGGATGTAGGTGGGCTATTTGATACCTGCTCCTTGCGTCTGAAGTTGCTGGGGTTGGCTTCGACCTGTGATGGAATCAATGTCTTGGTGGTGGTCAGGTCATCGATCCACTGAGTCAGTTTGTTCATGTTCTTCATATGTAGTGCAAGTTGGTCCATTGCTGGGTTGACTTAAAGGGCTTCATGGTGCTCCATGACTGGTTATCGCTGAGACTGGTAGTGCGGATGCTGTTGGTAACCATACTGATTCTGATAATGAGGAGGAGGAGGAAGATATGGATACTGTACATAATATGCAGTCTTTGCTGTTGATTAGGATGAGGAAAATACGTAGACTGCTGCTGTGGCTGGCCTTGTCTCCAGTTTTGAAACTGTGGTGGAGACTGATAGTGAGACTGGAACTGCTGGTACTTCTACTGTCTGCCTCCTTGAAACTGGTGGGCGGGTCTTTGACCCTACTGTGAGCCCAACTGGCCTTGCTCTGATGGACGAGGCTGGTTTCGCTCACGGTCGAACCAGATGCCGTTCACCTCCTAAATAACATGTGGATGTGGAGACTGCTTCTCAGGAAATGTAGGCTACTTCCTGTTGGTACGGAACTATCTGATGTGAATGCTGACATGGATTTCACTAATTGTACTCACAAGAAGCTCCAGGTGCTTTGTTATCTCATCTAGCTTGTCCAGGTTCTTCGTCCTCTGTTCGATCACTTGAAGCTTCTCAAGCTCCTTGGATGGTTTCTCAATTATGTCCACTTTGGATAGGTGGTTTCCAGTGATGGTCAGGTCAGAGATGTCCACCCTATCCACTTCGTGTGATGCCGTCATATTGACAGCCTTGTGGGGTACTGCTGGGAAGGTGAAGGGGTGCTTTTGAAAAGCACGTGAAGAAGAAAGAGCTGCTAAACTCTCCACCATCTCCTCAAAAATTTGATAAAGGTATTCTCGTCCTTGCTGATTTGGCTACCCTCACAAGCGACATCTACTAGCTTCTGATTCTCTATGCTTAAACCCCCAAAGAAATTTTGCACAAGGTGCTTGTCTTTGGAATATCATGATGGTGTCACTTCTCCGTCAAATCTTTAAATCTTTCCCTCACATCGTGAATAGGTTCATGGGACATCTGGGAGAAGTTAGCAATTAAGGATCACATTTGGTTGAGTCGTCTGAGCAGGTAATATTTGTTCAGAAACACGTACCTCAACTCTTCGCAAGTAGTGACAACCTTTCCCAAGTGATTTAACCAGTACAAAGCTTTGTCCATTAGACTGAAGGGAAGGCAATCATCTTCACTACCTCTAATGGAACATTTGGGTAGTATATTGTTCCACAAATGCGGTCGAACTGCTGGAGGTGTACATAAGGTTCTTCATTAATATTTACATGGAATATTGGGAGAATAGGAAAAATAGCGGGCTTAAGCTCAAAATGCCCATGAATCACATGGATTTGAATCCAAGAATTTGTCTGTCCTGCCCCTGGATTATAAGCATCCTTTAATGTAAGCTTAGCCATGGGTTCTATCATCTGGTCTTCTCCCCCATTCTCACATCCTGGGTTTCTATCCTCCTATCTATCTTGTCTTTCCTGTCTCAGCTCAAGAATCATATCTCTCAATGCGGTCTGAAAATTAGCCTGCTCTGTTAACTGGGCTTGAATTGACTGAATGGAGGTCAAAATGGTGCCGTTGATCTTGCTCTGCTCTGACATGGTTCCCTTTCCCTTTGGTGGCATCAAATGTCCGGTGTCTGGCTCTGAAAATGTGCATGATACTTGATTAGTTCTCAGAAACGGAGTCTCAGATACTAGTTCAAGATTAAAGCCAATCTCAAACAGTGGGTTGATGGAGGTTGTGAAGGGTGACATGGAGAATGCAAAATATTCGAGAACTGAGTCTCTCCAAATAGAAGGTGAACTGTTCATAGTGTAGAGTGAGTTTGTAAAGTCCAAACAAAAAATACTCCGGTCTGTCATCTTTGAAATCAATAGGCATGATGGTGGTAGTTAGGTTTCTCTTTTGACCTACTATTCTTGGTTGTAAATTTTTGTTTATATTTTTTTCGATATTATTTCATTGTTCATATTCATTGTGTTGATTTCACTCATTTGTACCCATAGTTTTATAATTGCGTCCTTACATATTTTCCATTTCTTCTTTCTTGCGAGGGCCTGTGGAGCGAAGGAGGTGATCCTAGGAGAGCCGAAGCACCCAAGCGAAGTGGATGCGGCTTGATTGTTCACCGAGCCGCAGGAGAGCGTGAGAGGAGGAGAAGAAGATTTTAAGGAGACCAAGCATACGAAAAAAGAGACTTTCTTTTATTTATTTCTAGCATTTGAACTCTTGTAAAAGGGCATTCATTTGTTGTGGGGTCGGTTTCGCCAAGTGCCGGTGCACTTGGGGGACCTCATCGGTTTTGTTTTTGTCGCATGATTTTTCTTTGTTTCACACAGATTTCATGAGCTACCTATTGATTGCTTTAATTAATTTGCTTGAGACAAATAACTAGTTAGGTTTAAAAACCTTAAATAACAATTTCTATACCTATAGAATAGAGCGTAATTGGACTTAGTTAAATTTAATTGGTTCTTGCTCGTTTATAGAAGCTATTGTTAGGACAGTTCACTTGAATCATATAAGTTAGTTTATTTTTCTGTATTTAAATTCTACGCAGATCGCCCTACATGTAGAGTGTTGGAGACAAGGTACACATCTTCAACCCCTGCATGCATCATTGTATTTAATCGCGCATTGGCATTTCCGATCTCCTTCCTTGTTTTTACTCACACAAGTTAAAAAGGGAATTGGACACTCGGTAGGAGATTTACTGAAAATATTCAAACTTGACCTAATCGACCATGAATAAAGTAGGGGGAGATACGATCCTAAATCAGAAAATCCAATAAATATTTTGTAAATACTTTTCTGTATATATTTGTATAAAACTTACACTATTTTATTTGTATAAAAATAACCTCAAATTAAATAATTTTCAAACCAAAAGTTGTAAATAAACATGTTTTCTAAATAATAAAAATAATTGCAAAATGAAATCATGTACAGAATAAAAGTAACCACATCCGGAAAAAGCCCTAAAGCGATAATTGAAAGATCAATCTCGGCTCCATATGAACTCAAATTGAATCAAACTCACTTCCATTGTATACTAAATTAAATTACCTTTAAAATGACATTTTATAATTGTTGGAGTTACGGTTTGAGCAATAATTTTCTAGGGCGGTTTGTGCAATTTTACTATTTATTTATTGTCTATATCCATATTTATTTTTATACATATTGTATTTGTAAATAATTGTAAATATTGTTTAATAATAATTATTTAAAACAAAAATAAAAATAAAAATAAAAAATTAAAACAAAAAACTAATTTTCTTTTTTAACTATGTATATAATGTACCATATGTATATAGTATATATAGTTAATTCTCTTAAATAACCCTCACAAAAAATAAATAATTAAAATTTGTTTTTTAATTTAATAAAGTGACGAAAATAAATAAATAAATAAATAATGTAAATAATATTAACACTAACTTCCTTTCTTATCTTTATCTCATTTTCAAAATTTCCTTATCTTTATCTCCATTCAAAATTTTGAAATTCAAATTCAATTCTTTTCCTTATTAATATGACTCCTCCTTCCTCATTTCAATTTGATCAATCTGGAGCCTAATCTCCAAGAGCTTCTTTTTGTAGAAAGATGCCTAGCCTCTGAGCCTTTCGGTGACAGCAAGTCAGCCTTCGTCGAGGTCATCACGACATTATTCGCTTCCACAGTGAGATCTAATTTTTTCTTGTTCTTAACCTAAGTTAGTTGTAGTTTAGTTTTTCATATTTTTTAATTTCGTTGTCATTTTATATTTCTAGATCTTAGTTAATCTTTTTTAATCAACCATCATGATTCGATCCGCCCTCGATTTCAATCTCATAATCATTTTCTCGATCTCTCCATGTTCACATTCTACCTCACGCAAAACACTCAACTCCAGTCACGCACAGCGATCAAAGACTCAGATCTATCTTCTATTTCACCGAATCCGCATACACTCACATTTTCCGCATTTGATTTTGAATCGAGTCGTCGTGGTCGAGTCGGATATCTCTATTTTTATTGCAGGTTGACAAGAATTTCAAAAATGAAATTACATATTAGCAGCTACTGTTTAAAAAAAGTAGGAAAAAAATAAGAAAGCTATTGTTCTAACAAAAAATAAAAAAAGATAAAAAAATTTTGGGCGGCAGCTCCTGCACCGCGCCATCCTCTTCCTCTGATCGCAGACCCACCGGCCAGCCGCTCTTCTGTGTCCGCAGCCGCCCTCGCAGACCTACCGCAACTGTCATCCCATCGCCGTCAGCTGTGAGCGCAGGGGGCATGTGTCACCTCCTCTACTGCTCATTGCTCCTGGTGAGCCGACGCCTCGCCACAGGGACATCCGTCGACCTCCTCCGCTTGGAGTCCCCTCTGCTGCAGCCACCTGTGGCTCGTCGTCGACCTCCCTGCACCTGAATGAAGCCACCTTCCTCGTGCTGCCACCGAGCCCGCGTGTCTTCTCACCGTCCACCTGCAGCGGATCCTCTCCGCGCTGCCATCGTGCACCAGACCTTTATAAGCCGTCTCCAGTCTGCACCGAAGCCTGCCACACAACCGCCGTCATTCGCCAATCCAACTACCGCGAACTGGGGGCGTGTGTCGCCCCTCCCCTCGCGCCCTGATCACCATCACCTTCACCTCCCCCGCGTGCCTATCGACGACCAACAACCGCAGTCGCATCCAAAGTCCGCCGCTGCCAAGTGATTGTGTGGGTGAAGAGGCGACACACCCCCCTTCCCCTTTTGGCTTTGGATCAATAACGAAGGAAAACTGAGCGTAAAACCTAATCATTTGGGTAAATTATAAATAAGCCCCGGTAATTTTTAGAAATTACAAACCAGCCCCTTCCAGAACCAGATCACGTGTTTTGCACGCACCTCGTGGCTAAATTGTGAAGTTTCCCCTCCCTTTTATTTCCTGTTAATCTTTCATTCCAGAACATTAAATATTTGCATTTTAGTGCAGTATTTCCAGACCGTGATTCGCATGCTGTTTCTTTGAAATAAATATCATTTGTTGTCAATAAATTCCTCAAAAATTAGTTTAGATTCCTGTTATGTGCATCTTCAATGTATAAAAATTTAAATGCTTTTGTTTTACTTGTTATCATTAAAAAAACAAAAACATCATTTTTTTACTGTTTGCAATTTGAAAAATCATAAAAAATTGAAATATTATGTAAAAATTCTAAAAAAATTAATTATTTTTCTTTCTGTGCCTTTTATTTTTTATCCAGTTTTCATGCAATAATTATTTATAAAACTAAAAAAGTGTAAAATACTAAAAATCTTAAAAAATCATAAAAATTGTAGAAAAAGCCCAAAAATGTGATTTCAGTTCCAATTTGTAGATAATTTCCTTTAGTTTATAGGAAAAATAATTTTCATTTTTTTTGCATTTATTTTGTATTTTTAAATTGAAAAATAATCCTATTTGCTCACTATTTGCATTTCCTTTATTTTTATTCATTTTAAAAATCCTAAAAAATCTAAAAGTTTCCGTAAAACTATAAAAATAGTAAAAAAGTTATCAAAATACAAAAATATTTTATTTGGACATTTTATAGCATATTTTTCATATTTTAAAAATCTAAAAAAATGCATCTCTTTTGTGTATAAAGTTCTTTTGAAAATTATATTTTTGAAAATTAAAAGATAACAAAATTAAAATCATTTAAAAAGTGAAAAATAGAAAATAAAAAATAGAAATAAAAAAAATTAAAAAGAAAAAAATTCTTAAAAACCAAGATAGTTAGCATTTGAGATTCCCTTTTTCTTTTCATTGATTTTTTTTCGATTATTTAAACAACCCTCGGGAATTGTAGCTTCTCTGAGTTCAATCTTGTTGTTATACATGTTAATTAAATAGCAAAAATTCTCCTACTACATTTTTTTCTGTAATTATTGGCTTGAGAACAAAAATATATTGCGGGATTCTTTGGGTCAACGACGCATTTATTTTCATAAAATTTAAAAACTTGAAAATCCCGACCAACAATAACACACTACTCCGCTCCATTTTAAAAATTTGATCTATCTTCATGCATTGAATCCCTCAAATCCACACTGAGGCGAGCCGAGGAAGGTGACAATAACCTCCTCGTCGGATTTGTAACGAGCTAGGGGCACCGAGGTGGTTATCCACCATCGCCAGCAAAGCACCGTTGTGTGATTCTGCTCCCCGCTACTCTACAGTAGGCGGGCCTCTATCTTTTGCGTTTTAGCTTCGTAGTGTAATCATTAACTTAGTTTAGATTTTTATTTCATGTGATTTCATTTAGAATACATAAAAATCTAAAAAGAAAAGTACACCTGAGCACTAGACTCTGATGAACACGAAATCCACCTCTTTAATAGTCGTAAATTGTAGTATAGGAGGCGAAAATCGGTCGATCAAAAACCATAATCTTTGAATGTTGTGGAGTATTTTTAACTTGGTAAGTGTACCAAGATCGAACGTAGGGAACCGGGATTTTTAGTTGTGTGGATCTAAATTAATTTAAATAATTAATTAAATGCGAGCTTAATTTCTGTGTCAGAAAATACAAAGAAAATTTGAATGCAATGTAATGACGAAAGATGCAGAGAAAATGAAGCTTAGGATATGTGAGTTATGAGTTTTTAATCCAGTAAAATGTTGATCAGTATTCTCAAATTGAAATCACAGGTTGAATAAATTCAAGATATATCCAAATTAATTCCAATGCATCAGATAATTGGATTAATTGATAATGATCTAGAAGTAGAATATCCAACCTTAGAATTTCTGTAATTTAATTCCTCAAATGATCGTCAATAATATTAAGGAATAATCCCCTGCAAAAGTTGAATCCTCAAGAATATCAATAATAGTATAAAAGAATCATATAAATTCAGGTCCTCGCACTTAAATCCCTGCAAATAAAGTCTACAATCTTCTCAGTTAAGAAAGGCACAAATACGCCTAGACGAAGCCATCATTAATCTAAATGCTCTTCAAATGATAAGAATCAATAAACAATCTCATATCTATCCACAAGGTATGTAATGTGAAAGAACATGAAAATAACTTCAAATCGACATATTATTTGCTAAAATCAAAGTTCAAATGAGCAAGATACGCTAAATTAAAGATCAGGGACTAAAATGCAATAAAAACATAATTTTTCTTATCAATTGGGTCCTTATAGGACTTATCTACAATAAAGTAAACCACCTGGGCCTTTCTGCAAATTTTCCAAGTCGCCATGTAAGCTGGGCGGTGCGGACCTTTCTGTAATATTTGTAACTTCCGAGAGTATGGACATAATTTACCCAGTAACACGTGCTTCACACATGATTGGAGAGGTTCGGTGGGGCCAAAACTGCGGTTCAGCCACGGAGCTGAGGTTCGGAGCCCCCAAACCAGAGGATCGGTCGACGGGGTTGGAGGCTCGGACCGAATCGAAGGCTCGGGCTTTCGAGCCTATACGTGGATGCTTCGGAGGCCCAAACCTTCAGGCTTGGACAGAAGGTTCGGGAGGGGGTGACGTGGTGCCCTGCAGACCGTAGGATCAAGGGCTCGGGCCCGATCCTACGGTAACTGGAGGTGGTGCTGGCGAGGCGGTCGTCGATTGGAGGAGACGGGCGGTGCAGTAGCTCGACCGACACACGACCAAGCTGCTGGCGAGTAGCGGAGGCACAAAGCCACCGCTGCGAAGGCTGTGGCGATCTGTCGGAGCAGTAGGCTGCCGAGGAGAAGGTGAAGATGCTGGATATTCGTGAGGCGAAAGTCGATGTGCGACCTGCAAAGGGTTAGACGAAACACGATGGAGGGGAAGCGGGGCTACGACTGCTGGGACGTGAGATCGGAGCTGGGCTTCGGTCCCGTGGCAGAAACTCCAACTTCAGGAAGCAGCAGCAGAGACAGACACATATTGTGACAGGTTCCAGTATCGCATCAGCCAGATAGGGTCTGGGGAGGAAAGCGGGCGGTGGCGTGGATTGAGGGACGACGGAGGTGAAGACGCTGGAGAGGAGGTACATGGAGTGGGTTATTCGCTGGAGAAGGAGCAAGCTGGTGGAGCTTGGCTTTGTTCTTCGCCTCGAGCTGTGGGCGAAGGACACCACAAAGCTCAACGATCCTCGATGGAGGAGCAACAACTTCTGTGAAGGACCGAAAATCAAAGGAAGTCATATGTGCAAAAGGTATTTTTGAGGGCACCTTATAGATATAAAATACCACATTTTTATCTTTTGCAATTTTTTTGTCATTTTAAATAAGAGAAAAATCAAATAAAAATAAATAAAATTTGAAAGAAATATTTACAACTTAATCTATTTTTAGTTTTTTAATAATTAAGAAAATAAAAAGGTAAAATGAAGGGCATTTTAGTCAATATATACACTATACAATAGGGGCTCAACACTCAAGTTTCACATACGATCTCCGATTTTTATGAAATTGGTCTTGTTTTGAAGGTCTTTGAATTTATATTACTTTAAAAGTGAGTAGACCTAAATTGGACACTGTATGAGAGAGATGATTCACATTATAAGGTTCATAGTTTTAAACTTAAATTTGGGTTTTATTGGACAATTTTACAAGTTAGTATTTTTTAAATTTTTTCTTTATCAGTGTTAATAATGTATACATTATAGAGTTTGACTTTATTGGATTTGAAGTTAGTATAAAATAGATACAAAATAGGTGAATTTGGCTAATATACATGTGATTATGTACAAGTGGATTTGGCTCCTTATTTAATGCAAACATGCATGCCAAAATGCACATATTATTTACACATGTATGAATGCTAATTATGCAATATAAGTGGAGCATATGCAGCTAATTACTCGAGACAAAGCTCTATTTTCAACTTTAGAGTGATGAATCACAGATTCATCACTCTCCTCATCAGAAATAACAAAGATATAGCCTCCTCTAACAAGGTAACTCTAATTCCTTGATCTAGCAACTCCTTTCCTCGAGGAACGGGGTATTCCCTTCTAAGTTCAAGTACGACCATCTCAAGAAGAGGGGGTAGAGAAGAGAATGGTCTGTGACCAGTGTAGTCAAATATCCATGGAGCTTGATTAGTGTAGGCAAGTCTCCCGCTGTTGGCTTCCTTAGTATGAGAATTTGAAGCATAGGCCTTGTAAATATATTACTCCGGCATGTATTTTATTCAATCAGGCTATCCAATTTTTGGAGCTTTTCTTTTTCTTTCTTCTTCTTCTTCTTCTTCTTTTTTGAACTATATACATGGTGCAACATGTACGTCAGGAGTTTATCTTCTTGAGCCAGTAGACTATCCCTCTTTTGAAGCATTATTGCAACCCACAACATCCTCGTTAGATGTCAATGCCACTAGACTAGGTTGAGATGCACTACCCTCCCTAGAGGAGGTCGGATGTTTCCACCCGTGTGCTACTCAAAGCCAAAGGATTCTACCTCCTCAATACCTCATCAATGAAGAGTTATGTGCATGGTGCTTGTCCAAGTTATGTCATCGTCTAAAAGATCGTGTGCATGTATGAAATATTCCACTTAGACCAATCAAGATGACATGTGAACATAGACTTGCAGACTCAAAGAATTAAGTCACTCGACCTGAAAATCTTAACTCCAGTTTCTATAAGGTTCCTCTAAAATTAGGTAGATTAAGGTCAAATCAAATACATCCTCGATATTTATTAATAACTTGGTTTAGAACCCACTAACTTTTCACTTAGCATATGCTAAATGTGCAGATGAAATGTAGATGACATGCAATGTATATGAATGGAATGCAAGACACTTTGTTTTGAATGCAAGGATGATATGCAAGAGTAAATAAGAAGCCTATTTTTTGTTTTTTTTTCCTTTTTAGTATACTCCTATTTTACAACAAATTTTACAGAACTTTTTTTGAGAATTTTACAAGTATTATACAATATACTATTATAAAAGTATACAAAAAAATTCTTTCAGTTTTTACTCACTCTGTAATTATTGTATGGTGTATACAAAAATACATGAAAGTACGAGCTATGGGTAAAGTATATATGTAATATATACACGCCCCCTATACTTAGCATGTGCTATGTACTCAGAGCATGAGAAGCGAGAAAAAAGACATAGCTCATGCTAAGTGTAGGAGAGCTAAAATAACAAAAAGTATAGAAGTCGCTTCACCCCCTATACTTAGGCTCTGACAATCTAAGTGTAGAAGAAGATCAAAAATGGGGCGGGTAAGGTTAAGAGGGGAAATGAATGAGTATATATACATGATGAGCATCGGTCCCCCTATACTTAGGCTCGGGTCAGCCTAAGTCTAACACATGAGTGAGTGTGAGAACCGATGAGATCTGGAGAATATATAGAGAATGGTGAAGAGACTCGGGTCGCTTTCTCCCCTATACTTATAATCTGGTCAACCTAAGTATAGACATAAAATGAAATGATATGGAGCCAGGTCGAGTGATACAAATCATTGGGAGGGAGGGAAATAAAAGAAAGAAAATCTATACAAGGAGGGGTAAGAATATACAATGATCAAGAAGGTTTGTGACTAACCTTCCTATGAGAGCGAGGAGGCGGGTAATATACATATGTGCCGCTGTCGGAATCGTCCTTAGATGAATAATAGTGAGGTGTAGGGATCGTCCAACGAGGGTCAACACACGGCTGCTTGCTCAAATATGGCTTAAGAACAACCTAACTGAGCTCACTCATATAAACCATCTCATCCGGACCCGATGAGGGTTCCTCCAAAAATTCCTTCTCCAGAATATTCAAAGAAACTTTCTTAGTCGGTTTTCTAGAACCTGAATCATTGAGAGGGAGTGGAGAGCGACGTGTCTTGAGGGGTTGGGGGGGAACACCTCGAGCAGTCAATTCTCGACTTCCTCTCACTAGATAACTGACTAGAGGAGGGAGCAACTGTGTTTTTGGGTGGGGTGAGTTAAGTTCTGGTTGTCTGCTTTAAAGGTCCAGGATGTGGTGCGATGCTGACCATGGGTTCCTCATCAGACGAGTCACCATATAAATTATAATATTCCTGAATGGTCAGTGCACGTCTCGGGAAGGTGCTAATAATCTCAGTTGGCTTGGTATTATTAGTCACGGATGTCGGATTATCGAAATGGTCAAGACAATCAGCAAAAATCATGTCCGATTCAATGACAACTTTGGGTTATCAGTCTTTTATTGTAGTTGACACAATGGTGGTGGTGCAAGCAACGGGAGTCATGGATGTGTAGGGAGTCTCTAAACCAACGGTCGGCTCGATAGTCGGTATCTCAGGTGTAGAAAAGAGGTGGGACTCATCTACCTCTCAATGGTCACGACTGTCAGCAGCTTTGTGGGTCACCTTATAGTAGAGTGTGTCAAAGAATGGGTGAGGACGAAGTGCTCCCAATGCTGTAAAATCGATTTCGCGAGTCTCGCAATCTATAGTCACCTTAGCCAAGGCTAAGAACGGCATCCCGAGAATAATGGGAGACTAGGTAAACTCTCCTCGATACTCAATGTCAATGACCATGAAGTCTACCTAGAGTAGAACACCTTGGAAAGTAATTATGACTGAAATGGTTCCTCTCGACCATTTGATAGATCGATCAGCTAGCTCAACGATCTCTCTCGACTGTCTGATTGGCCAGAGTTTGAGCTTGTCAAACACAGAGGTCAAGAGGATATTTATTTGTGAGTCATCATCGATTCTTACATGGGTAAAGGTAGTTTCTTTGATTTCACATTCAACCCTATGCAACCGCTTCACTCTGTGGCTCTTGATCTTTCTTCCCATCACGAAGGAGGTAGCCATAGACACTATGTGTCTCTCTGTCCTTGTCCTTTTATTGCCCAACCTCTTTAGCATCAATTTACTTCTCACAAAACATTTGAGGTTGGGGAAGTGATCTATGACCTTTATTAATGGAAGATTAAAAATCAATTCTTCATCGAGTACTTCCCTTAGTACAAGATCCATTTTTTTGGTCTTTTTCATTTTTTATTTTTATGAGATTTCATAGTTTTTCATTTTTTTGATCTTTTTGAGATTTTCAATTTTTTGGTGTTTTTGATGGGCGGATGGTCAGACTATGGATTGGAGGATAAGTGGTAAGTAAAAGAGGAAGGTTGAATAGACTTCAGCTATAAAGAGTGTGTGGGTTCCCTAATGTCCTCTTGATTTTCAACATCAAATCCACTTATTTCATTTTCCACTTTAATACCTAAGCTGACTGAAATTGATTGCAATATATCGGTGACATCTCTCAACTTGGCACCAAATGATTCATTTTTTGCGATAAGGCGAGAAATGTTATCCTCAGAAAAATCATCGTGACAAATCATTGGAGAAGTCTGCTCAATTGGAGGATATTGCTGATAATTTGGGATCTCATAGTCAACATACCTAGACTCTGGCTTGTAATGCTGGGTCGAGTATGGACCATCTGAATGACATATATTGGTCGGAGCCTCATATGATGGAGTCAATAAAGAGGGGGCTCGTAGATTGAATTCATGAGTCTAATCCTGTGAATGTGTAGGCTCTCCGAATGTGTGGTATAAAAGCTGGTCAATGCAGGCTTGATTACTAGGATCAATCAAGTCAGGAAGATCATAAGGTGCATGCCTCTCCATTCGGTATGTTTGATCGACCATGTCATGCCCTAAGGTCAAGTCGGGGTGTGTGAATTATTTTTCGGTCCCTACTTGAGGTGAGAATGAGGTATGTGGGGGCACATAGTTCTGCCATTTTTCTGTCTCAACAGTATCTTGCTCTTCAAATGATTCCTTACTTCCAGCAAGCATCTAATTATAAGGTGAACAAACCCAGTGTGGAAGTGGATCCAAGGTGTAAGAAGGTGGGGTAGGTGAGAAATGCGAAGAAGTGGGGAAGTCAGTCAAAGGTCTGGCTTCATAATCAGGACGAGGTGGAACCGACCATGGGTAAGGCTCTCCCACGGATGGTGGAGGATACATGGAAGAAGGAGAATGTGAAGATGAATAGTATATGGTTGAGGAGGAGTGACCAGAGAGGTCAGGGTATGGGGACCAATATCCTGACATCTTCGAGAGATGAATGTAAGTGGATGACGATGCATCATGGTTTAACATCTAAAGTTATCCATGTCGCTTTGCCTCCATTCAGCTATCCTCGCCAGGTGGCTGCGGTGCTTCCAGCACCTTTCACGAGCACGGGGGAGCACGGAGGAGCTTTGGCGGCCTCATCAGAGCTCCAACTATGCCACCGCTCCTCTGGCAGAGACGAAGAGCAGGTGTCGTTGGATGGCACCCCCTCGACGGTCATCCAACGGTCCTGATGGGTCTTCGTAGCATCCGCCGAGCCTGTTGCCCCGGAGACCCGAGCCATTAACCAAGCCATGATACGAAGCTCCAGAACATGCCACGCGGCCTGAAGCTCACCGCTCCCCGAGCCTGGCCCTCTCGCATGTAAAGCACGTGATGGCTGGGTAAATTACATGAAGGACCCTGCGAAATTTGCAAATTGCATTTTGGTCCCCAGGCGTGTGCTTTACGTGTACGCCTGGGTATTTTACAAGGAGGACCTTGAGGTTTTAAAAAATTGTAAAAAGGTCCCTACCCGTAAGTGGAGAAATTGCGAAGGACCCTACCGATTTTACTAAATTGTAAAAAGGTTCCTATGGCTTTGGACCAATTAAGCACCGTTTCATTTTGTGATTCATATTGGTTCCTGCAGTCCTCCATTAGCCACATTGGATCTAAAGATCCTCATTTAGAAGGATTGATTTTGCAATTCAGAAAGAAATAGTGACGCGACTTGTTACATGTTTGTCTTTTAGTGATAGATGGATAATGATATTTATTTTTTATTTTTTTCAGATACGATTATTGACAAATTTTCTCATTTTAGAATATTAATGTGGGACAAGGCTTTGCTCGTGTTGTTGTTGTTGCTAATGTGTGTTTATAGACAAGTATCAAAATATGTTAGAAGACTACACACAATATTTTGTATTTTGAATTGCTTTCAGGTGCAGAAAATATATATATTTTGATGCCATGTAACTTCATGTTATACAAGTTGTTTTTTTGATGCCATGTAACTTCATGTTATACAAGTTGTTTTTTTGATGCCATGTAACTTCATGTTATACAAGTTGTTTCACGTGAGAGATTGCTTTAGTCTCTTTTATTTCCGTGATCAGTAATTAATTCAATTTTTGATTAAACTAACGATTAATTTAAACTTCACATAAACATTAGGTACTTACAAGAAAAGGGAGCATGCTTCGTGAAGTAGGTAACTTTACCTACTTCTTGCATATTTTTTGTCAATCATTTCAGAAAATACCACTGTGGATTTTCATCACTATATCCCCAAATATGTCATTCCAGTTCCGTCGAAAATAGAGATTCTTATGTCCTACATCTAGAACATGTAATTTAACGGTCTTATAATTGTTGTAATCGATCTACTCTGGATGGAGAGCATATGAATATCTGTTTCTGACGAAATTGAAATGATATATTAGAGGAATATAGTTGTAAGCTCCCTTTCTTCGGTACTTATTATCCGCAACATAACATATATGTTACATCCATATGCTAAATACTCATGTAGAAATTATGATTATAAGTTTTATTCCATTTTTTAGGAGTTGATTTGTGATTTTCAACGGAAATTCTGACATTCCAGTTAGTGTTGTCATTATCACAAGTGATTTTTCTGATGTGAATATTAAAAGAACAATTGAAAAATTAATTAATATTGAATACGGTAAAAGCTGCATCTGGAATGATCGATGTAAAATTAAAAATAAAACATATTAGCTCACTATTCTTAATAATTACACATTTAAATCTATTTCATAAATTATAAAGCTTTTTACTCGTTGAAAATGTCTGCCTTTTTATTTTGAATGTATTTAAAATAAATATTGTCAATTATTTTTAGGTTAGTAAAATAAATTAATGATAAAACAATTGAAAGTTGTGAAAAAAAATAATGTTAAAAATAAAATATATAAAAATTGATTAATCATTAGTAATAACAAAATCTATATATCTCATTTTATGTGAAACATTTTTTCATTAAATAAGATTCTAATAATTGCTATTTAATATAATCTTTAAGAGAATGTTTTAGCCTGGTAGGTTTTTTTATAATTTTGTTTAATAAAGCAAGTTTAATTTAATCTTAATTTTGTTTCTTGGAACAAGCTTAAAATCTTTAATTGGATTTTGTTAAGCTTAAAACAACTTTGTTTGAACCGCGTTTAATTTGTATTTATTTAAAGATAATTCAGGTAGCGTGAGTTGAACACCTGATTTTTAGTTTTCAATTTCAAACTCTAACAAACTACTCTAACATAACCATTTGCTTCTAATGGGTTTTAAATATAATTAAACTACTAGTATGTTATAAAGCAACGAGTCCAAATCATATATATATATATAGAGAGAGAGAGAGGAAAGAGAGCCTACTTTGTGAAGTAGGTAATCTTACCTACTTCACATCCATTTTTAGCAATTTTTTTTTATTTTTTTGAAAAATACCATCGTGGATTTTCATAACTATATCCATCTAATATGTCATTCAAATTTCGTCAGAAATAGAGACTTTTATTCCCTCCATTCGGAATAAGTAAATTACAACAAATCTAAGACCGTTAAAATTACATGTTCCGGGTGGAGGGCATTAGGAGTCTCTGTTTCTGACGAAATTTGAATGACATATTAGAGGGATATAGTTATAAAAATCTACGGTAGTATTTTTCAAAAAAAATAAAGAAATTTGCTAAAAATGGGTGTGAAGTAGGTAACTTCACAAAGTAGTCTCCCTTTCCTCATATATATATGGGGGCAAGGAACCTACATCGGCTAATGTAGGTAACTTGCCTACATCGGGCTATTTTTTCGTTATTTTTTTATTTTTCCAATGAAACCTCAATGCACTTAATATATAGAGTGGATTCTGTGATTCAAATTTCATGGGAAAAAATATTTCTAACATACCCATCTGAAAAGGGTTAATTTCAAGAATTTTGAGACCGCTAAAATTTGACTATCTTGATGGATTGGATAGAAGTTTCCAATTAACTTGAATTTAGAATGGCACAATGATGGTATATTGTGATGAAAATCTCCCAAAATTTCATTTCAAAAAATTAAAAAATAATGAGAAAATGAGCCGATGTAGGTAAGTTACTTACATCACCCGATGTATGCTCCTTTTTCCCTATGTGTGTATATGATATATATGGCATTTGATGGTGCATACGAAAAAAATTGTATAGTGTGAAATATATAAATTGTCTATGTATTTTATTTATATTTCAAGTATATATATATATTACATATATTATTTCATTTCAGTTTAATTATCCGGTTCAACCACTTTTTTCTCATCGGTCCGATTTAATACGGTTTAAATAACTATGACGTCATCATGCGGTTGAACCGATTTAAGTATATGGTTCAACCCTATCTAGCCATTTCGATAAAGCTTCCGGTCCGATCCGGTTCGGTTGCAAAAACATTGGTTACATGTTCTATATTTCAGATTACTATTTTGACGTCTATAATAAAAATGGTGTTTACTTTATGCTACGGAGGAGGAACTACTGAGATCAAAATCTACCGAGGAAAGGAAATCTAAATCCGAGTTTCCAGTCAATTAATTACAAGAAAAAGGCACGAAACTTTTATTGATGCAAGAAAATAGATCAAAGTCCTTATCATATGTTCATATTACATCAGGAATCGAATAATGAGATCCATATCATCGTCATCGTTCATCTCCGACATCGTGTTGAGATCGAACTTGTGGGCACCCTTCTCTTGGACTTCCAGCTTCGGCACCTCGTTGAGATCAAAGTTGATCACCATCGTATTATCGGTTTGAACCATTTCGTTCTTTACTTCCATGTATTATCGGTTTGATATCGTCCCTCAGCTCAAGTCCTGCAAGATATTCCTCCAACTTGTGCTCCTCGTGAGATCCAATCGCATCAGACGGCGTCGTCTCCTCTTCTAGTATTCCTCAGTCAGTCATTACGAGATTGGAAGAAAGATGATCGCTGAGTGGCTGTGAGTTAGAGGTTCGAATGCTTATTATGATTATATATATAGGATGGTTGCAAATACGAGGTATGACTCCTAATCCGAGTTGATTAGCCTGCCGTGAAATCTTATAACAACGGAATCTCCACCACTGTTTGTTAGTTTTCCTTTTTATTTTTTAAGATAACCTTACAATTCCATTATCTTGATAATATGGTGACCCGTTTCCTATGGCTTTGGGCCAATTAAGCACCGTTTCATTTTGTGATTCAGATTGACGGGCACAATCCCTCGTCTCCTGCAATCCTCTATTAGCCACATTGGATCTAAAGATCCTCATTTAGAAGGATAGATTTTGCAATTCAGAAAGAAATAACGATGCAGCTTGTTACCCGTTTGTCTCCTAAACAATGTTATGTGGTTCTTATTAGATATATGACTGCAATACTTTTTTGTTTAAATTGGAATCAAAACTATGTCGCACCTTTGAGAAAATTGAACCACCATTTACTCTGAGACTCGATCTACCATATGATGCTTTAACCATATTCAAAATGAGCATCTCAAATCCTACATGCATAAGGTCAAATACCAGATTGGCGGTGTATAAGAAGTAAATTAGAATGAGAGAATATGAATCAATGCACAAGGTAGATATGAACTTAAGAACTTCTTTTCATTAAAACTTGAACTTACATACTAGACTTGAACTTTTACAAGAAGATGACTTACAATGTTTACAACAAAGGAAGAATGACTTACAACACTTGTAAGGAGGATGACACTTGAGAGACTCTTTTGGTAGTAGTAGATTTCTTCTTCTTGTTGTTGTTAAATTATGATCTCTTGGGTGTTATTTATAAGCCCCCCAAGAGGGTGGAGATATTTTGGAAGAGATATTTAGAATCTTCTTCCATGCTTATCTTTTTAAGAGAAAATATGTAGATATTTTGGTGGGATGTGGAGAAATATCTAGATGTTTTCTCCACCTCTCTCTCTTTTCTAGAATATTCTCCCAATGCATATCTTCATTAGGCTTCTCCATATGTTGGTGGAGGATATATGCCCACATGTCTTCATATGGGTGGAGGATTGTAAACCCATGTGTATAAGGACTCATTGCAATAATAATTCATGGACAAGTTATAAATTATATTTTCAACATGTTTCCTATTATATAATACGTGCTTTCTTGCCTACCCACAAATAGAATTGGTATACCTGTGCTAGCTCACTTATTTTTGTTGGATAAAAAATACGGTTCAAGGGAATAATTGCCAAGATTATTATATGATAATTTAAGTGAAGGTTAAGTGGTTATTATACTCCTCCCTTCTAAAGCGCGAGGGAAAGGCAACCCGAACAAAGGAGGAAGAAAGCAATGCAAAAAGGGTTCGTTGTGAACAAGAGCAAGTATCAACCATGGTTTGAAATCTAAGTTTTCTCCTAATCAACGTGAAGCTTCGTGCAACCTGGGCTTTGCTAAGACGTTCATGTCGAGATGGGAAGGATCACATGCGCATCTGAAAGACCACAATGAAGGAACTGCATAGACAGATTTGACCATTGGCTGCAGTATTAGGACGACCTTGGCTTTGGCGACGCCATTTCAGTCACTAGTTTTTACGATAAGATCTTTTGCAAGTAGTTCTTCCGGCTCAAATATAGCTTTCCAACCTTGCGAGCCATGCGTACCTCCATGTCAAGTATTTTCTTAGTTGCACCAAGATCCTTCATCTCAATTTCTGCACCAAGTAGGTCTTCAATATGTTCACTCCAAATTTATTTCTAGACGCTATCAACATGTTATCAACATATAGAAGCAAAAAAATGAAGAGCCATCAGCAAGGTGTCTAAAGTAGACACACACATCATAACTGCTCCTGGTATAATCCTATGCAACCATGAATGAGTAGAAGCGTTTGTACCACTGCATTCGAGATTGCTTCAACCTATAAAGAGATTTCTTCAGCAAGCACACCTAATCTTCCTTTTCCTGTAATAGAAAGCCTTCAATTTGATGCATGTACATCTACTCTTCAAGATCTCCATGTAAAAAGGTTGAGTTTATATCTAGTCATAAATAGCAACAAGATGCTTTAATTTACTTGTGCATTGTTAACTACATAGATCAGAATCTACCGAGGAAAGGAAATCTAAATCCGAGTTTCCAGTCAAATAATTACAAAAAGAAGAAGAAAAAAAGCGTGGAGCTTTTAACGATGTAAGAAAACAGATCAAAATTCATATCATATGTTCATATTACATCAGGAATTGAATAATGAGATCGATGTCATCACCGTATATCATCTCCGACATCACGTTGAGATCGAACTTGTGCGCACCCTTCTCTTGGACTTCTAGCTTCGGCATCTCGTTGAGATCAAAGTCGATCTCCATCGACTCAAGAGGAGGAGTTGCGCCTTGAACCATTTCGTTCTTTCCATGTATTATCGGTTTGATATCGTCCCCCGGCTCAAGTCCTGCACGATATTCCTCCAACTTGTGCTCCTCGTGGGATCCAATCGCATCAGATGGCGTCGTCTCCTCTTCCAGTATTCCTCGGTCAGCCATTACGAGATTGGAAGAAAGATGATCGCTGAGTGACTGTGAGTTAGAGGTTCGAATGCTTATTATGATTATATATATAGGATGGTTGCAAATACGAGGTATGACTCCTCATCCGAGTTGATTAGCCTGCCGTGAAATCTTATAACAGCGGAATCTTCACCACTGTTTGTTAGTTTTCCTTTTTATTTTTTAAGATAACCTTACAATTCCATTATCTTGATAATATGGTGACCCGTTTCCTATGGCTTCGGGCCAATTAAGCACCGTTTCGTTTTGTGATTCACATTGATGGGCACAATCCCTCGTCTTCTACAATCCTCCATTAGCCACATTGGATCTAAAGATCCTCATTTAGAAGGATTGATTTTGCATTGATTTTGCAATTCAGGAAGAGATAGAGACACAGCTTGTTATCCGCTTGCCTCCTATTTCGATGTTACGTGGTTCTTATTAGATATATGACTGCAATACTTTTTTGTTTAAATTGAAATCTAAATTGTGTCGTCCCTTTGAGAAAATTGAACCACCATGTACTCTGAGACTCGATCTACCTTATGATGCTTTAACTGTATTCAAAGTGAGCATCTCAAATGACGTTGCTCCAATATAACAAAATGCCAATCTTTGAAATCGTGAGAGCAAAGCTAAATCAAAGATCATTGAGTCGGTGCCTGGAAAGTTCGATCTCTGCTTGGATGCTGAGAGGAAGAGAGTCTTCTTAAATATGGACCCTTTCCCAAACCAGTGTGGCCCCTTTTATGGGCCCCTTAAGTCTTCTTTAGACGAACCTTCAAAGGAGTTTGCGGAAAACATTTCTCGTTGGCTCAAGCACTTGAATAACTCCCTCCTCGATCACCTCCAGATATAAATGGAAACGCTCCCTTCATCCCAGCAAGAAACCCAACTCATAGACTCTTCTTTTACAATGGTTGGTTGGTGGTAAAGCAGTCTAACAAGCTGCTAACTACCTTCTTAATTAATTAGACTTTCATTGCAATTGGGATGAGAGTGAACCAATAGAAAAACCAGACATAAATATCAATCAAAGCCAAGTGTGGCAATGTTTATTTAAAATGGGGAAGCCTCCGGGTTGAAAATAGGAAGAAAAATTAAATGTAGTTCAAGTTCACATTAAAACAATCAAGTTCGTGTGATAACCACTAAAAGATTTTTTTTTGATATTTTTGTATGAGAAAATGAGATGTACATAAACTTGGTTCTCATGGAAAATTGAGTAAAATAGTCAATTTAATTTATCTAGAATTAACCTAAATTAGCTCAGTACTATTTTTCTTATAAGCCTTTTTAATGAGAAATCAGAAACATATGTTTTTTTTCGTATTTTTAGCAACTAATACGCATGCATGAAAAATCAAGGGTAAATGGAAAAAAAGAGCCTCAATTATGCGTCTATTCTCAATTAGGGGCCTCATTTTTCAATATAACAAAGAGGTACCTGGTCGTTTTTTGGACTCAAATGCATGCCTCAGTAACCTTCCATGACCCTTATATGTCAACATTAAATCTTGAAGTTGAAAATTCAGGTCCCTATTTGTTACATTTGAAAAATGAGGCTCCTAATTGGGAATCGACACATAGTTGAGAACCTTTTTGTAATTAACCTAAAAATCAATAATTTTTAGGGATTTTTATGCAATTTTTAGAACAAATAGAATGCAAAAATAAGGTCAAAGGTCAAAGGTCAAAAGTGATTAAGAAAAGTGGTGGTCTGGGGGGAAAGCAGCAGGGAAAGAGATATTCCTCCTAGGATTCTACTTTAGCTCAATAGGCTTTGGCCAAGTATAGGCTATGGTCTGAGGCTTTTCAATATATATTAGTAGCTCGTTGGATAAGAACTAAAACATGATAAAGGGCACTTACATTAATTTTTGAGTAATATTCGACTTTTTTTATGAATCTTATAATGAAAAGAGCGATTTCTAATAATTTTATTTTTAGAACGTCCATAACTTAAAATTAATCCAAGCTAAAAATAAGCCAAGTAGATATTTTGAAGTTATCTAGAGGAATTTTATTCTCGAAAAAACAAGATGTGTGGAGCTAATTAAAAATCAAATATACAATTCACCCAACATTTTATTTTAAGCACATGGAGCATGTATTTGAATTGAGAATACAAAGACACACATTCATTGATTTTTTAATGAATTTTCTGAGCATTAGATGATTTTATAGAATTTTTAAAAGCTAATTGGACCAAATGTCGATGGATTTCACACTTGTAATTTTAATAAATCAACCATAATCAGAGAAATACAAACTTAAATTCAGATGATAGAGAATTAGTTGATGAACATTGCTAATTTTGCATTCTGTCCCACGGAGTGAAGTGGTAGTCACGAGAGTTTCAACCGTGCGCGGTTGTCTCACGTGAGAGAGAGATGGCTGATTCGGAGGCTATGGCGAGGATAATCATTGAACAAGCTATGCAATCGCACCAGAGTCAGGAGGAGAGGTCATGTTGGTCGGGGAGGAAAATGGGAGAAATTGGGCCGACAAAGAGACGCATCTCTTCGCCAGCTAACCGCTCAAGGTAGACAAAAGACATCGGCTATTAGATCAAATGATCCAAAAGGCTCAGGTTTAGGTGCGACTGGGAAAAGTTGGGCCTGCTTGATCAAAAGATCATGCGGCCCCGATTTGGGCGGTAGATGGCTCAATCAAGGCCAGCCGATAACATGATTATACGACCCAAATCAAAGGCAAGGGCCACTAAAGGGCCATCGACGTGGAGAGCTGAGATTGGGCCACATGACCCAATCAGAAAATAAAGAAATGAATAAATAAATGTAAATTCAAAACAAAATAATAAATTGGGTCAAAATAAAACAAATTGATCACATGAAAGTTGTGTGATTTTTCAAGATCCTCAACTTTCATTTAGAACCTAAAATCAAAATACATCATATATACATACTTAATATTTTTATAAGTATTTTTAATGAATAAAAATACTTCTTTTAGTTATTTTATTTTTCGGTATTTTTATACAATGAATAATGCATAACATATTATATACATGATTACTCTGATGTTTATGAGATTTTTAATAATAATAAACATAGAAAATAAAGGGACTCTTAAATACAAATAATATCCATTTATTATGTACATTAATTAACCTTATTTATTTACAAGATGTTAAATTAAGTTAATTAGTTAAGTTAATTGAATAGTTTAAGATAGAGGGATAATTCATCCAATTAATGATGATAAATCTGGGATTCATCATGCTACTATTGATCTTGGTGGAAGGAAGGATGAACAGAGCTGGGGCTGAAGCGCATTGAGGAGTTCTGGTCGTGACGACGAAGACCTCTCTTCTATTGTTTGGAGTTTTACCGCTCCAGAACCCTCTGCTGAAAGCATATCGATGACGGGGTTTTCTCCATCAAGTTTTGAGGAGCTCATGTTCTACTGTGGAGAGCTGATATGATGTTCCTCAAGTGGTCTGCTGATGGCCGTTTCAAAAGTTGAAACACAACTGGAGATGGGGACTCTACTCAGTGGATCTAAGATCGATATGGTGAAGGAGCTGCTGTGTAATTGGGGATCCATCGAGGTTTCTCCGCTCAATGGTTCACAAGACCTGTGAGGAGATTTCAATGGAAGGCGGGGCTTCTGATTGCGTGATGGTGTCACAGACTCACATGGTTTCTTCTCCGACCAAGTTTTGTTATTACAATGCTTAAGGACGACTAGAGCTATGCGAAGGGGACATTTTGATCTCCATGTGCATTGGTTGTGCTCTTGTAAAGGACCCTCATCTCGAGCAAAGTTCAAGTGGAAATTATGCACAAGAAGGAAATGGGGGTGGAGCTTATACTTTAGGGTGGAAGGTTTGAAGCTTCAGCTCTGAAGATATTCACCGAAGATGGGAGATATGGGGGTAGACACAAGTGGAGGGGAAGGAGGTGGTGATGGTTGAGGTCTAAGATGTTGGTTTCAATTAGAAAATTGTGAATATGGTGACAGGGAAGGACATTAGCAGAGAATGATGATAGATGCAAAATCTCTGATCAACTAAGGAGGGAAAATAATCAATGCCATTGTCCTTAATCACTCAATTTGGTCAATCAAGAAGAAGAAAACCACTCGATCAAATCAAACAATTAAGCACACAAAATGTAAGCGGTTTCGCTATTTGTTTTTACCTGCTACAACAACCATGGTCGAACACAAGGAGAACGAGAAAACCTACGAAGTAGTCAAAATTCAGAAATGAAACAACATATTTTTGGTGGTTTTTAATTTTGCAAATTTTTAAATTTTTAATAAGGGAACAAAATCAAGCAAACAAGACAACAAGGCACACCACAATCTTTTTGTATTTTTATTTATTACTAAAAATACTTAGAAAATTAATGTACAACTATTTTTGGATTTTTAAACTTTTATAGTGTTTTGGTAATTTTCTGGGGGGTTTGCAAATGTTTTTTGTAATTTTATAAAAATCAAACAGTGAATAAAATTACAAACAGTGCATAGCCAGGACTAAATTACAAATTAAAATTATTTAAAATGCCTTAAAATCATGTGAAGTAATTTTATGAAAAACTATGAATAAAAATCTACAACCATGAGCAGAGATGAGAAATTTTGGATTTTTTCTTGAATTTTTTTATGATTTTTTAGGTTTTAAGGTCTTTTGCAATTTTTATGGTTTTTATAAGAAATTTTCAAACAAAAATGCTACTGAAGATAAAACACCTCAAAACACAACAACATGAATTTTTGTAGAATTTTTAAGACATTTTTCGAATTTTAATGGGTTTTCAAAAATAGACAGGACACTTTTTAAGGGTTTTTTATTTTTCAAAAATACTAAATGCAATGCAATCAATTCACAAAAATTAATCTAAATCCTACACGTCAACAGGAGCGAGCAGTAATGTTAAGGGAATTTTTGGGATTAATTTGGTATTTATTAAATTTGATAAGAGATAGACAATTTACATGGACCTACTTGCAATTAAAATAAAGATCCAGGCCAAACAGTAACAAGGAAAAAAGTATAGGGCCTAAGTTATAAAATGTCCGACCAAACACGCGCACTACATGCGATCTAGACTCACAGGGGTATAAATGTAATTCTCAAAACATATAATTCATTTAATAACCAACAGAGAACTTAGGACGTAACTTGCAAATAACCCAATAAAACACGTGTGGCCGCATGTAACTATAGCTCAGCGGGACTAAAACGTAAATGTGGAAAAATACAAGGGTCTGACTGCAAAATATCCAAAGCAAATAAACTATGGCAAATATTTACAGGACTAAGCAAACAAATGCAAAATAAAGAGGGGCCTCTGTGATATTTACCTCTTATTAAGCGTTATCCAACGGTAGAGGAGCTTCCACGTAAGATGGACGGTAAGGATCGATGGATAACCCTTCGACGATGGACAGCTATGTCAAGATCCTCAGATGGATCTAACGGCCCGGGCTCCCCTGAGCATGGATGGCTGAGATTAGAACTAGGGGAAGCCTGGATCCGACAGTCGGGAAGATGCCTGGAAGAACCGACAAAGAACTCGCCTCCGGCAAGTTTTGGACGGCCAATACGCGCGACTGAAGCATCCTCCGGAGATTCTCTGATGGGGGAAATGTTGCTGAGGTCCGTCCGTAGATATGGACATGCTTAGAAGGGTCCAGGACCAAGGAGAAGGTCCTGGCGAGGCATGGTGTCCTGGAGCTATTGTGCTTTGACTACTCGGCCTCCAGATGAGGTCCTTGGGCACTCTAATCCTACACAGCTAAACAAGAGGGTCGAGGGCAAAGTGCCTCGACCAGTTAAACCATGAAATGGAGGGCGGTCGGGTCGTGCGTGGCTCTCCGGAGAAGCGGCAGAGGAGGAGAACCGGGAGCTCATTCTTGGGTGGAACGGGGTGAATGGAGGGATGAAGAAGGTGAAGAGGAGTCTGGTGAAGGTGGTCAGCTGCTCGGAATGCCCAAAAGATGCCTCGGCTAGGGTGACCCGAGCTCGTGAGTGACGCTCTGCTACTTTCCTAAAAAGTGAATAAAGTGCAAAAAATCGACAAAACTAGGGTACCTGGTGGATGCGGTTGTCTGGGCTGGAGGTTAGAGAACTCTGGGGGTCATGGCCTCGATGGGTAGACGGGCCTAGAGGATTAGCTCACCTCACGGCGGAGCACGGCGAAGGAACTGCCGAATCTAGGTCTACACGGCTCAAAAACCTCTTTGCAGGAAGCCCCTCACACGATGTCACTCATAGGAGATCGACGGAGATCATCGGAAGAGCGGTGGCCAAAGATGCGGAAGAAGCTGCTATAGGAGCTTTTATAGGCGGCAGGGATCGAGGAAGATTGAGTAGAGGCGTATGAACCAAGAGACGGATCCCAAAAGTTGGGGTCGGGTGTGGATCTAGAATCCATCTCCTCTAATTGGAGCTGATGATCGGAGAATGATACGATCGGATCGGGTCGGAATAAAGCAGTGAAAAACGGAGCAAACCTGGTCCGAGAGAAAAAGGTGACAGGGGGCTAGTTGACCTCGGTCAACAGAATCGAGGTGGACCAATCCGGAATGAGCTAGAATATAGACAAAATAGACTAGCGGACAAAATGGGGGAATAAATGAAGATAATTAAATTAAAAATAATAAATGAATTTATATTAAAAAGTGTACAAAATAAAAAATATTATTTTTACACTATTTTTCTGTGATTTTTAATTATTTTTATGAAAAATAAAATAATGCATATACAATATATAGTATTATATATAGGTATAATATACTTTTGTATAATGTTCAAATATTTTTATTATTTTATTTTTACATAAATACCCTTATTATATATTTTATTTATTTACAACATAGTTTTATAATTGTAAAATAATTTTTATTTTATTTTTATAATTTTTTTAAATATAGGTAATAAATAGGGAATGTGATATATACAAGTGTATTTTATACAATGCATGGATGATTTTATTTTTGTTTTTATTTAATTTTTCTGATTTTTATTTTATTTTTATGTTATTTCTAGAAATATATACAAGGGCCAAAGAATAATAATTTAATTTTTTTATCAAAAATAAATGTATAAATAATAAGTAAAAGAATATGTAGTATACACCAGACAAAGTGAATGTTATCTCTCTCTACTTATTTTATTTTGCGATCAAGTCAAGGTTTGACCTTCTCTTGGGGTTTGGGTCACTCTGTATTTATTCTAAATGCATCATTCTTTTTCTTTTACTTTATTCTTTTATTTTTGCACAAAGATGCATGCTAAATTTGCAACATTAACACATGCATGCAATTTTCTAAGTTATTGTATTTACATGTATTCACATGATGTTTTGCCAAGAAAAAGTGCTAAAATAAAAGAATAAAGAGAGAGAATAAGGGATTCATCACCCCCTATACTTTACCTTTGCTAGTCCCTTAGCAAACACTTATTTGAAAAAGAAGTGAAAGAGAAAGAAAAGAAAAAGAATCAAGATTGATTATTAAACTTATCTTCATTAAATTGAAGTATGGAGCTCAGTCAGACCTTTGGATTATTAAATTATCGGAACCTTATTGAGAAATAGGTTTAAGACTCAACAACCTCTAAGTTCCACCATTCTATGATCAAGACTCCTCAATAAACCAGATCAGAACAAGTCTATATATGCAAACTCTAATGACTATGCATCTTTCCTTGTACTGTGTAAGTGATGTGTAGCTCCCCACCTCATAAGTGACAAAGAAACAACCCCCTCAACAAGGTAACTCTAATTCTCTAGTCCAGTAGCTCTTTTCTCGAGGAGCGGGGTATTCTCTTCTAAGTTCAAGTTCAACCAGCTCCAGAAGAGGGGAAAGAAGAGAATGGATAGTAACCAGTATAGTCACGTATCCCTGCAAGCCTAACCAGTGTAGCTAAGTCTCCCGCTGCAAGCTTCGTGAGATGATAAGGTGGGATACATAAGCTTTGCTTTATTGACTATATACACTTCGTCAGGCATTTTATTTTCAATCAGGCATGTCCATTTTTCAGAGTTTTTCTTATTTTGCACGTTTTTTTGATGTGAATATGTACAACATATCTACATGGTGCAGCCTATATATAAGGAGTTTTTCTTCTTGAGCCAGTAGACTATCCCTCTTTTGAAGCATTATTGCAACCCACAACTCCTATCTTTAGACCTCAATGATACTAGATCAAGTTGAGATGCACATCCCTCCCTAAAGGAAGATGAGAGATTCTGCCTAGAAGTACTACCCTTGTATGCTACTCCAAGCCAAAGGAAACTGCCTCCTCATCGCCTCATCCGTGTAGAGCTATGTGTAAGGTACTGGTCCAAGTAAATCCATTGTCTCCGAGAGTCATGTGTGTGTTGTTAAGTGTTCTACTTAGGCTCATAAAAATGACATGTGAACATAGTTTAGTAGACTCAAATAATTAAGTCACTAATGGACCTGAAAAGTCATAACCCCAAATCCTATAAGGTTCCTCTGAAAGTTAGGTGGATTAAGGTCTTAACCTAGCTCCATTTTCCAATTTAATTCCAGACTAGTTTAAATGTCAACTATGATTCATAAGAATAAAAACACATATGTAGAAAACAACTTTTATTGCAATTTTTAAAATATGCAAAATCTTATGAAAAATGTTTGAATGCAAGGAAGAAATGCAAGTTTTTGCAAAATATTTATAAACATTTACCAACATATTTTTGCAATGTTTTCTTTTTCAAACATTTTTCAAAAATTTTATACTATATACATAATTTTTAAACAAAAATATTCACAGAAGTTTTACATACAAAACATTTTTACAAACATTTGTATAAACATAATTTTTATGAAAAGCAATTTACAAACATGTGCAAGAAAGAATGTAAGACAAAACTTTAAAATTTTTGTGATTTTTAGGTATAAGGTTTTTAGCCATTTTATTTATTAGCATACTCACACAAAGTATGAGTTATGACTAAAGTATATATACCATATATACGATACCCCCTATACTTAGCTCGAACGATGTCTTCAGAGTGATATAAGAGCGATGAAAGGAAGTCATAACTTGTGCTGAGTATTGGGAAGTGAAAAGAAAGTCTATATTACAACGACGAATAAAAGAATGCAGTGAATAGAAATCGGCAATCCCCCTATACCTAGGATCAAGTAATCCTAAGTATAGAAGTCTGTACACAAGGGGAAAACCGAGGGTTAGAATGTACAGGGAATCCATGACTCATCTTGTCCCCCCTATACTTAAGGTAAAAGACCCCGAAAGGAATATGAACACTTTGAAGGACAAGCGAGATAATAGAAGAAACTGAGACAAATATATACTTGATGAAAGGAACAACATCACTCCCCATATACTTAAGGTGAAGGATCCCTAACTACAGGCAATGACATGAGTGATGAAACGGAATGAAAATGAACAACTCGTTGTTTACACCCCCCCTATATTTAAGATAAAGTACATCCTAAGTATAGCAAAAATAATCCTAAACGAGACCTGGGGTGTAAAACAAAAATGGAAGAAGCAAGGAACAAATCATGATGAAACACGTATATACAAAGTAGACAATGTTGAGGTGCCTCTCAACAAGCGCTAGATTTTACGCCCCTAGCTGGACGCAAAGGTTAGGATAATGCAGTATCAAGGGTTAAGACGACATCTGTGAGGCAAATACCGAACTGTCGTTGTAGTCTCGGTGAGGGAACAACAATGAGGTCAATAGTATAAGATGATACTCAAATAAACAATCATGCAGGTGTCTACTGTCGGGTAAAGAGATGGGAAAATAAAATCAGGCTCCGATTGCACAAAAGAATTCAGTAGCTCAAGGTCAGAATGGACTGGAAGGGCAGATCCGAAGAAGTCGAACGTAGAGAAAGAAGGATCAGTCATGGAATCCTCTACATTACTCACCGTCTCAAAAAGATATGGAAGGTCATGATCAGGAGACTCACCAAAAAGGATGATATTTGATGCATGTAATGTAAAGAATTCAATAAAATCATTGAATACCTCAAATATCGGCTCATCCTCTCGAGGGTCGTCGAGGTGAGAAAACTCAGAGTCATGATCAGAAACATCAGAAGATTCAGTCTCGTGATCCGACAGGTCGGATACACTCCCAAAAAGTGAAACCGAGTACACAGTGTAAGTGGCATCATCCCGCAGATAACCCTCGGGAGTAATGCAAAATCATTAGTGAAGAAAGAGGAATCAGAATCTAACTGAAAACATGTGCCAATGTCAAGCACCCATTCCTCGCACATAAAGGTCTCATCGGCTAAAAATGACCTCTGAACAATCTGGAAACATGAAATGATACTGGTCAACAGCGCAGAAGCTGTGGAAGTGTCTGGATCTGATCCTCGAGCTGCGGCAGTGCTGGCTATCGTCTGGTCCTTATGAAATGTGTCTATGTCATCAAACTGGACGAAACAAGGCTCGAATATGGGACTGTCTGTATCTAACATCTCACAATAGTATCCCTCATCGTGCTCTAGCTGCGGGACTGGATCATGATATCCATCTGAATCATAGAAGTAACTCTAAAGAGTAGAAGTTGAATGAGCTAGGCATGGAAAATGAAATGGCTGGATTGACGACTGAAGCAGTGTGGGCTCCTCATCCCTATCTTGAAATATCAGAAGTTCTAGTATCCAAGACTCCTAAACTGAAAAGTATAGGATTTCCTTGAACTCTGGCTAGAAAACCAACGGGAACTCGCTCAGTCTCTGGATCTGAGAACACACGGTGGCAGTCATCTCGTCCATTGTCTGTACTGCAAAAACAATCCATGTCCTTTAGCTGGTGTGTGGTAGTTGAGTACTCATGAAGTGTAACACACCTAACTGGTATTGCATCACCGTCATGTGATGTCCCGACTGAAGCATCTCGTGAAAATGGAATGTCTGAAAGAACTCTCGAGATGGTCTCAAGTAAATCAATGTCGGAATTGTGGTGTGAACCACCACACGAGGTCACTACGAGTGCAATCTGCTCCATGGTCATCCCCCTCATGGAGATCTGAACTAGGTCGGTCCTAGAAATACCATGATCTGGAAATCTCCTCAAGAGGTCACGAAACCTCAGCCATGAATCAAGCAATGGCTCTTGGGGGTCTACTGAAAAATCTGTAATGAAAGACCGCATCATATATGCTCTACGTTGGGGGTAAAATCGCTTTACGAACTCTACGCGTAAACCTCCCCACGTAGCAAATTTCTTTCCCAATCATTTGTGCCAACTCATGGCTCTACCCTGAAGTGAAAATGGGAAGGTCTGCAACATCAACTCCTCAGAAGTGACATCGAAATATGCGTGGGTCATACAAAACTCCTCAAACTCAGAATGATGAACATATGGCTCCTCGTGCACTTCCCTTGAAATTTTAGCAGTAGCTGAATGAACTCTAAATCCAGAATGAAGGGACTCAATGTAGAAGCTGACTGCGCTTCCTGATGTGGTTGCTCATCCGTCATTCCAGCATAGAAGTCGTCTGAAGCTCGCAACTGCTCAATATGATCTCCTATGAAATGCACTATCGTCTCAGCAAAGGACTTGCCCGGGTCTGGTGTTTGTTCAATCTGAACTCTTCGGACGTCTTTTCTTTGCACAACATGCGCAATATAAGAAGGTAGAGAGGGAGAAGATGGAAAGTCGTTCGGAGTTCCAACCTCCCAAGAGAATGGGCGGAAATGATGGGAATGAAGTGAATAAGCCGCAAGATCCGGCTAGAGTGAAGGGAGACCCATCATTACGAGATAGGAAAGGGGGAGGATAATGATGGGGGAAGAAGACAAATAATGGTGGAAGGGAGGGATCTGGAATGCAACCAAGATAAGAAGTCAAATCCCAAGTTCACCTACTCAATACGAGAGCTGATGACCGTGAAGGATCTATCACTAATCTTGTGAATTTTATTTAGGTGATCAATCAATCTATATGAGCGATTAAGCGAGCTGTTAGGAACTTGATGCCCCCGGGAGACTGGCCCAATCCCACAGCTAGTTTTTCCCAACCAGTATGGGTGCGGATCGTTTACCAGCTATCCGATCTGCCCAATCTGCTAAGGAAGTCCTGGACTAATTAACGACTACACGATGAAATCCTCACTGGAGAACAATCAACCGCAAGACCAGTAGTCTGAAGAGAGTTCAGGTATGGCTCTATCCTAGTGTGTGGGTCACTCTCTCGCTGCAAATAAATCAACCAATGAGGGGTGACTCTCCCCAGAACAAAGATTTTTATGATGAAGTGTCTTTTAATGTCTAGTTTGCATTAGCAGTCCCAATTTTATTGTTTTCATTTTTGTAGGTATTTCAAATAAAAACAATGCCCAATGAATTTTTCGATCTCCAGGGTTATTTTGAGTTCAAAAACAGGGGGAGGAAGTAGAAAAAGCTGATGCGTGATCAAACACGACGATGCATGCAGATATAGAAGTGCGTACCTGACTTTAGCACTCTACATGCAGGGTGATTCACACATAAATTAAAATATAGAAACTAAACTAACTATATGATACAATGAAGAAATCGACCTTAGATGAGCAGTTTCTAATGATCGTGAAGAACAACAGCTAACTAATCAGAGAGAGAGGTCTAAGTCCTGTCTCGGATGTCGATCGGTGTCCGCCACAACAGATCCTGCATGCGCTGTATACGACCTCTAGCAGCACGTGACGTCTCAATCGATCAAGTTAGCTTTTTATTATTTATTTTTAGCTAGGTCCAATTACGTTCTATAGGAACAAGTATGCAATTAGGTGTGGGGCCTTAGCTAATTACGTTACAATCACAAAAAATCCTAAATCTAGAGGTTAAATCCTCGTGAATCAAACAAGAAAAGAAAGGCGATCAAAACAAAAACCACGAAAAATTCGGTGAGGTCCCACGAGCACACCGGTGCTCGGCGAAACAGACCCCCAAAATGTCTAAGGCCATACAAGTGAGTCCAAGTGTCCAAAAATTATTACAAAAATAATAGTCTGTTGAAAAATAAACTACTCTATTCTATCTGCTATAACTGCCTCCTCCTTCTCTCCTGCTCCTCCTCAGGTGCAGGTACTCCAATAGAAAGCCGAAGCATCCTCGGACGGTTCCTCGCACAAAAAGCAAAGCAAGAAAGATGTCAGAAAATAGTTATATCAAATAGAGACAAGAAAAATAAAAGAAAAGAAAAATAAAAAGGAATATGACTACTAAGTCGTGCTCCCCAGCAACGGTGCCATTCTGATGGACACAAAATCTCTGATCGACTAAGGTGGGAAAATAATCAATATCGTTGTCCTTAATCAATCAATTTGGTCAAAATCAAAGAATTAAGCACACAAAATGTAAGCGGTTTCGCTATTTATTTTTACCCGATATAGCAACCAGGTTCGAACACAAGGAGCACGAGAAAACCTACAAAGTAGTCAAAATTCAGAAATAAAACAACATATTTTTGGTAGTTTTTAATTTTGCAAATATTTAAATTTTTAATAAGGGAACAAAATCAAGCAAATAAGACAACAAAGCACACCACAATCTTTTTGTATTTTCCTTATTGCTAAAAATGCTCAAAAAATTATATAAAAATATTTTTGAGTTTTTAAACTTTTAAAGTGTTTTTGGTAATTTTCTGGGGTTTTGCAAATGTTTTTGTAATTTTATAAAAATCAAATAGTGAATAAAACAACAAATAGTGCATAGCCAGGACTCAATTGTAAATTAAAATTACTTAAAATGCCCTAAAATACTGGAAAGCAAGTTTATGAAAACTATGAATAAAAAATTATAGATGAGAAATTTTGGATTTTTCTTTAATTTTTCATAATTTTTAAGTTTTAAGGTCTTTTGTAATTTTTAGGGGTTTTATATGCAATTTTCAAACAAAAATGCTACTGAAGATAAAAGAACTCAATCACAACAATAGAAATTTTTGTAGAATTTTTAACAATTTTTTGAATTTTTATGGATTTTCAAAGATAGACAGGACACTTTTTAGGGTTTTTTTCAAGAATACTAAATACAACGTAATCAATCCATAAAAATTAAACTAAATCCTACTCATCAATAGGAGTGAACAGTAATTTTTAGGGAATTTTTGGGATTAATTTGGTATTTATTAAATCAGGTAAGAGACATATAGTTTACAAGGACCTACTTCCAATAAAATAAAGATTTGAGACAAATAGTAACACAGTTAAAAAGTGTAGGGCCTAAGTTGCAAAATGTCCGACTAAACACACACACGACACGTGATCCAGACTCACAGGGGTACAACTGTAATTCTCAAAACATATAATTCATTTAATAACCACCAGAGAACTTAGGACATAACTTGGAAATAACCCAATAAAACATGTGTGGTCGCACATGACTATAGCTCAACGAGACTAAAACGTAAATGTAGAAAAATGCAAGGGTCTGACTACAAAATATCCAAAGCAAATAAATTGTGGCAAATATTTACAGGATTAAGAAAACAAATGCAAAATGAAGAGGGGCCTCTGTGATATTTACCCCTTATTAAGCGCTATCCAGCGGTAGAGGAGCTTCCACTTAAGATGGATGGTCAGGATCGATGGATAACCTTTGACGATGGACGACTCTGGTAAGATCCTCAGATGGATCTAACGGTCCGGGCTCCCCTGAGCATGGATGGCTGAGATTAGAACTGGGGGAAGCCTAGATTTGACGGTCGGGAAGACGCCTCGAAGAACCGATGAAGAACTCGCCTCTAGCGAGCTTCGGTTGGCCAATACGCACGGCATAAGCGTCCTCTGGAGCTACTCTGATGGGGGAAAATGTTGCCGAGGTCCGTCCACAGCTATGGAGATGCTCAAAAGGGTTCAGGACCAAGGAGAAGGTGCTGGCGAGGCATGGCATCTTGGAGCTGCTGTGCTTCGACTACTCGACCTCCAAATGAGGTCCTTGGGCACTCTAATCCTGCACAGCTAAACAAGAGGGTCGAGGACAAAGTGCCTCGACCCATTATACCCTGAAATAGAGGGCGGGTTCTCCAGTGAAGCGGTGGAGGAGGAGAACCGGGAGCTCGTTCCTGGGTGGAACGGGGTCAATGGAGGGGTAGAGAAGGTGGAGAGGAGTCTGGTGAAGGTGGTCAGCTGCTCGAAATGCACAGAAGATGCTCTATCCAAGGCGACCAGAGCTCGGGAGTGAAGCTCTAATACTTTCCTCAAAAGCGAATAAAGTGCGAAAAATCGATAAAACTAGGGTACCTGGTGGATGTGGTCGTCTTGGCTGGAGGTCAGGGACCTCCGGGGGTCATGGCCTCGATGGGTCGACAGGCCCAGAGGCTTAGCTCACCTCATGGCGGAGCACAACGGAGGAATCGTCGGATCTAGGGCTACACGGCTCGCAAACCTCTCTGCACGAAGCCCCTCACACGCTGTCACTCACGGGAGGTCGACAGAGCTCAGCGGAAGAGGAGAGACGGCCAAAGATGCGGAAGAAGAAGATGTTCCAGGAGCTTTTATATGCGGCAAGGTTCGAGGAAGATTAAGTGAAGGCATGTGAATCGAGAGACAGATCCCTAAATCTGGGATCGGATTTGGATCTGGAATCCATCTCTTCTAATCGGAGCTAATGATCGGAAAACGATTTGATCGGATTGGGTTGGATAAATCAGTGAAAACAGAGTAAACTTGATCCGAGAGAAAAATGTAACAGGAGGGTTAGTTGACCTCGGTCAACAAAACCGAGGTAGACCAATCCGGGATGAGCTAGAATATGAACAAAATAGACTAACGGACAAAATAGGGGAATAAATGAAGATAATTGAATTAAAAATAATAAACGAATTTGAATAAAAAAGTGTATAAAATAAAAAATTTATTTTTTCCACACTATTTTTCTATGATTTTCAATTATTTTTTTATGAAAAATAAAATAATGCATATATAATATATAGTATTATATACATGTATAATATATCTATATATAGTGTTCAAGTATTTTTATTATTTTATTTTTACATAATAACCCTTATTCTATATTTATTTATTTACAACATAATTTTAGAAGTGTAAAATAATTTTTATTTCATTTTTATAAATTATTTAAATATAGATTATAAATAGGGAATTTGATATATACAAGTGTATTTTATACAATGCATGGATGATTTTATTTTTATTTTTATTTAATTTTTTCAATTTTTATTTTATTTTATATTATTTCTAGAAATATATACAAAGACCAAAGAATAGTAATTTAATTTTGTTTTGTCAAAAATAAATGTATAAATAATAAGTACAAGAATAGGTAGTATACAACAGACAAAGTGAACACTATCTCTCTCTACTTATTTTATTTTGCGATCAAGTCAAGACTTGACCTTCTCTTGGGGTTTTGGTCACTCTGTATTTATTCTAAATACATCATTCTTTTTCTTTTCCTTTATTCTTTTATTTTTGCACAAAGGTGCATGCTAAATATGCAACATTAACATAGGCATGCAATTTGCTAAGTTATTGTATTTACAGGTATTCACATGATGTTTTGCCAAAAAAAGAGCTAAAATAAAAGAATAAAGAGTGAGAATATGGGATTCATCAAATGCCAAGATATGAAAAAAAGAAGAAGAGGAAGGGAATAAGAATTGTACATATTTGGGTTTTGTCTAATGGGTATGGAGCGTAAAGGTTCGCTGCTCTCGATCTTTGCCTCAATTGTTACTCGACGATGCACCAAAAGATCAATATCTTCACACGAAGGCGGATGCAACAAGGTGACTGAGATCGCCATGGATCTCATCGAGAGGTATTTGCTTCTTATCACTTGCTTTGTCCTATGCAGCTATGATGAGCTCTCTCATTCTCTCCTCTCTCTCTTTCTCTCTAGACAAGTGGTGGATAGGTTTGAATGTTGATGTGTCTATGGGTTTTGATGGGTTGATTGCAGTTAGAAAGAATGGAGAGGGCATGGGAGAATGACAAAGTTGTGGTACGATGTGGATGAACGATTGGCGGGACGAGGGGAGGGTTTTCGATGGTTACTTATAAAAGGAGAGATGGGATCTCACCATGCAGAAGGAGATGAGAACGCGGGGGTGGGAGTTGACTTGAGGTCAACATCTCCACTCCACATGGTTGGATGCAGTTTGATGGTAGAAGGACTCTCTTTAGTTGATTGGGGGTCAACCAAGGGGATGAGGGGGTTGGTAGTTGATGAATTTGTTATTCATCACTCTACAAGTTAAAAATAGAACCTTGTTCCCGAGTTATTAGCTGCATATCTCCACTTATATTGCATAATTAGAATTCATGCATGTGTAAATAATATGTGCATTTTAGCATTCATATGTCCATTAAATAAGGAGCCAAAATTCACTTGTACATATTCACTTGTATAATAGCTAAATTCACCTATTTGTATCTATTTTATACTATCTCCAAATCCAATAAAACTAACTCTATAGTGTATATATTACTAACACTAATAAAGAAAAAATATCAAAAAATTCTAACTTGTATAATTGACCAATAAAACCCGAACCCTAATTTGAGACCAAGAACCTTAAAACGCGCATATCTCTCTCATACAGTGTCTGATTTAGATATACTCACTTTTAAAGTAATATACATTCAAAGACCTTCAAAAGAAGACTAATTTCATAAAAATCAAAGTCTTATGTGAAACTTTGGTTTTGTGACCCTATTGTATATTCTACATATTGACCAAACTACCTTTTTTCTTAATTATTAAAAATCCAAAAAAATTGATTAAGTTGTAAATTCCTTTCATATTTTTTCTAGTTTTATTTTGATTGTTCTCTTATTTAAAAATTAAAAAAACTGCAAAAAAATGTGGTATTTTAAATCTATAAGGTACCCCCAAAATTACTTTTTTACAGGTGACTTCTTTTGATTTTCAATCCTTCTCGTAAGTTGTATATCTCGTCGAGACGAGCAACTTTCATGTTGGCTACTTTTTGATCTAACCTCTTTTGTTATTTCTTTTTTATTTTTATTTACATTACATATTTGATTTTCTGGGGCGACACATGGCAGCTCCCGAAGTTGCCACATGTCACCTCATTTTTTATTATTATATTATTTTCGTAATTTATTTCATTTATTATTTATTTATTCATTTATAATTTTTTATTTTATAATAATTAAATTATTTTAATTTCTTTTTAATTTATTTTTATATTTTCCATTTTTTATTTTTTCTCTTCACTATTTTTAGTAGCCTACTTATTTTATTTTATATTTTAATTTTTTCCTTTTACTTATTCCCTAATCAACTTGTCACCCAAGTCACCAACTCCCCATTCTCCCCTTATCTTCCACCACTCCACTTTCTCCGCCTCTTTTCTAACTTCCCCTCCTTTTTATTCCTATTATCCCCTTCATTTCCCCCATCTGCCATTTCATGAAAAGAGCTCCTGCTCCGCCGAGACTCTGAGGTGACAACCCGTCCTTTGGTGTTGAATGACGATGAGTTCAGGCGAGATCCGCGGTGACCTCTACCCCCACGTCATTGTTCTTCAGTAGAAGCCACCAAATCTTTGCGGGAGCCTTACCGACCTGCTCGAGGCGATAATTCCAGCTAAGGAGAATCTCTAGTTGGTTGATTCCTAGACATCAACATACACCCACCATATGGTATAATTTCCTTTCTCTATCCTTCTCATTCTCCTATTTTTTTATTTAACATTTTGTTGTTATTATTCTACACCATATCTGTCCATAATCACCTCACTAACATTTTGTTGTTATTATTCTACACCATATCTGTCCATAATCACCTCACCACCATCATCATCATTTTCCTCACTTCCTTTTATTTCCTATTTGATAAAAACATTTCAAAAAAATAAAAAAACAGAACAAAACAAAAAAGCGTGCAGCATCCTGCACGCGCCTCCATCAGTGCACTGCACCCACTGTTGTGTGTCGCCCCACCTTACCTCCACCGTGCGTCGCCTGCGTGCGGGGCTTCCTCCCTGCCGCAACCGCTCTTCTACCGCCACAACTGTCCAGCAAAAAAAAGGTAGAGCACCCCCACCTCCACGACTCACGCCTCCACCGCATGTCCCAGTTGTGCGAGGTCGTTTCAAGCCTCCTCCAACGTGTGGCCGCATGCGCCTCGCCCCACAGTCTCGCTGCCAACAAGCTTCCAGATGTGTGACCCCACCTCCCTCGCGGCTTTCTCCTGTCCAGTCACGCGTCTCCTCACGCGCCTTCTCCCGCCAGCCGCCCGCCATTCCCCGCACAGTCACTGCCCCAGCGGTTGCATTCCCCGCACGCATCCACCGTCGATGCAGTCACGCACTCCATCTGCACCCATATCGTGCCCAAGTGGGTTCCATTTTTGGAACCCATGTTTATCAAGATCATTTTATTTATTTTTTATTTTTTTTGGAAAAATTGCATAGTCTACCTCGCAAATCTTCATATTTGCATAAGTGCCCTTAAGCATAGCTTGTTTCTTTAATTCATGTATTGCAAGAACACCCCTGCATTTATGCTCTAATTTGGACATTTATTTTGCATCAATTTTAAATACAAAAATTGCATATTATAGAATATTTAATTCTTTATATCTTAGATATTTATTTGTAATTTTGTGAATAGTAATTAATTAATTAAAATTATTTTGGGTGAAATTTGCATATTTTACCTAATTCAAGGTCTGAAATTCATATTTAATTAAATATTGCTCTAAAAATTGTGCAAAAGTTAAAGATGATGCTTCTGATTGCTTTTTAATTACTATCCAAATTTTATTTAAATCAGAGTTCTCTTGTGTTTAAAAAAATTATTGAGCGATTGCTGTATTGATTTTTAGTTAAATCCACAAGTATCATTTTTGTGAAATTAAAGTCTCTTGGATTACTCAGAAAATGTCTTTTTGAGATAAATTGATCTCTAGATAACTTGATTTCGTGGATTTATTGTCACTATGTTTTCATTAAAAATATTCATAAAAAAGCATATATTATCTGAAAATTCCAAAAAATTAGTATAGCTTCTTTTCATCACGTTTCACTTCCAGTATAATTTTCATAATTTTTGCATTCTGTTTGCTTGAAAAATTGCATAAATACCCCTAAAAATTTCGTATTTTTCATTTTTGCATCTTAAATCCAAAAATTCTAAAAAAATATATTTTGCATTCATCGTTGTATTAGGTTTTCAGAAAAAATACAATTTGCCTAATTTGGATTAATTTCACATTAAAATTAATTTGGCTAAAATGATTGATTTCTTAATAACCTAGTTCATCTACATTGTTTGCACATTTTTCTTGCATAAAAAAATTAAAAAAATATATGCTTGGAAACCCGTGAGCTAATTTGTCTAAGTCTATCTGATGTTGTTCCTTTTCCTCCTTGAATCAACCCTAGGGCTTGCCAAGGTTAAAAATAAATAAAACCGCATTTTAATCAATTCTTTGATTCATCGATTCGTGTGGTTGATTTTTGATTGATCCTGATTTCCCGACTACAACAACGCAACACATAATTAACTTAGGGTAATTTATGGGTCAATCAAATGGTGCTATTGTCAAGAAGGCAAAGGACTTAGGATCATTTTAGAAAATTAGATTTAAGTTTTCCAATCACTTGGGTAGTCTGACCCCTGAACTACCTTGTAATTATTTCTTTTTTTCAATTATTTCGGTGTTTATTATATATATATTGATATCTCTCTCTAACATAATTTTTATCTTTTTGCGCGAGGGCCCGGTAGACTTGGAGCAGCTTTCTTGAAGTCCACACATCTTGAAGTGCATCGGAGGTCGACAATTAGTGGATCGAGTCGGCTGTTGAGACGTCAAGAAGATTTTCGAAGAGAGATTTTAGTTTTTTTTAAAAAAGTGTAATGATTGCTTGCGCGCGTGTATCAAGACTAGACATTGGACCCTTCGTGGTTGTGTGGTTTTCTTGACGTAGACTAGGATCTGCACTCTCGGCTCTCAGAGCAATTTTTTTTCAACTTGTGATCTTACTTTATAGGACCACACATCACATTTAATGAGATGCACTTAGATCGAAGAGCTATTAGTCAAAATTAATTTGTTCATCACTCGCTAATAGAACTGTCTGCCTACGAACAGTTTTCTCGTTTGCATTTCATATAGTGTAAAATTTCAATTTAGTATTGCATCTCACATTGTAGAGAGATGGAGGCACTATAAGTCTTCTTAGTCAAGCATTCACCATCATTTTCTCGATTGCATCGGCTTTTTCATATTCCCTCTCTAGGTTTTTCTAACTTAGGATAAAGGAATTGGGACTGGACAGTAAACGTGATTGCTTGTGTGGATTAATTACAGTGACAACTAATCTCTAAAATCAGGACTGCTAATTGAATTGGACCAAAAAATTGACTAAAATTAAACCTTGTTTTACGAGTGCATAAAGTCCTCATTGTATGATTTACTTGCAAGTGAGAGAGAGAGAGGGACGGCACTAGGATAGAGCCAAAGTCAAGATTTTCATATAGACTACTGGTTTAAAACGATTAGCCACTTTTCAGTAAGGATCTACGGGTAGCCAGTAAATGGTCCGGATTTCATTAACAGAATGGGAGGTTTAGAGGATGCCTTATAAGGATTTGTCCTCAAGAAACGGGTAGTTGTATTTATACGGTCCACACTTACTCCTATACTGGCCATAAGTGGGTTTCGTGAGAATCAGGACAGTCTATAGGAAAATACAGGCACCCAACAGCTCGTTAATCTTTCAAGACTTGCATTTTATCACCAACTAAAACTGACAAGATAACTCGATTAAACCTTTACAACCATCACATGTTGAGTTGGTGAATTTGAGGATTTTGTATTGTGCTTGTACTGTGTGAGTTTACTTCGCACATTTGCGTGCACCGTAGAACTAGGGTTTGCTCTTGCATTTCTTTTTGTGTATATCTGTGGGTGTATCCTTTTGTGCAATTGACACAGTAGATCGGAGATAATGCTGGGAGACCGGCCATTGAAGATATGACCTGCAAGGGACGTTAGGGAGTAGCCGAAGCGTGCGAGTGTGCGAGGTGAGTGGAGTGGGGGCCTTATCGAGCGAAGGAGGCGGAGGCCCGAGTCTTCTTCTCCAACGAGTCTGAGAAGAAGGGAGGCAAAGGTGAATAAGCTATGGAGAAAGGGGGTAGATGGACAGAGAGGATGGCGACGATGATTGGTGGTTATCAGAGATACGGGCATGGTCAGGTGGTGGTGGTGTGTAGCGTAGAAGGTGAATAAATTGAGAGAAATATCAAGGAACACATGGTAGAAGAAGACCTGATCGGAAGGAACCTTTGGCGAAGGAGGTGATCTGGGTTGAGGTCATCATCGAACCTCTGGGTCGTCGCTCGACCTGGACGATCATTCCAAAGTGCTTGTGCTTCCACTGGAGGGCAAAGCGTACATGGCAGTCAAGCATGGATCTCACCGGAGGCTGGAGGTCGTCATCGCCTAGGCCACCACCCTCCACTGTCACCGGAGGGATGGGGTAGGCTGGGCCAACACCCCTTGGATGGTGGATGACGAATGGAGGTGGCGGAGGGGGGCGATTTATAGGAGGAGAGGGGGTGGTTTCATGTGATGGGGGCGCAATTTTGAACGGGTGTAGTGATAGCGTGGAGTTATGGAGGGCATTGATGGGTACGCGGAGATGGCGGTGGAACGATTGATGCAGTGGTGGCGTTATGGAGTGAGGAGGTGATCATAGGAGAGGGTTATAATTGGAAGGGGGCGGAGGCTCGCGAGGTGTAACGGCTGGGGGCCGAGTGGGTGGGAGGAGGACGATGACCCGTAACGGCGGGAAGTGAGTGGGAAAGGAACGACGATGATGGAAGGCAACCAGGGGCATCCAGCGGCCAAGAGAGGGGCCGTGTGGCGAGTGAAGAAGCGGGCCACGTGGGCGGCCCAGTGGGCACCATGTGGCCCACTAGAAAAATCAGAAATTGCAAAAATAAAGATAATTCGAAAAGAAATAAAAGGAAGTAAAATTAAGAAAAAGTCAAAGCATGAAAGTTGTAGATCTCGATGAGATCAACAAGTTTCTTGTTAGACAAAATCCAAAAGAGATCATTTGCACAAAAGAGCATTTTGGAGGATATTTTTAATAGAATAAAACACCGATTTTAGTCTTTGAGATTTTTTTTGTATTTTTTATCTCTTTTAAAGATTAATACCATTATAGACAATTAATTAACCTATTTTGTTATGGGTTTTTAATATGAAAGAAATAAAGAAGTAAAGATAGTTATACAATAAATATAATGTTAATTTATACACATAAAATGTACAATATAATACATGATAATAGTAAGGAATTATTAGGGAATTTTATTGAATTGTTTAAGCTAGGAGATTAATATGTCGATTTTAACATTATGAATACAAGATTCATCAATGGGTGGTTAGGTTCGAACTCAAATCTGTCTAAAATAAATGAGACATATTTCATGTCATTAAATGGAGTGGGCTCATGTCGGGTACTCAATGGATATACCTAGATTGACACCTCTATCCACACCACCAAAGAGCTTCTCCATGTGTCCACTTGTTAGCTGTGTGATCCACTTGCCTTATCAGTAGACTCGGCAGTTGGAGGTTAAGTAAAAGGGACACAAGCCCTCCATGTGCTGTAATATTTGAAGTTGAAGTCCTAGGGTTTTTCATTTTTGTGCCGAAGCTAACATCCAACACATGATACCTAGTAGCTCTGTATATTTGCAACGACACCCTCTTCAGAATTCATGATTAAAGAAGTGGTATATGTGCTATTTCATTTAATCTTTTTTTATTTATACTTTGCAAAAACATGCCTTTGTTTGAGCTTGCATTTGGACTCTAACTTTTTGTTATTTTCAAAATACAAAATTAGCAATGTTCATCAACTAATTCTCTATTATATAAATTTGAGCTTGTATTTCTCTGATTATGGTTGATGTATTAAAATTACAAGTGTGAAATCCATCAACATTTGGTCCAATTAGCTTTTGTAAATTCTATAAAATCATCTAATGTTCAGAAAATTTTTGAAAAAATAATAATTGTGTGTCTTTGTATTCTCTTTTATGATTCTAATTTTCAATTCAAATACATGCTCCATATGCTTAAAATAAATTGTTGGATGAATTGTATATTTGATTTTTAATTAGGTCCACACATCTTATTTTTTTTCAAGAATAAAATTCCTCTCGATAGCTTTAAAATATCTACTTGGCTTATTTTTTGCTTGGATTAATTTTAAGTTGTGGATGCTCTAAAAAAATTACTAGAAATCAGTACATTTCACTATAAGATTCATAAAAAATTCAAATACTAAAAAGTTCCAAAAAAATAAACTAAGTGCACTTTATTATGTTTTAGTTTTTTATCCAAGCTTCATCATTTTTGCATTTTGTTTGTTATAAAAATTGCACATAAACCCATAAAATTCATTGATTTTTGGGTTAAATACAAAAATGATGTCACCTATATGTCGATTCCCAATTAGTGCCATCATTCTCGGGACTTGGATTTTCAACTTCAATGTTTAACGCTGGCATACAAGGGTCACGGAAGCTTACTGAGGTCTGTATTTGAGATCAAACAAAGATCAAGTACCTATTTATTGCATTTGAAAAATGAGGCCTCTAATTGAAAATCGACGTATAGTTGAGGAATTTTTTGTCATTTAAACTTAATTTTTCATTCATATGTATTAATTGCTAAAAACAGAAAAAAAACATATGTTTCGGATTTCTCATTAAAAAAGTCTTGCAAGAAAAATAATCATTAGCTAATTTAGGTTAATTCTAGTTAAAACTAATTGGCTATTTTGCTCAATTTCTCATGAGAACCAAGTTTATTTACATCTCATTTTCGCACACAAAAATATCAAAAAATTTCTCTTATTGAAAAATGCATGCACTTGATTGTTTTTATCTGACCTTGATCGACATTTAATTTTTCTTCATATCCTCGACCATAGGACTTCCCCATGTTAAATAAACATTGCCACACTTGGTTTTGATTGATTGATATTTATGTCTGATTTTTAATTGGCTCAATCTCTATATGACTGCAATGAAACTTTAATTAATTAACAAGTGTAGTTAGCAGCTCGTCAAACTGCTTTACCATCAAGTAACAATTGTAAAAAAGTCTATAAGTTGGGTTTCTTGTTGGGATGAAGGGATCATAGCATTTCCATTTTCTTATGAAGTTGAATTACTCATGCAGTTGAGCTAACGAGCAAAATTTTCCGCAATCTCCTTTGAAGGTTCATCTAAAGAAGACTTAATGGGATCCGAAGAGGGGTCACGATGGTTTGGGAAAGGACCCATATTTAAGAAGACCCTCTCCCTTGCAGCATCCAAGCAGAGATTTGGATCCTTCATAAGGTATTTAATTTAGCTTTACTCTCTCCCTTGCAGCATTCGAAGTGGGGCTAGGAACTTCCCAGGAACCAACTCAATGATTTTAATTTAGCTTTACTCTCACGATTTCAAAGAAAGACATTTTGTTAGTTTGGATCCTTCATAAGGTAGGAGTTTTGAATAGGGCCGACTATTGACTCATTGCTAAATGAGTCAGGCTCGGACTCGACTCGATACGAGCTCGTGAGCTCGGCTCATTAAGCTATTGAGCTGAGCCCAGGCCAAAATTTTAGGCCCGATAGCTTAACGAATCGAGTCCTCTTTGGCTCTATAACTCGATAAGGGGCTCGATAAGGAATATTATACACACACACACATACACACACACACTCTCTCTCTCTCACACACACAAATCAGGGCCATTTCGACACAGAGAAGGGTCAATTAAAGACTGGGCCCATATCACCTTATATTAAATTAAATAATTTTCTTGTCAGTACACATATTTTCAGGGACAATTATAGTAATCTACAGGTTAAACACTATATTGATAGTCAAATCCCAATTTCATCGATTTTGTAAACTTTTGCTTATAAACGAAAAAACATCAAAGAGCACAAGCTTGGACTATGGGGTTTATGGAATGACAGTGTTGAGTGGACTATGTTGTAGACTTGAACTTCCTTGATTTTATCTATGTTTTTCTAGGTTATAATTAGTAAATTAATATTTTTTATTTTTATTAGCAAATGTAATGTTACAATATATAATATAAAGAGAAAATGAGGCTGCCCCTTGGGCGAGCTAACTTGGCTCCCACGCTCTATTATCCTTTTTTTTTATTTTTTTTATAGAAATGAATCCATGAAAATTCATCATTATATTCCTAAATTATGCCATTTATGTTTCGTGAGAAACGAAAGCTCCCATGACCTCCATCTAGACAATAGTTTTTTTAATGGTGGCAGAATTGTAGTCTGAATGGAGGCCATAAGAGTCTATGTTTAGCACAAAATTTTAATGACATAATATAGAGATATAATAATGAAAATTTGGATGAGGGGCCAACTATCCCTGATCTCTTCATCCAGGTCGTCCATCCAGCATCCTACACATCCCCTGCGTTGCAGCAGAGGATGCTACAACAGATGACTTGCAGGAGACAAGGATCGTGCCCATCAATGTGAATCACAACACGAAACGGTGCTCGGCAGATAACTAGGAAATCTTTATGGGGACGAGAAGGTTACAGCGCTCCCAATCCGAAACCATAGGAAATGGGTCGATTTTCAAGGGCCCGGAATCCGAAGGAGGCAGCAATGCTGAGGTCCGGATCGGATACCGATGACGCAGGGTGTCGTCGGATTAGTTCTTTTGACGTTATTAATTATTTTGCCCATATAGTAGATAATCTATCACCATGTTATTAAGATAGTGGAATGTAAGGCTATCCAACTAGGATTAGGAGTCATACCCTCGTATTTGCTATTATAAGATTTCACGGAAGGCTAATCAACTCGGATTAGGAGTCTTGCTACGGCTCCTATTTGCAACCACCCTATATATATATAATCATAATAAGCATTCGAACCTCTAACTCACGGCCACCACTCAGCGATCATCTTTCTTCCAATCTCGTAATGGCTGCCCGAGAAGTACTGGAAGAAGATACGACGCCGTCGGATGCGATTGGATCCCACGAGGAGCACAAGTTGGAGGAATATCGTGCAGGACTTGAGCAGGGGGATCTCACGAGGAAGCACGATATCAATCCGATAATACCTGGAAAGAACGAAATGGTTCAAGGCGCAACTCCTCCTCTTGAGTCGATGGAGATCGACTTTGATCTCAACGAGATGCCGAAGCTGGAAGTCCAAGAGAAGGGTGTGCACAAGTTCGATCTCAACGCGATGCCCGAGATGAACGATGACGATGATGTCGATCTCATTATTCGATTCCTGATGTAATTTGAACGTATGATATGGACTTTGATCTTTTTCTTACATCAATAAAAGCTCCACGCTTTTTTTTCTTCCTGCACTTATTTGACTGGAAACTCGGATTTAGGTAGATTTTGATCTCAGTAGTTCCTCCTACGTAGCATAAATTACATACCGATTTTATTATATACGTCAAAATAGTAATCTGAAATATAGAACATGTAACCAATGTTTTTGAAATCAAACCGGACATCGTACCGAAAACCTTATCGAAATGGTCGGATCGGGTTGAACCATGTACTCAAATCGGTTCAACCAGATGATGACACCATAATTATTTAAAACCGGATTAAACCGAACCGGTGAGAAAAAAGTGATTGAACATGTTAATCAAACCGAAATGAAATAATATATATAATATACATGTAAATATATTTGAAATATAAATACAACATATATTTCACACTATACATAAAATAATTTTTGGTATGCACCATCAAATGTCATACATATTATAAATATATTATTTGGACTAGTTGCTTTACAATATAATAGTAGGTTAATTGTATTTAAAATCCATTATAAGCAAAATGTTATGTTAGAGTAGTTGGTTAGAGTTTGAAATTATTAACTAAAAGTCATGCGTTCAATTTATGCTACCAACATTATTTGTAGATAAATACAAATTTAACGCGGTTCAACTTTGATTGAACCTGGTTAAACTGGGCTTAACAAAATCCGATTAAAGATTTTAAGCTTGTTCCAACCAACAAAATTAAGATTAAATTAAACTTGCTTTAATAAACAAAGTTATAAAAAGTTAAAAACAACCTACCACGCTAAAACATTTTCATAAAGATTATATTAAATAGCAATCATTAGAATCCAGTTTATTAAAAAACGTTTCACAGTAAATGAGATACATGGATTTGTTATTACTAATGGTTAATGATTTTTATGTGTTTTATTTTTAACATTATTTTTTCACAACTTTCAATTGTTTTATCATTAATTTATTCTACTAACCTAAAAATAATTGACAAGATTTATTTTAAATATATTCAAAATAAAAAGGCAAACATTTTCAACGAGTAAATAGCTTTATAATTTATGAAAGAGATTTATATGTGTCATTATTAAGAATAATGATATAATATGTTTTATTTTGGATTTTTATCCGTTGTACCCCTTCGAGATATTGCAATATCAGTTATACCCCTCCTTTTTCGGAATATCAGTTGTACCCCCGGCTTCTTACCATTCTATCACTTGTGCTCCTTGAGTTAGTTGCCGTCCACCCACAGTGCAAACGGACGTTAACTTTGAGGACATAAGCAGAATTAATGTAAAAAAAGGGTTCAATGATCTTTTCTCACCCTCTTCCTCATCCTCTTCTTCTTTCTCCTCCCCCAACCTCCTCCTCCTCCCTCTCTACTCGGAACTCCTCCCCCACCCCGGCTGGTCGCGCTCCACCCGCAGCTCCTCCCCTGACGACCTCCTTCCTCCACTCATCCTCCTCCCAAGCCGACGATCTCCTCCGCCCCAACCTCCCTCCTCCTCCGCCCCAGCCTCCCTCCTCCTCAGCCATGTCCTCTTCTCCGCCCCTTATCCTCCTCCCATGCCGACGACCTCCTCCGCCCCAGCCTCCCTCCTCCTCAACCATGTCCTCTTCTCTGCCCCTCATCCTCCTCCCAGGCCGACGACCTCCTCCGCCCCCAGCCTCCCTCCTACTCCGCCCTAGCCTGCCCCCTTCTCCGCCCCATCCTTCCTCCGCCCCGACCTCCCCCATCCTCAGCCCCGTCCTCTCCTCCGCCCCCAGCCTGCCCCCTCCTTCGTCGCAACCTGCCCCCTCCTCCTCCCCATCTCTAGGGCGAGAGACTCTGCTTGCAGCAAGGATCACAAACGACCTTTATCCTCTCTCCGACCACCAATGACGATGAACTTGGAGAAGCGGCATAGGGCGGGGGCGGAGAAGCATCAGCATGGGACGGTTGATCGTCATTGGTTGATCATCAATTTTGCGGTTGATCGTTTGAGAACATGAGGAAGAAGATGATGATTTCCAATTTTACCCCTCTTACCCAAACCGTGGTTTGAAAAAACCATGGTTGAGTTCAACTTATTAACAACCAAAGTAATAGATGGGCACAAGTGATAAAATAGCAAGAAGTCGGGGGCACAACTGATATTCCCAAAAAGGGAGGGATATAACAGATATTGCAATATCTTGAAGGGGAACAACTGAGAAAAACCCCTTTATTTTTTTGCATAGATCATTCCAGATACAACTTTTACCGTATTTCAATATTAACTAATTTTCCAATTGTTCTTTTAATATTCACATTAAAAAAATCACTTACGATAATGACAACACTAACTGGAATGTCAGAATTTCCATTTAAAAATCACAAATCATATCCTCAAAAATGGAATAAAATGGATAATCATAATTTCTACATGAATATTTAGCATATGGATGTGACATATATGTTATGTTACATATAATAAGTACCAAAGAAAGGGATACTACAACTATATTCCTCTAATATATCATTCCATTTCGTCAGAAAGAGAGACTCGTATGCTCTCCATCCAGAGTAGATCAATTACAACAATTCTAAGATCGTTTAAATTACATGTTTTAGAAGGAGAACATAGGAGTCTCTGCTTTCAACGGAACTGGAATGACATATTCGAGAGATATAGTGATTAAAAATATGGCATTTTCTAAAAAAACTTGACAAAAAAAATGCATGAAGTAGATAAAGTTACCTACTTCACAAAGCATGCTCCCTATGAGCATTGGGTCGGGTGTTGAAGAGGATTTTGCAAGGGTCGTTTGATTTCACAAGGCGAAACTGCAGTCGATGCGTTGACCGCTCACGAAACCCAACTTCAAACAATAATCAACTCATAAATAATAATCAAGAAATTAAAAATAAACGTGGAGTTAAAATTTATTTTATTTAACTCTACAACAAGATGTGCATAGTGTGCAAGTATGTATAGAGTGTCGAATACATGGAGCAAACAAGATAGATCATGCAAAGTAATGCACAAAATGTGATTGTGAAATTATGTGTCTATGTGTCTTTTTTGTGTTCTATACCTATGTTATTTTAATATTTTATTTATTGTTTTATTACTATTTTAATATGTACATATATTATAAATAATATTTACAAAATTATAAAAAAAAATTATGAAAAAATTAAATAATAAATAAAATGATTATTTTAATCGAGTATACTATACAATAGGGGTCCAAAACCTAACTTTCATATCTTAACTCTAAAAAATATTAAACCACCTTCATTAAATAGCTTATTAAAAGTTATATACAATTAAAGGTGATTTTGATATATTTTGAGTTTTTGTTTGAGAGATATGGGTCTGGGAAGTTGAGATTTTGGAAATTTATTTAGACCATAACTTTTATTCTGTATATTATTTTTATATGAAATATATTTTGTATTTTCTATATTTTATTATCGTTAACTTTCATGTTCAAAGTTTCTTTATTTGAGATATAAAAAGTACAAAATAAAATAAGTACTAAAAATGAATAATAAATGAATAAATAAATGGGAATTTTATTCTTTTCTTGACCCTTATCTCCCCCTGCTTTATTCCTTATCGACCTAGTCATCAAGATGCACATGTCTCGGGGTTTAGGGTCATAAAATATTTTCAATATTTTATTCTTTTTCTTTTCTTTTCTTTATTCTATGATTTTGACACTAAAAACTGTATATTATACAATGTTTACACAACAATGTATGAATATTAAAATGCATGAATTACGGGTATTTACATGCATTTACTAGGGGTTTAAGGCTAAAGTGATAAAATCAAGGTGATGAAATGGAGATTCATCACCCCCTATACTTGTCTTTGCTAGTCCCTAGCAAGAACTTATGCAATAAGTGCAAAAAAAAAGAAAAACAAAGAAAAGAAAAAGAAAGAATTTGATTAAGTTTAATTATCAAACTTGTCTTCACAAAATAAAAGCTTGGAGCCTAAGTCGGACCTCTGGAATTTTAGTGCGGGCAGAATCTTAGTGGGAATCAGAATTGAAATCCAACAGCCTTCGAGAATCCCAAAATTCTGCTCAAGTCTCTTCAAGAGTCAAGTCCAAATACTTCAACTCATACGCAAACCCTTATGACTATGAATCTGACTCGTACAGTGTATGTGATAGTGGCTCTTCCCAACTGAAATGACAAAGAAACTGACTTCTCCAGCTTGACAACCCAGTGTTTCCGCAATCCAGCAACTCCTTCCTCGAGGAGCGGGGTATTCTCTTCTAAGTTCAAGTGACAACCAGCTCAAGAGGAGGGGGTGAAGAGAAGAATGGACGGTAGATAGTATAGCTACCTATCCTAGGATGCAAGACCGGTGTAGTCAAGTCATCCAGCTACCGACTCACATGTTTTGACTTTGAAGCACAAGCTTGCTTATTGACTATACAAATATATACACTTCGGTAGGCATTTTACTTTTAATCAGGCCTGTCCATTTTTTTTTGAAGTTTTTTAATTTTTTTCTTCTTTTTTTGAAATACTATGTAAAGCAGCATTTACATAAGGAGTTTTCCCTCTTGAGCCAGTATACTATCCCTCTTTTGAAGTATTACTGCAACCCACACTCTCTTGTCTTTAGACGCTCTCTGCTACTGGATGGGATGGGGTGCACTTCCCTCCCTAGAGGAGGACAAATGTTTCCACTTGTGTGCTTCTCATATCGACAAATCCAATCTCCTCACCACTCCAACTGAGTTGAGCCAAGTGAAAGGGTGCAAGTATCCAATTTAGGTCATTATCAACAAGAGCCACACGTGTGCTCTGAAATAATCTACTTAGACAGTCAAGAGTCCATTAAACCAAGTCTCACGATCCTCAAAAAATTAAGTCAACTAGACCTAAAGTACCTCAATTCCAGCTCCTATAAGGTTCCTGTTATTAGGTAAATTTAAGGCCCAACCAAGCTCCAATCTTCGGATTTTACTTAGACTTGTTCAATTACCAAACTCAATCCGAAAAATACTAATGCTATGTAAATGCTATTTACAACGCCGAAAATATTTTTGTGATGCAATTTTCAAAGATTTTGAACTTTTTATGGATTTTTGAAAATACGATGCATATGCTTTTTTGGATTTTTCAAAAAGATTTTGCAAATATTTTTCATATTTTAGTTTTGAAAATGTTTTTTTTTTATTTTTCAAAATAAAATATTTTGGCCAAAAAAATAGGTACAAAGATTTACACGGGGATGCATCTTATATTTACAAGAATTAAGTTTTAAGAATTTACAAGGGATAAATGATCAGTTTTATAAGTATATTTATAAAGTTTAATAAAGAATTTTAGTGTGATGTATATATATTCTTCAAACTTATTTGAAAAAGATTTTTCAAACAATTTTAAAAATTATAGTTCAAAATAATTTTTACAAAGAATTTTTACAAACTTTTACACACATGATAATAATTTTGCAAAGGTTTTTCAAACACTATATATAGATTTTTCAAAAATATTTTTGCAACCATTTTCAAAACCATTTGCGAATAGTTTTTCAAATATTCTTATTTTAAACAAATAAAATAATTTTACAACAAAATATTTTTACAGTTGAAAATATTGAACAAAATATTTTCCAAATAGTTTTTCAAAAGATTTTCCAAGAGGGTTTTCAAACTATTTTTTGAACATTTTGCAGGAAATATTTTAACTTGATTTAGTAATCAATATATACAAAAAGAATTTGGGGAACGATCAACATATTTTTATTAAGTATTTTAATGAATTTAATTATATTCTTAACCATATTTATAATAAAAAAATACGAAAGTACGAGTTATGGCTAAAGTATATACGAAGTATATATGATCCCCTATATTTAGCTTGAATTATGTCCTCATAGATCAGAGAGAAAAAGAGAAGACATAACTCATGCTGAGTATAGAAAAGTCTAAAGAATAAATGAAGAAATGTAGAAATGAATGAATGAATGAGAAGTTGACCGTCCCCTATATACTTAGGATCAATTAGTCCTAAGTATAGCAGACTGTACACAAAGCAGGGAGGGTCAAGGGTGGGAATGAATAGATCGTACTCAGACTGTCTCCCCCTATACTTAGGGTAAGATATCTCTAAGTATAGACAAGAAGAGGAGATAGTGGAGAGGATCAAAGAATGACAAAATGCGAGATGCACACCCCCATACTTAGGACAAAGTATGTCCTAAGTATAAAATACTGACAAAAAGGGGCGACACCTTTTCGGTAGAAAAAGAAAAATGAAAAGAAAAAGAAGAAAAGAGAGATGAAGATAGAAGAAGAGATCGAATAGAATGAACACACCACTCCCCCTTATACTAAGGGTAAAAGAGCCCTAAGTATATGCAACAACTAGAGTGATAAAACGGAATGGAGAATGAACACTCGTCTCATCCACCCCCTATGCTTAGGACAAGGTACGTCCTAAGCAAGGCATACACGAGAATGGGGTGGATGAGAAATATGGGAGATGGACAGAAGAAAACGAATATGAATATACACCAGAGTGGATGTACAAAATATCAAGAAGGTAGAAAGAGAACCTTCTTGTGGGATCGCTGAGGAATGGATCTGACAAGGTGCAGGTCGATATCGAAGTCCACGGTGGACGGAAACCGATCATGATTGACCTGGTGAAGATCCTCAACAATCGCAGAGAGAGAAGGCACAAACGGGTTAGTGGAAGAAGTATGGCACGATTCAGCCTTGAGTGTCTCGCTAATGTAAAAGTGAAAAGGGACGAACTCATCATCAAAAGAAGTAGAGTCAAGGTCGTCCTACGAGGTCTCTCCTAGGTCAAAACCAAAAGGAACAAACTCATCTGTGGAAGTAGTCGAATCATGTTCGTCCTCTAAAGTCTCAACCGAGCATCATTCTCATCAGAAGGCCTGAATTTCTGAATAAAAGCAACCAAATCAAATTCGGCCTTAGTCTCATCAATGTCTGCCCTCCACTCTAAAGTGTCAATCGTATAAATCCACGGATGTCTTCAATACATCGCCAAATACCAGAAGAAGGAACTCGAGGTCCATGCTTTTCGAGTCTTCCTCCTTATGGAGGAATTCTCGGGTCTCAGTGGAATCCAACATACAACAAAAGTCTCTAATCATCTCATCAAGGTCATGGTCCTTGGGGTCAGCTAAGATAGGTGAAGGTGCATCAGGTGCAGGTCTCTGATCGACAGTGGGTGCAGTGATGATCACCTCACTCTTGTCAACATAACGGAAGCGAATCTCTCCTGATCCATAGTCAATAACGACCTTCACATAGGCGAGGAAAGGTCATCCCAGGATGATTGGAGAGTGCTCTCTTGTGGAGGTCTCCATGGGCAATACGACAAAATCAACTGTGTAACTCATGTCCTGAATCGAAATGATGACATTCTCAAGAATACCCTTCGGCCTCTTTATTGATCCATCGACAAACTGAACAATCATCCTGGTCTTCTTTAGAGGTCCTAATTGAAGAGACTGTACTAGCGAGAAGGGTATGGTGCTAATCGAAGCATCGCCGCCAAGGAAAGTGTGATCACATGTATGGTCAGAGATGGTTCAACTAATGAATGGTGTAGCATTGTTCCTTTTCCTAGGAATGGGATGGTATGTGATGGCGTAGGCAGTGGTCATGGTCAAGATATGATGCTTAGATCTGCTCCACCACTTTCTCTTCTTGGGTTGAGGAGCAGATAATTGGATCATAGCCTGCTGAAGTGGGGCTTGGATGATCTCATGAATGGTGGCCACCACTTCGGGTTTAGTTAATATTTTTTTTTTAATTTTTAGACCCCCTCAATACAAGGGAGGAGATGAGAATCATCATATACATGAGGAATACCAACAACAGCCTGTATAGTGGCATCCTCGGGGTCATAGGTGTGACAAGGTGTGAGAGGATGTGTGGTCAAAGGATCTGGCAAGTGGTCCCTCTCCTCACAGTCTGAATCAACCAAGTGTTTCCTGAATTTTTAAATTTTGCTCATTTTTTGTATTTTTGGCGATTGCAATCTCTCATAATCATCCTCAAGTGAATCCACATCCTCAAATGGTGGAGCATCAATTGGGCTCTTATTTATGCTACATAGATCATTCATCCTTATGTTCACATGCTCCATCATCCGGTTCAATGTGTCAAGTGTGGACATCATGAAAGGTGACTCCAAAATCTCAGGATCGAGTGCATGGAATTAGGGTGATGGGTGCATACAAAAATCACATTCCAGATCAAGATATTCTTGGAAAAGCGGATTGTTGAAATGTGAAGGTGATGGTGGGCGTAGGTAAAAATCAAAGTCTGAATCATGAAATAGTAGGTTAGACTGGTATGTATAAAATCAGGTGTGAAATCCTCCTGGAAAAAGGGAGGTGGACCAGCTGGAGGGTATGAGGAATCCGCAAAGTCCGGAGAGAAAGCGCTCCAGTCGACCATCTCGAAACAAAAGGAAAAGATCAGGAGAGCACAATGGTCAAGTCAAGAGGAATGAGAAAAAGATGAAAATGTGCAGATACGATCTAGAGTGCACACAAACAATAACAAACAAACGCACACAAAACAAACACACCCTCAATCACCTACTCAACTCGGTGAAGACCGTGAAAGTTCTGTCTTTCTATCTTGTCTGTTTTAGAGTTAGGTGAGAAGTCAAAATATTGTACAATCACTTAGGTTGACTTGATGAGATCTGGACACTAGCCTTAGTGTGTACACGGGCAAATAAAAGCGAAGACAATGCGGGAATTACTCGTCCCATGACAATAATTTTTCTTTTTTGATCTTTTTAGGGTCAAGTAATTTTAATAATCCTAATTTTATTTGTTATCATTTTTTTGGATTTTTAATAAGAATGCACGAGCCTATCGAGGAGTCAATTTTACTTAGCACCTAGGTGGTCAAAATCAGAGGTAGAGTCGGAAAAGCAATGCAAGGCAAAAACGATGATGTATGCTAAAGAGAGATGCTCAGCTTGCCTCCAACACTCTACATGCAAAGATGCTCAGCAGAATTGAAACCTAACTATATGCAATGCAAGCCGATGAAATCGCCCTAGACGAGTAACTACTATTATCGTGAAGAACATGATGTTAAATATCTAGGCGTGAGATCCAAAAGTCCGGTCTCTGAAGTGCATGGGTGTCCGCCACAAAGGATCCTGCCAGTACTGTATAGCACTTCCCTCGGCGCTCGATCTCAAATCCAAATAAATAGCAATTTATATTTGACTAAGTCCAAACGTAAACTATAGGAGCATGTGGTGGTTATTAGATGTTTGGACCTAATGCTATCAACAAGTAATTCCTACAACTAGGGCTCAATCACACAAAAGAAAGAAAACAAAAATCATGAAGCAAAATAAAAGAAAGGCGAAAAACTGATGAGCCCCCAAGGGAATAATCCCTCGGGCACTGGAACTCGTGAAATGTGAAGTGTGGCAGAGTCTTGCATTATTACAATTTAGAGTCTCTCGCTCAATTTAATTACAAAAATAAATAAATTTGCAAAAATAAACGTGACTATCTTCAAAATGTCCCCAAGTCCTCCTTTGCTGCTCTCTCCTGTCAGCTAGGTCAGACAACCGACTCCTCGTCTCGGGGTTGCATCGAATCTCCGAAGAATTTTACCCGTGATTCACGGTCCCTCGCAATAAATTCAAACAAGGAAGATTGATTAGATAATTCAGACAATTATATCAAATAAAAGAGAAAGTAAACGAAGTAAAAATAGAGAAATAATCACAATCAAAATAAGGACCAATCTATGCGTTGTTGCTCCCCGACAACAATGTCATTTGTTGAAGAGGATTTTACGAGGGTCATACGGTTTCACAAGATAAAACCGTAGTCGATGCGTTGACCGCTCACGAAACCCAACTTGAAGCAACAATTAATCCATAAATAATAATCAAGAAATGAAAGCAAATGTGGAGTTAAAATTTATTTTATTTAACTCTACAACAAGATGTGTATAGTGTGCAAGTATGTTTAGAGTGTCGAACACATGGAGCAAACAAGATAAGATCGAGCAAATTAATGCACAAAATGCGATTGTGAAATTATGTGTCTATATGTCTTTTTTGTGAGTTTTTAATTTTTATATTTTTTATTTATTTTTGATTTTATTAATTAAATTTATTATTTTATAAAATTACAACTTACTTTTAGATACTTAAATATATTTTTATTATATTTTTCTGATGTACTATATACACTTACATAAATAGGTGTATTTATTCTATAAGTATAGTTATTGGTATTTTGCCTATGTATTTTCTATACATATTTTATTTTTGATGTTTTATTTATTATTTTATTCCTGTTTTAATATACATATACTATAAATAATATTTACAAAAAATATAAAATTATAAAAATAATAAATAATAAATAAAATGATTATTTTAATCAGGTATACTATACAATAGGGGTCTAAATCCTAACTTTCACATCTTAACATCAAAAAAATATGAAACAACCTTCATTAAATAGCTTATTAAAAGTTATATACAATTAAAGTGATCTTGATATATTTTGAGTTTTTATTTGAGAGATATGGGTTTGGGAATCTGAGTTTTTGGAAAATTATTTAGTCCATAACTTTATTCTCTATATTATTTTTGTACAAAATAAATTTTGTATTTTTCTATATTTTATTATATACAACTTTCATGTTCAAAGTTTCTTTATTTGAGTATAAAAAGTAGAAAATAAAATAGGCCCAAAAATGAATAAATAAATAGGAATTTTATTCATTTTTGACCCTTATCTCCCCCTACTTTATTCCTTGTCAACCTAGTCATCAAGATGCCCAGGTCTTAGGGTTTAGAGTCATATGATATTTTCAATATTTTATTCTTTTTCTTTTGTTTTCTTTATTCTATGATTTTGGAATTAAAAACTGTATTTTATACAATATTTATACAACAATGCATGGATGTTAAAATGCATGAATTTAAGGGTATTTACATGCATTTACTAGGGTTTTTAAGTCCAAAATGATAGAGTAAAGGTCATGAAATGGAGAATCCTCACCGGGCTAGGCTGGGCCCACCCCAGCCCAGTCCGAACCTGATTCCAATTTTCAGGCCCATGGGCTAAGCCTAAGCCTGCCACATTTCTGAAAATATGGTCAAATCCAAGCCCGACCCACAAGTACATGGATCGGGCCGAGCTCGGGCCGACCCGCTATATTAAAAAAGGATTTGTTTAATTAGGATTGGAACATCATCTGGAACCAGAGTTTCACTGTTTGACCCCTTTTCCGATAATTAAAATATAAATATACAGATTTTAACTTTTTGTTCTTTATTTATTTGGCAATTAATATTTGATGAAGTAATCCGATGATTCCTATATTTTGCTTCATGCCAATAGTGAGGGATTTAGTGGATGAGATTATTACAGTTGATGACCTTGAAATTGTAAATGCCATGAGATTGTGCTATGAGATTCTGAAGTTACCAGTAGAATTGAGTGCTGCTGTAGGACTTGCTGCAGTACTCTCGGATATGTTCCAACACAAGACAGAATGAAAGAACAACAAAACATCAGTGTCATTCTATCTGGGGGTAATGTTGACCTGGGTGTACCATGGCAATCATTAAGTAAGTAAATTATTTCCTATATATTAGTTATTACTCTAAAATGAGAATAATTATTCCTACTGTAACTATCCATTTTTTGTTAGGTATTCGTTGATTACCAATGATTCTTTGTTTACTCATCCTATTATTATTTGACTCTTAAGATATATATATATATAAACTTTTTTCCGATTAAGAGTATATATTGAGGTAAAAAATCAATTTACCATGATTGCTCGTAAATAACGATAGTTATGGAAATGTAGGAAGATCTAGTCATGCGCATGCATTCCATGATTGACATAGTTCTATATGTGGGCCGAGCTCGGGTCGGGCTTATGATGGGTCTCCATGTGGGCCGACCCACGAGCTTCGGGCTCGGGCCCATTGTTGCCGAGCCCAGCCCAAAATTCATGTTGGGCCAAAAATTAGGCCTGAGCTCGCCCGATTATTGCTCGGGCCTGGGTTGGGCTTTAGCTAGACATGCTGAGCCAGGCTGGTCCTACCCAATGCTCATCCCTACTTGTGGTCCTTTTCATTTACATGAGGAAGATGTCCGGACTTTCAGTGAATTACCCAAGAGGTGCAGGTCATCTTGTAGTATTAAATAGTTTACAGGGTCTAATTGAAATTGACCCAAGTCATGTGTTCAAGACACATGTCATGGGTATCTAATAGACCCAAAACCATCATCGGTTGTGTGTTCCACACAAGGCGGGAACACTGTTGTCGAGGTAACCGACAGAGGCCTTGGATATAATCAACAATTAACCCACAATATACATAATTCAATTAATGGCGAAAATATTGCATTAAGATTTTATTTCTCTACAGTAAAATGCATAGTGACTAAGCATGTAGAGGTCAAACCATAGAGAGCAATACAAGTAGCCTATTGTTTTCTTTTATGTACAAACCAAGTCATTCATTAAGTATAGATCCTTTTTGTGGGTTTTTAATTTTTATATTTTTTATATTTTTAATTTTATACTTTTGTATTTTTTTATACTTTTTAATTTTTATATTCCTTTTTTATTTAAATACAATATAAGATATACATACTATAAATGCATAAATATGTAAAAAATAGTCAACATACAATAAACAAGATATTTTTGTGATTTTTATTTTTTTCTAATGTTTTGGTACTTTTCCAAAAAAAATTGCAAATTTTATGTATTTTTAAAGTCAAAAGTATCCCGAATAAGGGATTAATTAAATACCCAACATTGATTTGGGTTATAAAATAAATCCCAAAATTACCCAAACCAATTTTTATATATAAATATTTATATAAATAAAATTATAAATCAGAAAAAGATATTTTTGGATTTTTAAATATTTTTAAAAATTTTATAAAGGATTTTGTGTTTTTAGATTTTTAGGCTTTTTGTTTTCAATTTTTAGTGACTTTTGGTCGTAATTAAAATAGGATAAAATATACTATATGTAATTTTTTGGAATTTTTAGAGACGTTTTTATATTTTTTGGCAATTTCAAAGTTAAACAGGGAATATAAGGCTCATATTTGATTTTTTAATAAATCATTAAATGCTTAAAAATGCCAAACAAATACAGAGCATGAAAATATATGGCAAAATGCATCTAACTCTATTTTTGTCGATTTTTAGGAGCACATTAGCTATTTTTAATAAATAGAGAAAATCTATAAAAATACATGTCCTTCTAGGGGTATAAATGTAATAAAAATAAAGTCTAGGGGGCTTTATGCAAATTCGCCAAAAATATTCAATGTTAACAAAATTTTATTAGATTCATAAATAATTATAAAAATGCCATGACCAATCATGCAATTTGCCCATCACGTGGGACTACACGTGACATAGGCTGGGAGGGACCAATATGCAAATAACAGAAAGTTCAGGGACCTCCAAGCAATTTTCACAAAAATATATATAACATGCATTTCATTTTGTTTGACATTTTAGAAATAGGAATACAAAAACTCGTAGGGGTATCCCTACAATTTCGCCACCTCACGTGGGGCAGCATGTGAGGTGACGTAGGCTGGAGCCAAAAGTAAATACAAGAAATTACATGGGCTTGTTTGAATATTTTCCACTTATTTATAAGCGCTAACTTTTATTTACAACATTAAATAGTAAATACAAAAATGTCAGGGGAAGATATGCAATTACCACAAACAAGGAGCGCTATCGGACGGTCCTCCTCCCCTCACTTAGACACGTGGGGCGTTCTGGTGAGCCGATACCCCTTCGAAGATGAGCGCTCTGGATCAGTTCTGAGGTCTTCATCAACGACCGAGACTTGGCACGAGGATGGACAGTGGAGATCAAAACTGGAGATACGCCCTTGATCGGATGGCTGCTGCTTCGCTCGAAGAACATGGAAGAAGGTCCCTGCCTCCGAGCTTCGATCATTGATTCCTCCGTCCACAGATGGTCTTCTGCAATGGCGATGAGCTCTACACCTCCGGGGCAGCGGTCTGCAGTTGTTGAGGGTCGCAAGAAGGACTAGGATCCACAGGAGGGACCTGGAGAGCTCGAGGAAGCACAACGACCTGGGAAGCTTTAGATGGCAATGATTTGAGCCCCGAAGGGCTCCTTTGAGCGACTGGCCTGCACCGAAGAGATGTTCGGCTCGAGAGGCTCCTCCTCGACCAAGTGTGAAGCTGGATACACAAAAATGAGGTGGGCGGCAAGGTTTCCGACGAGGCGGCGGAGATGAACCTCAATTCGCAGAACCACGGTGGTCATGGTTGATTGGATGCACGTGGAATGATCGGGGAGCGATGAGGGTTGAGATGGAGACGAAAGGTAAGGCGGAGATGGGATGGATACGCACGGAGGAGCTTACTGGAGCTCGACTCTGGTGAACTACGGTCGATCGACTAACACTAATTTAACTAACTAAATCCTAAACTAACAACAGGAAATGAAACCTACGATTAAATGAAGCAAAGTGCATAGTAAATGAGCGGCTCTTATACGTGGGGAGTGCCTAGGGAGCAGGGTGGTCAGAGAACCATCGTAGGTGCACCTCCGCGCTCCTAGAGCTCGGCCTGGCTGCAAATCGACTTCCCCTATCACGAGAAGACTATCAAGATCCAAGAAGAGGCCTCTTAGGCTCGAGATGGTGACCAAATTGAGAGGAGGAACAGAGGTTTTATTTATAGACCTAACACAACACCCTTATTGACTAGCTAAAACCAGGGATTTCGGCGTATGTACACGTGATTAGAGAGCATGGCATGTATGTACAATGATCAATGATCATTTCGTATGAAGAAGGTGAAGGCGATTGAGCGACGAGACTCCCAAGAAAAATGCGTGAAATCAGAGATTGGACAGGCGCATCACGTCTGCAAGCGGGGGAGACAATTGACCACGGTCAAAATTTGACGGACGGTGATTGGTCTATGTCAGCACAAAATGATAAAATCGGCTGACCAATTATTGACTTATTAATTACACCTAATAAATGATTTTATTAACTTTCGATTATAGAATAAAAAATGTTTATTATTTAATGTAGTATTTTAATACGATTTTTATGTATTTTTTTGTGTATTTTATTAGTAGTTATTTTTTAATAGTGTATTTATAGCTATATTTGCCTGTATTTTATACATTTTTATTTTTATTTTGTATATATTATTCTTTTATTTTATATATTTATAAATTATTTTTGTGAGTATAAATACATTTTGGTTGTATTTTATATTGTTATTTGTACACTTAAATAAATAGATATGCATATTTTGTAAGTATATTTATAGATATTTTACCTATGTTTTATATACATCTTTTTATTTTAATGTGTTTTAATGATTTTTATTTTGGTTTTTTAATTTTAATAGAATATAGATGATATTTACAATATTATAAAAATATGGAAGAAGAAATAATATATTTCCCTTTTAGTTTCATACAAGTATAATCATAGGTATTTTATCTATATTTCCACATAGATTTATTTTATTTTACATTTTCTTTTTAGTTTTATTCTAATTTCAATATGTACATATGTTATAAATAATATTTACAAAATTATAAAAATATAAATTAGTAAAAATCATGATTAATGAATAAAATGAATATTTTAATCGGTATAATATACAATGAGGGCCCAAAACCTAACTTTCACACAGTAACTCCAAAAAATATCAAACCACCACCATTAAATAGCTCGTGAAAAGTAATATACAATTAGAGGTGATTTTGATATGTTTTGATTTTTTATTTGAAAGATATGGGTCTGGGAAGTTGGGTTTTTGGCTTTTTATTTTGTGTATAAAATGAATACTAAGTATTATTTTTTGTACAAACTCAATTTTGTATTTTTATTTACATTATTATCTACAACTTTTATGCATAAAGTTTCTTCATTTGGTGAATAAATAATAAATAATAAAATAGGTGTTAGAAAATGCCTAAATAATGAATGAAAGAATAGGGTTTTTATTCTATTTCTGGCCCTTAAACCCCCTACTTTATTCCTTGTCGACCAACTCAATTCTTGACTTGGTCTCGGGGTTTAGGGTCATAAAATATTTTCAATATTTTATTCCTTTTCTTTTCTTATCTTTATTCTATAATTTCGGCATTAAAAGTAGTATTATTTACACAATAAATAAATGATGGATGTTATTTTTTACAAATTAATGCTATTTACATGCATTAGCTAGGATCTTCAAGGCCAAAATGATAGAATAAAGGTAATGAAATGGAGATTCATCAGTATCTTATCTGATGGTTGCAATGCATTTTGGTTTCCTTGATTGGAAGGCTATAAACCCTTCGCATGGATCATTTAATGATGTTTGATATGACCTGATCCAAGGGTTGTGGATGGTAGAGGATCCAACGATTTTAATGAGAGGACATTTCTGATCCAATGGCTTGGAAGGAACCATGTGGATGACTGTAGATGTAATCAACAGCTAGGAATGACAGGAGTTTTGATGCTCCTAATGCTTCTTCAACTTTGGTTGGTTGGTGGCAAATGACAACTCTTTTGATGGCCAGATAATGTTCTGGATGAATTGAAGGGTGCTTGTACACCCTAGTTTCCCATCCTTCTCTTCAGATCTAAGTGGTGCGCAAGGTTTCTCTTATGGTTGAAGCCACTTCGTTAGTGATGTTCATTGATGAAATATTCAATCGAGTTCTGCAATAGTGATCCACAGGGGTTGCGCCTGTAAGTCTGAGAAGGTTTGCCAAGCAGATGCTCGACGTTGATGTTAGGGAACAGAGGAATCGGTGATGGGCAAAGCTATGATTGCGCATGGAAGTAGGAGCTGGTTTTTGGCCTAAAGGTGATAGTAGAGGAAAGGGATGAGAGGTAGAATGTGTACTGATGGGTTCAAAGAGGTGGTTGTGATTGATGTTATCGAAGATGCGGTTTTTGGTTAAATGAGGATTTGTAGCAGAAGAATGGAGAGACCGAGAAATAGAAAAAAAGAATAGAAAGAAGATGTTGACGTGAGAAGGATGAGGGATAGAGGAAGTATTTGATCGGGATGATGGAATCTTCTCCTCAGTCAACATTGTCACATCCATTATTTATATCATAGAATAAGAGACTCTAAGAATCAGGTATTTTGAGTTCCTTTTGGGTGAGTCTTGAGCAGAACTTGAACTTAATGATATCATTGTTCATGAAGTTAGATCGATGATCTTATCTCCACTTTCATGATTTTGGATGTAAACCAAGATTCATTTCTTTTCACTTCTTCTTCATATAAGTGTTTGCTAATAGACTAGCAAAATTTAAGTATAGGAGGTTGATGGATTTGTGATTCATTAACCTAAAATCTGAACTTTAGCTTCAATCATTGACAAAAACACCGACTAAATACACCTAAAATCCATGTTAGCTCTGATTGATATGAAATCAACTCTATCGTGTACATATTACTAACCATAATAAATAAAAAAAGATAAAAAATGCTAATATGTATACATGTGAAATAAACCTTAAACCTTGCTTGGAAATATAAATCAATAACACGGATATTTTCCTCACACAACCTCTTATGATTTGCACTCACTTTTGAGTTAATGCACATTCAATTCTCTGAAATTAAGATAAAACACAAAAGAATCAGAGTTCATATACGGAACTTGATTTCTGATACCGATATGTATATTATATATATTTACCAGCTTTATATTTTTATTTTAAATATATAAATAAATATTTTTGATTTATTTCTTCTATATTTGTGTTTTAGTAAAATACATAAAAATTAAAACACAAAAGAAAATAAAAGAAAACGTAGTGATATGACCTTCTATATAATGTACATATTTTTCCTTTCTTTCTTTTTGTTGTGCTTTTTATTTATTATTAAATATTAAAAAAACAGATTAGTATTTTATTTCATTTCTAGTATTTTATTTGATTCTACTTTGTAACTTATTTTTTGAAAATCAAAGAAAAAATATAAAGCCATACCAATTTGGTATTTTATGTCTATAAAGTACCTTCCAAATTTTTTATTTTGTACATAATTATTATTATGATTTTGAAGTTTTAATGAATGTTTGATGACAAGGATTTTACAAGGGTCTAAAATGGTACTCTCACAGAAGCGAAGATATCTAGTCGTTGAGGCAACCTCTCACAAACCCGTGGTTAATCAATAATTAACCCACACAATAAATGAATCAAGCAAGGCAAGTAAGTGTGAATCAAAATTTATTATACCCTAATAAAGATGTATATTGACAAGCAAGTAGGGGTCGAACAATAGAAACAAGAGTGTAGAGCAATGTAAGATAGAGCAATCAATCACAAGGAATTTGTATTTGCAAACACTTAGCCAATTTATGATTTTTATGGTTTTTTATTTTATTTTTTATAATTTTTAAGGATTTTAATTTATCTATTTATATTATTAAATTTTGAGTTTTTATAATTTTTTTATTTCTTTTTATATTTTTATGTTTTTAATTTCCTTTTCTTTTTATAAAGTATAAATAAAGTATATAAGGCTATATACACAATATGGGCTGATATAAATATAAATACTAATAAAATTAAACAAAATTTAGAAAATAAATTGTTTTTGGTTTTTAAATATTTTTTTACTATTTTTATGATTTTTAAAGGTTTTTCTACTAATTTTTATGGATTTTTAAAGTCAAAAGTCTCCCAAATCAGGGATTTAATAAATAAGCTGAATTGGAATGGATATTAAAAATGAGAAATAATGTCCAAAATTCTTCAAATCAAATTTAGTATATAATAAATATAAAGAAAACTATAAATAGAAAATGATATTTTAGGAGTTTTTATGAATTTTTAAAATTTTATAATGGATTTTGGGATTTTTCAATTTTTAAGAGTTAACTTTTTCTATTTTTAGTGGTTTTTGGTCTGAAGGCTTAAAATACTTAAATAAATAAAAAATGTTTTTATGGAAATTTTTTCTGAATTATTTTATATTTTTTGTATTTTATACTGAAAACATGGAATAAATTGTATGCATTGGATTTTTAATAAAGAATAAAAGTACCTAAAAAAATACAAAAATGTAACGCACTAGCATGCACCTAATTCTATTTTTTGGTATTTTTTGGAGCATAGACATTATATTTAATAAATAGAATAAATGCACAAAATTCAATGAACTAGCATGGGCATATATGTAAATAAATATAAAGTTGAGGGGATTCTTATAAAAATTTTTAAAAAAATATAGCTGGAATAAAAATTTCTTGGACTAAAATGAAATACAAATAATCGCGAGGGTCTAAATGCAAAAATGCCACCTCATGTGGGACGGCATGTAAGGTGATGTGGACTGGACCAATTTACAAATAAAATAAGTACGGGGGTCTATTGCAAATATTACACAAAATTAAAACGACAAATGAAAGTTTGAATCTTAAATATTAAATACAAAATTTCCTAGGTATATACTGCAAAATACCCAACAAAGGGCATGATCCAACGGTGGCTAGCGAACCACTTATCCACGTGTCAGCTCCTGCGCGTCCAATAATGCTTCGCGATGGATAGCTGGGATTTAATTCCAGCAGCTGAGCTGAAGGGAGCAGTGCGACGCATCGGACGACTATTGCTCGCCTGGGCTATGCTTCTCGATCGGACAGTCCATCGGCTATCAACAAGAATTGGTGAAGAACTCCTCAGTTGCGAGCTTCAATCTGTGCGAACTCCCTTCTCTGACATCCTCAGCTGCTGCGAAGTGGTCCAAAAGATTCCTGAGGTCCTTCCGCGATGGCTTGAGATATCAAAATGGCCAGACAACTCTGGAGGTGTCGGACAAAGGAGGTGGAATTAAAGGCTTCCCTGAGTTTCGATGAGCCTCGAATAGGCTTCCTTTCTGGATCTTTCTTGTAGGAGTTAGTCGAGACCAAAAATACGACGCTCTGGAGAGCATCAGAAGGGGGAATGAGCGAAGGATGGAGGATGTGGGCCTCTCCGGCGATCGACAGCAGAGGAGAGGCGAAGCTCTTGTTCTGTGCAAGAACAAGGTGGATGGAGGTGCGTTGGATGATCAGAAATCGAAAAGGAAGAAGATGGAGGTGGTATGCGAGGCGGAGGAAATTGGTCACGATCGGAAAGAGGTGGCGGAGTTAAAGCTCCGCCAATCTATGGATTTGTAATATATGCGAAAATAATCGAAACCAAACAAAACTAAACTCTAATATCCTCTACTGCTAACCTAAGGATTAGAAAAATGAAAGAAAAGAGAAGCTTACCGGCACAATACCTTCAGGGGTAGAACTCCGGTGGCGATGGCGGCGAGCTCGGATCTGTTCGATTCTATGCCCAAATGTTTGTCCAAGGAGTCGATTAGATTCATGCTGTCACCATGAGCGAAGATCAAGACTCGAAGCTAAGGTTTTCGGGTGGAAGAAGGATAAAGGAAGTGAGGTTTGGTAGAGGCTATATCTTATAGGGCTTGACTTTGATCGAAGAAATCTCTCGATTCAGTGGTCCTAAGACCAAGAAATCGAGCTCACGTATAAGTGCGAAGATCGATGCACAAAATCGGTGTATGAATCAAGCCTAAAGAGTGAATGCATCGGGAGAAAATAATTGGAGAAGTCGAGGTCAAACAACGTTCTAACACGACCCAGTCCTAGGGTGGGGGCAATTGATCGGAGTCTACTAAGACCGGCCCCTGATTGGGCCACATCAGACCGCTACGAGACAAAATCAAAATAAAAGAATAAAAATTCACATTAAAATAGTAGATGAATTAATCAAATAAAACTTAAAACATAAAAAAATGTTTATTATTTAATGAAGTATTTTAATATAATTTTTATTTATTTTTTGGAAATTATTTATTACATGTTTATTTTTAAGGGTATAAATATTTATACGTATATTCATATATATTTTGGATATTTTATTTTTATTTTGTATTTTTGATTTTATTATTTTATTCTCTTAATTTATAAAATTTTAACTTATTTTTATATACGTAAATATATTTTTATTATATTTTTCTGATATAATATGTATGCTGAAATAAATAACTATATTTATTATATAGGTATAAGTAATGTATATTCATCTATGTATTTTTGTACATTATTTTATTTTTGTGTTTTATTTGTGGTTTTATTTTATTCTAAATATATACTAGTGTTATAAATAATATTTATGAAATTATAAAAATATAAACTTATAAAAATAATAAAGAATAAATAAAATGAATAATTTATATACGTAAACTATACAATAGGGGTCCAAAACCTAACTTTCATACTTAACTCCACAATGTATGAAACCACCTTCATTAGTTAGATTATTAAAAGTTATATACAATTAATGGTTTTTTGATGCTTTTTTGAGTTTTTATTTGAGAGATATGGGTCAAGGAAGTTGGGCTTTTTGCTTTTTATTTAGAGCATAATAAGTACACTATATATCATTTTTGTATGAAATCCATTTTGTATTTCTATTTGTATTTTTCTCTATAACTTTCATGACAAAGTTTATTTATTTGAACTATAAATAATAGAAAATAAAATAGAAGCCAAAAATGAATTAATGATGAATAAATAAATGGGATTTTTATTGAATTTATTGGCCCTTATCTCCCCTAATTGTATTCCTTGTTGACCAAATCAATTCTTGACTTGGTCCCGGGGATTAGGGTCATAAAATACCTTTGGCATTTTATTCCTTTTCTTTTCTCTATTCTATAGTTTTGACATTAAAAACAATATTATTTACCCAATAAATTGAATAAATCACGAATGCTACTTTGTACAAATTAATGCTATTTACATGCATTAGATAGGATTTTTATGGCCAAAATGATAGAATAAATGTGATGAAATAGAGATTCATCAATGTTGTAGATATTATTTATACATGCAACTTTCATTTTGATCATTTTTTATTTTGAATTTATCCTTTATTTTTTGATGCATTCTTCCTTTTATTCTTTTTTCTTATCTTGGTCAAATTTTGACGCAACCTGCTTACATGGCATCCAACCATAGGAGACTACCAACCCCCTTATCCCCTTGGCTGGCCCCCAATCAACTAAGAAGAATCCTTCTACCATCAAGCTGCATCCAATCATGTGGAGGGGAGATGCTGACCTCAAGTCAACTCCCACTCCCACATTCTCCTCTCCTTCTGCATGGTGAGCTCCCATCTCTCCATTTGTAAGTAACCGTCGAAGACCCTCCCCTCATCCCGCCAACCGTCCAGCCACTTCGTACCACAATTCCGTCATTCTCCCATGCCCTCTCCATTCTTTCTAACCGCCATAAACCCATAAAAACCCACAGACACATCATTCAAACTTATTCATCACTTGTCGAGAGAGAGAGAGAGAGCTCATCACAGCTGCTCAGTGACAAAGCAAGTGATAAGAAGCGAAGACCTCTCGATGAGATCCATGGTGATCTCAGTCACCTTTTGCAGCTGCCTTCATGTGAAGCTATTGATCTTTTTGGTGCATCTTCAAGTAACAATTGAGGCAAAGATCGGGAGCAGCGAACCCTCTGATGAACCTCGGTTTCATTATGTTAATTTTCCTATATTAACCCCTAGCTTAAATTAGTGTCAATAAAAGTCAGATTAATTGTTGTATATATCTGAGTCTTGGAATAAATTAAAATTACAAAAAAATGACAAAACCAAAAATCTTAGTGTTTTTATACCTTTAAAATACTTACAAAAATATTTCTCCCTTTGTTTGACCTATTTTGCATTTTTGATCAACATGAAACTTGTAGATCTCATCGAGATCTACAACTTTCATGTTTTGAGTTTTTCCAAATTTGTCTTCCTTCTTCTTTTTCATGTTTTTAGTCTGAATAATCTGGTTGGGTCACATGGCTCCTTCTGGTTGGGCCACGTGGCATGCTTCCCCTTCCTCCACGCCCCCCTTTCTGCTTCATCCGATCGCCATATGGCACTTTCATCTCTGTTGTCCGTGCCATCTTTACTCTCTGCCCTCCAATCCTCCTCCAGATAACATATGGAGCATCCACACCCGCTTTCGGCCAAACACACCTCAACCCTTACCCTACGATTACGTCTTGATCGAATGATCAGAGCTGCTTCCTCATGCCTCCTCTTAGCCGTTGGATCTCAAGATCCAATGGTGGAGACCTTGTCTCCTTCCTCCAGCCCCCCTTCTCTCCCATGTTCACCACCAAGCCAAACTGTCGCCCCCTTTCCATTATCCCCATCTCCTCATCACTCCCCATCACTCGCTGAACTTGCCACTTCAAGCCCGCACTCCCTTCTTCCTCGCGCACTACCTAACCATGATCTCACCTTCTCCTTCTAGTCAACGAGAGCCCATGAACCCACGACACCCACCACCGGAACCTCGAACCTCTCCTCTTCAAATAAGTCATCGTCGCTGCAAATTCTCCCCATCCACCTTTACGCCGGCCTTGGCCCATCTCCTCTCCATTTACCTGTGACAAGGGGAGGCTGGATTTAGGTAGTGACGATGACCTAAGTCCCCGGTGTTGACCCCTGGCCATGGTAGGCCTTGCCTCCGACTGTAGAATGCTGGCAAGCTGCTCCGAGGGGCTGCCAGAGTTCAACGATGAACAGAATGCCCACCAGCACTCAGTCTAGGCAACCGCATTCTCCTAGTTCTCCAGGTAAGTATACTTGATTCTTTTTATCTCTTTCTTCTAATTTCTCGCAATTAATTAGGCTCTTACTTGCATTTTCACCTCAACTCACCATCGCTCCAGCTTCCTCACACATCATTCACCCGCACGTATACCTCCGATCACCTTCTTGCTCCTCCATAATCTCCAGTCGCCTCGCCCCCTTCTTCTTCGGCTTATCGGAGAAGATGACCAGGGTCACTGCCTTCTCCGCAGACATGGCCCTTCAGTCACCCTCACCTAATTTGGACTTAACACCTGCACGCTTTGGCTACGGTCACTAACATTTGCAGGTGAATGTCTTCAATGACCGGACTTGGGCCGGAGCTCATTTCTCGAGCTCCGCCTCCAGCAATGGTCCACCGCTAGCTTCCTCCAGGTGGTCCAGCGGTTTCCCTAGCTATGATGTCACCCTCCACCATTCTAGTAGCCTCCAGGGACCTTCATCGTGCTCATGAGATGGTGGCAGAGCTCCTGCAGGTCTGCCGGAGACCGGTTCGCACCGCCAGCCATCGACGGAGAAGAAGACTCCGTGACGTACAGATGCCGTTGGATGGTACCCTCCCGATGCCTATCCAACGGCCCACAGGAGGCCATGCCACCGCCCCGGACCTCTACCTCGAGCCTCTAGGCTCGAGGCACCCGAGCTAAACCAGAGCATCCTCTATCGCCACGTGGCCTGAGCCTCCCGAGCTTCGCCCCGAGCCTGCACCTCCACCAAACCTAGCCTCACGTTCCTAGTCACGTGAGAGCTGGGCAATTTGCATGGGGGCTCGCCAAATTCTTCAATTTGCAAACAGGTCGACTGAGCACGTGAATACCATGCATGCCTGGGGTTAATTGCACCCTACGCCCTATGGGTTTCAATAAGTGCAATTCAATCCATGTGTATATGGGTAGATTATAGTGAAGGTCTCACAACTTTTTGTATTTACAATTAAATCCTTACAGGGACCTGTTTGTAGTGTTTTATCTATTTATTTTCACGATTTCTTTGCTTTTGTGCCCCTGGACTCTTTTGTGAATATCTTGAGCATCCGATCTCAATTTTAGTTGATTTCAGTTTCATTTCGAAGCTCATTTCTTTCTCTATCTAATGACATGAATTGATCTCTGATTTGACACTTAGAATCTAGATGATTAATTCTAATTATGTGATGTCACCTGCTTAATGATTCTTTATGCCGTTGATTAACTTATCAATGAAGTATGCTTCATAAACCTTCTCTGAAATTGATCACACATTAATTGCTCATTGATTTTATCCAATTAGGGTATATTCACATAACTTTAAACTTGCATTATGTTGCATTACAAAAATCAAATAAAAAGCGTTTGCTATGTCTACCTCATCTGCATCATTTGTCCTCATGTGTTTCCTTGCATTTTGACCTATGAGTTCTTTTTCTGAGTAATAAGAGTCTAAATACATACTTAAGAGGCTCGTGTCCCTGAGTTCGACCTTAGGCTTGTCCAAGTAAAATAAATTCGACCGCTTAGATTTACTTGACAAATTAATTAACGATTTTTGATGGATCCTATTTAGCCCGACTGCAACGAGATTCGAGTGTCAATCCAATACTATTAAAGGGCTGAATTTCGGGTTCGTCACCCTTACGATGCATACCCTTTCGACAAAATCCAAATATGCACAATCCCTCTTCCTCTTTCTTTTTTTTCATTTCTTGTTGGCATTCTCTACTAATGTCCTTCCCTATCACCATATTCACTATTTTCTAATTAAAACGAACATCTCAAACCTCAACCATCACCACCTCCTTCCCCTCCACTTTTGTCTACCCGCATATCTCCCATCTGCGGTGAATATCTTCAGAGCCGAAGCTTCGAACCTTCCACCCTAAAATATAAGATTTAGCCCTTTTCCTTCTTGTGCATAATTTCCAATTGAGATTTGCTCAAGATGTGGGTCCTTTACAGGAGCACAACCAATGCACATGAAAATCAAAACGTCCCCTCACGTAATTCTTGTCGTCATTAAGCAATGTAGCAGCAGAACTTGGTTGGAGAAGTAACCATGTGAGCCTGTGACACCATCACGCAATCAGAAGCCTTGCTTTCCATTGAAATCGCCTCACATGTCTTGTGAACCATTGAGCGAAACAACCTCGATGGATCCCCAATTACACAGTAACTCCTTAACCATATCGATCTTCGATCCATTGAGGAGATTCCCCATCTCCAGTTGTGTGTGAACTAGATTGGAAACGACCATCAACAGACCACTCGAGGAAGCATCATATCATCTCTCCACAGTAGAATGTGAGCTCCTCAAACTTGACGGAGAAAAACCCATCATCGAGATGCTTTCCGTAGAGGGTTCTTGAGCAGTAAAACTCCAAACAATAGTAGAGAGGTCTTTGTCGTCACAACCAGAACTCCTCAACACGCTTCAGCCCCAACTCTGTTCATCCTTCCTTCCACCAAGATCAATAGCAACCTGATAAATCCCAGATTCATCATCATTAATTGGATGAATTATCCCTCTATCTTAAACTATTCAATTAACTTAACAACTAACTAACGTAATTTAACATCTTGTAAATAAATAATGTTAATTAGTGTACATAATATACGCATATTATTTGTGTATAAGAGTTGGTACCTTTATTTTCTATGTTTCTTGTTATTAAATCTCATAAATATCAGATTAATCATGTATATAATATGTTGTGCATTATTCATCGTATAAAAATACCACAGAAATAAAATAAGTAAAAGAAGTATTTTTATTGATTAAAAATACATACAAAAATATTCAGTATGTATGTATGATGTATTTTGATTTTAGGTTCTAAATGAAAGTTGAGGATCCTGAAAAATTACACAACTTTCAAGTGATCAATTTTTTTATTTTGACCCCATTTACTATTTTGTTTTGAATTTACATTTATTTATTCATTTCTTTATTTTCTGATTAGTCCATGTGGCCCAATCTTAGCTCTCCACGGTGCTGGCCCTTTAGTGGCCCTCACCTTTGATTTGGGTCGTATACTCATGTGATCGGACGACCTTGATTGAGCCATCTACCTCCCAAATTAGGGTCGCATGATCTTTTGATCAAGTGGTCCCATCTTTTCCCAATCACGCCCAAACCTGAGCACGTTGGATCATTTGCTCCAATAGCCGAAGTCTTCCATCTACCTATAGCGGTTAGATGGCAAAGAGATGCACCTCTTTGTCGGCTCAAGTTCTCCTATTTTTCTCGCAGGCCAATGTAACCTCTCCTTCCGACTCATGTGTCATTGCATAGCTCCTTCAACGATTATCCTCACCATAGCCTCCTAGTCAGCCATCTCTCTCTCACGTGAGACAACCATATGCGGTTCAAACACTCTTGACAACCACCTCACTCCGTTGGACAAAACCTCGCTTCTAGCAACTTCCACTGTTATGCGCCCCTTGCGTGAGTTTCTTAGGAGCATCACCCACCTTTGAGTGACAGAGAGAGGGTAGGAGAAGAGACCATGACAGAGACAAAATCTGCTGAGATCCATGGCTATGTTGGTCGTGTCGCAGCCTAACTGACGGCACAACTTGAGTTCAGTCCTTAGCCAAGACTTTGAGCGAAGACAATAGGTCATCTAGACCTCGAGCCCAGGTTGATTCGACTAACTTTGAATTCATCTCGATAAATAGTAGTATCTCAGTATATGTATATGAAGATGTACATGTAGATGCAGATGAATATGCACGTGTATATGTACATATATATATATATATATATGTATTTATATGTATTCGGGTTCAGGTACCCATGAGGGAATCCAAAACCCAAACCCATACGCGCCTGGGTGATGAATGTCAAATTTGCCTCTTTAATAGTCAGGGAATGTCGTACTGTATGAGGCAAATTTGGTTCATGCAAACAGACCACACCTTCGAATATGTGAACATTATTTATACTTGGCAAGTCTACCAAGGTCGAACACAGGGACACGAGCCTCATTAATCTATTTATCGAATTTATCAATTAATTTAATGTGTGATTATTTCCTCAATTCTAGGCCTTCATGCAGATGTGAAAATAATGCAGATAAAATGATGCGTGCATTTTTGTTTGATTTTAAGATGTAGTTAAATATGAGATGCATGGTGGATGATATGCAGTAAACGATCATGTAGAAGATAATATACAATTATGCCCTAAAAAGATCACATAATTGAGCATCAGATTATGGTTTAAATTCAGAGTCAATATGGAGCATAAAAATTAAGAGCATGTATCTATCAATGGCAGAGAATTAATGATCAAAAGACACTATATAACATAAAAAATCTTCGTATTATATTTAGTGTCAAAATAGAAAATGAATTATGCCATTAGCGGGCAACAAAATCACATTGAAATCATGCAATTTGGATCTAAGATGCCCAAGTTATGAAAGAAACAATGCATGGGCATAAATGTAATAAAAATGCGGGAAATAAAGGATAAACAATCACAAATAGGTCCCTGGAGGGACCTATTTGCAATTTAGCAAAACTGGTAGGGGTCCTTTGCAATTTCTCCATTTGCATGCAGGGACCTTTTTGCAATCTTTAAAACCTCAAGGTCCTCCCTATAAAATACCTAGGCGCACACGAGAGGCACGTGCCTGGGGACCAAAATGCAATTTGCAAATGTTATAGGGTCCTTCATGTAATTTACCCATCCCTTATGAGCTTCGCACGTGAGAGGGCCAGGCTCGAGGGGCAGTGAGCTTCGGGTCATGTGGCATGTTCTGGAGCTTCGTATCATGGCTTGGTTATTGGCTCGGGCCTTCGGGGCAGCAGGCTCGGCGGATGCTACGTGGACCCATCAGGACAGTTGGATGGCAGCCGAGGGGGCGCGGCGCCATCCAACGACACCTGCTCTTCGTCTCTGTCGGACCGTGCTCCCCCGTGCTCGTGGAAGGTGCTGGAACCACCAAGGCCACCTAGAGAGGATGACTGAACGGAGGCGAAGCGACAAGGATAGCTTTAGACGTCAGACCACGATGCATCGTCGGAGGTGACGCAGTAGATCAGAGATGATGCTGGGAGTCTGGCCATTGAAGATACGTCTTGCAAGAGACGTTAGGGAGTAGCCGAAGTGTGCGAATGTGCGAGGTGAATGGAGTGGGGGCCTTATCAGGCGAAGGAGGCGGAGACCCAAGTCTTCTTCCCCGGGGAGTCTGAGAAGAAGGGGGCGAAGGTGAATAGGCTATGGATAAAGGGGGGAGATGCACAGAGAGGTTGGCGACGATGATTGGTGGTTGACGGAGATACGTGTATGGTCAGACGATGGTGGAGTGTAGCGTAGAAGGCAGATAAATTGGGAGAAACTTCAAGGAACACATGGTAGAAGAAGACCTGATGGGAAGGAACCTTTGGCGAAGGAGGTGATCTGGGATGAGGTCCTCATCGGACCTTTGGGTCGTCGCTCGACCTGGACGATCATTCTAAAGGGCTCATGCATCCGTCGGAGGGCGGAGCGTACATGGCAGTCTGCCATGGATCTCACCAGAGGCTGGAGGTCGTCATCACCTGTGCCATCACCCTCTGCGGTCACCGAAGGGATGGGGTAAGCTGGGACAATGCCCCTTGGATGGTGGATGACAAATAGAGATGACAGAGGGGGGCAGAAATAAAATAAATAAAAGAAGTATTTTTATTGATTAAACATACTTATAAAAATATTCAGTATGTATGTATGATGTATTTTGATTTTAGGTTCAAAATGAAAGTTGAGGATCCTGAAAAATTACACAACTTTCAAGTGATCATTTTTTTTATTTTGACCCCATTTACTATTTTGTTTTGAATTTACATTTATTTATTTGTTTCTTTATTTTCTGATTAGTTCATGTGGCCCAATCTTAGCTCTCCACGTTGCTAGACCTTTAGTGGCCCTCACCTTTGATTTGGGTCGTATAATCATGTGATCGGACGACCTTGATTGAGCCATCTACTGCCCAAATTAGGGCCGCATGATCTTTTGATCAAGCGGTCCCATCTTTTCCCAATCACGCCCAAACCTGAGCCCGTTGGATCATTTGCTCCAATAGCCGATGTCTTCTGTCTACCTAGCGGTTAGATGGCAAAGAGATGCATCTCTTCATCAGCCCAAGTTCTCCCATTTTCCTCTCTTCACTATCGGATTGCACGACAACTCCAGGATCCATCTGGGCCGTCCAGCACTTGCCACTGACAGGCCGTTAGATCCCATATCTAACGGTCACCGTACAACCACGTTACGCTAGAGGACCACCGTCAGATCTGCCAGGAGGCGGGACCAGAGCCGCACACCCATCAGCCACTCACCGCTTGACACCTAGCCCCCACGTGCCCCGCACGTGCTTTGGTTGGGTAATTTGCGCCAGACCCCCTGTAGTTTATTTTAGTTTTTGTTTAGTCTATTAAATAACTTAGCACTCTAGAGTAATTTACATCTTAGACCCTACTATTTTTGTTATTTGCACTTTAGCCCTTCTCTTGTGGACGCACGTGCTTCGTCACGTGTATATCTGGGTTATTTGCATGTATGCCCTCAGGGCTTTTGAGTGTTATGTTCTGATTAGATAGTTTTCATATTTACACTTATGCCCCTGTGCGTAATGAATTTGAACATGTGCTGGATTTGATGTGAATTTTGCACTGAGCCCCCTACAGTTTCCGTACGTGTTATCTTTCAACCTTGGAAACTTATTTTCTTTGCAAATAGGTCCCTGTGTGTTGTGCCTTTTCTATTGGTTGAATAAAATATCAAATCAACTCCAAATTTGTTGAAATTTGAACACGTGGCCGCTGCAACTGCGTAAAAATTTCAGTAATTTTTTGGTACATTTTTGCTTTGATATATTTTTAAAAATTCAAAAACCTTCATTTTTGATACTGTTTGAATTATAAAATCAACTAAAAATATAAAAAACCCTCCGAAAATTCTAAAAAAAATATCTACTGTTTATTTTAGTGTCTTCTTGCTTCACTCCATTTTTTCTGCATATGGATATATAAAACACCTAAAAATTGAAAAATCCTAAAAACCTTATAAAAATCATTAAAATTCTAAAAAATCAAAAAAATGCATTTTATTTTCCTATAGTTTAGATTTCATTTGTAGTTTCATATAAAATTATCTCCAGATTTTTGGAGATTACTTATATATTTTTAAATAACCTTTCAAATCTGGCTGCACAGTGACTCCCTATTTTTGCCTTATTTCATTTTTATAAAATCAACAAAAAAATATAAAAATATGAGAAAATTATTAAAAATGCTTAAAAAATATAAAATCCAAAATTATTTTTTATTGCAATTTTTTGACTTTATTTGTGGTATTAAATAATTTGTTGTGTGAGCCCTTTTTGACTTTCCTTTATATTTTCTTTATAAATTAAAATCACAAAAAAATTTAAAAACCTATAAAATCCACCGAAAAATATTTTTCTTTATTTTTTATTTTTAGACTACTTCGTAGGCCTCGTGCCAATCCGTGCTCCTTGAGTTCGACCCTGGTCGCTATACCAGGTTAAATAAAATAGCGAGACCGCTATTCGGCTTTTTGACTGATTACTTTATTTTAGCGGTCTTGTATTTTCTTGTTAATTGAGCCTCGCTATTCAGGTCGCAACGACCCTGACTATTTTTACCTTAGCCCTATAGTGAGATTTTCGGTCATCAGGCTGTCTCCTCTATCAATTCTCAAAAATCACCGAGCCCGGATGATTTTAATGTCGGGGTCTTTAAGCGACATTGGACCCTTGTGAAAAAGGAAATTACCTCCGCTTTGGACTTCCTACACTCTAGTGGTCCCATGCTTAGACAGGTCAACCACACTTTCATTACTCTTGTCCCAAAGGTGCCTTCACCGTCAGGGCTGGGGGACTTCAGGCCTATTTCATGCTGCAATACAAGGCTCGCACACATTCTTCCGCATACCATCTCCCTCAACCAAATGGCATTCATCAAAGGGAGATGTATTGGGGATAGCATGAAAATTTCTCAAGAGTTTGCTCGTGGTTTTGGGAGGAAAAGTGGTTCTCGAAGGGCCTTCCTTAAGGTGGACCTCACCAAAGCTTTTGATACGGTCAACCATCTGTTTCTCATGGTTCGACTAAAGGCTTTGGGCTTTGGTTGGCAGTGGTGCACTTGGATTTCGAACTGCATTGGGACTTGCTCCTTCTCGGTACTCATCAATGGCTCCCCTTGCAGCTTTTTCAAGAGTTCTAGAGGGCTACGCCAGGGTGACCCCCTGAGCCCAATCTTATCATAGAATCCCTATCTTGCTTGATGGACATTGTAGTGTTGGAGGGCACCATCAAACCGATTGGCCGTGGGGGAGCGTGGCACCCACACACCTCATCTATGCTGACGACCTCCTGTTCTTTACTAAATGCACCACTAAAAACATTAATGCAGTTATTGAGATTCTAGGGAGCTTTGGCGAAATGTCTGGGATTCTTATGAACTTGGCCAAAAAGCAGATTATTTTGCTCTACAAGCACTGTATACTCTCTCTCTCTTGGAACTCGGTCGCCAGCCTAATTACCGAGTCACTCCCCGCAAAATACCTAGGTATTCCTCTAGACTAGAAATTTAGAGGCTCCTCATTTTCAAGGGCTCTGGAAGACAAAATCCGTGCCCATCTTTGTGGTTGGAAAGCCAAATCTCTCTCTATGGCGGGTCATATCCAATTACCGAACTCGGTTATAGCTGGAATCTTTCTCTTCTGGACGGAGTGCTCTCTTATTCCGGCCTCATCCATAATGCATATATCCTATATGTGCTCTGATTTCCTTTAAGATTATAAACGCATGAGATTGCGTGGAAGGACGTTTGCCTCCCTAAGAAGGAAGGTGATTTGGGGATTAGGTCAATTACTAACCTGGTTGGTGCCTCCAAAGTTTCTTGGTTGTGGAGGTTTTTAAAGGTCAAGGGATCGCTTTGGGCGGAGTTTGTCCGCTCCAAATACCTGTAAGATGAATGTTTTTGGGACGCAAATGCTCCCGCTAGAGCTTCGGTGATTTGGAAAGCTTTGCTTAAGGCTCGCTCGATCTTTGCCCCTATAATGGGAGGCTCCATCCCTATTGCTAGCCGCCCTCAGACGCCCACCTCTTTCTCTTTCCGTTTGGCTTATGATTTGGTCCGTTTCAGAGCTCCTGTGGTTGACTGGTATGAAGATGTCTAGACATCCAAGGTTGCCCCTAAACGTAAATGATGTCTTTATAGGATGATCTTGAACAAAGCCCCTATAGGGACCGATTACAACGCTTTGGATTTTGCTCGTCTACCTCATGCCTCTTCTGTGACCATGCTCTGGAGTCTTGTGACCATCTTTTTTGGGATCGTAATTATTGCTTTGATATCTGGGATAAAGTATGCCTTGCACTCTCACTCCCTGCCCCGTCCCGCTATGATTCTCTCCTCAGCTCCATCTCCCGGGCCAGGAGGCTGTGGGAGCTTGACAAGTTTTGGGGAGGAAATTTAAGAACTGCTATTGTTGTAACTGTTTGGCGAACCTGGAGAGATCGGAATTCTAGATGGACATCTGTAACTTCCAACATGGGCGACCAGCTTGCTTCGCTAATTATTGAGGACGTCGAAATTCTGCTAGCCTGACTGTCTACGTCCCCTTCCTAACTGAATGGAATTAACTGGAGGCTAGTCTCCAGTAGACGCCTGCCGGCCTGATCAACTTCTGGGAACTCATTTTATATGGCATTTGATGTACTTTTTGTAAGCCGTAGTTGGTGTTTTTGTGCACTTCTATACAGAACTTTTTACTTACTTTAAATACAAGATTACTTACCTTCCAAAAAAATACATGTATATTTAAGCTAATATATAAAATATTACTAATATTACTCATTTGCGATCAGTATCCATTTATATCTGTATCCCTTTTTTATTCCTATGGTAATATAGTTTAAATATCCATCGATATTTGTATCTGCATTTGCATTCGTATTTAAAAATGGATAAAGATATGGTAACACTTATGTTTGTATTCATCAATTTGCATCGCTAACATTAACGCATTCATGCCGTATTTATTAAATAATTTTATGAGTTTCCTTCATTAATGAGAGAATATATTGGTTGTGAATTGCATCAATATATTGTTTACCTTGGAAGTGATACCCCGGGGTATCTGCAGGTAATCGTAACCCATCTATATATTTCAGGTATCCGTTAGAGGCAGATATCCATTAGAACGGGTCGGGTCGATCTATAACCCGATAATGATGGGTCGGGGTGGGTCATTGATTGAATGGGTCGGGGCGGGTCATTGATTGTGTAACGGCTTCCTAATTATTATGAAAAAATTTCAAATGAGATGATTTAGGTTAAATGGATTTAATTAATACATTAAATCCCTTCATTATCAACTTTAAAAACCACAAGGGTTTCCCCCTCACATCACATTATCTTTCTTTTGAAAGAGATAGAGAGAGTTAGAGAGATAGAGAGATGGAGGAAGGAATATCTTACCGAACGTCCCTCTTCGTTGTAGGAGAAGGCGACGTCGAATTCAGAGAAGAGGAGAACACGGATCCGTGACCAAAATGAAGCGCGACGAATTGCGACGGGCAGAGTTTTGTGTTGGATTCGAGTTATGTATCGGATTTAGGATTAGGTATATCTTTACGATATATACTTGTATGTATTGCCTTTAGGTTATTACGTTTATACATCGATTCAACCTAGAATGGACCTTTGGTTGTATGTATTGGTTTAGGATTATATCCTAAATGCGATCGAGATATGTATGTGTTGATGAGGATTATTCATCGAGTATTTTTTTCATGTCCGGATCAAAATCCTTAATGGTACGTGTTGTTTTTGTGGGGGAAGTACAAAAACGTAACGATTTAACTTGAGTTGAGACGTCTAAATGCAAGTTGTCAGATATCATTATGTTAAAAAAATGAAGATGTTGATAGAAGATGATTATTACTTTAAGTTACTTTGGTATATAATAACCGTATTCATATAGACATTATTTAGATTGAGTTGAACACAAAAGTAATGCATTATGGATACATATTCTTCGTAGAATCTGAAATAATAATTACATTTTTATCGCAATTCCATGATCAAATATATTTCAAGACGTAGAAGTATAAAAAAAATATAAAGCCATCCTCGTTCACGAGAGAGATGGATACATGGACAGCCAAAAAAAAGTAACATTCGTCCATTCCGAGAGCAATGTTTAAGATATATACCTTTATCAAATTTTACATCTCTTATATACTTTTGCAAAAAAAGACAAGGATAACTTTATAGGAAAGTTTGATGGAATTGCCAACCATATTATGATAGCCTTGGAAAAAAAATCCAAATAAAAAATACGGATGGCTTATTTCTAATTTATTGTTAAATCATATTTTTTTATATGATGTAACATATCTTAAAGATATCATTAATGATATTATTCTTTTTGAGTTTTCTTATACTGCAACATTCGATCCACTGTATATTATATATCTGCCATTAAGCCATTTTTTGGTCGTGTGATATCATTGACTATTAAGAAAAAACCAGAGAAATATTAGTCATAATGATATGGCCAGTAATGCGATTTTTCGATTAATATCAAAAAAAAGTGTAGACCTATTATGGATACTCAATATGCATGTAAGAAGATCATAGATAGTATATAATGTGTATAATGTGTATTGCAAAATAATGAATTCTTTTTCCTAGATAAAAGGAAAGATTTGGTAATCTTAAACAAGATTTAAGGCACAAACTCGTAAAGAGTCACATGATTGACCACAAGGGGTCGTATTAGCCGCAAGGGACAACACCGCAAGGGGCGTATGGTTGCAAGGAACCATGGAGGCAAAAGCTAAGTCCTCTACAGTTGTAGCTACACTGTCATATCATATCATGAACCGCAAGTGCCAACGGTTGAAAACGTATAACAAGATACGTAAATTTATGTTTTGCAAGAAAATAGTTTATAAGGGGAAAACCATCATGAAAAATGCAAGAAATAGTTTAATAAGAGAATGAACTATTACATGTTATGCTAGAATTGGTTTAAGAAATTTAAACCATCAAAGTCATGGGGGCTAATATGTAAAGTGGTTTATATGTTTTATAAGTATGTAAATTGCTTGGTATTTTATGAAATATGCCCACAAGTAGAAATAAATAATTATCATACCTACTTATGCAATTTACCTACTTTACATGCATATCCATATTTATGAAAGAAGCCAAATAATACCTCATAGGGATCGAACTTAGACATGCATGAGAAATATCTAGGTACAAAAATGTTGTGTATGCATGAAAATCCAAGTACATGATTTATAACGGATCAAGGACAGTTAGAATACCCATGCTTGAACCCCGATGCATACTGGGCATTAGGCTCATGCAAATTTATGTTTGTCAATTTCAGGTGAAGAACAAGGTTGATTGCATATTCTGGATCGTGCTACGGACTCATTGAGATTTCTGACATGGTACGATTTATCTTGGGAAGATCTAGTGGATATATGTATGCCCACAGGAACTACCGAGATGCTATTTTAATTCCTAGAATAGTTTTTTTTTTTTCCCAGTTTAGAGTTGTAATAATGGAACTCTAGTTTGAATGGACATTTTATGGAATTAATATTTATCTATGCTCATTGTATGCCATTTTTTTTTGAGTAATGGTTGGGTCGTGCAATCAACTATCGTAATCTTCCGCCGGTTGACGCGACCCGTTCCGTTACAAATGGTATTAGTGCTAGAGTTCCTCTGGGCATAGGATATCCACAATTCTTAGTGATCTAAGATTTATATATAGAGAGATTTAGTATCACACCTCCTTGACCTTGTCAATTTTTAAATTAGATGGCTTCACATCGTGCAATTGAAGCCATTGGAGACCGTGACTCATTGACGAGCCAAGAGGTCGTTGTGGGTATGCAGAGGCAAATGCTGGAGTTAATGACACTAATGGCCCAGTAACAGAAGAGTCATGCATCTAACTCGGGTGGATTGACTATAAAGACCTTCATCCAGCATGATCCGCCCACTTTAAGGGTGAGTATGAGCCAGAAAAAGCCGAACATTGGCTAAGAGAGATGGAGCTGACTTTTGAGGCAACTGATTGTCCTGAGAAAAAAAGTGATCTTTGGGACATTTTGTATGTGGGACAACGCAAAGGAGTGGTGGACTTCATGCAAGGGAATCCACTTTCGGAGGCTCCAGTCATTAAGTGGGATGATTTTGTTGAGCACTTCACTGAGCGTTACATCCCTGAGCATGCTAAGGATGCTAAGCGTCAAGAGCTTATAAATCTCCGGCAGAGAAATATGACAATAGAAGAATATGCAGCAAAATTTCAAGAATTGGAGAAGTATGGCAAGGGTATCTGTGCCAATGAAAAGCAACGAGCCAGAAAGTTTATAGAAGACTTGAATGCGGGACAAAGCATTAAAGTGCTTACTAGAGGTCCCACAACCTTATTTGAGGTGGTTGCAGCAGCAGTGGAGATCGATGCAGCATACCGGAGGATACAACAAGTGAATCCTCGGAAGCGTCCCCACAATCCGAACTTCAATGACAAGAGGCGTCACACTGCAACGAATGGCAAGAAGACAAAGACTGATGATACACCAGCAAACAAGAAGTACACATATGAGGTGTGCCCGCATTGTGATAGGAGGCATCCAGGAGAATGCTACAAGCTAACCACTACTTTCTTTAAGTGCGGAGAACAAGGTCACTTCATGAAAGATGTCAAGGATCAGAAGAATCCATTCGAGCAAAAAAAGAAGGTAGCAGGAAGAGTCTTTACTATTACTCCCGAGGATGCAGAAGGTGCCAACACGATAGTGGAAGGTACTCTACTAATTTAAAACAATTTATGTCATGTTCTTTTTTATTCTGGTGCCACGCATTCCTTTATCTCAAATGCTTTTGCGAGAAATTTAAGTTTAGAAGCTATTGAGCTTCCTTACGCACTTACAATTTCTTCACTAATAGGTGATATTATTGCCACGGGTATGTACTTAAAGGACGTACCTGTTTTGATAAGAGAAGACACCCTCACTGCCAATTTGATATTATTGCCCATCGTAAACTATGATGTCATCTTAGGAATGGATTGGTCATGGGAGCATTATGCATCGGTCTATTGTCGAGAAAAGAAAGTGATCTTGAGTAGACCAAACCATGAGGAGATAGTTATTCGTGGCACATGTAAGAGTGAGAGGTTAGTTATCTCATCTTTGCAATCAAGTCAATTACTAGTTGAAGGTTGCATCGCATTCCTTGCTAGTATAATTAGCACTGAATCATCACATACACGTCTTGAAGATTTAGATGTAGTCAGAGATTTTACCGATGTCTTCTCAGACGATTTTCCTGGACTACCTCCTCATGGAGAGGTTGATTTCTCAATTATTGTGATCCCAGGAACGACTCCAATTTTCAAAGCTCCATACAGAATGACACCTGCAAAACTTGAGGAGCTAAAGAAGCAGTTATAAGAACAAGTGGATAAGGGATTTTTACATCTCAATGTTTCTCTGTGGGGAGCACCCGTTCTTTTTGTGAAAAAGAAAGATGTGTCTCTTATACTCTGTATTGATTATCGAGATCTAAACAAAGTGACCGTGAAGAATAGATACCTGTTACCTCGCATTGACGACTTATTCGATCAATTGCAGGGAGCCACAGTTTTCTCAAAAATTGATCTGCGTACGGGTTATCATCAACTCCAAATAAAAGAGGAGGATATACCAAAAACAGCTTTCAGGATAAGGTATGGTCATTATAAATTCTTGATCATGCCATTTGGTCTCACTAATGCTCCTGCAACATTTATGGAGCTAATGAATAGGGTATTCCGAGAATACCTTGATAAGTTTATCATCGTGTTTGTGGATGATATATTGATATATTCATCCGATCCGGAGCAACATCGAGTACATTTACAAATTGTATTCGAAACCCTAAGGCAACACCAACTTTATGCAAAATTCTCCAAATGTAATTTTTGGTTGGATAGAGATGCATTCCTCGGTCATGTGGTATCTAAGGATGGCATTGAGGTAGATCCAACCAAGGTGGAAGCTGTGATGAATTGGAGTCAACCCAAGAATGTTTCCGAGATCCGTAGTTTTCTTGGATTGGCTGGTTATTATCGACGATTTATTTAGAGTTTCTCAAGGATATCACTACCATTAACAAAGCTCACTCGAAAGGATGTGAAGTTTATATGGTCTGAGGATTGTGAACAGAGCTTTCAAGAATTGAAGCAGAGATTGACTACAGCTCCAATCTTAGCCACCGTCAGGTAGTGGAGGTTTTGTAGTATACACAGATGCATCAGGCACTGGACTCGGGTGTGTTCTTGTGCAAAATGAGAACGTCATTGCTTATACCTCACGGCAGCTAAAACCGCAAGAAAAGAACTACCCAACTCATGATTTAGAGTTAGCAGTGGCAATCTTTGCTCTAAAAATATGGTGTCATTACCTCTACGGTGAGCAGCTTGAGGTGCTCAGTGACCATAAGAGCCTCAAATATATTTTCTCTCAAAAGGAACTTAATCTGAGACAACGACGATGGCTGGAATTCTTAAAAGATTATGACTTTGCCATCAATTATCATACAAGAAAAGCAAATGTCGTAGCAGATGCAATACTTAGAAAATGGGAAGGTAACTAGTTAGTTTAAAACTTCAGTGGAAAATGATGAAGGATTTTGAAGATTGGAAGCCTTTCTTGAGTGGGTTGAGAAGGATATCATTTACAAACTCAAGATTCAACCAGAGATAATTGGAAAGATCCTGACTGCACAAAAAGGTAGATGTTGATATTCCTAAATTCATTGAAGCATCCAAGAAAGAACGTTCAGATTTCACCATCGGAATGGACGGAGCTATAAGGTACCACAACAGATTATGGATTCCAAGTGATATTGAGTTGAGGCAGGAGATTCTAGATGAAGCACACGCATCGATGTATACTATTCATCCAGGCACAACAAAGATGTATAAGGATCTACAGCGGAACTTTTGGTGGCCAAAGATGAAGAATGACATCGCAGAATTTGTTGCTAAATGCTTGGTATGTCAGCAGATCAAGATTGAACATCAAAGACTTGCATGCCCTACTCAACCCTTGGAAATACCTGAATGGAAGTGAGAGCACATAACGATGGACTTCGTCACTGGTCTACCCAAGATCCCAAAACATCGTTATGACACCATATGGGTGATTGTTGACCGATTGATCAAATCAGCACATTTCATACCTATCTGCCTGGATCAATCGACAGACAGACTGACTGAATTATATGTGAATGAAATCGTCAGCCTTCATGGTGTTCATATATCAATTTTGTCTGATCAGGATACACGATTTACCTCTCGCTTATGGAAGAGTTTTCAAGATGCTATGGGCACTCAATTAATGTTCAACACTTCTTTCCATCCGCAGACTGATGGCCAATCAGAAAGGGTCGTCCAGACTCTAGAAGATATGTTGAGAGCATGCGCTCTAGATTTTGTGGGCAGCTGGGATAGATACCTTCCATTAGTGGAGTTTGCTTACAATAATAGTTATCAGTTCGAGCATCAAGATGGTTCCCTATGAAGCATTGTATGGGATACCTTGCAGATCGCCCTCATGTTGGAGTGATGTTGGCGAGAAGGACATCTTAGGATCGGAACTTGTTCAAACAAGTAAGCAGGGTGTTGAATTAATCAGAAGAGATTGATGGTAGCTCAAAGTAGGCAAAAAACTTAAGCTGATCATCACAAAAGAGAGTTGAATTTCGGAGTTGGGGGGCATGTGTTCCTAAAGATCTCTCCAACCAAAGGCATCTTACGATTTGGCAAAAAGGGGAAGCTCACTCCCAGATACATAGGACCTTTTGAGATTCTGCAGCGGATCAGAGAGGTGGCATATCATATTTCATTACCACCTCAATACTCGAAACTTCATGATATCTTCCATGTGTCTATGTTGAGGAAGTACACTCCTGATCCTTCACATGTGATCGAGCATGAGGTCATTGATATTCAACCAAACTTGACCTTTGAAGAGAAATCCATAGGAATCGTCGATCGTAGAGGTCATCAACTTCGTCGGCGCATAGTTCCGATGGTCAAGGTCCTTTGGCAACACCACCAAAAGGAGGAGGCTACTTGGGAGCTAGAAAGTGAAATGCAAGAGAAGTACCTGCAACTTTTTGGTATATCCCTCAACTAAGAAATTTCGAGGACGAAATTTTTTAAGGGTGGTAGATTGTAACGGCTTCCTAATTATTAGGAAAAAAATTTCAAGTGAGATGATTTAGGTTAAATGGATTTAATTAATACATCAAATCCCTTCATTATTAACTTTAAAAACCACAAGGGGTTCCCCCTCATGTCGCAGTATCTTGCTTTTTGAAAGAGATAGAGAGAGTTAGAGAGAGAGAGAGAGAGAGGGATGAAGGGATATCTTACCGAACATCCCTCTTCGTCGTAGGAGAAGGCGGCGTCAAATCCGGAGAAGAGGAGAACACAGATCCGTGACCAAAAGGAGGCGCGGTGAATTGCGACGGGCAGAGTTTCACGTTGGATTCGAGGTATGTATCCGATTTAGGATTACACATATCTTTACGATATATACTTGTATGTATTGCCTTTAGGTAATACGTATATACATCGATTCAACCTAGAATGGACCTCTGGTTGTATGTATTGGTTTAGGATTATATCCTAAATACGATCTAGATATGTATGTGTTGGCGAGGATTATTCATCGAGTAATTTTTTTCATGTCCGGATCAAAATCCTTAATGGTACGTGTTGTTTTTGTGGGGAAGTACATAAATGTAATGATTTAATTTGAGTTGAGACATCTAAATGCAAGCAGTCAGATATCATTATGTTAAAAAAATGAAGATGTTGATAGAAGATGATTATTACTTTAAGTTACTTTGGTATATAATAACCGTATTCATATGGACATTATTTAGATTGAGTTGAACACAAAAGTAATGCATTATGGATACATATTCTTCATAGAATCTGAAATAATAATTACATATTTATTGCAATTCCATGACCGAATATATTTCAAGACGTAGAAGTATAAAAAAATATAAAGTCATCCTCATTCACGAGAGAGATGGATACATGGACTGTAAAAAAAAAAGTAACATTCGTCCATTCCGAGAGCAATGTTTAAGATATGTACCTTGATCAAATTTTATATCTCTTATATACTTTTGCAAAAAAAGATAAGGATAACTTTATAGGAAAGTTTGATGGAATTGCCAACCATATTATGATAGCCTTGGAAAAATTCAAATAAAAAATATGGATGGCTTATTTCTAATTTATTGTTAAATCATATTTTTAATATGTTATAACATATCTTAAAGATATCATTAATGATATTATTCTTTTTGAGTTTTCTTATACTGCAACATTCAATCCACTGTATATTATATATCTGCCATTAAGCCATTTTTTGTCCATGTGATATCATTGACTATTAAGGAAAAGGCAGAGAAATATTAGTCATAATGATATGGCCAGTAACGCGATTTTTCGATTAATATAAAAAAAGTGTAGACCTATTACGGATACTCAATATGCGTGTAAGAAGAGCATATAATGTGTATAATGTGTATTGCAAAATAATGAATTCTTTTTCCTAGATAAAAGTAAAGCTTTGGTAATCTTAAACACGATTTAAGGCACAAACTCGTAAAGCGTCACATGATTGACCGCAAGGGGTCATATTAACCGCAAGGGGCAATGCCGCAAGAGGCGTATGGTTGCAAGGAACCATGGAGGAAAAGTTAAGTCCTCTACACTTGTAGCTACACTGTCATGTCATGTCATTAACCGCAAGTGCCAGCAGTTGAAAACGTATAACAAGATACGTAAATGAATGTTATGCAAGAAAATAGTTTACAAGGGGAAAACCATCATGAAAAATGCAAGAAATGGTTTAATAAGAGAATGAACCATTACATGTTATGCTAGAATTGATTTAAGAAAGTTAAACCATCAAAGTCATGGGGGCTAATTTGTAAAGTGGTTTATATGTTTTATAAGTATGTAAATTGCTTGGTATTTTATGAAATATACCCACAAGTAGAAATAAATAGTTATCATACATACTTATGCAATTTACCTACTTTACATGCATATCCATGTTTATGAAAGAAGCCAAATAATACCTCATAAGGATCGAACTTAGACATGTATGGGAAATATTTAGGCGCGAAATGTTGTGTATGCATGAAAATCAAAGTACATGATTTATAACAGATCAAGGACCATTAGAATACCCATGCATGGACCCCGATGCATACTGGGCATTAGTCTCATGCAAATTTATGTTTGCCAATTTCTAGTGAAGAACAAGGTTGATTGCATATTCTGGATCATGCTACGGACTCATTGAGATTTCTGACGTGGTACGATTATCTCAGGAAGATCTAGTGGATATATGTATGCCCACAGGAACTACCGAGATGCTATTTTAATTCCTAGAATAGTTTTTTTATTTTTCCCAATTTATAGTTGTAATAATGGAACTCTAGTTTGATATTTATCTCTGCTCATTGTATGTCATTTTTTTGAGTAACGATGGGATCGTGCGATCAACTATCGCAAGCTTCCGTCGGTCGACGTGACCCGTTCCGTTACAGATTGGATGAGTCGGGTATCCGCCCCACGAACACCCTTACTTGTCTATACATACATTAACAAAAACAAGAACAACAACATGAGAAAAGCCTTGTCCCACATTAAGTATGGTGAGTTTTTTACTTGTAGATGAAAAAATAATATTGTCAGAACTATATTAATATTTTAAAATGAGAAAATTTGTCAATAATCGTATTTGCAAAAATGTAAATATAAATATCATTATTCATATGCCACTAAAAGAAAATATACCCATATGGATACATATATAGGTATTTGCATATCCTTATTTGTTTTAAATATAAACATAAGTGCGGCACTAAAAGAAAATATACCCATATGGATACATATATAGGTATTTGCATATCCTTATTTGTTTTAAATATAAACATAAGTGCGGATATAAATATTGATTGCTATGAAAACTATATTACCATATTCTTAAAAAACTATGTCATAATATTGATCTCATATGATTGGTATTAAAAATACTCCATATATTAACTTCAATATACATGTATCTGACGGGATACACATGATATTAATATTGTTGTACTTATGTCATAATAATTATATCAAATGTGTAAAATAATATATAAAAATATGTAATAAATGGTTAAAAATAAATCTACAACTGTATTTATATATGAAATGACAACGAAATTATGTTTTTTTCCAACTAATATTTTGCAAGTTATTATCAAGTTAACAGAGTGGTATAGGTGCAAATAAAATAATTAAATAAATTCGAACTTAGCTTTTGAAGGACTTCTTTGCAATTAATGATCCCCGTCTGGCTTCTTCTGTAATTATACTAATAATGGGACTTGCCTGTAGTTTTAAAAAGTTGACGGGCATCTTTGTAATTTGCCCACAAGTAGTCCTCTCCGTACATGAGGAAGATGTCTGGACTTCTCGGTGAATTACCCAAGAGGTTTAGATATTAGATAGTTCAGAGAGTCTAATTGCAATTGGCCCAAGTCATGTGTTTGAGATACATGACATGGGTATCTTATCTGATGGATGCAATGCGTCTGGTTTCCTTCATCTGAACACAAGAAACTAGGGATGAAAATGAATACAAATGTATTCGTATCCGTTCGTATCCGTATTCGTCAAATAGAGGATATGGATGTCATTTTCTTGTATCTGGCGAATACGAATGCGAATACGAATGCAAATGTCCAACATTCGTCGAATACGAATACGAATATGATATCCTCAACTTTGATGAATACGAATGTGAATACGGATATTGAAAGTTTTGAGGATACAAATACGAATATTCATTTTTTGAAGGAGACGAATACGAATACGAATATTCAAATTCTGGATGATATCAATACTTACATTGTATACACTTAAGTAAGTTTGGTAAGATTTCTTTTATTTGTTAGTTATATTTTTACATTTTCTTTTATTATTTATTTATTTTTATGTAAATATTCATTAGTAAAATATTTAATATACTTTTTATATAATTACACACCTAAAATATTTATAGCTTTTAAGTAAATTTGGACATGTATAACATTCATATATTTATTCGTATTCATTTGTCATATATCCGTATCCGAATTACCAATATTCGTTTTGCATTCGTATTCGTATTTTGAGGATATGATTTTACATTTCACACATTTGTGTGATATTCGTATTCGTATTCGTATCCGGATTTTAAAAAGGATGAGTATATGGTAATACCTATATTCGTATCCGTATCCGACCGTTTTCATCCCTACTAGAAACCCTCTACATGGCTCATTTAATGATGTCCCATACGACTGATACAAGGGTTATGGATGGCAGAGGAATTAACGATTTTAATGAGAGGACATTGATGGTTCTGAACCAATGGCTTGGAAGGAGCCATGCATACGAATGTAGAAGTAATCGATGGTTGGGAATGAAAGGAGTTTTGATGCTCTAGATGCCTCTTCAACTTGGTTGGTTGGTGGCAAATGAAGACTCTTTCGATGGTCATATGATTTTCTAGATGAATCAAAGGGTGCTTGCACACCCTGGTCTCCCATCCTTGGCCTAATGGTGACATGAGAGGAAAGGGATGATAGGCAGAATGTGTAGCATGAGTTCAAAGAGGTGGATGTGGTTGATGTGGTCAAAGATGTGGTTTTGGGTTCAAGGAGAATTTGTAGCAGAAGAATGGAGAGATCGAGAAATAGGAACAAAAAGAGAGAATAAGATGTTGAGGGGAGAAGAATGAGGGATAGAAGAAGTGCCTGATCGGGATGACTGAATCTTCTCAAATGGAGGGGAATCAGAACGCTAGTCATGATCGTCACTCGATGCCTGACAAGTGGCAGAAGTTAACAGCCCTTGAATGTCATTTTAATAAAGGAGTTGAGTCTATTGGATCATGTCGGAGAGGTAGATGAGACCGCCACTATAGTTGTATGTCTGGTTTGCTTGCTTCATACTCTTTGAATTCCCTTTTTATTTTTAATTGTCATAATTATTGGATTACTTTTAAGCCCTTAGTGATGTTACGATCCACTCGCACTCCCATCTTCTAGAATCTATGTTCAAGTGAAAATGAAGTAACGTTCTAATGAATCTGTGATTCATCACTCTAAAAGTTGAAAATAGAGCTCCGTTTCCGAGTAATTAGCTTCATATCTCCATTTATTTGCATTATTCTCATTCATACATTTAGAATTAATATCAGCATGTTAGCATGCATATTTGTAATAAATAAGAAGCCAAATTCACTTGTAAATATCATATGTAAATAACCATATTTTCTCTTATTTTTATCTATTTTTCACTAATTCAGAATTGAATAAAATCAACTCTATAATTTATATATTACTAACACTAATAAAGAAAAAAATAATAACTTGTAAAATTAACCAGTAAAACCCAAACCCTAGTTTGAGACTAAGAACCTTAAAATGTGAATATCTCTCTCATATAGTCTCCTATAGACCCCTACTCTTTTGAATTAATGTACGTTCAAATACCTTCAAAATAAGATAAAATTTAAAAGAATTGGATTCCGTATGTGAAACTTGGGTTTTGAGCCCCTTTGTATGTACATATGTCCTATTTTACTTAATTATTTTATCTTTTTATTTTCTAAATTATCAAAAATCCAAAAAAAATAGTTTAACTTGTAACATATTTCATCTGATTTTATTTTGATTTTTATCTTTTTTTAAAATGACAAAAAAATATGCAAAAGATAAAAATTCGATATTTTATACATTTGGGATACCTCAAAAATATTTTTATACACATGACTTATTTTGATTTTCAATCCTTCACAAAAGATGTAGATCTCGTCGATATGAGCAACTTTCTTGTTGATCACTTTTTTATTTGACCTCTTTTGTTATTTATTTTTTATTTTCTTTTGATTTGATTTTTTATTTTTCTGGGAGCGGCACGTGGCAGCTCTTGGAAACGCCACGTATCACCCCCATTTTTATTATTTATTGTTTTAATTATTCATTTTATTGCATTATTATTTACTTATTTATTTTATTTTATCTTTATTTATTTATTACTTTATTTTTTATTATTTTAATTTATTTTAAGTATTTTTATTTATTTATTTTATCTCATTTATATTTATTATTTATTATTATTATTATTTAATTTTTAATTCTTACTTTGAAATTTTAATTAAATTCGCCGGTACGTGGCAGCCCAAGCCCAAGGGTGTGCCACGTAGCCCACCTCTTTCGTCTGCCCTTCGCCCTTCGCTCTTTGTCTTCCCCGCAGGACTTGCGCCCCTGCGCCTTGCACAGCGGTGCGCAACCGCCCGCTTACCTGCCATTGCCTCCCTATCTCTCGCTATCCCCTCGTGAAACTACCTGTGCGTGCCTTGCCCCTCGTTTGCAACCACTTCCACCCCCCCTCTCTCTCTTATCTGTCAGTTCCGCAACCGGTCACACTGACCTGCTCCACCTCCCTCCGCTTCTCCCTCAACTCCACCTGCAACCAACCCACATCGCCCCCGCTACCAACTGCACCCCACTTCCCATGTGCGAGCCCGCACATCTTACGCACTCGCCCATAATTCTGCTAACCACTCATAAAGGAACTCGATCAACCCTGATCTCAACCCATCCACCTTTAGGGAGAGACCCTCCAGCTTCAGGCCCCACTGGTGACAGCAGTCGGGCGTTCCTTCGACGGTGACAATGAGTACCTCCACCTCTAGGCGAGAACCAGTTGATAATCTCTGCTGCATCAAGTTTCACGCGAAGCTTCGCCAAGCTTCAGAGCTTTTTTCCAAGCTTTTTGAGGTGATAACCGGTTTGAGCTATGATGAATCCACATTTCATCATGTTTATTCTATCATTTTGGCCTAAAAAACCCTAGCAAATGCATGTAAATACCCTTAATTCCAGCATCTTAGCATTCATGCATGTGCATGTAAATAGTGTATAAAAGACTGTACTTAAAGCCAAAATTATAGAATAAATAAAAGAAAAGAAAAGGAATAAAATATTGTAAATATTTTATGACCCGAAACCCCGAGACCTAGGCATCTCGATGAATAGGTCGACAAGGAGTAAAGTAGGGAGAGATAAGGGCCAGATACAATAAAAATACCTATTCGTTTTATTTATTCTTTATTCATTTTGGGGCCTATTTCTGGTTCCACTTTCTATACCTCAAATTAAGAAACTTTGTACATGAAAGTTGTAGATAGTTAAATGAAGAAAAATACAAAATTGATTTCACTCAAAAATAATATACAGATAAAAAGTTATGATCTGAATAAAAATCCAGAATCCCAACTTCCCATACTTGTATCTCCTAAATAAAAGCTCGAAATGCGTTAAAATCACTTTAATTGTATATAATTCAAAATAATCTATTTAATGGCGGTGGTTTCGCATTTTGCGGAGCTACGGTTTGAAAGTTGAGTTTTGGACCCCTATTGTATACTTGTACAGATTAAAATATTCAAATTATTTATTATTCTTTATTTTTATAATTTTGTAAATATTATTTATAATAAATATGTACATTAAAACATGAATAAAATACTAAATAAAACACAAAAATAAAATACTTATATGATACATATGTATAATACCTATAAGTACACATGTATATTTAATACTCCTATTTTATTAAGTGTACAAAACACTTCAGAAAAATAAAATAAAAATATATTTAAGTGTATAAAAATATTTCATAAATTTATAAAATAATAAACAAAATTAAATGAAATAAATTCACAAAATAAAAATAAAACAATAAAATATATAGATATATACCTATATAGACCTAAAATGGTAACTTGTAAATTTATACCTCATAAAAATAATTAAAAATCATAATAAAATACTTCATAAAATAATAAATATTTTTATTTAATAATAAAAAAATAATTATATTGTTTCTATTTTTAAAATGTTTTTCTCCAAGGTTTTTCTGGTTGGTCCACGTGGACCAACCAACTTCCTTAGTTGACCTCGGTCAACTCTTTGACCGAGGTCTGTACAGCGTCAGATCTGCATTTTTGGCCACTTTCGACCAATTATTGAGGTCAATCCTTGCACTCTTTCATGATGCTCCCTCTACGACTTTTGTCCCTCGATAATCCACCTTTCACGCTCTTGTCTTTCCTCCAGTCGGGGATCGACGATTTCGTCGATCTCCCTCGACTTATGGAGTGCACCGTCAACCCTACATATTCAACCCCCGATTTTTATTTCAATTTTTGAACCCCATTTTTGTCTCGTCTTCTCCACTTTCCTTGCGTTGCGTCTGGCTGGAGGTGACAGATCCAGATCTAGCCAACCAGGGCAGAGTATCGACGTGGATTCGAGCATGTTCCACTACCTCCGGTGAACCCCGCCGTCGAGGTCTACCTCAGGTGACACACACCTTCGAGGTCCCCTGTTTCCCTTCATTTTTCTTGCGTCCCAAGGTCCCTGTATCCGTAGGAGTAGATCCATATCATTCAATCCGCATTTTGTTCACCAAGTCCATCATCGAGTCCCCTCACTGGAGCTCCGCCTCCGGCAAGGTCGAATCCCATCTCCAACGCTCGTATCACCCCCGCGGGGTCGAGGCAACTTGCCCTCGACCCTTTCATACCTTTTTTCTTGTAGGTCAAGGCATTTGAGCGCACCTGGGGGAATTTTGAAGGTCGACCGAGGTTCTCGGAGCTTCCCAGCTCCGCCGGGCTCTCACGGCCACTCCAGGCTCCACCGGAGCGTTTTGACACCCCCAGGATTTGGAGCAGCCTCGCAGGAGGACGACCAGCCCATTTTGAGATGCTCATCGTCATGGAGGAGGTGGAGCGAGGGCGGGGAAGCTCGCCGGTCGAGGCCTTCTTCCCTGTTCTTGCTTCCGCGTTCCTGGCCGTCAGATCGGGGTCGTTCTCCAGAAGCTACAGCAACCGTCGGATTCAGCCTCTACCTCAGCCGTCAGATCCATAGTGATCCATCTAATCCTGAGCGTTGAAGCTGAAGGGGTATCGTGCCTCAGAATCTCGCCACGTGTCAAGTGAAGGGCGCGCAACCGTCCGATCTAAAGCGCTGGGTATTTTGCATATTAAACCCGGCCATTTTGTGTATTTATTAGTTAATCATTAAACTTTCATTTGCCGTTATAAATATTTGTAATATTTACAGATAAACCCTCCGAACTTTGAATATTTACAAAAAGGTTCTCCGCCACGTCACCCCACGTGACTCGCGCACGTGGGATGAGGGCATTTTGTGGAGGACCCCTAGGGATTTCTGTATTGTTATTAAGTCCTAAAACTTTATAATTCAATTATTATCTTTTTGGAAAAATTGCCTTTAAGCCCCTAGATTCTTGTTAATTACTTTTGGGTCCCTGCCAGTCACGTACCCCGTGCACGTGACTTTGGGATTTTTGCGGAAATATCCTTGAAACTTTGACTATTTACGATTGGTCCAGAGAGTTGTTAATTCAGTTATATAGTTTCTGGAAATTTTGCACTGTGGCCCTTGAGCTTTCTGTTTATTACATTTATACCCCTACCAAGCCTTGTGTTTTTGTATGCTTTCCCTATTTATTGCATGCATCTATAAATTGCTTAAAATCACCAAAAATTAGGTTAAACTCCTGTTTACTTGCTCTTCCATGCCATATTTTTGTTTTGCATTTTTCTTGCATTTTAGTATTTATTAAAATTCAAAAACATGTATTTTTGCTACTGTTTGCATTATAAAATACCAAAAAAATAATAAAACTCTTTTAAAAATTCTAAAGAAATTACCTTTAACTACTGTACAAAAATCATTAAAAATTTCAAAACAAAAACCCTAAAAATTAGAAAACTCCAAAAACTTTCATAAAAATCTAAAAAATTCAAGAAAAATCCTAAAAATGCAAACTCAGTTTTTGTAGTTTCTCTGATTTATTCTCTTTGATTTTAATTAATTTGAGGAATTTTAGACTCTGATTTCAATTTTTCATCCTCATTTTAATTTCATTCAGTAGCTTAGTTCATTGATTTCTAGTATTTTTTATTCTAAAAATACCAAAAAAATCAGAAACATATCTAAAAATCACAAAAACATCTAAAAATTATAAAAAGACCAAAAACATTTTATTTTCTGAATTTTGGTTATTTTTCCTTATTTTTATAAGTACTCTATTATCCTCTTTTCATATATTGTGTATATATTCTATTTATAAAAACATAAATATATATAAAGAAAATATAAAATCAGTAAATTAAAAATCAAAATATAAAAATATAAAAAATTAAAATTAAATAAAAAAATATAAAATTAAAAACCCACAAAAATTTGCTTTCTTGTAGACACTTAATCACATATCACATTTTGCACATTTTTGTCTGATCTATCTTGCTTGCTCCTTGTATTCGACCTCTACACACTTGTACACTATACACATTTTTGTAGAGTTATAATAAATTTTGACTCCACATTTGCTTGTCATTGTCTGATTTGATATTGTGGGTTGATTGTTGATTGTAGTCCGGATTTCTGAGTGGTCGGTTCAACGACTAAGTTCCCGCCTTGTGTGGAACTTAAGACCCTCGATTTTTGGATACATCAAATGGCGTCGTTGCCGGGGAGCAACAACGTATAGGTCATATTTTTGTCTGATTGTGATTAGTTGTTTACCAGTATTGCTTCCTTGTTTTCTCTTGTATTTGACTTACATTTTTGAGCTATCTGACCACCCTTTTGTTGTCTTTGTGTGAGGTACCGCGGAGCAAGGGAGGCGGCTTTTCCTAGGCACCCGGGCACCCACGTGAAGCCGGCTATAGCCCGCTCAAAGAAGACAAAAATTTTGTAGATTAGCTCCTTACTTTTTGCATTATTTGTAATTAATTGTGAGAGAGAAACTATTATTTGTAATAATACAGGTACATTCGGACTTGGACACTCGGGCCTAATTTCCAAGTGTTTGTACACTTGGGGGATCACCGCAGCTTTTATCGATTTTCATCACATTTTTTTCCTTTGTTTTTCGATTTTTGTTTTCTTTATTTTGTGTGATTGAGCTCTAGCTTAAGGATTGATTGGCGTAATATTAGGTCCAAACACCTTAATCAACTTTGCATGCACTTATAGTCTCGATTCTTTGGACTTAGTCAAATTTTGAAATCGGTTCTTCATGCTAATAGTCTATCCTCATCCTAGGGCGATTTCATCAGATTGCATACCGCATATAGATTAGGTTTATAAATTCCCGTTTTACATCCTGCATGGAGAGAGCTGGGAGGCACTGTAAGTCTTCTATCTTCGCATTCATCATTTAGGCACAAAGGTGAGATTTCCATCTTGGTGCCGACTCGCATTGCTTTTCCGACTCTCTTCCTCTATTTTTGGACCAAATAGGAACCAAATAAAAATACAAAAACATTAGGCGCTTGTATTGAATTGACTCAAAGCAAGTGATAACACCAAAAAAATTAAAAAAGGGACTGCTAAAGAAAACTTGACCTAAATAAAATCGGCTAATTGGACACATTGCTTAGGGTGAGCAAAGCCCTCATTTGTATTCAGGTTGCATGGGAAGGTCTCCTTCCAAGTGAGAGAGCAGCTTCGTAAGGATTAGAGCCCAAAACCCAGTCTATGGCTGCCTTGTGTATCGCCTGGATTTCCAAAGTATTGGCGCTACTATCGTACGTAGACGAGTAGGGCTTGGTCGACATTGATGACTCTCTATTGTGTAGAGCATTGACCTTGTCCGAAGTATCGAGAATAGGCCACGCCTTCACGGGGGTGTCTGTCTCATCGTCTTGCGTCCGAGTAGGATCTTGCACGCTTACGGGTGATTCTGTTGCGAGTGAGATCCGAAGTATCGGTTTCGCCTATCAGCTTCCTCCCTCTATTTCTTTCGCTGAGTAGGGATCCAAGAAAGGTTACAAGGACCTCAAAAAGTGCAGACTACAGGTTACATGGGAGGAGGACAAGTACGGGATTCTTTTCTGGCAGTACTCTCTCTCCTATAGACGTAGCGCTCTAAAGACTCGTTCAAAGATAATTGCTTGAATTCAATCTAAAAACTACAAAGATAATAGCCGATCCTTCACGTCTTCACGCGTTAAGTTGGTGAACCCCTTGTATTGTGTTTGATTGACTAGTTGCATTAAGGTCAAGATCAAAAACACTGCACAATTGTGCGCAATTTCGCCCCCCCCCCCCTCTTCATTTCTCAACCTCGCTCTTCTCAATAATCACGATGATGGGAAGGAGATCTCTTAGGCCGTCTCTGGCGACATCGCTATCCAACACTCCTCCCTATTCATCTAGGATGACCTCGAGGAGTCCAGACCCGCTCTCCGAGCCTGAGTTCACTTCCAACCTGTTCCCCCCTCAACCACCCTTCTTCTTCCATCAGTCCAAGAGTGTCAGAGTTTAGTGCAGCACAGAGCTCAGATCATTTGACGACACATGAGATGGGTTCTTTTGCCTTTGCAGAGACCCAAGACATGGACGGAAGAGAGGAGCACCCAGGTGAGCAGAGACCACCACCATTCCTATATGATCAAGCTTCCATCAACAACTCATTGTTAGCTTCCCTGGAGACCATGCAGAGACAGATCAGAAACCAAGGAGTTTTCATGGGTGACCCCATGAGGGAGATTGCGCAGATGCGAGAAGGAAGAGATGACATACCTGAGGGTGGTGGAGGAGATATACCAGAAGCAGCAGGTGGAGAAGGAGAACCTAACCAGGAGAGGCCGTTGCCGATGACCATGAGGCAATTGCACAACCCAGCTGCAACCCTCACTCACCGATGAATTCAGCTTCCTCCCATTCTTGGGAACTTTGAGCTTCTCCCGCAGACTATCCAGCTATTGCCCAAGTTTCACGGGCTAGCCACTGAGGAGCCTCATCTCCATCTGCAGGAGTTTGAGATGACAGATTAGTCGACGAGGACACAATCAAAATGATTGCCTTCCCATTCTCATTAGCTGATAGAGCAGCCTACTGGCTGAAGCACCTTGGAAGGTACGTCACATCATGGGCACAACTCCGGCGCGAGTACTTAAACAAGTACTATCCTCTCGGTCGGACCAACGCAGCACGATCTATGATCAGCAACTTCACCATGGTCCCAAATGAGCAGTTTCATGAGGCTTGGGACCGATTCAGAGAGCTCATTGACCGGTGTCCACATTATGACATATCAAAGCCCAATTTAATTCAGAGTTTCTTTTGTGGGCTGACACCGGAGCTGCAGGGGCTTGTCAATGCCTCTTGTGGTGGATCTTACTTCTCCAAGGGAGAGGACGTAGTTTGGGAGATCTATGAGGGTATGGCAGAAAATTCCACAATCATGGCCCAAGCCCGCATCTACACACAGCCAAAGCTTCCACCACAAGCAGTTGGATATCAGAGGATTGCACGCATCGATGCCAGTACACACACTCTGTCAACAGCCGCAGCTCAGGCTGAATCCACCGCTGCCGACATGGGGATCATTTCTGAGAAGCTAGACCGCATCGAGATCCTCGAGAAGAAGCAGAGTCAGGGGCTGGCCCAGATGGACCAGTTGACGAAGACCATGAGTGACATGAAGACATAGATCTTGTGTATCAGGAAGCACAGACATCCGCGCAGCCTCCCAGATCATGGGCTGATCCCAATAGTAGCAGCTCCACCCATACCTATGCCTCATACCGCCAGGTTCACCACATCCAGGCAGAGCCGGTCTAGCAGCTACAGCACTACTCACTGCCACCACCATCTCAGGATACTCAGATGGTGGTCTATCAACCAGATCAACCACTGGCAGTTCTTCCACCACCCCCGATTGAGCAGGAACCATTGATGGAAGTCAATGGGATTTGGTATGACCGTTACCCTCAGCAGCCCAGGATTCGTCGCGATCACCCTAGATTCTGTTGGGGCACTGGTGACACTTCATCCCAGCAGCAGTCTTCAGCCCAGGGCCATCAGAACAGCCAGCAACAACAGCCCCAGTACGCCCATAAGCAATACCAGCAGGGTCCTCGTCCCGTCTATCAAGGACAACAGTGGAGGCAGCGTCAGCAGCCTCACCAGACATACTCCCATCCTCCCCACTACCGGCAGCAGCCTCATTTCCAACAGGGGAACACTTCTGATTCTCAGGCACTCACCTTTGAGAACCCATCTCTAGATGACCTTGTCCGCTTGATTTCTGCCCAGCAGGCATCCTTCCGTCGGGAAATGGATGAGTTCCGGCAGGAAATGAGGGATATCATCAAGGGCAAGGCCGCCATACCAGCTCAGATTGAGCCAAATCCGAACAATCTAAAAGAGGAATTCTGAGCAGGTACAGCTTACATAAGATACCTCTCTTAGTGACTATTTGAGTGACATGTCTTCTTTTTGTGATGCTGATTTTGTGACTACTAAGAGCGGTAGGATGCCAGCCGGTGGCGCCTCATCTGAGCGACAACCGCATGAGGAACCACGAGCGCCAGATGAGCAGAATAGCGGTGCTGATGCCGCTGATGATGTTGATGACGGTGGTACTGATGCCACCAATGATGGAGATCCAGATGACGGTGCTGAGGCTGTCGTGACACCTGATGCAGACGGTGGTGCTGAGGCCACCATTTTTGATGTAGAGCTAGAACACAGTGCTGATGCCGCGAAGACAGATGCTGTCAGTGGTATTGAGGCCATCATTTCTACTTTTGTTGAGCTCCCACATGTTGTGTTGCCACCTTTTGTATCTCAGGACTATGGTAATAAAAAGAACAAAAAATGAATAAAGGAAAGGTTTCTGTATACACTTCAGATCCATATGTGTTGCATGATGACCATTGTATGGATTCTATTTCTTCACAGACACAGGAACCTCTTCCTAGTCCTCCATCTGAGGAGGCCCCTACCATCCCCTTCCCTCATGCACTCCGCTTGGCGAAGGGGAATAAAAGAGAAAATCCAAAAAAGACCCAACAGGTAGAGTTCAGCAACCAGATGATTGATAGATTCCAGATCCAGCTGACTCTACAGGAAGCACTTGAGTACATCCCCCTCTTCCAAAAGAGCTTGAAAGAGAAGACTACAGTCCGCAGGAAGAGAAGGAACCAAAAAGATCAGATCCATGTGCTCACCCATTCTACTTGTTGCACCATTCAGAACCGATTGCCAGCCAAGAGACTTGATGCAGGAGCTCCCTATGTCAGATGCGAGATTAAGGAGCAGTGGTTCGATCGTACTCTATTAGACAACAACTCTTCTATCAACCTCCTTCTGGCAGCCTTACTCAACCGATTCGAGTTTGGTCCTCTTCTTCGGAGCAGGACAGTCCTTCAGTTTGCTGATAGGTCGACTTAGAGGCCGAAGGGGTTGTTGAGAGACTTGGTCGTTACCATTCAGGGCCTAAATTCCCCGTGGACTTTGTTGTATTGGACATGGAGATCCCTGAGTCACTAACCGATGCCCCCATCATACTTGGACGCCCATTCTTGGCCACAACCAAGGTGGTGACCGATCATGATAGTGGGAAGGTATGCTTTCGCATAGAGGGCGAGAGCACACAAATAGAGACGATCGAGGAGAACAGAGCGAGAGAATGAGCATGCTCAGAGCAATCCAGTGATGCCGCGCAGATGACAGAGGACGAGCTATATGTCCACCAGGTGTGTGATTTTGTGATGACAGATGATGAATCCATTTGGATAGATCCAGTAGCACAGACCCTTGCCTTGCCTACAGACTCACTCTATTTACAGCTTATGGCAGTCGAGAGCCTGGAGAGCACACCCCTGGATGAGGACACCTTCAAGGCTGACGGTTGTGGGACGAGTGGTGATGCAGAGTTTTAGTCTTGTTCTTCTAGTTCAGATCCCTTGGATTCAGACATTGATTGGGATGATTTTGATGACTATTTGCCGTGTATGATTCCTTCTGAGCCGACAGCTAGGACGGAGTGCGAGCCAGTACAGTTTATAGATGATTCAGTAGGGTTCCCTTCTTCAGATGTTCATGCACAACGAGAGTTCTCTCATGCAGACCTGGTAGCCTTCACACAGACATATCAGAAGCCAGATCTGTCACCTCCCAGTTGTCCAGAACTGAAGCCCTTGCCGCAGTCGCTGAAGTATAGATTCCTTGCGGGTGAGCCAGATATGCACCCAGTCATCATCTCAGCAGGTTTGACTGGGGAGCAAGAATCTTGGCTGATGGAGGTTCTTGAAAGAAACCGCAAGATGATAGGATGGAGTATAGCTGATCTCCAGGGGGTTAGTCCGGCTCTGTGCTCCCACCACATCTATCTCAAGGAGGATGCTAGGCCTTCGCGTGAGTTCCAGTGACGGCTGAAGCCGAATCTTCGAGATGTGGTCATGAAGGAAATATCGAAGTGGTGGAGCGCCGATTTTATCTAACCCATCTCCGACTCCAAGTGGGTTAGTCCATTACATGTGGTACCCAAGAATACGGGTATCACTACAGTTGTGAGTGAGTCTGGAGAGGAGATCGCTACCCGAGTACCCACTTCTTGGAGGGTCTGTGTGGACTACAGACGATTGAATCAGGCCACCAAGAAGGATCATTTCCCACTGCCATTCATTGATCAGATTATCAAGAGGCTAGCTAGGAAGAGTTACTATTGTTTTCTTGACGGGTACTCCGGTTACAATCAAGTGGCCATTGCGCCTGAAGACCAGGAGAAAATGACATTCACCTGATCGTTTGGGACTTATGCTTTCAGACGGATGCCCTTTGGTTTATGTAATGCCCCGACGACATTCCAAAGGTGCATGTTGTTCATTTTCTCGGACATGGTGGGTGACTGTTTAGAGGTCTTCATGGATGACTTCTCGGTCTATGGTGATGGGTTTGATGCTTGTCTTGACTGCCTAGACCATGTGCTTCAGCGCTGCATAGAGGTCAACCTTGTATTATCTTGGGAGAAGAGTCACTTCATGGTGACTCAAGGGACGATCCTTGGTCATATCATCTCCAACAGGGGCATGGAGGTTGATCCGGCCAAGGTGGATATCATTAGAAAACTCAATCCACCGTCCAATCTGCGTCAATTGCGGTCTTTTCTGGGGTATGTCGGTTTCTACCAACGGTTCATTCAGGACTTCAGTCGTATTGCCCGACCGCTTACTGATTTGTTGACGAAAGACATTGAGTTCATTGTAGATGATAAGTGTCTTGCGTCCTTTGAGACTCTCAAGAATATGGTTGTCATGGCTCCTGTCCTCCAGCCACCCGATTGGTCTCTCCCATTCGAGATCATGATACATGCTTCTGATTTTGCCGTAGGGGCTGTGCTTGGACAGAGGAGGGATGGATTGCCGTATGCCATTCACTACGCCAGTCGGACTTTGGATGCCGCTCAGCGAAATTATACTATGACAGAGAAGGAGATGCTGGCCGTAGTCTTTGCTTTGGATAAGTATCGATCATATATTCTTGGATCTAGAGTGACTATCTTTACCGATCACACCGCCATCCGGTACCTCATGGACAAGAAGGATGCCAAAGCTCGCCTTACCAGATGGATCCTTCTGCTCCAGGAGTTTGATATTAAGATTAAGGATAAGCCTGGAGTTAAGAATGTGGTGGCGGATCACCTCTCCCGCTTAGAGAACCTTGAGGAATCTGAGCCCAGCACACCTATTACAGAGACATTTCCAGATGAGGCGATCTTGGCTATCACCTCGCTTCCATGGTACGCCAACATTGTGAACTATCTTGTTGCCAAATCAGTTCCACAAGGTTGGCCCAGGCTGAAACTTGAGACCTTCCTGGCGAAGGCCAAGTTTTACCATTGGGAGGATCCCGTCCTTTATCATGAAGGAGGGGATAACATCTAGAGGAGGTGCATTCCTCAAGAAGAGCAGCATAGCGTCCTTACATACTGCCAAAACTTTAAGGCAGGAGGACATCATTCTGGGAGACGGACAGCACAGAAGGTGCTCCAATCCGGCCTTTGGTGGCCTACTCTCTTCAAGGATTCAGATGAGTTTGTGAAGAGATGTATTGACTGTCAGAAGATGGGTACTTGCAGACAGAGAGACATGATGCCCATGCAGCCCATTCACTTTTGTGAGGTCTTTGATGCATGGGGTATTGACTTCATGGGCCCATTTCCTAAGAGTCAGGGGTTTGAGTACATTTTGTTCGCTGTTGATTATGTGAGCCGATGGGTTGAGGCCATCCCCGCCCGAGCCGCAGATGCTAAGACCGTGTGTCGCTTTTTGAGGAAAAATATCATTTCATGGTTCGGGGTACCTAGAGTTCTGATTTAAGATGGGGAGTCCACTTTATCAATGACAAGGTTAGAGCCCTTGCAGACGAGTTCAGCATTGACCATCGTGTTGCTACGCCGTATCACCCTCAGACTAATGGTCTTGCTGAAGTATCGAACAGGGAGATCAAGACTATCTTACAGAAGGTTGTCCGCCCAGACCGAAAGGATTGGTCACAACTTTTGGACTCGGTCTTGTGGGCCTATCGGACTTCCTTCAAGACTCCATTAGGGACATCTCCCTTTCGTCTCGTCTGTGGCAAGCCGTGCCATCTAATAGTGGAGATCAAGCACAAGTCACTATAGGCAGTCACTGAGTTATTATTGGATCCCAAGAGTATAGGAGAATAGAGGAAAGCAGAGTTGGCAGCCCTGGAGGAGTTGAGAGATACAGCCTTTTCTAGCAGCCTACAGTATAAGGATAAAGTAAAGACATGGCACGATTCTCATATCAGCCATAAACAGTTTGAGCCCGATCAGCGTGTATGGTTGTTTGATTCCAGGCTGAAATTAATTCCAGGGAAATTACAGAGTAAGTGGAAAGGTCCGTATGTAGTCAGGAAGGTACATGACAATGGTAGTATTGATATATCCGAGCCGTCATCTTCCTCTACCTTTCGTGTTAACGGTCAGCGCCTGAAGCTATATTTAGATCATGATCCGTCGACCGTTGACGTTGCCCCCATTCTTCTGGTATGAGATGTACTCTTTGACTCATATCATTTGTATCTCATACATGGTGATCACTTCCATCTTCCGTTGTATAGATCCATCTATCTATATCATTCTTTCATTCTTCCGTTATGTCTGCTACCCCATCTTCATCTTCTGATTTTGCTATACTTAGGACGCATCTTGTCCTAAGTATTGGGGGGTACACACACTGAGCTGTGATCTATTATTTAATTCTTTTCTTCTTTTCTTCTTTTCCTTTTCTATCTTCTTTCTTTATCAAAAAGGTGTCACCCCTTGTAGACAGTTTTCTATACTTAGGGCACACTTTGTCCTAAGTATAGGAGGGTGTACACCCCAAGTTTTTAGTTATTTCGATCCTCTCCATTGTCTCCTCTTCTTGTCTATACTTAGGGATATCTTACCCTAAGTATAGGGGGAGACAATCTGAGTACGATCTGTTCATTCCCACCCTTGACCCTCCTTGTGTTATGTACAGTCTGCTATACTTAGGATTATTTGATCCTAAGTATAGGGGGACGGTCAGCTTCTCATTGATTCATTCATTTCTTCGATTGGTTTATTCTTTAGATTTTCCTATACTCAGTACGAGTTATGTCTTCTCTTTTCTCTCTGATTTATGAGGACATAGATCAAGCTAAGTATAGGGGGGCCGTATATACTTTAGCCATAACTCGTACTTTCATATTTTTATTAATATTATGGGTAATAATTATCAAAAATTCATTAAAAACCTTAATAAAAAGATGTTGATTATTCCTCAAATTCTTTCTGTACTTACTGATTAATAAATAAGGTGAAAATGTTTTTTTGCAAAATGTTTGAAAATACTTTGAAAATCTTTGTGAAAAATCTTTTGAAAACTATTTTGAAAATATTTTGTTACATGTTTTCAACCTTTGTAAAACATTTTAGTTTGTAAAGTTTATTTTCTTTATGTGAAACAAAATGTTTGAAAAATGATTTGCAAACGGTTTGAAAAATGGTTGCAAAAATATTTTGAAAAATCTATCTATACTATTTGAAAACCTTTGCAAAATGCTTTTCAAATGTGTGTACATGTTTGTAAAATTGTTTGTAAAAACTATTTTGGATTATAGTTTTTCAAAATCGTTTGTAAAACGATTTTCAAATAAGTTTGAGGAATACATACATCACACCTAAAATTCTTTATTATATATCTATAAAATTGATCACTTACCCTTGTAAATTCTTAAAATCCACTTCTTGTAAGTATAAGAAGCACTCCCGTGTAAATATTTCAACCTAGTTTTTATCCAAAAACTTTCTGTTTTCAAAAATCCCAAAAACATTTGCAAAATTAAATATATCAAAAACATTTGAAAAATCTCTTTGAAAAATACAAAAAAATGCATATGCATAATCATCTTTTCAAAAATCCATAAAAAGTTCAAAATGTTGAAAATTGCATCACAAAAATATTTTCTGCATTCTGCATATAATTTGCATAGCATGAGCATTTTTCGGATTGAGTTTGATAGTTGAACAAGTCCAAGTAAAATCCGGAGATTGGAGCTTGGTAGGACCTTAAAATCTACCTAATAATAGGAACCTTATAGGAACTGGAATTGAGGTACTTCAGGTCAAGTTGACTTAATTCTTTGAGGATCACGGGACTTGGTTTGATAGATTCTTGACTTCCTAAGTAGAGTATTTCGGAACACAAGCAGGACTCTTGTTGATAATGACCTAACTTGGACACCTGCATCTTTCACATTGCTCAACTCAGTTGGGGTGGTGAGGGGATTGGATTTGCCGGTATGAGACGCACACAAGTGGAAACACTTGTCCTCCTCTAAGGAGGGAAGTGCACCCCAACCCGTCCAGTGGTGAGGAAGTCTAAAGACAGGAGAGTGTAGGTTGCGATAAAGCTTCAAAAGAGGGATAGTCTACTGGCTCAAGAGGAAAAACTCCTTATGTAAATGCTGCTGTATATAGTATTTCAAAAAAAATGAACAGGCCTGTACAAAAATAAATGCCTGCAAAGTATGCACATATGTTGTAAAGTCAATAAGCAAGCTTGAGTTTCAAAGTCATATCGTGTGAGCCTGCAGCTGGATGACTTGACTACACTGGTCTTGCATCCAAGGATAGGTAGCTACACTGGCCACCATCCATTCTTCTCTTCACCCCCTCCTCTTGAGTTGGTTGACACTTGAACTTAGAAGGGAATACCCCGCTCCTCGAGGAAGGAGTTACTGGATTGGGGAATCATTGGGTTGTCATGCTGGAGAAGTCAGTCTCTTTGCCATTCTAGTTGGGGAGATCCCCTATCACTTACACTGTACGAGTCAGATTCATAGTCGTAAGGGTTTGCGTATGAGTTGAGGTACTTCTGACCTGGCTATTGAGGAGACTTGAGCAGAGTTTTGGGATTCTCAGGGACTGTTGGATTTCAAAGTCGGTTCTCGTTAAGGTTCCGACCGCACTAAAATTCCAAAGGTCTAACTTAAGCTCCAAACTTTGATTTTGTGAAGATAAGTTTGATAATTAAACTGAATCCACTTTCTTCCTTCTTCTTTTCTTTGTTTTTCTTTTCTGCACTTATTGTGTAAGTGTTTGCTAGGGACTAGCAAAGGCAAAGTTTAGGGGGATGATGAATCCACATTTCATCATCTTTATTCTATCATTTTGGCCTCAAAAACCCTGGCAAATGTGTGTAAATACCCTTAATTCCAGCATCTTAGCATTCATGCATGTGCATGTAAATAGTGTATAAAAAACTGTATTTAAAGCCAAAATTATAGAATAAATAATAGAAAAGAAAAAGAATAAAATATTGTAAATATTTTATGATCTGAAACCCCGAGACCTAGGCATCTCGATGAATAGGTCGACAAGGAGTAAAGTAGGGGGAGACAAGGGCCAGATACAATAAAAATACCTATTCATTTTATTTATTCTTTATTCATTTTGGGGCCTATTTTTGGTTCCACTTTCTACCTACGAAACTTTGTACATGAAAGTTGTAGATAATTAAATGAAGAAAAATACAAAATTGATTTAACTCAAAAATAATATACAGATAAAAAGTTATGATCTGAATAAAAATCCAGAATCCCAACTTCCCAGACCTATATCTCCCAAATAAAAGCTCGAAATGCGTCAAAATCACCTTTAATTGTATATAATTCAAAATAATTTATTTAATGGCGGTGGTTTCGCATTTTGCGGAGCTACGGTTTGAAAGTTGAGTTTTGGACCCCTATAGTATACTTGTACAGATTAAAATATTCAATTTATTTATTATTCTTTATTTTTATAATTTTATATTTTTATAATTTTGTAAATATTATTTATAATAAATTTGTACATTAAAACAGGAATAAAATACTAAATAAAACAAAAACAAACGTATATGATACATAGGTTTAATACTTATAAGTACACATATATATATTTAATACCCCTATTTTATTAAAAGTACAAAACACTTCATAAAAATAAAATAAAAATATATTTAAGTGTATAAAAATATTTCATAAATTTATAAAATAATAAACAAAAATAAATAAATTAAATTCACAAAATAAAAATAAAACATTAAAATATATAGATATATATACCTATATAGACCTAAAATGGTAATTTGTAAATTTATACCTCATAAAAATAATTAAAAATCATAATAAAATACTTCATAAAATAATAAACATTTTTTATTTAATAATCAAAAATTTATTCAATCGTTTTCTATTTTTAAATGATTTTACAAATGTTTTTCTCCAAGGTTTTTCTGGTTGGTCCACGTGGACCAATCAGCTTCCTTCCTTGGTTGACCTCGGTCAACTCTTTGACCGAGGCCTGTACAGTGTCAGATCTGCATTTTGGCCACTTTTGACCAATTATCGAGGTCAATCCTTGCACTCTTTCATAATGCTCCCTCTACGACTTGTGTCCCTCCATAATCCACCTTTCACGCCCTTGTCTTTCCTCAGGCTGGGGATCGACGATTTTGTCGATCTCCCTCGACTTATGGAGCGCCCCGTCAACCCTACATATTCAACCCCCGATTTTCATTTCAATTTTTGAACCCCATTTTTGTCCCGTCTTCTCCACTTTCCTTGCGCTGCGGCCGGCTGGAGGTGACAGCTCCAGATCTAGCCAACCAGGGCGGAGTATCGACATAGATTCGGGCTTGTTCCACTACCTCCGGCGAACCCCGCCGTCGAGGTCTACCTCATGTGATACACACCTTCGAGGTCCCCTGTTTCCCTTCATTTTTCTTGTGTCCCAAGATCCTTGTATCTGTAGGAGTAGATCCATATCATTCAATCCGCATTTCGTTCACCCAAGTCCATCATCGAGTCCCCTCACCGGAGCTCCTTCTCCAGCAAGGTCAAATCCCATCTTCAATGCTCGTATCACCCCTGCGGGGTCGAGGCAACTTGCCCTCGACCCTTTCATACCTTTTTCTTGCAGGTCAAGGCATTTGAGCGCACCTGGGGGAATTTTGAAGGCCGGCCGAGGTTCTCGGAGCTTCCCAGCTCCGCCGGGCTCTCGCGGCCACTCCGGGCTCCACCGGAGCATTTTGACACCCCCAGGACTTGGAGCAGCCTCGCAGGAGGGCGACCGGCCCATTTTGAGACGCTCATCATCACGGAGGAGGCGGAGCGAGGGCGGGGAAGCTCGCCGGTCGAGGCCTTCTTCCATGTTCTTGCTTCCGTGTTCCTGGCCGTCAGATCAGGGCCGTTCTCCAGAAGCTGCAGCAACCATCGGATTCAGCATCTGCCTCGACCGTCAGATCCATAGTGATCCATCTAATCATGAGCGTTGAAGTTGAAGGGGTATCGTGCCTCAGAATCTCGCCACGTGTCAAGTGAAGGGCGCGCAACCGTCTGATCTAAAGCACGGGGTATTTTGCATATTAAATCCATACATTTTGTGTATTTATTAGTTAATCATTAAGCTTTCATTTGCCGTTATAAATATTTATAATATTTACAGATAAACCCTCCCAACTTTGAATATTTACAAAAAGGTCCTCCGCCATGTCACCTCACGGACGTGCGCTCGTGGGGGTGAGGGCATTTTGTGGAGGACCCCCTAGGAATTTTTGTATTGTTATTAAGTCATAAAACTTTATAATCCAGTTATTATCTTTTTGTAAAAATTGCCTTTAAGCCCCTAGATTCTTGTTAATTACTTTTGGGTCCCTACCAGTCACGTGTCCCGTGCATGTGACTTTGGGAATTTTGCGGAAATATACTTGAAACTTCGACTATTTGCGATTGGTCCAGAGAGTTGTTAATTCAGTTATATAGTTTTTGGAAATTTTGCACTGTGGCCCTTGAGCTTTCTATTTATTACATTTATACCCCGGCCAGGCCTTGTGTTTTTGTATGCTTTCCCTATTTATTGCATGTATCTATAAATTGCTAAAAATCACCAAAAATTAGGTTAAGCTCCTGTTTACTTGCTCTTCTACGCCATATTTTTGTTTTGCATTTTTCTTGCATTTTATTATTTATTAAAATTTTAAAACACGTATTTTTGCTACTGTTTGCATTAGAAAATACCAAAAAATATTAAAACTCTTTTAAAAATTCTAAAAAAATTACCTTTAGTCTATTTTAGTGACTTTTAACTACTGTCCAAAAATCATTAAAAATTTCAAAACAAAAACCCTAAAAATTAGAAAACTCCAAAAACCTTCATAAAAATCTAAAAAATTCAAGAAAAATCCTAAAAATGAAACTCAGTTTCTATAGTTTCTCTGATTTATTCTCTTCGATTTAAAATTAATTTGAGGAATTTTGGACTCTGATTTCTATTTTTCATCCTCATTTTAATTTCGGCTAGTAGCTTAGTTCACTGATTTCTAGTATTTTTGATTCTAAAAATACCAAAAAAAATTCAGAAACATATCTAAAAATCACAATAAAATTCTAAAAAAAGACCAAAAACATTTTATTTTCTGAATTTTGGTTATTTTTCCTTATTTTTATAAATACTCTATTATCCTCTTTTCTTATATTGTGTATATATTCTATTTATAAAAACATAAATATATATATAAAAATATAAAAAGAAAATATAAAATCAGTAAATTAAAAATCAAAATATAATAATTAAAAATTAAAAATTAAATAAAAAAATATAAAATTAAAAACCCACAAAAATTTGCTTTATTGTAGACACTTAATCACATATCACATTTTGCACATTTTTGTCTGATCTATCTTGCTTGCTCCTTGTGTTCGACCTCTACACACTTGCACACTATACACATTTTTGCAGAGTTATAATAAATTTTGACTCCACATTTGCTTGTCATTGTCTGATTTGATATTGTGGGTTGATTGTTGATTGTAGTTCGGATTTCTGAGTGGTCGGTTCAACGACTGAGTTCCCGCCTTGTGTGGAACTTAAGACCCTCGATTTTTGGATACATAAAGCTACAACTCCAACCATCCCAAGCGTTTACTCCCGCAGCTTCTCTTCCAGATCCTCTACGCGCACGCGCGCCCCGACCACCATCCTCCGTAGTCGCATGCCCTCGACCCACTCTCCATCCACGCCTTGCACCACTACTCGCCTCGGCTCCACAACCTCTTTCAACCATCTTTCTCGTAGGGCATCAAGTTCCAGTTCCCTTGGCCGGGTGTATATTGCCCCGATCTTGGTCAACCATTACCTCCAGCCGCCGCTTGCTCCTCCGAGCAGCCCACAAGCCACCGACTCCATTGCCTCCAGCCGCCGCTTGCTCCTCCAAGCAGCTCGTGAGCCACAGACTCCATCGCCTCCAGCCACCGCTTGCTCCTCCTAGCAGCCCGTGAGCCACCGACTCCATCGCCTCCAGTTGTCGCTTGCTCCTCTGAGCATCCCATGAGCCACCGACTCCATCTCCTCTCTAGGAATCGTAAGGAAGAATTGCATCGGTGCCTCTTCATCCCATCACGTGCTCCTCACTAACCCCACCCCATTGGACATTTACGCGTGTGCCTCCGACGTTCCACAATTTGCACTTTAGCCCAGCCAACTAGAAGCCACATGCACGACACGTGCAAGGAGGGAAGAATTGCATCAATGCCTCTGCAAACCCAACAAATTGTAAGAAAGTCCATCTTTAAAAAAGGTACATGCAAAGCAGCCAGCTGCCTAGGGAAATTGCACAAAACCCCTTGCGGGTTTAGGTAATTTAAAAATTGCATTATTGCGTTATTTTTATTTCATTTATTTATTTCTTTTTGCAACTAGACCCCAGTCTTTATGCTTTAATTTAGACATTATTTCATCATCATTTCATTAATGCAAAAATAGCTTGATGTATTTCAATTAATGTTGTATCTCTTGGCTATTTAATTAGACTTTTGTGAGCATTCAATAATTAATATTGTTTTGAGGAAAAATTACATATTTTTACCAATTTCTTGGTCTAAAATTCATATTCAATTAAAGATTGCTCCAAAAATTATGCAAAATCAGAGATGATGCATTTACATATGTTTTAATTAGTGTCCATGTTTCATCAAAAATAGATGTGCTTGGTGCATAAAATAATTTTCTTAGTGATTTCAGTAAATATTTTTTAATTAAATCCACGAATAATATTTTTGTGAAATTTTAAGATTCTTGGATTACTCATTGAAGTATCTTTTTGAGATAAATTGGTTTCCGTATAACTTGATTTCATAGATATTGCATCCATAAATTCCAAAAAAATTACAGTCGCTTAATTTCATTATATTCCACCTTCTGACCAAGTTTGAGAATTTTTGGATTTGATTTGTTTGTAAATTACATCTTAGTCCATGAACTTTGCCAAATTTGCATTTCAACCATAAATTACATTTAAAAATACCAAAAAATTCCATGAAAACCTAGTCTCTAGATCGACTATAATCAACCTAAGGAGACAGTGGCCTCCCTGAGTTCAATCTTGAGCTTGACCAAGTAAAAAAATTGATAGCTCGCTTCAAAGGGATGATTAGTTAATATAGAATTTTTTATTATTATGAAATTACCTGACTGAAACGAAAATTAAATGTTAATTTCTCCAAATTAACCAAGGCATTCTAGGGTTCTTCACGCTCATCAACACACATGGTAGCAACAACCAGAAGGAACAACAATAATACCAACTTGTTCGATAATCAATCAACCATCAGACCGTCCTCAAGTCTATCAATTACAAAGTTTAAAACATGGTAAATTTCAAGTATACCTGCTCGTCATCAATGAGGCAATCACATTCACCGATATAGATAAGAAAAAGGCCACCTACAACTCAAAGGCAATGAATGTTATCTTTTGTGCAAATATGAAAGAAGAGTTCAACTGAGTTTCTACATTCAAGAATGCATATGAGATCGAGAATAAGCTAGGTATCAATTACGTAGCCTCTAGCAAATCCAAGGAGACCTGAGGTAGACTCTAACTAGTATGACAGAGACTCTACCAGAGATATGTACATCAGATTCTCAAGTACCATCAATGATCTCATTAATCTCAATGTGAAGATAGAGGAATCCATATAAGTAAAGAAAATATTCAAGTCACTAATAACTAACCGGAGTATTGTCAAACATATAAGCTCGTGGCGAGCCATTATGTAATAAAGTTATTGCGAATTATTTCTTTCCATTACATAAATTAAAACATAATTATGTTTACATTAATTATAAGGTCTTTCTATACAAATTGGGTTAAGGTACCATGGCCATAATTGATATCATACACCCGTTGATCTAAAGAGTTAGAATGCATGGTTGTCGATTTAAAAAAGTAGATCGAGGACACAACTGGTATCATCAAGTGATATTCAAGAAGGATGTCGAGTCTAAGAAGAGATGGAAATCATCTCTAAAGACCAATATCGGATTGATACTCTTGATGCAAGTCCTCTACATAGAGATTGAGATTCAGAGGTATCAGATGAGTCAAGTTAAAGAGTTACCTTTACAAGATCGAGATACTACAGACATGTATCATATACTATCACAAACACGTACAAATCCTTTGATTGAAGATAAATAAACATCTACATATTTGAGTGTGTATGTTTGACAAACCAATAGGTTGATGGCATGATAAGGTCTATATACCGATGACCTCATACAAGTTTAAACTTTATGAACCGGAATATAAGAGCTCGCTCATAAGACATTGAGGTCATAACGAATCTCATCGATGGTTATCTTATGCGTGAAACAAGATAAAAATTCAAGAATATTAATATACACTTTTGAAAATATATTATTATATTATTCTAGAATGATCAATTAAAATTTCTATTGATAAAACCTCAAAGGAGACAATCAAATATTTTATTGAACCTCAAGTTTATTCAAAGTTTTCCAGTATGTACGATGCTTGAGTATTGGGAATGCTCTAAGTTGATGCGATCTTAATAGATTGCATATTATGACATTTCCATTATTATGGGAATGATGAAATAATGTATATTTTAGTTATTCTGCTTTGAGTCTAGATGAATGAGAATTTAGTTTAAATCTTAACTCATATAACAAATTTCTAGATCCAAAGAGTTGGAAATTAACCCAGAAGAGTTCGAGGTTAATTAGGGAAATTGATTGTATGTCTAATTTTTTAGATAACTCAAAGCGGTGTTAATCATGATATTAGATTTCAATTTAATATCAAGTCACTATATATGGTTTATATAATCTCCCTTATATTATCGCCAAACATTCACGAATATATCACGTAAGTCTTGATTGGATTGAGAACTCTACATTGAGACAATGACAATCAAGATAATAATTGTTAATATCATTGTAGGTCAATATGATTTGCATTTTTGGAATTTAATTATAGCTATGGATCCATAATAATTAATATTGATTGAATGTGATTCATAATTATTTAGACATATGTGAATATGATTTACATAATAGAAAAAATGCAAACTGGTTTACAGTTTTTATGGATTAATGAATTCAATTCATTATTTGGTTAGATGATTTCGTAATTATCCTATGATGGTTTGTGGTAAATAACTGTCTAAATAAAATAAGTAATTCTATAATTATCATGGATCAATTTTTTATTGGATTTAAATAAAACAAATGAATATTGATGATGAAAAGTCTCCATACTTGTCTCTATATGGTTGTCCGCCATGGAGCCTAAAAAGGAGACAATGTGTTTTTTTTAATCATTAATTCAAGTTAAAATTAGAATCCTATTGGAAGTTTAATTAATTTAATTCAAATTTTTATAAAGCTAAATAGTTTGAAACATGATTATGAAATAATGAAGAGATAAAGCTCTCTACTCCACCAATATGGCCATCCATAATATTATAAAAAGAGGGGCATATCATCTCTTCTCTTCTTTCAACTCAATAACGAATCAAGTGTTCTCCAACAGTAAGAATCAAGAGAAGAAAATATGAGGAATATTCTTTACAACCTTCAGTGTGGAGAAAACATAAGAGAAAGGCAAAGAGGTTGTAGTTTTCACAAGAGAAATACATTGACAAGGTACTTCAAAGATTTCATATGGACGAAGCAAAGCCAACACGCATCCCTCTTAGAGCACGTTTCACTTTCAGCTCCAATCATAGCCCACATACCAATGAAGAGAAAAGAGATAATATTTAGAATTCCCTATGCATCAGTTACATGTAGACTTATGTATGTCATTGTTTGTATGATGCCTAACATTACTCATGCAGTTGGAGTTGTTATTACATTTGTCTCAACTCTAGGGAAACAACATTAGGAAGCAGTCAAATGGATTTTGATATATCTTTGAGGTACTAGCAACTACTCTTTTTATTTTGAAGCGGATAAACATATTTTCTTTTGCTATATAGATTCGGCAGATGACATTGATGGGAGAAGGCCCACATCGGGTTAATTGTTGTCTTTGGCCGGTAGCACGATTTCTTGGAAGTCTCTCCTTCAAAAGTGTGTAGTTTTGCCTACTACATATGTCGAGTTTATTGTAGCTATAGAGACATTCAAGGAGTTGTTGTGAATGAAGAAGTTCTTGCAAGAACTTGATTTTGGTTAAGATAGTATGTGATTTGCTGTGATAACTAGAGTTCCATTGACTTGTGAAGAATTCCACTTTCCACACAAGGTCGAAGCACATTGATGTTAGGTATCATAGTATATGAAATATTATAAAAGAAAAGTATCTTCTTCTTGATAAGATCCACATAAATGATAATGGTCAAGCAATGACTAAGCCTTTACCATTTGGGAAATTTGAATATGGCTACTCCCTTACTAGAGCAGACAGGATCTCCATGTTGGTGATAAGAGTTTGTATAGTGGGTTCCTTCCCATGTGGAAACTCTCCTATTAGTTGGACGACATTAGTCCATATTCTCATCATAGAACATGTTGTTTGTTGATCTTTCTCATGGACTAGAGGGGAGGATTCATTGGATGGTGCCCTATATTATCTCGCCAGTAAGGGAAATGGTTGCAAAAAACCCCAAATTAGCATTGGGGATACTTATATCTCATTCTCTTTGGCTTTTGGTATAGAATTCTAGGGATAACGGAGAATAAAAGAACATAAAAGGGGTTATTGTTGTGAGCCTTAACTCCATAAATGTGGTTATGTTCCCTAACTCCACTCGTTTTTCTCTTGTTCTTGTTAGTGAAGGTTCTCTTCTTCATCTCCTTAGTTCTTGGATGAGCGGGAGCTGCCCCTATTTGAGCATATAATAAGTTACTCCAAGGCGCGTCGGTGAGATCTTGTAGAGGAGAGAAAATATACAGTTTCTCTATTGCACACATGCATTTCTCCATCTCATTTATCTATCTTATTTGGTGGTGGTATTTTGATTAATATATCATTTAAGAGGGTAGGCTTTGTGTATCCCCTCTTGTAGATAATAGTGAAGTACCTACTATAGTGTAGTAGTTGACCTCAATTAAACTGCATCCAATCATGTGGAGGGGAGATGTTGACCTCAAGTAAACTCCCACCCCCAGTTCTCCTCTCTTTCTGCATGGTGAGAATCCAGATCTCCTTTTGTAAGTGACCTTCGACGCCCCTCCTCTCATCTCTCCAACCATTCAGCCACATCGTACAACCACTCCATTATTATCCCATGCCCTCTCCATTCTTTCTAGCTGCCATCAAACCATCAAAATCCATAGAGACATCAACATTCAAACATATCCACAACTTGTCCAGAGAGAGAGGTAGAGAGAGGGAGCTCATCACAACTGCTTAGTGATGATGCACAATCGGTGATAAGAAGCGAAGACCTCTCGAAGAGATCCATGGTGATCTCAGTCACCTTGGTGCATCCGCCTTCATGTGAAGCTATTTATCTTTTCGGTGCATCGCCAGGTATCAATTGAGGCAATGATCAGGAGCAGTGAACACTGACGCTCCATACCCTTTTGACTAAACCCAAATATGTACCATTCCTATTCTCTTCCTCTTTCTTTTTTTTACTTTTCTTGGAATTCTCTGTTAATGTCCTTCCCTATCATCATATTCACCATTTCTAATTGAAACCAAAATCTCAGACCTCAACCATCACCACCACCTTCCCCTTTTGTCTACCCCCATATCTCCCATCTCCGATGAATATCTTCAGAGCTGAAGCTTCGAATCTTCCGCCCCTTTTTGCTTCTTGTGCATAATTCCAACCAAGCTTTTCTCGAGCTGAGGATCCTTTATAGGAGCACGACCAATGTGTGTGGAGCTCAAAATGTTCCCCTCGCATAACTCTGGTCATTATTAAGCATTGTAGCAGCAGAACTTGGTCGGAAAAGAAACCATGTGAGTCTGTGACACCATCACGCCATTAGAAGCTCCGCCTACCATTGAAATTGCCTCACGGATCTTGTGAACCATTTAGCAGAGCAACCTCGATGGATCACTAATTACACAATAACTCCTTCACCATATCGTACCGATCTTAGATCCACTGAGGAGAGTCCTCATCTCTAGTTGCATGTCAACTAGATTGGGAACGGCCATCAACAGACCATTCGAGGAGCATCAAATCATCTCTCCACTGTATAACGTGAGCTCCTCCAAACTTGATGGAGAAAAACCCATCATCAAGGTGTTTTCAACAGAGGGTTCTTGTGCAGTCTCCAAACAATAGTAGAGTGCTCTTCATCGTCATGACCATAACTCCTCACCGTGCTTCAACCTCAGATCTGTTTATCCTTCCTTCCGCCAAGATCCATTGCAGCCTGATGAATCCCAGATTCATCACCATTAGGTTGATGAATTAATCCATCTATCTTAAACTATTCAATTAACTTAAAAACTAATTAACTTATAACATTTAACATCTTGTAAATAAATAAGATTAATTAGTGTACATAATAAATGCATATTATTTGTGTTTAAAAGTTCCTTTATTTTCTATATTTTTTATTATTAAAAATCTCATAAACATTAGTTTAATAATGTATATAACGTGTTATGCATTATTCAATCTATAAAACATCGAATAAAATAAAATAAATAAAAGATATGTTTTATTCATTAAAAATACTTACAAAATATTAAGTATGTATATATGATGTATTTTGATTTTAGGATTTACATGAAAGTTGAGGATCTTGAAAAAATACACAACTTTTATGTGAACATTTTTTATTCTGACCCCATTTGTTATTTTGTTTTGAATTTACATTTATTTATTCATTTCTCTATTTTCTGATGTGGCCCAATCTTAGCTCTCCCACATCATCGAGTCTTTAGTGTCCTGATGAATCTCCATTTCATCATCTTTATTATATCATTTTGGACTTAAAAACCTAGTAAATGTGCGTGAATAGGCTTAATTTATGCATTTATCATTCATGCATTATTGTGTACATAGTGTATAAAATACTGTTTTTAATGCCAAAATTATAGAATAAAGAAAAGAAAAAGAATAAAATATTGTAAATATTTTATGACCTGAAACCCTGAGCCATAGGCATCTCGATGATTAAGTCGACAAGGAATAAAGTAGGGGAGATAAGGGCCAAAAACCAATAAAAATCCCTTTTATTTAATTCATTCTTTATTCATTTTGAGACCTATTTTTAGTTCCACTTTTTATAATTCAAATAAAGAAACTTTGTACATGAAAGTTGTATATAATTAAATATAGAAAAATACAAAATTGATTTCATACAAAAGTATTATACAAATAAAAAGTTATGATCTAAATAAAATTCCAAAAACCCCAACTTCCCAGACCTGCATCTCTCAAATAAAAACTCGAATTGTATCACCTTTAATTGTATATAACTTTTAAGAAGTTATTTATTGAAGGTGGTTTCTTATTTTTTGGAGTTACGGTTTGAAAGTTAGGTTTTGGACACCTATTGTATACTTATACCAATTAAAATATTCATTTTATTTATTATTCATTATTTTTATAATTTTATATTTTTATAATTTTTTAAATATTATTTATAATATATGTGTATCTTAAAACTGGAATAAAATACTAAATAAAACATAAAAAAATAAAATACTTGTATAAAATACATAGGTAAAATACCTATATCTATACCTATAAAGAATACACTTCTATTTATTTAATTGTATAAAATACATCACAAAAATAAAATAAAATTATATTTAAGTTTGTAAAAATATGTTATAACTTTATAAAATAATAAACGAAATTAACAAAATTAAAAATACAAAATAAAAATAAAATATTAAAATATATAGATGAATATACCTATATAGCCCTTAAAGGAGATCTTGTAATTTTAAACCTCTAAAAAATAAATAAAAATCGTAGTTAAATACCTTATAAAATAATAAACATCATTTAATAACTTACAATTAATAAATTCGTTTATTATTTTTAAATGATTTTACAATTCTTTTTTTCTGGAGGTTTTTCCTAGTTGGCCCACGTGGACCAACCAGGTGGCTCGAACAGTTGACCTCCGGTCAACTGTCTGATCCCCCTCTGTTGTATGTCAGAACATCGCTTTTGCCCATCTTTGTCAATTTTTTCGAGGCAATTCCTTGCATCTTTTCGTGATGCACTCTTCACGGCTTTTCTTCTCCTTGGATCGATGATTCACGCCACCAGCTTACATCAATATTTGGATCATCAATTTGCTCCCAATGCCTCGTTCTTCTCGCCTGCTCGACCATATTGTACAAATTACCCCTCTGACTTTCCTTCCATTTTCGAACCCCTTTTTGCTTGTTTTCCCCTCTCCTTCTTACGTGTTGAGGATCAAGGAGGTGACAATGATCTCCTCACCGTTCGGAGGCGCGGCGGAGCGGCGTAGAGGCGGCTTCCACCCATCATCGGAGAACCGCTCCTGATGGTATCATCTCACGTCTTTTGGCCGCTCGAGGTCATTTTCCTTTTATTTTTTTGTTGTTCTGTAGTTAATTGTAGGTCTAGTGTTCATTCTACACTTTTTAATGCGTGATTCATCAGTCGTTTTAGCCTAGAATTAAATCAAACACCTCCGCCGGAGCTCTTGGGCTCCGACCACTACAACCACTCCGCCACCTTCCTACCTTTCGCCAATAAACGCCGGGTTCTGCTCCCCCTTTTGCTGTTGCGCTTTGTTCGTCATCTGCAGGACCCAAAGGTGGCATCGAAGCCTCGCCTTTTGCCCAAGAAGAGCTCCAAGTCGCCTGAATGCATTGAGCCTCCGAGAGGTCATCTGGTGGCCCTCCAAACCCCCTCGTGACCTCTGGGAGATGCACGGCTGAAGCAGGAACCCATTGAGATCATCCGTAGCAGCAGGAGACATCGGAGGAGCAATCTGCACCAACTTCAAACTCGCCCACGGCGAGTTCTTCAAGTGTTCTTCCAGCCTTCCTTGGAGCCGTTGGATCTTCAGGCCATGCTAGACCATTCAGCAACCGTCTGATTCGCTTCGCCAGCACCGTTTGACCAAGGGCCATGATCTAATCCTGGTCATTCATCTACGAAGGGGCATCGTTAGACGGGGAGGTGACACTTTTTTAAGTGGAGTGATATCCATCGTCCATGCCTGCCTCTTGTTAGGTATTTTGTCCTTTTTATCCTAGCAGTTTTTGTATTAAATTATTGGTATAATAACTTTCAACTGTTGTGTTAAAGTTCTGTAATATTTTCACCTCGCTCCCTTAACTTTTGCATGATTTCATTTCACTCCTAGCCACGTCACCTCACGTGACACTTCACGTGAGGTGACATTTTGCGGCCAAGACCCCTGGGGTTCTATTTATTTCTATTTAGCTCTCAAACTTTATATGCAGTTATCAATTTTTCGTAATTTTTCAAATTAGCCCTCAAGGTTTTGGAAATTACAGTTGTGTCCCCGCCCGATCGTACGTGGTTACCAACGTGATCCTTGGCGTTTTTGCAGATATATCCTCGTGGTTTTATGCATTTAATTTTAATAATTTTTTGTTGTGGGATATTTGGGTTGCAACGACATTGCGCTTTCATTCATATCAATAATTTGAAAACCCCAAAAATCTCACTCAACAATGTCACATTTGCATAAGGACATAAGACTAGAAAATACTCACTCTTGAATTAAACAATAAAATTTGATGAATAGATGAAGAAGTGTGTGTCCTTGTTTTCGACCTTAGTATACTTGTCAAGTAAAAGAAGTTCCACATATTCGAAGGGTGTGGATTTTGCATGATCGAAATTTGCCTCCTATACTACGATAGTTCCACATCTTCGAGGCTCATCAAAGCTCAGGGAAGCCTCGAGTCCACCTTCGCCATCCGACATCTCCAGAGTCCATCTGGGCATTTTGATACCTCAAGCCACCGCGAAAGGACCTCAGGAATCTTTTTTTCTTCTCAAGCAAAATTATTTACAAAAGAAATGTGTGTAGTAAGATAATTTTGGTATTTGTTTTACCTATATAGCAACGGGATCGAACTCAAGGAGGCTACAAATCCTGAGGATTATTCAAATAATCGAAAAATCAAATAAAGGAAAAAGGAGCCTCAAATGTTAACTACCTTGGTTTTTATGATTTTTTATTTTTTATTTTATGATTTTCAAAATTTTAATGATTTTTAGATTTGCAAATTTTTTTATTTTCAAAAATATGATTTTTAAAATAAATTCATGCACAAAAGAAATACAATTATTTTATTTTTCAAATATAACAAAAATACTCAAAAACATCTAAAGAATTTTTTTGTATTTTTATGATTTTTTACTATTTTGTAATTTTTTAGAGATTTTAGATTTTTTAGGATTTTTAAAATTGATTATAAATAGTGAAGAAAGCAAACAGTGAAATAGGTTACTATTTTTGGTTTTTAAAAATAAAACAGTCTCGGAAATCCAGGAAACCAGTTTTATCAGAAAGAAGATTTATTAAGCTTCAAACAGAGACCAAAAATGTATTTTTCTTAATTTTTCCTTGATGTTAGATGAATTTTTATATATTTTCTGTAATCTGAATTTTTTATTTTTATAAATAATAAATGCAAGAAATTTGCATAGAAAATAAAAGATAATGAAATACGCCTAATCTATTTTTTGGAATTTTTTGGCGTAATATTTGATTTTTTATGAAATTTTAAAGTTCAAAAAGATAAAAATGCCATATTTTTTATTTTTTTAATAATAGAAAATGGCAGTAAAATGCAATGCAAAATTTATACTAAGAAGAGGCACACAACAGGAGCATGACTTGATTTTTCTAAAATTTACAGAGTAATAAAAACATTTATTTTCATAAGAAAAGACAAGAAATAAAAGTTTGAATAATAGGGGCTGATTTGTAACTAATTATAGTTTCTACATAAAAAGATAACAGGAAACTACGTAGGAAAATATGTACAATTTTCCCAGTGTGTGCGTGCAATGCACGTGATATGCCCAAGGGCTTGATTGTAATTTTCCCAATTTTTTTATTGTTCCCCTAGGCTTCTTCGTTGCCTCTTCTCAAATCGAAAGGGACGTCGCCCCTACTTCTCTCCCACCCAAAGGACGATAGTGGTCGGTTGCGGCGCTATTGCGAGATCGGCGGTGGAGTTCGGCGGAGGCCGGCGAGCCCGTGTTCCTCTCCACGAGGCGATGCTGGCGTCGATGGTGGCGACCTCGTGTGGGCGGTCGTGGGTGGTCAGGAACGAGCAGGAGATTGAGGAGCGGGAAGGAGGCGGCGATCTCCTCCAGGAGCAGTGGCGCATGCGAAAGCTTCATGCGGGGGGTGCTTCGATCGACAGATGGAGCAGTGCGGCCTGGGCATTGTTGAAAGTCGACATACGAGCCTCGCACGGTGGTTGAGCTTTTACGCATATCGGGGTGGAAGGCGGAGGTCTGCTCCGAGCTACTCACGGCGGCAGGAGGGGGCTCCAAGCGTGGCCGCTGCGGGGTGACACACGCCTCCACAACAGTGATGTGGCGATTGGTGGAAGGGCGACGAGGGAAGGTGTTGAAGAGGATTTTTTACGGGTACATCTCACATAAGGTGGAGACGCAGTCGCTATGGTGACATGCAAGAAACCCTACTTCAGATAACAATTAACCCACAAATATAATTAAGCAATAAAAAGCAATATGGAGTTAAAATTTATTTTATTTAAGTCTACAAAATGTGTCTAGGTGCAAGTATGTAGAGGTCGAACACAGGGAGTAAACGACTAGATCATGGCAATAAAGCATAAATGATTGACTGTGAAGTCATTTGTCTATACTTTTATATGGGTTTTTGGTTTTCAATTTTTTAATTTTTTGATTTTTATATTTTGATTTTTAATTTTATGATTTTAATATATTTTTATATTTTTTAAAATTATTTTTATTTTAAAATATATAATAAGCTATATGTAAGATATATATATACTATAAACTACGGTTGAAATAAAAATTTACAAAAATAATCAAAAATAAGGGAAAATAAATTATTTTTGGGTTTTCACTAATTTTTTTTACTATTTTTATGATTTTTTTAAGATTTTTTTACTAATTTTTATATATTTTCAAAGTCAAAAATACCCTAAACAAAGGTAAAATAAATATCCAAAATTAAAATATAGATATAAAATAGCAAGCCAAATAAACAATCCTCCAAATTAATTTTAAAATAAAGATAATAAAATAAAGAAAAATTCAGAGGCATAAAATATATTTTTGAGATTTTTCTAGGATTTTTTATAGTTTTATGAAGGTCTTAGGGGTTTTTCTATTTTTTGAGTTTTCTTTTATATTTTTTTGATGATTTTTAGTCTGAAGGTTAAAATACATAAATACACAAAATATATTTTTGGTAATTTTTTAAAACATTTTTGTAATTTTTATGTATTTTGTATTGCAAACAAGGACAAAAATGACACTTTTTTATTTGTAACAAATACTAAAAAGTCTCAAATTGTAAAATAAAAATATGTTAGTGAAAGAGTGTGCATTCAAGGAGTTACATCTATTTTCTGGGATTTTTTCGAGTTTAAATGCTATTTAAAATAAATGCAAACCAACAAAGAGAGACTACACTACTAGCAAGGGAATAAATGTAAATAGATGAAGTTCTAGGGGCCAAAGTGCAATTTCACCAAAAAGTTATAACTGAGTATTCAAAATTCTGGACTAATTACAAATTTCGAGACCCACGAGGGCCTCTCTCCAAAAATTCCAAACTCACATGCAAAGGCACGTGATCCATGCTGGTGGGGACCTTAATGCAAATATCAGAAATGGAGGGCCTGATTGCATTTTTACCGAAATATTATGCTGAATAAAATAGTTCCTGGAATAAGCCGAAATACCCAAAAGTACGGGGGTCCCACTACAAAATGCCCCCTTACGTGAAGAGTCGCGTGAGGTGACGTGGCGTGGACATCGATGCCATTTCCAGAAGTGTAGGGGGATTTTTGTAAGTATTACAAAATTATAATAACAGTAGATAAAAGTTTGAGTTCTATTTAGTAATTAATAATAAGGGCTGGGCAGGGTTGCAAAATACCCAAGCCAAAGGCGCGATCAAACGACGAGACTCCTCCCACTTATCCACGTGTTAAGCTTTGGCGCACCGATACCCATTCCCAGATGAGTGGCCAAGATTAGATCCTGGCCCTTGATCGTACGGCTACTATGCAGGCTGATTGAACGGTGGTTGTGCATCTCTAAGAACTAAGCGAAATCAACGGTGCGGAGGGATGCAACAAGAATTGGGGAAGAACAGCGGCGAGGCGAGCTTCCACCGATGATATAGGATCTGTATGACGTGTTCTGCTCCTACAAAATACCCAAAAAGACTCCTGCAGGTGTCGTCCATCGTTCGAAAGTGTCCAAAATCGCTGGGGCTCACCGACATCCTCGCACGGGGCTAGCGCAACAGTGAAGCTCCAAGAGCCTCTGACAAAGTCCAAAACTCGCTCCAGATGATCCTTGTACTCCAGATAACTGCAGAAGGTGTTAAGAGGGTCGAGGGCAAAATGCCTCGACCTTCCAGATGGCAGAATAAGGCAGGAATGGCGTGGGGGGCGAAAAGGCAGGCGACTGGAGCAGAGCTCCGACGAGGGTGTTTGGGACTAAATCATGCGATCTTTCGACGGAATAATAGAGCAGACTTAATCTACAACCTAACCTAAGATAAGAAAATAAGAAGAAAAGTTACCTCACCGATCGGGTGCAGGGAGATGGACCTCGACGGACAACCTTGACCGGAGATGGTAGAAGAGCTCTAAGACTGCTCCCTCGATCAACCTAAGGGCGTGGATCGGATGTTGTCACCATCCTCTTTCCATGGAGCACCTTAGGGAGAGAAGAAAGCTGTCAAAAGAGGTTCAAAAAAGGAAAGGAAGTTCGGAGGTGGTTTTGTACAAGTGACGGAAATGATGGGAAGATCGAGGGAGATCTGGAGAATCGATGATCCAAAGCCCAAGAAAAGATGCCAGCGTGTAAGATCAATGGACGGGGCGCAAAAGTCATGAAGGAATCGACATCAAATGGTGCAAGATTTGGCCTCGATAAATCCAAGAAGAAGAGGTAAAAATGAGGTGTCAGAAGCGTCTGGGGGCTGGTTAGAGAGTTCACCCGCGGTCAACTCTCCGACGCACTTGGTTGGTCCATGTGGACCAACCAGGAAAACCTCTGTAAAAAGATTAGAAAAATCGATAAAAAAATAATAATTGATTTTAATAATTTTAGGTTATAAAAATATTTATTATTTTAGTGAGAATTTTATCATGATTTTATTTATTTTTTAGAGACTTATAATTACAAGTTACTTTTTGGGGTTATATTATAGGTATATTCATCTATATATTTTAGTCTTTTATTTTTATTTTGTATTTTTTATTTTATTAATGTATTTTATTATTTTATATAATTATAACTTACTTTTAGACACTTGAATATATTTTTTATTTATTTTTCTATATAATATATACACTTAAATAAATAGATATATATTTATTGTATATGTATAGATATAGGTATTTTACCTATGTATTTCATATGAGTATTTTATTTTAATATTTTCTTTGATGTTTTATTCCTATTTTAATATTCACATATATTTTTAATAATATTTACAAAAATTATAAAAAAAATATAAAATTATAAGAATAATGAATAATACATAAAATGAATATTTTAATCAGTATAATTATATAATAGGGGTCCAAAACCTAACTTTCACACCGTAACTCTAAAAAATATGAAACCACCTTCATTAAATAGCTTATTAAAATTTATATATAATTAAAGGTGATTTTGATACATTTTGAATTTATTTGAGATATATGGGTCTGGGAAGTTGGAATTTTATTCAGATCATAACTTTTTATCACTATATTATTTTTATATGAAATTAATTTTGTATTTTTTCTACATTTTATTACCTACAACTTTCATGTTCAAAGTTTCTTTATTTGAAGTATAAAAAGTGGAACTAAAAATAGGTCTCCAAAAATGAAGGAATAATGAATTAATAAATAGGAATTTTATTGTTTTTTGCCCTTATCTCCCCCTACTTTATTCCTTGTCGAACTAGTCATCAAGATACCTAGGTATCCGGATTTAGGGTCATAAAAATTTTTTCAATATTTTATTCTTTTTTCTTTTCTTTATCCCATAATTTTGGCATTAAAAACATTATTTTATACACTATTTACACAATGATGCATGGATGTTAAAATGCATGAATTAAGGATATTTACACACTTTTACTAGGGTTTTTAAGGCCAAATGATAGAATAAAGGTGATGAAATGGAGATTCATCAGCAAACGGATGACGCGTTGGCGGTAGCGGAGAGAGGCGACCAGTGGGGAGCGACGGTTGCGGTCATTGCTCCAAACTTTTATTTTTTATATATTTTTTATATGTGAAAATAGAAGATGACAACTTTTTTATTTTTTAAAATTTTGTAATTATTTTTTTCTTTTTTTATTATCCTGCAGCACAAACATTAGCAATAAATAATATTTTTTATTTTTTAAAATTCATGTAAAAATAGACATCAGAGAGGAAAAGAATTATTATATTTATTATATTTTTTATATTTTTTAAGGATCAAGAGAGACTCGAGCACGACGGCTCGATCCTGATTATTATTAGAAAAATAAAATCGAGATACGTGAGCGGTTGCGGTTCTGAGGAAAATGGCGGATGGAACCGGATCTTCGACCACCGTGCGCAGCCGGAGTTGGAAGATTACGTGAGGTAGAATATGAAGCGATGAGATCGAGAGAATGTGACATAAAAAATTTAATTAGAAACAGATAGAATCATTATGAGTAATTAGCTAAGATTAAACACTACGATCTAACATAAAAAAATAACAATGAATTTAAACTACAAACTACACCTAAAATTAATCTAAATGAAAGAGGTAAATGAATGTGGATCTCACCAGTTGGGAGCGGATGATACCGTAATCGCCTCGACGAAGGTTGATTCGCTGTCACCGAACGGTTCAGAGGCTAGGCACCCATCTGCGATAAGATTGCTCTCGGAGAATAGGCTTTTCTCACCAAAGATTGATCAAGTGAGAATGAGAGAGGAGAAGCCAATTAAATAGAAAAATAATTGAATTTGAATTTGAATTTGAATTTTAAAAATTGAATGGAGATAAGAAAGAATTTGAAATGAGATAAAGATAAAAAAGGAAATTAGTGTTAAAATTTTTTACAAAAAGTAATTTATTCATTTTCATCACTTTATTAAAGTAAATAATAAATGTTAATTGTTTTATTTTTGTGGCGGTTATTTAAGAATATCAACTATAAACATATATTATACATATATGGTACATTATATACATATTTAAATAAGGAAATTGGGTTGGTTTTTTTAAAAATTTTATTATAATTTTTATTTTAAATAATTATTAAAAATATTTACAAATATTTACAAATACAATATGTATAAATAAATGGTAAAATTTCATAAACCACCCTAGAAAACAGTCATTCAAACCGTAACTCCAAAAATTATGAAACCACAGTCATTTTAAAGATAATTTAATTTATAATATAATGGAAGTGGGTTTAATTCAATTTGAGTTGATATAGATCTGGAATTGTTCTTTCATTTATTGCTTAATGGCTTTTTATGGATGTGGTTACTTTTATTTATACAATTTTATTTTGCAAACATTTTTATTATTTAGGAAACATTTTTATTTACAACTTTTGTTTTGAAATTTATTTAATTTGAGGTCAATTTATGTAAAAATAAAATAGTGCTGGTATACAAATATACACAAAAAAATATTTACAACACATTTTTTGGATTTTCTGATTATAAATAACCAAAATGTCACGCGACTCGTACATTTATACAAGTCAAACATGACTTAAGTGTAAATAGAAGAAACAATGAGGAAACTTATGCAATTATGCGAGCAACTAGAGTCTAACACATGTCCTAGTAGGGACTTATTAACAAACCATAGACAAGGGTTGTGAGTGCAATTATTCACCTAACACGTGCAGTTTGTGTGTGCTTTGGATAGTTAGATCCGGATCTTGATACTCTCGATCAACGACTCAGGATTATGGCTTCTTCAATGGGCATGATCTGATCTGGCATTCTTTGTTCTTGATCTAACAGTATGAACATGCCTAAAAGAACACTCATGAAGCTCGTCACCTCTGACTTTCAGTCGATCAAAACTCGGTCGATCTAGACCAGAAACAAATCATGAAGGTCTGTGTGCTTTCATGTGATGCTCCTCTATCAATCTGATGGCTCAAAGAAGCTTGGATCTACCTGGATGTCTATCTGGAGGCACTGAAGGTCTGGAGATGAAAGAGGGCTTCTAGGTCTCGATCTATATCTCCAGCCTGCTCTGAAGACCTGCAATGTCTTTTATTATGCTCGGAGATGATCTTTGGCCAACTTATTAGGGTGGAAACAATCAGATGGAGGGTTTGGGGATCTATGGCGTATAGCGCTCGGAAGGAAGATCGACAACCAGATCTGAAGTGATCTGGAGGAACCAGGTTATGGGAGGAAGGCAAAGAAGATATGGCGAATGTGCTGTGAGGATCGGAAGTGTATTTAGTGATAGGAGAGTTCTGATCATGCAGACTAAAGCTAGGATGAAGGTGATTGGTAAAACGAGAAGCAAATGGGAAATTGAAAAGCAAATTTAAAGATATTTACCTAAGTTCACCTATAGATGGGCGAAAGGGGATGATCGCCTCGATTCAAGTGGGGCAGCTCGAAGAAGCTGAACTCACGACAAAGTTCCGACGAGTATGTGGATCGTGTCCTCTCGCACTCCCTCGTGCTCCCGGATGAACGGTTGTAGTCCTGTCATAACCTTTGTTTAGAAGAACCAGCCTTGGGCGAGAATTCGCTAGGAAAAAACATATCAAAATGGGAGGGGGAAATATGGGTATATTTATAGATGGTGATGAGCGGTGAAATTCAAATGATTAGTGCATGTGAATAGAGGCATGATGGGCAAAAAAATTATCCGAGCGACCTTATTTGGTAATTAGACAACAACTTTTATGAAGGAAATGTGGACGATTGGTGCTCGGGTCGATCGGGGGAAAATGGGGAAAAAGGTCAGGCAAGGCTAGTTATTCAGGCAACCAAGTGAAGAGGAGGTTAACCCAGGTCAATAGACCAGTGTCTGCTAATGGGAGCAAGTCTAGCATGACAAACTCGAATAAGGACAAAATAGTTAAAAATGTAAATAAATTAAAAAAACACAAAATGACTTTAAATAAATAAGTATTATAAATAGAAAATGTTAATATACAAATAATCTTAGCTATGGTAATTTTTGATAAATTAAATTAATTAAATAATTAGGTTAAAATAAATATTAGCCTGTATTCATAGGCATTTATACCTATATATACAACACAATGATTTTTAATAATTTGCTTTTACAAATAAATACATAATTTCATATTTTATCTATTTACAATATTTTCAAGGATTTTAAAGATATTCTTATTTTATTTTTATCAAATAATTTATTAGGATAAATAAATAGGGATATGTACAATATAGATAGTGGTAGTTATACAATATGTATAATATTTTATTTTTGATTCTTTTTCTATTTTATGATTTTTATTTGCATTTTATTTAGATAAAATACAATATTTACAAATATTTTAAATACATATATAATAAATAAAAGAACATATTTCACACAATGTACAAAAAAGGCACAATATACAATACACTCCAAAAAGCCACTTTTTACATCTTAACTCTAATTTTAATGAAATCACTTCCATGTTGAAGCTTATTTTATCTAGAGTATAATAAAATTGAGTTTGCTTTATTTTGAGTTTTTATGGAGAAGATATGGATCTGACAAGTTTAACATTGCAACTTTTTTTCAAAGTGTCAATATTTCAATTATGTATAATGAATCTTTTTGTAATTATTTTTAATATTTACAACTTATTTTTATGTACAAGTTACAAGAAGAAAACATTTTTATTTGAAATTAATTGGGTGATAAATAAAATCGAGTAAGAAATCATTTACAAAATAATGATATATGTGCAATTGATGAATAATGGATGGAAATTGATTTTCTTTTATTTTTTATACACTAGGCATTATCTCCCTCTACTTTATTCCATGTGGATCATGTCAAGTCTTGACCTTCTCTCGCGTCAGAGTCAGCTTGTGTTTATTGTATATATACAATCTTTATTTTCTTTATTTTTCTTTATTTCTTTATTTATTTATGTTAAGTTAAAAACTTGATATTTATACACTATTCACAAAAGAATAGATAATTATAAAAAAACATGGATTTATTAATATTTATAGGTGGTTAAGAAGGGATTTTAAGCTAAAATAAATGAATAAAGATGATGAAATGCAGATTCATCATCCATCAACCTATTGGTTTGTCAAACATACACACTCAAGTACATAGACATATATTTATCTCCATGTACCTGTTTGTGACAGTATATGATACATGTCTTTAGTATCTCGATCTCGTTAAGTTACCTCTTTAACTTGACTCATTTGATACCTCTGAATCTCCATCTCTATGCAGAGAACTTGCATCAACAGTGCCAATCCGATATAGATCTTTAGAGAAGATTTCCATATGTTCTTAGACTAGACATCCTTCTTGAATATCACTTGACGATGTCAGTTGTGTCCATGATCTAATTTTTAAAATCTATAACACTGCATTCTAACTCTTAAGATCAACAGGTGTATGGTATCAAAGATGGCCATGGTACATAGTTCAATTTGTATAGAAGGACCTTATCATTAGTGTGAATATAATTATTCTTTAATTTAGATAATGGGATGAAATAATTCACAATAACTTTTATTACATAATGGCTCACCATGAGGTTATATGTCTGGCAATACTGTAGTTAGTTATTAGTGATTTGAGGATTTTCTTTACTTGAATGGATTCCTCCATCTTCACATTAAGATTCATGAGATCGTTGATGATAATTCAGAATCGGATGTACATATCTCTGAAAGATTCCATGTCTTCTATCATGAATAACTCTTACCTTTCTCGTAAGAGGCTACTCCAGGATTCCTTGACTTTGCTAGTGGCTGCATAATTGATATCTAGCTTATTCCCCTTCTTGTATGCAGTCTTGCATGTAGAGACTCAGTTGAACTCTTCTTTCATAATTGCAAAACAGATAACATTCATTGCCTTTGAGTTGTAGGTGGCCTTTTTTCTTGTCTATCGATCAATGTTGTTCCCTCATTTATGAACGAACAGGTGTACTTGAAATCTATCATGTTCCAATCTTTGTAATTTATAGTCTCGAGGAAGGTATGGTGGTTGATTGACTATCGAACAAGCTGGTATTGTTAATATTGTTGATGTTCCTTCTGGTTGTTGCTGCCATGTGTGTTGATGAGCATTACTGCATTTTCACTTAAACATAGGTTCTAGAATATTAGAGTGTGTGTGGGCCGTAATACTACTAGGGGGTTGATAGCAATATTGAATAATTATGACAATTTAAAACAAAATAAGGAATCTAAAAAGAATGAAGAAAGCAAATCAGACACAACCACAGTGGCGGTGATGATCACGTCTAGCATTCTGTTGCTCTTCCATGGGAGAAGCTTCAGTCATCCCGATTAGGTACTTCTTTCATCCCTCATTCTCCTCCCCTCAACATCTTTTTCTCATCTTCTCTTCTATTTCTCAATCTCTCCATCCTTATGCTACAAATCCTCCTTGACCCAAAACCGCATCTTTTACAACATCAACTACATCCACCTCTTTGAACCCATTGCTACACATTCTACCTCTCACCCCTTCCTCTATTGACGCCATTAGGCAAAAAACCAGCTCCTTCCTCCATGCGCAATCGGAGCTCCGCCCATCACCCATTCCTTTGTTTCCTAACATCAACGTCGAGCATCTGCTTGAGCAAACCTCCTAGGACTTGCAGGCGCAACCCCTGTGGTTCACTATTGCGAACCTCGAATGAATATGTCTTCACTGAATATCACCGACGAAGTGTCTTCAACCATAAGAGAAACCTCGTGCACCACTGAGATATGAAGAGAAGGAGGGGAAACTAGGGCGTACAAGGACCCTTCAATTCGTCGAGAACATCATCTGACCATCGAAAGAGTCTTCATTTGCTACCAATCAACGAAGTTAGCGAAGCATCTGGAGCATCAAAACTCCTTTCGTTCCCAACCATCGATTACAGCTACAGTCATCCACACGGTTCCCTCAAAGCCATTGGATCAGAACCATCAATGTCCTCCCACTAAAACCGTTGGATTCTCTTGGATGGTTTCTAGCCAAGGAAACCAAAACGCACTGCATCCATCACATACGATACCCATGACATGTGTCTTGAATAAATGAATTGGGTCCATTGTAATTAGTCCTTCTAAACTATTTAATATTACAAGACGACCCACACCCAAAGTCCGGTCATGTTCCTCATGTAAACGAAAAGGACCACATGTGGGCAAATCACATAGATGCCCCGTCAACTTTTTATAAGTACACACAAGTCCCATTATTAGGATAATTACATAAGAAGCCAGCCGATAATCATTAATTACAGAGAAGTTCTTCAAAAGCTAAGTTCAAATTTATTTAATTGTTTATATTTGCACCTATAATCATGTGTTAACTTGATAATAACTTGCAAACTATTAGTCAGAAAAACATACACAGTTGTAAATTTATTTTATACATTATTTTACAACATTTCATAAAAAATATTATGACATAAGTACATCTAGAATATTTATATCATGTTTATCCCATCAGATACATGTATATTTAAGTTAATATGTGGAGTATTTATAATACCAATCATATGAGATCAATATCCATTTAAATCTGTATCCGTTCTTTTAAGAAAATAGTAATATAGTATTCATAGCAATCAATATCAATATCCACACCAATGTTATGGTAATACCTATATCTATATCCATATGAGTATATTTTCTTTTATTGATAGATGGATAATGATATTTATTTTTAAATTTTTTTGTAAAAACGATTATTGACAATTTTTCTCATTTTAGAATATTAATACAATTCTGACAATATTATTTTTTCATATACAGATACAGAAATCACCCCACTTAATGTGGGACAAGGCTTTGCTCCTGTTGTTGTTAATGTGTGCTTATAGACAGGTATCAAAATATGCTACAAGACTACACACAATATTTTGTATTTCGAATTGTTTTCACATAAAAAATGTGTATTTTTATGCCATGTAACTTCATGTTATAAAGTTGTTTCACGTGAGAGATTACTACAGTCTCTTTTGTTTCGTTGAACAGTAATTTATGCAAATTTTGATTAAACTAACGATTACTTTAAACATCACATAAACATTAGCTACTTACGAGGAAATGGAGCATGCTTGGTGAATTAAGTAACTTTCCCTACTTCATACTTATTTTTGATCAATTTTTTTTATTTTTTAGAAAATACTATAATAGATTTTCATCACTATATCCTCTAATATGTCATTCCAATTTCGTCGGAAACAGACTCATATGTCTTTCATCTAGAACAAGTAATTTTAACGGTCTTAGAATTGTTGTAATCGACCTGTTCTTGATGGAGGGCTTAGGAGTTTTTGTTTCTGACGAAATTGGAATGACATATTAGATGGATGTAGTTAGGAAAATCCATTGTGCTATTTCTAAAAAATAAAAAAAATGATCAAAAAAATGCAAGAAATAGGTAAGATTATTTACTTCATGAAGTAGGCTCCCTTCCCTCGGTACTTATAATCCGTAACATTATATATATATATATATATATATATATATATATATATATATATATATATATATATATATGGGTAAAATGGGGCTGCCCCCATGGGGGAAGCTAACTTGGCTCCCCCCGCGCCATTTCGCCCGGGTTTTTTTATTTTTTTTTGAAAATTTCTTCCGTGGATTTTCTTCAACATATCACTATATTATGTCATTAAAATTTCGCATGAAACAGAGACTCCTACGGCCTCCATCCAGACGGGGTCGATTTTAGCAATTCTGTTACCGTTAAAAAATGACTGTCTAGATGGAGGTCGGAGGAGTCTCGGTTTCGCACGAAATTTTAATGACATAATATAGGGATATAGTGATGAAAGTCTACGGAAGAAATTTTCAAAAAGAAATAAAAAGGCCGAGCAAAATGGGGTGGGGGGAGCCAACTTAGCTCCCCCCAAGGGGCAGCCCCATTTAACCCTATATATATATATATATGTATATATATATATATATATATATATATATATATATATATATATATATATTACATCCATATGCTAAATATTCATATAGAAATCACGATTATCCGTTTTATCCCATTTTTGAGGATATGATTTGTGATTTTTATACGGAAATTCTGACATTCCAGTTGGTGTTGTCATTATCACAAGTAATTTTTCTGTTGTGAATATTAAATAACAATTGGAAAATTAATTAATATTTAAATACGGTAAAAGCTGTATCGGGAATGATCGATGTAAAAATAAAAAATAAAACATATTAGCTCATTATTCTTTATAACGACACATTTAAATATCTTTCATAAAATATAAAGCTTTTTACCCATTGAAAATGTTTGCCTTTTTATTTTGAATGCATTTAAAATAAATATTGTCAATTGTTTTTTAGGTAAGTAAAATAAATTAATGATAAAACAATCGAAAGTCGTGAAAAAAATAACGTTAAAAATAAAATATATAAAGATCGATTAATCATTAGTAGTAATAAATTCCATATATCTCATTTTAATGTGAAGTTGCTATTTAATATAATCTTTAATTGAATGTTTTAATCTAAATCCGAGTTTCCAGTCAAGTAACTACAAGAAGAGGAAAAAAAGTGTGGAGCTTTTTTTGATGTAAGAAAATAGATCAAAGTCCATATCACACGTTCATATTACATCAGGAATCGAATAATGAGATCGACAGCATCGTCATCGTTCATCTCCGGCATCGCGTTGAGATCGAACTTGTGCGCAGCCTTCTCTTGAACTTCCAACTTCGGCATCTCGTTGAGATCAAAGTCGAGCACCATCAACTCAGAGGAGGAGTTGCGTCTTGAACCATTTCGTTCTTTCCGGGTATTATCGGTTTGATATCGTGCTTTCTCGAGAGACCTTCCGACTCAAGTCCTGCACGATATTCCTCCAACGTGTGCTCCTCGTGGGATCCAATCGCATCCGACAGCGTCGTCTCTTCTTCCAGTACTCCTCGGACAGCCATTAGAGATTGGAAGAAAGATGATCGCAGAATGGTGGCTGTGAGTTAGAGGTTCGGATGCTTATTATAATTATATATATATATATTATATATATATATATATATATATAGGTTGGTTGCAAGTACGAGGGTATGACTCCTAATCCTACTTGGTTAGCCTGCCGTGAAATCTTATAATAGCGGCAGCGGAATCTCTCCCACTGTTTATTAGTTCTCCTTTTTTATTTTTTAAGATAGCCTTACAATTCCATTATCTTAATAATATGGTGACCCGTTTCGTTTTGTGATTCATATTGATGAGCACGATCCTCGTCTCCTGCAATCCTCCGTTAGCCACATGGATCTAAAGATCTTCGTTTAGAAGGACTGATTTTACAATTCAAAAAGAATTAGCGGTGCAACTTGTTGTCCGCTTGTCTCTTATTTTGATGTTGCGATGTTCTTATTAGATATACGAGTGCAATACTTTTTTGTTTGAATTGGAATCAAAAATGCATCGCCCCTTTGAGAAAATTGAACCACCATCTACTCTGATACTCGATCTACTGGCTCCTTGCCCCCTAAATCCATGCGGGCTCTGATGGCCTCCAGGTGGAAGAGGTTACTACTGATGGCATTTTCAAAGCCATGGTAAACTCGCTAAAATGCAGCATGTATGGAAGTGGCATTTTCCCACTAAAACTCTCCCCTTTGTCGCTATAAACAACCTGCACCTTCAAAACTCATACCTTATGAAGGATCCAATCTAACAAAATGCCCTTCTTTGAAATCGTGAGAGTAAAGCTAAATCAAAGATCATTGAGTCGGTGCCTAGAAAGTTCGATCTCTGCTTGGATTCTGAGAGAAGAGAGTCTTCTTCAATATGGACTCTTTCCCAAACCATCATGGCCCCTTTTGTGGCCCCCTTAAGTCTTCTTTAGACGAACCTTCAACGGAGTTTGCGGAAAATTTTGCTCGTTGGGTCAAGCACTTGAGTAACTCCCACCTCGATCACCTCCAAATGTAAATGGAAATGTTCCCTTCATCAAAGCCAAGTGTGGTTGGGTCAAGAAACCCAACTCCTAGAATTCAAAATAGAAACTTGCATAAGAACTAAAACATGATAAAGTGCACTTACTTTGATTTTTGGAATTTTTGAGAAATATTTAATTTTTTTATGAATCTTATAATGAAACAGAGTGATTTCTCGATTTTAATTTTTTGAAAATCCACAATTTAAAATTAATCCAAGCCAAAAATAAGCCAAGTACATATTTCAAAGCTATCCAGAGGAATTTTATTCTTGAAAAAATAAGATGTGTTGACCTAATTAAAAATTAAATATAAATTCGCCCAACAATTTATTTTAAGCACATAGAGCATTTGAATTGAAAATTGGACACCTAAAAGAGAATACAAAGAACAAAATCACTGATTTTTCGAGAATTTTCTAAGCATTAGATGATTTTATAGTATTTTCAGAAGCTAATTGGACCAAATGTCGATGGATTTCAAACTTTGTAATTTTAATAAATCAATCATAATTAGAGAAATACAAACTCAAATTCAGATGATAGAGAATTAGTTGATGAACATGGATAATTTTGCATTTGAAAATAACGAAAATTTAGAGTCCAAATGCAAGCTCAAACAAAGGCATGTCTTTGCAAAGTATAAATAAAAAAGATTAAATGAAATAGCACATATAGCACTTCTTTAATAAGGAATTCTTAAAGGGGTGTCTTTGTAGATATCTAGAGCTACTTGGTGTCGTGTCTTGGATGTTAGCTTCGGCACAAATACGAAAAACCCTAGGACTTCAACTTCAAATATTACATCACGTGGAGGGCTCGTGTCCTTTTACTTGACATCCAACCAGGGCCGGCCCTAAGGGTGGTTTAGAAGTGCAATGGTCCAGGGCTCACCAACTTTAGGGGCCAATATTAAGACCCATCACCCATATTACCCATTTTTAAAAATCTCTTAGATGTCTTGCCTTCCTCCCTACTCCTGGAAATAGTTGCCGCACTCTTCGATTTCCCTTCCCATTCACAGCGATGTTTCCCAGCCGCACCATTAAACCGAATCGACAATCGAATTCCAAAGTCCATACTCCAAACCCCTCTGTCTCATGAATTACAGTTTCTTCATCACTTGTAGTGCATGTTGTGATGCATCCTCATCGTATTGTCGAGACATTGAGTTGGCGGACATCATCTTTGCACGTTGGTCTACCCCCATAGAGTTCTTGAATGCCCAACTTCAATACCGCGATGAACCCGGACTGTCAGTGAGTCCTCTCCGCAACGCTATTTCCGCATCCAGTTTCATGTGCATTTTATCATTGTATTTTACAGTTTACAAGAAAATATGGTCTCTTTTTAATGATTATACCGTCCAAAGTGATTGCCTGGTGCTATTTGACTCTACTATGTTTGATGAGTCGCAGGGGTGCAATTGCCTGGTGCTATTTGATTCTTTTACCAGATGACATTGTTCTTTTTTTTTCATGATTTTTAGTTCATAATTTGTTATCTGATGGCCGTCGGTATATCAACATCCGTAGATCTTTGTAAAATTTTAGAAACTTTTTGTAAGAACTTTAGGAATTTTAAAAAATTATGTATATTCAAAAACTATATAAGGGCCTATTTTTTTCCTTTTGCCTAGGGCCCATAAAAAGTCAGAGACGACAATGCATCCAACGATCGAGTCTACTGGTAAGGAAAGTAGATAACACATCTAACAAATGGACATGGAGAAGCTCTTTGGTGGTGTGGATAGAGATGTCAATCTAGGTATATTCATTGGGTACCCAACTCGAACTTGCTTCATTCAGTGACTCGAAATATATCTCATTTATTTTTAGACGGATTTGGGTTCAGAACTAACTACCCTTGCGGGTATGGGTTTGGGTTTTAGATTCCATTATGGTACCTGAACCCGACCCGAATCCGAATACATATAAATACACACAGATTTGTACATATATATACATGTACATGTTCATGTTCTTGTACATCTACATCCACATGTGTATATGTGCATGTGTTTATGTGTTTCATGTTATTTAAGCTAGTCTAACCCATATCGAATTGTTTTCAACTTATAAATATTAAAGTCTTGCTATATTCTCCCTAAATCATTTACCAATTAGATTCAACTGACTTTTCGTTAACATACATATATTTTTAGTCTAATAGAGATAAACCATCCAATTAATATATGTCTATTACATCCTCTACACATGTGTTGCATATATTTGATGTCCCCAATAGTCCTCACACATTATGTGTTGTCCTCAAACTAAGCGTAAATATACTATGCATCTTCAATATTTCCATTCAACATATATCTCCAACATCGTCAAATAATTTATACATTTAATTGATTTATAAATGATTATTTGTTGGATATTTATGCAAAATTTTGTATAACTTACTTTATTATCTTTTTATACGAATATATTGTACAAATGTTTAGTTTAAGATTTGATTTTATATTGTATAGATGGATAGTCATTGGACACATGGATACCCGATGGGTATATGGGTATCCGCTGAGAACTACTCGTTTAATAAATGGGTGGATTTGGGTAGTAATTTTATAAATGGGTATGGGCTTGGGAATACTAATACCTGAACCGAACCCGATCAGTTGGCGTTAGGGGTGTCCATGGGGTGGATACCCGTCCTATTTGATCGTGACCTGCCCTGCCCCGTTGATATTGGGTCACGGCTCGACCCACCCCATTCCAACAGGTACCCAATGTTACGGGTACCCGGTTATTGCCAATGGATGTTGGTGAAGGATACTGATTTAGCCAAAAATAGGAGGTCTTAGGTTCAACACAAAGCGTGAACTCAGTCGGTGTGTTGACCACACTAAATTTGGACTAAAGTCAACAATTAACCCACACTAAAGATCAACAATTAGAAATAAATGTGGAGTTAAAATTTATTTTTAACTCTGCACAAATGATGTAAAAGGCAAGTATGCAGAGAGTTCGAACACAGGGAGCAAGCAGGTTAATTCAAACAAGTGTGCACAAGTGAGTGTGTGTGATGTCTACACTAAGCAAGCAAACAATGAAATTTTTGTGGGTTTTTAATTTTTTTTAATAATAATTTTTTTAATTAAATTTTTAATTTTGTATTTTGATTTTTAATTTTTTAATTTTTATAATTTTATATTTTATATATATTTTTTAATTCTTTTTCAATATTGGAAAATAGGGACAATGTAATAAAAGACAAGCTAAAGTATTTATAAAAATATGCAAAAATAACCAAAAATTCAGAAATAAAATGTTGTTGATGATTTTAGGATTTTTTTACTATTTTTGTAATTTTTGGGTATTTTCCAAGGTGTTTTTGGTATTTTTAAATACTGAAATAAGGGAAAACAGTGAAAATTGTGCTGGCTGTGAGTAAAATGGGAAATAAAATTAGCAAACAGCAACCAAAATTTTTCACACTAATTTTCAAATAAAGAGAATAAAATATAGAACAAACAGGAACTGAGTTTGTGATTTTTGGAGTTTTCCTTGATTTTATAGTTTTTTTGAAGTTTTTGAGTGTTTTTAAATTTTTAGTGTTTTTCTTTTGAGTGTTTTTGAGTGTTTTTAAATTTTTAGTGATTTTTGGACTGACACTACAATAGGTTAAAATAAACACTTTGGAATTTTTTTGGAATTGTTTGAGGTATTCTAATATTTTTTGGCATTTTCTAAGCTAGACAGTGAATAAAAAGCATGTTTTTGATTTTTAATAAATATAAAAATAAAATTAAATCAAGAACTAAAATGTTGGCGTGGAAGAACAAGTGCACAAGAGCTTAAGTTCAAAATTTAAGAATTTTTGGGATTAAAATGGTGCCCTAATTAATTATATCAAGCAAGCAAAAAAACAAGACTGACAGGGGCATTTACGTAAATAGGCAAAATCCCAGGGACTCTTCTGCAATTTTCACACAAAATTTGAACTTAAACAAGAAGTTTCTGGGCCAAACAACAAAACCAAAAGCCGTTAGGGCTTGATTGTAAAAATCCCCTAGCGCACGTGAATAACAGGCGCGCCTGGGAGGGGCTCAGACGCAAATATCAAAACATTTAAGGATACAACAGTAAATTACCCAAAAAGTTCTCTACTGAATTGAGAATTTCAAAGACTAAATATTAAAAGTGGAAACGGCAAGGTTGATCCTGCAAAATTCTCAGGGAGCACGTGCGAAAGCGCGTGCACCTGGGAAGGACGGTTACGCAAATCCAAAAAGTTCTAAGGGCTTTACAACAATTGTTACAAAAATATAACTTAGCAATCGAAAGTTTATATGCTAGACGTTAAATACAAAAACGTGTGGGAAGAAGTAGCAAAATACCCACACACGGGGGCGCATCCAACGGCGGCGACACTGTCACTTACGCCACGTGGCGATCTCCCAGAGCCCGATACCCCTTCGCTTTGAGTGGCCTGGATTAAAACGGAGATGACGATCTGACGGCGCAGGAGCACCAGATTCGACGTCAACTGTGATTCGTGAAGAACGCGGCCAAGATCGACGGCCCAGGAGATGCCTGGAAGAACACGATGAACTCGCCCCTTTGGCGAGTTTGATTCGAGTGCAGCTCGCCCCTCTGAACACCTGGGAGTCTTCTGACGATTGCTAATGGTTCCTGGAAGCTTCTCTAGCAAGTGACGGCTCAAAATGGCGGGTTAATCGCCGATGCATAGCCACGGCGTTCACGGGAGGAAGAAGCTCCAGGTGGTTCGCTCTGCGGCAAAATCGACTCCAGATGGAGTCGTTAGTCCCCTACGACCTGCAAATGAAGAGCACGAGCAACAATAGATGGTCCAAGGGACTGATTGATGCATGGATGATGGCGTGGGGTCGGTGAATGTCGTCGGAGCTTGAGAGCTCCGGCAAGGAGTTCGATCGTGGAATGTATGCGGATTAATCGACGAGAAAGCAAACTAACTGTACGAGCGTAAACCTAAAACTACTGGTTGTCTTAACTACAAGAAAATAAACAAAAAACGTACCTCAAGGGCAAGGTTGCCCAAGGTTAAACCTCACGGCCGCAAGGTCGGAGATGAAGGTTGGAAGCCGCCGCCAAGCTGGTAGATCACCTCGACAAGGTAGAGGGTCTTCCCTCTGTCACAGGGGACCCGTCGTAAGCCCTCGGAGGGAGTAGCTCAAGCAAAAAGCGGTTCAAAATGGGGAGGAAGATGAGGGTGGTATTTTGAAGGATGGTGGTCGAGGCCCAAAGATCGAGACGCCAGGAGCGTCTTGATGATCCATTCCCCGAGCAAACCTTTGGGCATGCAAGGTCAAACATGAGGGAGAAAAAGTGCAGAAGGCGTCGTCGTGAAAGGATACACGACGTGGCCTCCAAAATTCATCAAAAACGAGGAAAAAGTCATTCTGACACGCTGCAGGAGAAGGCCAGGAAGTTGACCAGTGGGTCAACTTTCCAGCCACCTGGTTGGTCCACGTGGACCAACCAGGAAAATCTGCAGGAAAAAATACTTCAAAAATCTATAAAAAAATAGATAATGATTTTATTGATTTTTAATTATAAAATGAAAAATGTTTATTTTTTTATAAATTATTTTATTACGATTTTTAATTATTTTTATGAGTTATATAATTACAATTTTACATTTATACCCCTATAGGTATCTATATCTATATATTGTATTCTTTTATTTTTAATTTGTGTACTTAATTTTATTACTTTGATTTATTATTTTATAAAATTATAGAATACTTTTATATACACAAATATGTTTTTATTTTATTTTTCTGATATGTTTTGTACAATTAATAAATTATAAGAGTGTGTTGTATAGGTTTGTACATAGGTCTAATACCTAGGTATTGTATATACATTTATTTTTATTTTGAATTCTCTTTGCATTTTTATTGTAATTTTAATGCACATAATTATTATAAGTAATTTTTACAAGATTATAAAAATATAAAAATATAAAAATAATGAATAAATAATAAATTGAATATTTTAATCTGTACAACTATACAAGGTGGGTTCAAAACTCAACTTTCAAACCGTAGCTCCGCCAAATGCGAAACCACCGCCATTAAATAGCTTATTTTCTTCTATATACAATTAAAGGTGAGTATGCTGCATTTGGAGTTTTTGTTTATGAGATACGGGTCTGGGAAGTTCGCATTCTGGAATTTTATTCAGACCATAACTTTTTATTTGTACATTATTTTTCTGTGAAATCAATTTTATATTTTTCTTTATTAAATTATCTACAACTTTCATGTACAAAGTTTCTTTATTTGATGTATAAAAAATGGAGCCAAAAATAGGTCCCAACATGAATAAAGAATGAATTAATAATTATAGGTATTTTATCTGTATTTCTGACCCTATCTCCCCCTACTTTATTCCTTGTCGACCTATTCATCAAGATGCCTAGGTATCGGGGTTTCGGGTCATAAAACATTTACAATATTTTATTCTTTTTCTTTTCTTTTATTTATTCTATAATTTTGGCTTTAATTACAGTATTTTATACACTAATATGATGCACATGCATGAATGCTAAGATGATGATTTTAATGCTATTTACAGGCATTTGCTAGGGTTTTTGGTGCCAAAATGATAGAATAAAGATGATGAAATGTGGATTCATCATCCCCCTATACTTTACCTTTGCTAGTCCCTAGCAAACACTTATGCAATAAGTGCAAAAAGAAAAAGAAAGAAAAGAAAAAGAAGAAGGTGGGTTAAGTTCAATTATCAAACTTGTCTTCACAAAATCAAAGTTTGGAGCTTAAGTCCGACCTTTGGAATTTTAGTGCGGGCGGAACCTTAGTGAGAACCGTATTTGAAATCCAACAGTCCCTGAGAATCCCAAAACTCTGTCCAAGTCTCCTCAATAGCCAGGTCAGAAATACTTCAACTCATACGCAAACTCTTACGACTATGAATCTGACTTATACAGTGTAAGTGATGGTGGCTCTCCCCAACTAGAATGACAAAGAGACTGACTTCTCCAGTACGACAACTGATAAACAGGTCTGACCACTCGGGTATAAGGTACAGAAATAGGGTCGTTGCGACCCAAGTGATCAGACCGTGTATATCAAGAAAAATCGAACCACTAAATAAATCAAAAAGCAATCAAGCACGAATAAGCGGTCCTGCTATGTGATTAACCTGGTATAGCTCCCAGGGTCGAACTCAAGGAGCACGGATTGGCCGAAGGCCTACGAAGTAGTAAAAACAAATAAAATAAAAGACAATATTTTTTAGTGGTTTTTAATTATTTTTACATTTTTTTGGATTTTTAATATGTAAAGAAAATAATAAAAACACAAATGAGCCCACTTCAACAATTTATTTAATGTATCAAAAATCAACCAAAAATTAAAACAAAAATATTTTTATGTGTTTTATAATTTTTTATGTTTTTGGTGAATTTTTGATAATTTTCTGATAGTTATTTTATTTTCTAAAAATCAAACAGTAGTAAAAACAAGGGGTACTATCCAGCCGAGCCAAGAAACCCTAGATAAAATATCTAAGGGCCTCAAAATGGCCTAGAGGTAATTTTCCTATAAAGTAGATGAAACAAGGAAAATTTAGGTACCAAGTTTATTGTTTTTGGGTTTTTGATGAATTTATTAGAATTTTTATGGGTTTTTTAGTGTTTTTAAGTTTTTAAGGTTTTTAAGCAATGAAAAATAGCCAAAATTGGCTAGAAAATCAAGGAACTAAATAGTAGCTAATTTTTAGGGAATTTTTAAGGGAGTTTTTATATTTTTTTGTGATTTTCCAATCTAGACAGTAACAAAAATGAAGGTTTTTGAATTTTTAAAATATCAAACAAAACCAAAAATGTCCTCAAAAATCCTTGAAAATCCTACACCATGGCAGGAGCCATGTGTCAAATTCTCATTGGATTTGGAGGTGATTTGATATTTTATTCAAAAATAACAAAAGGGTACTGTGCACAGGGACTGAAATGCAAATACCCAAAGTTCTGGGGGTCCTGGTGCAAAATACCCAGCAAAACACGCGCCACGCGCGTGCCTGGGGCACTCAGGGACCTATATGTAAGGAAAATAAGTCCCGAGGACCTATTGGTAACACATACCAAAAGTCCAGGGGGCTCAGTTGCAAATAACCCAAAATAAAACGCACATGCGAGAATAAAGCATTCACAGGGGTATATATGCAATTAACTAAAAAGTTTCATTCATTCATGAACATCCAGAACTACAAGGGCATAAACTGCAAATAACCCAAAACAACACGTGACGAAGCACGTGGCTCACAACAGGCAGGGGTATATATGCAATTACACTAAAGCTTAGGGTCCTCTATGCAATTAACTCTAAAACTAAACAACGTATTTAAATATTTACAAGACTCAAACAAAATAAAACAAAGATAAGGGCCTAAGGGTAAATTACCCTTTATTAAGCGGGGGCTCTGGATGCGCTCCACGTGGCGATCGGACGGCTGCGGCTGGTGGGTGCTCCAGATGACGTCTCCTCAGATCTGACGGTGTCGGCTGCTCCAGGGATGGACGGCCCAGATTAGAACTGGAGAGAGGGATGAAGATCGACGGCGCTGGAGGATGCTGGAAGAACAAAGCCCCGGCGAGCTTCGTCGGGCTCGTGCGAGCGCTGCGCTCCTCCTCGGAGCACTCTGAAGGTCGGAGAAGAATGCTGGAGTGCTCCCGCGTCTGCTGCGATGCTCCGATGATCGACCCGAGCTCGGAGGAGCTCAGGCACGGTCGGCGGAGCTGGGTCTCCCGGCCTGGATGACCAAGCCCTCAGATGGGCTCGGTAGGACCTGCAAAGGGGCTCAGAAGACTCATGGGTCGAGGGCAAACTGCCTCGACCCGGTTAGGCAATGTGGAGGTGGCTGGTGCGTCGGGGCGACGGGCTCCGGCAAAGGTGGTGGACGGAGGAGCCCGGTTCCCAGCTCCTGTGCGAGCTGGGTTGGGTGAGTGGGTGCAGAAGGTGTGTCGGGAGGAGGTGAAGATGTGGGTCGGTTCCGATTATCGAGATGGGTAGCTGGATGACCGGAATCGAAGAAACACGTCTACGGCGAAGATTGGGCGAAAATGGAAATTAGACGAAATGGCTGAGCTAAGAGGTTACCTGGGTGAAGGAATAGACTGTGGCGGAGCTGGGGAAGCTCCCGGTCGTCGCCTCAAGGGATGTCTCTGCCCGAGGCTCGAAGCTCGCTCAGGTGGCGGAGCTACGGCGGGTGTATCGCCGGATCAGTGGATTCGCCGGTTCTCCTCGCTGCAACAGGTCGGGGATGCGAGCTGTCACCTCGCTCTCTCTCTGGAGCTCACTGGAGGACTACGCAAATGGCCAAAGATGCTGAAAATGGGTGGCGGAGCTCGCTTATGTATGCTGGAAGGATCCGAGAGGGAAGGCTCGGGTAGGGTCGTGGTGGCGCGCGGATCCCAATGTTGATGCCCGGCGAGGGTGTCGGATGTGGGAGGTTCGAAATGGAGCCGGGGTTTGGGTGATAAGCAATCGGGTTGAGCGGGGAAAAATCCGAGAAGTTGGGTCCGAAGCTCGAACCCGTGAGAAGTGGTCCTGGGGGGGCCAGTTGACCGGGCGGTCAACATCCCCAGGACCCAATGAGGTTTGGCCACGTGGCTGAATCTTGAGGTGACAAATAGAGGTGGCTAGGGCTCGATTCAGCCAAAACTCAAAACATGAAATATTTTTCTTTTATTTTTTTCTATTTTTTGGTGATTTTTAATTAATTTTTAGAAATAAAAATAGGCTATATACATAATATCTACTAGATATAGGTATATGCAATATACATAGGGTTTCGCTTTTTGATTTTTATAAATTATTTTTATACAATTTTATCCTTATTTTATATTTTATTTATTTATAGAATAAAATAAGGAATAAAAAGGTATTTTTATTTTATTTTTATTATTTGTGTACATAGGTAAAATAAATAGATATGTACATCTATATACATGGCATATGTACAATGTATTTTTGTATTTTTAGTTTTTCTATTTTTATTTTGTTTTGATTTTAATTGTTTGTATTTTATTTATTTACAATATATAACATAGACTATTTACAAAAAAATACTTTTTATTTATTTGCAAAGCTAAATAAATAGATAGGTGTGGTTTATGTACATGATGAAAGGAGGTATTTTTGATCTTTTTTGGATTTTTAACTTTTTATTTTGTTTTTTATATTTTATAAATATATACCAATATTTACAAGCATATTTTTGGGTGAGGAAAATATAGTTTTATTTATTTATATAGATATATACACAAGAGCCCCTATCTCCCTCTACTTTGGCTTTTATGCGGTCAGGCCCATGCTGAGCCCTCCCTTGGGTTAGGTTGCTCAATATTTATTCTAAATATTTCCCTCTTTTTCTTTTTAATCTTTATTCTTTTATTTTTGCACAAAAACATGCTAATTATAGATTTTTACACAATGCATGCTTTTGGGTAATTAATCCTATTTACACATATCTACATGCATTTGCAAAGGTTTTTGTAGCTAAAATATAAGAATAAAGAGTGATGAATGGGTATTCATCACCCCCCTATACTTAACTTTGCTAGTCCCTTAGCAGATACTTATTTGAAAAAGAAGTGAAAAAGAACGGAAGAAAAAGAAAAAGAGGATGTACATGGATCAAGGTTGATTATTAAACCTGCCTTCATTAAATTGGGGTATGGAGCTCGATCAGATCTTTGGATTATTAATGTGTCGGAACCTTATTTAGACTTAAGTCTAAAACCTAACAGCCTCTAAGTTCCACTAATCTATAACCAAGACTCCTCGATGCTCCAGATCAGAACAAGTCATCAATCACAAACCCTGAAGACCATGAATCTTTTCTTGTCCTGTGAATGTGAAGTCTAAGCTCTCCACCTCAGAAATGGCAACTTGACAACCCTCCCCAACAAGGTAACTCTATGACCTCAATCTGGCCACTCTTTCCTCGAGGAGCGGGGTATTCCCTTCTAAGTTCAAGTTCAACCGGCTCAAGAAGAGGGGGAAGAAGAGAATGGGTCAAGGCCAGTGTAGCCAAGTACCCTTGGGAGCTTGACCAGTGTAGCCAAGTCTCCCTGCTGCAAGCTACAACAGGTGGATCATGAAACCAAGCTTTGCTTATTGCACTCTATATACATACTCCGGTGGGATTATCCTTTTCTCTCAGACCCACCACTTTTTTGGAGTTCTTTTCTTTTTGCACATTTTTTTTCAAGTGCATCTGTACAACATATACATGTGCAGCATATATACAAGGAGTTTTTCCTCTTGAGCCAGTAGACTATCCCTCTTTTGAAGCTTTATTGCAACCCACAACTCCCGTCGTTAGACCTCATGGCAACCAGACCAAGTTGAGACGCACTTCCTTCACTAAAAGAAGAAGAGAGGTTCCGCCTAGAAGTACTACCCTCATATGCTACCCCAAGTCAAGGAAGACTGCCTCCTCACCACCTCGTCCGTAGAGAGCTCGGTGCATAGTGCTGGTGTCCAAGTAAAGCCATAATCTATATGAGTCATGTGTTGTTGTTAAGTGCTCTACTTAGGCTCATTGAGATGACATGTGATCATAGCCTAGTGGACTCAAAGAATTAAGTCACCATGGACCTGAAAAGCCTTAATCCTAAGCCCTATAAGATTCCTCTTAGAAATTAGGTGGATTAAGATCTTAATCAAGCTCCATTTCTCAATTTGATTCCAGGCTAGTTTAAATGTCAACTATCATCCAGAAAAACTATATATATATGTACAAAAAGATGCTTATTTACACAGATTTTACAATCATGCAAAAATTTTTGAAAAATGTTTTGAAATCATGTATGAATGATGCATGAAGTGCAAGTTTTGCAAAAAGATATTTACACACATTTACACAAGATTTTTGCAAACTTTTGATTTTCAAAACATTTTGGAAAAATTTTGTACTATATACATAATTTTGATACAAAAATATTTACACAAGCTTTACACAAAAGATTTTTGAAATCATTTTTACAAAAATAATTTGTACACTAGCTATGTATGTGCAAATAAAAGAAGATTATGTACATGAAAATTTTTTAATTTTTGTGGTTTTTAGCCATTTTATTTATTAACACACTCACACAAAGTACGAGTTATGGCTAAAGTATATATGAAATATACACACCCCCCTATACTTAGCTCGAACGATGTCCTCAGAGTCAAGAGCGATGGAGAAGACATAACTCGTGCTAGGTATAGGAAAGTGAAAAGGAAGGCTATACAAAGAGTAAAAGAATGAAATAGAAAAGTCAAGAGGAGCTCGGGTCTTCCCCCTATACTTAGGATCAAATAATCCTAAGTATAGCAGGCTGCATACTCAGGGAAGACCGAGTGGAGAATGTACAGGGTCTACCCCCCCTATACTTAGGGTGAAATGTCCCTAAGTATAGGTAGCAAAAGCAGGGGTAAACAGAAACAAAAGAAATACTCAAAAGGTCTCACATCCCCCCTATACTTAGGGTAAAGTGCACCCTAAGTATAACATAATCACAAGATGAAGGAAGGGATGTGGGACTAAAGAATGTAGTGATATGGACATCTGGATCTATACAAAGCGGAAGATCAGTGAAACTCAGGCGTGAGACGCTTTAGATGTGAGTCAAAGACCACATCTCACGCAAAATGAATAGGGGCAAGATCAACGACCCGCGGCTCATGATCTAGAAATGGCTTGAGCCGCTGGCCGTTCACTCGAAAGGTACTCTCAGAAGACAACTCAGATATGTCGATGCTACCGTTGTCGTGTACCTTTCTAACCAGATAAGGTCCTTTCCATTTGCTCTGTAGCTTCCCTGGAAATAATCGTAGCCTCGCATCAAACAACCATACTCTCTATCCACTCTCAAAATGCTTGTGGCTGATATGAGAATCATGCCACTCCTTCACTTTCTCCTTATAGTGTAGGCTGCTTGAGAAAGCTGCATCTCTAAGCTCCTCCAGGGCAGCTAGCTCTGCCCTCCTCTGGTCTCCCATACCATCTGGATCCATCAAAATATCTGTAACTGCCCAAAGTGACTTGTGCCTCAGCTCAACAGGTAAATGGCATGGCTTGCCATATACGAGGTGAAAGGGAGATGTGCCCAAAGGTGTCTTGAAAGACGTCCTATATGCCCACAAGACCGAGTCCAAAAGCTGTGACCAATCCTTTCGGTCAGGGCGGACGACTTTCTGCAGAATAGTCTTGATCTCCCTATTCGATACTTCGGCTAGACCATTCGTCTGTGGATGGTAAGGTGTAGCAACACGATGATCTATGCCGAACTCGCTAGCAAGTGCCTTTACCTGGTCGTTGATGAAGTGAGATCCCCCATCAGAAATCAGAACTCGTGGAACCCCGAACCGCGTGATGATGTGCTTCCTCAAAAATCGGCAAACGGTCCTCGCATCAGCGGCTCGGGCGGGGATAGCCTCCACCCAACGACTCACATAATCTACGACCAACAAAATGTACTCAAATCCCTGACTCTTAGGGAATGGACTCATGGAAATCGATGCCCCATGCGTCAAAAACCTCACAGAAGTGAATGGGCTGCATCGGCATCATATCACGCTGTCAACAAGTGCCCATCCTCTGACAGTCAGTACACCTCTTCACGAACTCATCAGAGTCCTTGAAGAGGGTAGGCCACCACAAGCCGGATTGGAGCACTTTCTGCGCCGTTCTCCTCCCAGAATGATGTCCTCCTGCCTCAAGCTTGTGGCAGTAAGTGAGGACGCTATGGTGTTCCTCCTGACGAATACACCGACGCCAGACGCTGTCCCCTCCTTCGTGGTAAAGGATGGGCTCCTCCCAATGGTAGGACTTGGCCTTCGCGAGGAAGGTCTCAAGCCTCTGCCTGGGCCAATCTTGTGGGACTTTCCCAGCAACGAGAAAGTTCACAATATCGGCGTACCATGGGAGTGAGGCAATAACAAGGATTGCCTCATCTGGGAAGGTATCTCTAATAGGGTCAATCTGCTCAGAATCCTCAGGCTGCTCTAGTCGGGAAAGATGATCCGCCACCACATTCTTGACTCCAGGCTTATCCTTGATCTCAATGTCGAACTCCTGGAGTAGAAGGATCCATCTAGTCAGTCTGGCCTTGGCATCCTTCTTTGCCATGAGGTACCTGATGGCGGTGTGAGCTGTAAACAAAGTCACTCTAGATCCAATGATATACGATCTGAACTTATCCAGGGCAAACACTACGGCTAGCATCTCCTTCTCTGTGACCGTGTAATTCCGCTGGGCGAAATCCAATGTGCGGCTAGCATAGTGTATGGCAAATGGAACTCCATCCCTCCTCTGTCCCAGCACTGCCCCTACGGCAAAATCGGAGGCGTCCGTCATGATCTCGAATGGGAGAGACCAATCAGGCGGCTGGAGGACAGGAGCCTCAATGACACACTGCTGGAGAGTCGCGAAGGACGAAAGACACTTGTCATCGACAAGGAACTCGGTGTCTTTCGTCAAGAGGTCAGTCAACGGTCGGGCGATCCTGCTAAAATCCTGAATGAATCTCCGATAAAATCCAACGTGCCCCAGGAATGACCGTAGCTGCCTCAAATTGGACGGCGGTGCGAGTTTCCTAATGACATCAACCTTGGCCGGATCAACCTCCATGCCCCTGTTGGAGATGATATGGCCAAACACCGTCCCTTGAGTCACCATAAAGTGACTCTTCTCCCATGATAACACCAAATGATACTCAATACATCGTTGAAGTACTCGGTCTAGGCAGTCAAGACAGGAGTCGAATCCGTCGTCGTAGATCGAGAAATCGTCCATGAAGACCTCCAAACACTCCCCTACCATGTCCGAAAAGATCGACAGCATGCACCTCTGAAAAGTCGCAGGGGCATTGCATAGCCCAAATGGCATGCGTCGAAAAGCATATGTGCCGAAGGGACAGGTAAAGGTGGTCTTCTCCTGATCTTCAGGAGCGATGGCCACTTGGTTGTAGCCTGAGTACCCATCCAGGAAGCAATAATGGCTCTTCCCTGCCAGTCTCTCAATGATCTGGTCAATAAAAGGCAGGGGGAAATGGTCCTTCTTGGTGGCTTGGTTGAGTCTCCTGCAGTCAACACAAACCCTCCAAGAGGTGGGTACTCGTGTAGCGATCTCTCCCGACTCACTGATCACAGTCGTGATGCCCGTCCTTCTTGGGCACCACATGCAAGGGGCTGACCCACTTGGAGCCGGAAATGGGATAAATAAAACCTGCACCCCACCATTTTGATATTTCCTTCATCACAACCTCTCTCAGGTTGGGGTTCAGTCGCCGCTGGAACTCACGCGATGGCTTCGCTCCCTCCTCGAGATAGATATGGTGGGAGCACACTGATGGACTAATCCCATGGAGATCTGCTACGCTCCATCCAATCGCCTTGCGGTTCTTTTCAAGAACCCCCATCAAACGGGATTCTTGCTCTCCAGTCAACTCGGCGGAGATGATGACTGGGTACATTTCTGGCTCGCCCGCAAGGAATCGATACTTCAGCGAAGTAGGGAGCGGCTTCAGCTCTGGAATGCTAGGTGCTGGCAAATCTGGCTGCGGAAGAAACTGAGTGAATGCTGCTAAGTCTGCCAAATCTGCCTGGGAGAAGTGAACCAAACTCTCGCAAACGGGATCAGGAGAAGGCTGCTCAACTGAACTGTCTCTGGTCTGCTCTGCATCTGCCTCCTCCTCATCTGTAGGCTCAGGTGGAATCAGGTCTGGCATCTGATCATCACAATCGGCCCAATCAGACTCTGAATCCGAGGGATCTGTATCAACCGTGGTGGCATCAGTACCACCGTGAAGCAAGGTGGCCTCAGCACCACCATCACTGGAATCCGTGTAGCGATCAAGGACCGGCTCTGCTGCCTCTGTAGTATCCTGAACAAGGGATGTGCTCTCCAGACTCTCCTCTGCTATCATCTCGGCATCAGCTGTATCTGAATATGAGAGGATGGTCTGTGCTGCAGGATCTGCTCAAGCTGCCTCATCATCTGTGATCACAAAATCACAGTCCTGGTGGATGTCTGGCTCTGCGTCTGTCAGCTACTCTGAATCTGTACTCGCATCTGAGCGGGCTCTCTCTCTAGCTCTGTAGTCCTCGACCGTCTCTATTTGTATACTCTCGCCCTCGACGCGAAAGTACACCTTCCCGCTATCATGATCAGTCACACCGCCTTGGCTGTGGCCAAGAACGGACGACCAAGGATGATGGGGGTATCGGCCACTGACTCAGGGATTCTCCATGTCCAACACTACGAAGTCCACGGGGAATTTTAGGCCCTGAATCATGACGATAACGTCTCGTAATAACCCCTTCGGCCTCTTGACAGATCGATCAGCGAACTGAAGGACTGTCCTGCTCTGTCGAAGAGTGCCCAACTCGAAGCAGTCGAGAAGGGCTGCCGGAAGAAGTTGATTGACGATCCGCTATCTAGTAGAGTACGGTCGAACCTCTGCTCACTGATCTGGCATCTGACATACGGGGCCCCTGAATCTGGCCTCTTGGCTGGCAGTCGGTTCTGGATCGCAAAACACGTGGCTTTCGTCAGCACATGTATCTCTGAAGTGTGGTTCCTCCTCCTCCTCCTGACTGTGGTCCTGTCTCTCAAAGAACGCTGGAGAAGGGGGATGTGCTGCAAAGCCTCCTGGGAGGGTCAGCTGGATGTGGAATCTGTCAATCATACTCTGGCTGAATTCCTCCTGTACTGTCTTTTTTGGATCTTTTTTCTTCCCCTTCCCCATCTGAAGGGCTCTAGGGAAGGGGATCACAGGGTCCTTCGCAGATGAAGGACTAGGAAAAGGCCTAGACGGTTCGATGACCGGATCCACACATACATCATGCACCATAGTGGGACCAGAAGAAACTAAACCTTTTCCTTTATTCAAACCAAAGTCCTGAGGTACATTAAAGCGAGGAAAGACAACATCTCTGTCAATACAAACACCGGTGGCCTCAGTACCACCATGGGCTGGCTCTGCTGCTGCTGCTGGTAGACGTCTCGCGGCATCAGTACCGCGGGCTGGCTCAGCTGAACTGGTGGCGTCAGTACCACCTCCTCGATCTGGTGAAGCGGCGGCCGCAGTACCGCCGGTGGGATCAGCATCCTTGGTGGCTTCAGTGCCACCGTCATCATCTGGAGCGGCCTCAGTACCGCTCTCCTTCCCTCCTCATGTGGCGCCTCTGAAGTATCCTCATGGTGAAGCTCAGATGAGGCGCCGCCGCCTGCTGGGGTCCTACCGCTCCTAAGTGTGACAAAATCAGCATCAAATAGATCCGAAGATGTATCAACAAATGGTCACTAGGAGTGGCAAACTCAGTGTGTACTACCTGCTCAGATTTCCTCTTGAGGTTATTCGGATTCGGCTCGATCTGGGCTGGAATGGCGGCCTTCCCTCTCACCAAGTCCCGCATCTCCTGGCGGAACTCGTCCATCTCCCGTCTGAACGTGGCCTGCTGGTCCGTGAGGAGGCGGGCGATGTCATCCAAAGCGGGGCTCTCGTGGGAGCCCGACGGGTAGCCTCTCTGGGGGTGAGGCTGCCTATGGTAAGAGGGGTACGAGGAAGGGTGCTGCTGCTGAACCTGGGTGGGCCTGCTGCTCACGTCTCCACGACTGTCCCTGCTGCTGATAGGGACGAGGACCGAAAGATGATGGCTGGTGCTGCTGGTATGCTGGGGGCTGCTGCTGCGGCTGGTGATCTCTCTGCTGGGAGTACTGCCCTCCCTGACCTGACGGTTGCTGCTGGGGCTGGGCACCACCACTCCCCCACCTGAATCCGGGATGGTCTCGTCGGATCCCAGGCTGGGGACGGTCATACCAAATCCCGTTGACATCCATCAACGGCTCGGCATCATAGGGGGCTGGCGGGAGTACTGCCAGAGGCTGGTCCGGCTGGTAAACCACCATCTGCATCTCTGGAGATGGTGGGGACTGGTAGGTGGGCTGCGGCTGCTGGTACGGCTCCGCCTGTACAAGGTGAACCTGTCTAGGCTGCACAGGGGTGCTGGAGCGCTGGGACGAGCTGCTGCTGCTGCCGGAGTCGCCTCGCGACTGAAGACGGGGCTGAGAACCGTCTGTGCCTCCTGGAGACACATGAGTTGTGTCTTCATGTCGCTCAGAACCTGTGCCATCTGTTCCATCTGAGTGATGCTCTGGCACTGCTTCTTCTCAATCAGCTCCATGCGGTCCAACTTCTCGCTGATAATGCCCATGTCCGCAGCTGTCGACTCTGCCTGTGCTGCTGCTGCTGCGGACGAACTGGATGGACCTGCATCTACCCGTGCTATCCGCTGGTACTGCACGGGTCCTGGCTGTTGTGGCTGGGTCTTCTGAGTATACAACCTGGTCTGGGACATCACCATGTAGTTTTCGGCCATCTCCTCGTAGATGGCCCAGACCTGGTCATGGTCCTTGGCAAAGTAGGACCCGCCGCAAGAAGCGTTCACCAGACCTGAAGCTCTGGCGTCAACCCGCTGAAAAAACTCTGAACTAGGTTCGGCTTGGAGATGTCGTGGTGCGGGCATCGGTCTAGGAGCTCTCGAAACCTATCCCATGCCTCGTGAAACTGCTCGTTGGGGAACATGGAGAAGTTGCTGATCAGGGCCCTCGCTGCATTCGTCCGCCCGAGTGGATAGTACTTGTTCAAGTACTCGTGCGGAGCTGCTCCCAGGTGTAGACAAACCTCCCAAGATGCTTCAGCCAGATGGCTGCTCTATCTGCCAGTGAAAAAGGGAAGGCTATCATCCGGATCATGTCCTGGTCCACGTGGCGATCGTGGACAGTGCTGCAGATCATCAAGAACTCCTGGAGGTGGAGGTGGGGCTCCTCAGTGGCAAGTCCGTGGAAGCGGGGTAGCAACTGCAAGGTGTTCGGGGGGAACTTGAAGTCCCCCACGATCGCCGGCAACTCTACCCAGTGATGCATCAGAGTGGATCCGGGATTGTGTAAATCCCGCATCGGTCGTGGTGGTCCTCCTGCCGCGGCGCCTCCCACTGCGGCGGCTGCGGCTGCTGCTGCTGCGGCTGCTGCGGCTCGTGCCTCTGCATCAGGTATCTCCTCAGGCTCGCTCTGCTGGTCTCGCTCTGCTCTGAGCCTCTCCAACTCTCGCCTCATCTCTATCATGAATGCCCCCTGATCGCGTAACTGCTGCTGGACTGTCTCAAGTGATGCGATCAGGGTGGAGTTGATCGCTCCCTGGTCAAGTACAAAGTGCTCGGGCTGACGGGAGTGATCATCTGAACTGCCGCCTCCGGCCATAGCGACGTCTGCAAAATCAAACGAGCCCAACTCAGGTGCTGTCAAATCAATCAGTCTCTCATCGGGCTCGTGTCTCTCAGGTAGAACAGAAAGGGGGTCGAGCGGGAACGGGGTGGAATCGTACTCGGGCTCGGAGAGCGGGTCTGGGCTCTCGCGAGCCAACCTAGATGATGAGGTAGACGTGCCCGAAAGCGGTGCAGCCAGAGGCTGCCTAAGAGACCGTCTACCCATCATCTTGATCTGGCGAGTAAGGCGGATGAGATCTGGAGCAACTATGATCACAAACAAACCCCCGGTTCACCAACGCAACGCGAGCTGAAGACCGTGAAAGTTCGGTCAATTTATCTTGTCAATTTTATTTGGTGAACACACAAAATATCAGAGCGCTTACGTGACCTGTTAGGATATCCGATGCTAACCCAACCGACTGGCCCGCACGGAAAAGTCGGTAATCAGTCGGGATTAGCACCGGGGGGCTCTACCTAGGGTGTGGGTCACTCTCTCGCGCATCCAAACCATACAATTAGGGGGTTGCTCTCCCCAAGACAAAGTTTTTAGGGTGAGCGGTTTTTAAGATCAATAGAATTAGCCAGTCCCAATTTTATGGTTTCTCTTTTTAGTATTTTTCAAATCAAAACAAACGTCCTAACGAATTTTTCGGTTCTCCTGATTATTATGTCCAAAACAGGGGGGAGAAGACGAAAAGCCGATGCGCGATAAATCAATGATGCATGCTGAGTAAGAAATGCGTACCTGTCTCCAGCACTCTACATGCAATATGATCCGCGCATAAATGTAAAGACAGAAAGGAAACTACCTATATGATGCAACAGGAAAGCCGAGTCCTAGATGAGCAATTTCTAGCGAAGAACCGTCTAACCAGTCACCGACCTCCAAGCCAAAGAGTCCGGTCTTGGCCCGTCCCTCCTCCGTCTGACAAATCGGGGGTAGGAGAAAGCGCTTTACAGGACGGGCTGCGGCACGTAGGCTACGAAGGCAAATGAGTCGGTTATTTTTATTAGTGATTTAAGTAGGTCCAATTAACGATCTATGGGAACAGATAAGCAGTTAGGTGTGTGGATCCTACTAATTACGGCACAATCACCAGAAATTCCTAAGTCTAGGGGCTCGAGCAAAAACCGCGTAAACACCGGAAAAGGCAGAAAGAAAAGAAAATAAAACCAAAACCGCGAAAAACCGTGCAAGTCCTAAGGGTCCCCCGAGCACACCGGTGCTCGGCGAAACAGACCCGCTAAGCAATCCACAAGTATCCAAGAGTGTCATGTATTATTACAATAATAATGAATAAAATAAAAATCTACTCTAATCCTCACCCACTCAACTCTCTCTCACTCTCTCCTGCGGCTCCGTACAGAAGGGAGCCGCCTCCGAATCCCGCGGTTGCGCCGGCTTCTCGAAATCAGCCGCCTCGGTCCTCGGGCCCTCACAAGAGAAAATAGAGTGGTCAGAACCAATAATCAAATAATAAAGGAAAAAGAAATAAAAATAAAAGGGTATATATGCAAAAATGTAAAATAAAATAAACACATAAAATAAAAATAAAATCAAAAATAAAAGAAAAAGAAAATAAAACAAAACACAACAAAAACAAAAATAAAATATGAACAAAAACCGCGAAAAGCCGCGAGCTCTGAAAGAGCCCGAGAAGCCGCGAAAATAAAAACGAAAAGAAAATCAACTACTAAGCCGTGCTCCCCGGCAACGGCGCCATTCTGATAAACAGGTCTGACCACTCGGGTATAAGGTACAGAAATAGGGTCGTTGCGACCCAAGCGATCAGACCGTGTATATCAAGAAAAATCGAACCACTAAATAAATCAAAAAGCAATCAAGCACGAATAAGCGGTCCTGCTATGTGATTAACCTGGTATAGCTCCCAGGGTCGAACTCAAGGAGCACGGATTGGCCGAAAGCCTACGAAGTAGCAAAAACAAATAAAATAAAAGACAAAATATTTTTTAGTGGTTTTTAATTATTTTTATATTTTTTTGGATTTTTAATATGTAAAGAAAATAATAAAAACACAAATGAGCACACTTCAACAATTTATTTAATGTATCAAAAATCAACCAAAAATTAAAACAAAAATATTTTTATGTGTTTTATAATTTTTTTATGTTTTTGATGAATTTTTGATAATTTTCTGATGGTTATTTTATTTTCTAAAAATCAAACAGTAGTAAAAACAAGGGGTACTGTCCAGCCGAGCCAAGAAACCCTAGATAAAATATTTAAGGGCCTCAAAATGGCCTGGAGGTAATTTTCCTATAAAGTAGATGAAACAAGGAAAATTTAGGTACCAAGTTTATTGTTTTTGGGTTTTCGATGAATTTATTAGAATTTTTATGGGTTTTTTAGTGTTTTTAAGTTTTTTAAGGTTTTTAAGCAATGAAAAATAGCCAAAATTGGCTAGAAAATCAAGGAACACCAACTAAATAGTAGCTAATTTTTAGGGAATTTTTAAGGGAGTTTTTATATTTTTTTGTGATTTTCCAATCTAGACAGTACAAAAATGAAGGTTTTTGAATTTTTAAAAATATCAAACAAAACCAAAAATGTCCTCAAAAATCCTTGAAAATCCTACACCATAGCAGAGCCATGTGTCAAATTCTCATTGGATTTGGAGGTGATTTGATATTTTATTCAAAAATAACAAAAGGGTACTGTGCACAGGGACTGAAATGCAAATACCCAAAGTTCTGGGGGTCCTGGTGCAAAATACCCAGCAAAAACACGCGCCACGCACGTGCCTGGGGCACTCAGGGACCTATATGTAAGGAAAATAAGTCCCGAGGACCTATTGGTAACACGTACCAAAAGTCCAGGGGGCTCAGTTGCAAATAACCCAAAATAAAACGCACATGCGAGAATAAAGCATTCACAGGGGTATATATGCAATTAACTAAAAAGTTCCATTCATTCATGAACATCCAGAACTACAAGGGCATAAACTGCAAATAACCCAAAACAACACGTGACGAAGCACGTGGCTCACAACAGGCAGGGGTATATATGCAATTACACTAAAGCTCAGGGTCCTCTATGCAATTAACTCTAAAACTAAACAACGTATTTAAATATTTACAGGACTCAAACGAAATAAAACAAAGATAAGGGCCTAAGGGTAAATTACCCTTTATTAAGCGGGGGCTCTGGATGCGCTCCACGTGGCGATCGGACGGCTGCGGCTGGTGGGTGCTCCAGATGACGTCTCCTCAGAACTGACGGTGTCGGCTGCTCCAGGGATGGACGGCCCAGATTAGAACTGGAGCGAGGGATGAAGATCGACGGCGCTGGAGGATGCTGGAAGAACAAAGCCCCGGTGAGCTTCGTTGGGCTCGTGCGAGCGCTGCGCTCCTCCTCGGAGCACTCTGAAGGTCGGAGAAGAATGCTGGAGTGCTCCCGCGTCTGCTGCGATGCTCTGATGATCGACCCGAGCTCGGAGGAGCTCAGGCACGGTCGGCGGAGCTGGGTCTCCCGGCCTGGATGACCAAGCCCTCAGATGGGCTCGGTAGGACCTGCAAAGTGGCTCAGAAGACTCACGGGTCGAGGGCAAACTGCCTCGACCCGGTTAGGCAATGTGGAGGTGGCTGGTGCGTCGGGGCGACGGGCTCCGGCGAAGGTGGTGGACGGAGGAGCCCGGTTCCCAGCTCCTGTGCGAGCTGGGTTGGGTGAGTGGGTGCAGAAGGTGCGTCGGGAGGAGGTGAAGATGTGGGTCGGTTCTGATGATCGAGATGGGTAGCTGGATGACTGGAATTGAAGAAACACGTCGACGGCGAAGATTGGGCGAAAATGGAAATTAGACGAAATGGCTGAGCTAAGAGGTTACCTGGGTGAAGGAATAGACTGTGGCGGAGCTGGGGAAGCTCCCGGTCGTCGCCTCAAGGGATGTCTCTGCCCGAGGCTCGAAGCTCGCTCAGGTGGCGGAGCTACGGCGGGTGTATCGCCGGATCAGTGGATTCGCCGGTTCTCCTCGCTGCAACAGGTCGGGGATGCGAGCTGTCACCTCGCTCTCTCTCTGGAGCTCACTGGAGGACTACGCAAATGGCCAAAGATGCTGAAAATGGGTGGCGGAGCTCGCTTATGTATGCTGGAAGGATCCGAGAGGGAAGGCTCGGGTAGGGTCGTGGTGGCGCGCGGATCCCAATGTTGATGCCCGGCGAGGGTATCGGATGTGGGAGGTTCGAAATGGAGCCGGGGTTTGGGTGATAGGCAATCGGGTTGAGCGGGGAAAAATCCGAGAAGTTGGGTCCGAAGCTCGAACCCGTGAGAAGTGGTCCTGGGGGGGCCAGTTGACCGGGCGGTCAACATCCCCAGGACCCAATGAGGTTTGGCCACGTGGCTGAATCTTGAGGTGACAAATAGAGGTGGCTAGGGCTCGATTCAGCCAAAACTCAAAACATGAAATATTTTTCTTTTATTTTTTTCTATTTTTTTGGTGATTTTTAATTAATTTTTAGAAATAAAAATAGGCTATATACATAATATGTACTAGATATAGGTATATGCAATATACATAGGGTTTTGCTTTTTGATTTTTATAAATTATTTTTATACAATTTTATCCTTATTTTATATTTTATTTATTTATAGAATAAAATAAGGAATAAAAAGGTATTTTTATTTTATTTTTATTATTTGTGTACATAGGTAAAATAAATAGATATGTACATCTATATACATGGTATATGTACAATGTATTTTTGTATTTTTAGTTTTTCTATTTTTATTTTGTTTTGATTTTAATTGTTTGTATTTTATTTATTTACAAAATATAACATAGACTATTTACAAAAATTACTTTTTATTTATTTGCAAAGCTAAATAAATAGATAGGTGTGGTTTATGTACATGATGAAAGGAGGTATTTTTGATCTTTTTTGGATTTTTAACTTTTTATTTTGTTTTTTATATTTTATAAATATATACCAATATTTACAAGCATATTTTTGGGTGATGAAAATATAGTTTTATTTATTTATATAGATATATAGACAAGAGCCCCTATCTCCCTCTACTTTGGCTTTTATGCGGTCAGGCTCATGCTGAGCCCTCCCTTGGGTTAGGTTGCTCAATATTTATTCTAAATATTTCCCTCTTTTTCTTTTTAATCTTTATTCTTTTATTTTTGCACAAAAACATGCTAATTATAGATTTTTACACAATGCATGCTTTTGGGTAATTAATCCTATTTACACATATCTACATGCATTTGCAAAGGTTTTTGTAGCTAAAATATAAGAATAAAGAGTGATGAATGGGTATTCATCAACAACCCAATGATTCTCCAATCCAATAACTCCATCCTCGAGGAGCGGGGTATTCCCTTCTAAGTTCAAGTGGCAACCAGCTCAAGAGGAGGGGGTGAAGAGAAGAATGGACGGTAGCCAGTGTAGCTACCTATCCTTGGATGCAAGACCAGCGTAGTCAAGTCATCCTGCTGCAGGCTCACATATTTGACTTTGGAACTCAAGCTTGCTTATTGACTTTACAACATTTGTACATACTTGCAGGCTTTTTATTTTTGTACATGCCTGATCATTTTTTTTTCGAATACTATATACAGCAGCATTTACATAAGGAGTTTTTCCTCTTGAGCCAGTAGACTATCCCTCTTTTGAAGCTTTATCGCAACCCACAGCCTCCTGTCTTTAGACTTCCTAATCACTGGACGGGTTGGGGTGCATTTCCCTCCCTAGAGAAGGACAAATGTTTCCACTTGTGTGCGTCTCATACCGGCAAATCCAATCCCCTCACCACTCCAACTGAGTTGAGTCATGTGAAAGGTGCAGGTGTCCAAGTTAGGTCATTATCAACAAGAGTCGTGCGTGTGCTCCGAAATACTCTACTTAGGCAGTCAAGAATCCATTGAACCAAGTCCCGTGATCCTCAAAGAATTAAGTCAATTAGACCTGAAGTACCTCAAACCCAATTCCTATAAGGTTCCTGTTATTAGGTAGATTTTAAGGTCCAATCAAGCTCCAATCTTCGGATTTTACTTAGACTTGTTCAACTATCAAACTCAATCCTGAAAAATGCGAATGCTATGCAATGCAATGCAGAAAATATTTTTGTTATACAATTTTCAAAGATTTTGAACTTTTTATGGATTTTTGAAAAGATGATGATGATGAATATGCAGATGCAATTTTTTTGTCTTTTTCAAAAAGATTTTTCAAATGTTTTTGGATTTTAGTTTTGCAAATGTTTTTGGGAGATTTTGAAAACAAAAAGATTTGGCTTAAAACTAGGTGAAAATATTTACACGGGAGTGCTTCTTCATATATACAAGAAGTGGATTTTAAGAATTTACAAGGTAAGTGGTCAATTTTATAAGTATATATATAGTGGATTTGGGTGTGATGTAAATATTCCTCAAACTTATTTGAAAACAATTTTACACATAATTTTTGAAAACTATAGTCCAAAATAATTTTTACAAACATTTTTGCAAACATGTACACACATTTGAAAATCATTTTGCAAAGGCTTTCAAAACAGTATATATAGGTTTTTCAAATATTTTTGCAACCATTTTTCAAACCATTTGCAAATCATTTTTCAAACATTTTATTTCACACAAAGAAAAGATGTTTTACAAATCACACATTTTACACAGGTTGAAAACATGTAACAAAACATTTTCAAAATAGTTTTCAATATATGTTCACAAAGATTTTCAAACTATTTTTCAAACATTTTGCAAAAAACCATTTTCACCTGATTTATTAATCAGTAAATATATGAAAGAATTTGAGGAACAACCACATCTTTTTATTAGGGATTTTAATGAATTTTAAAGAATTATTAGCCATATTTATTAGGAAAATACGAAAGTACGAGTTATGGCTAAAGTATATACACAGTATATACGACCCCCCTATACTTAGCTTGAGCTATGTCCTCATAGATCGGAGAGAAAAGAGAAGACATAACTCGTACTAAGTATAGGCAAGTCTACGAATGAATGAATCAATGAATGAGAAGTTGACCGTCCCCCCTATACTTAGGATCAAATAATCCTAAGTATAGCAGATTGTACACAACGCAGGGAGGGTCAAGGGTGGGAATGAACAGATCGTACTCAGATTTTCTCCCCCTATACTTAGGGTAAGATATCCCTAAGTATAGACAAGAAGAGGAGACAATGGAGAGGATAGAAAAGAATAGAGAACTCGGGGTGCAAAACCCCCCTATACTTAGGACAAAGTACGTCCTAAGTATGGAAAACTGTCTACAAGGGCGGCACTTTTTGATAGATAAAGAAAATAGAAAAGGAAAAGAGAAAAGAAGAAAAGAAGAAAAGAGATCGGAAAATGGATGAAGAGATCATGAGGATGTACACACCACTCCCCCTATACTTAGGGTAAAAGAAGCCCTAAGTATAGGCAACAACAGGAGTGATGACACGGAATGAAGAATGAACACTCAACTCGTCTACCCCTCCTATACATAGGACAAAGTACGTCCTAAGCAAGGCAAACACGAGAAATGGGTAGACGAGCAAAAACGGGAGATGGAAAGAGAGTCACATGAGAGAATCTACAACATAAATGGGTAATCATCAGAAGGTGGAAAGCAAACCTTCTTTCGAGACCGCTGAGGGATAGATCTGATATGATGTATGTCGACATCGGGGTCCACAGTGGAGGAGGCCGATCAGGGTCGACACGGTGAAGGCCCTCAGTGGAATCAAAACGGAAAGGGACGAACTGATCGATGGAAGCAGTATGGCTAGGTTCTCCCTTGGTGGTCCTATGATGTGAAGGCACAGACGGGCGAGTGGAAAAAGTACGACTAGGTCCGGCCTTGGAAGTCTCGCAGATGTCAAAGTGAAATGGGACAAACTCATCATCCTCGGAAGAAGTGTAATCGGAGTCGTCCTGCGAGTCCTCGTCCAGGTCAAAATCAAAAGGAACGAAATCATCAGTGGAAGTATACGAACTCAGATCATCCTCAAGAGTCTCAACCGGATCATCTTTCTCATCAAAAGGCCCAACTTTCCGAAGAAAAGCGATCAAATCAACTTCGGCCTTTGGCCCATCAGAATCAACATGGACAGGAGCGGACTCATCAGTGGAAGTACTCAAAACAGGTCTGTCATGTCTAGTCTTACATGGGTCATTTGTTTCCTTATGAGGTCTCTCAAAGTAATGGGCAACATCATAAACGTCCTCAATTATTTTGGTATCTGCCCCCTGCTCAAATGGTTCAATCACATAAATACTCTGGATCTCATCAACACATCGCCACACACCAGGAGGAGGATTAGTGAGGTCCATGCTTTCCGACTTCCTCCCCTTTCGGGGGATCCGTCGGGGCTCATCAGGGATCGCTAAGGAAGTATCTCTAGTAGCATCAGGTAGGTCACAGGCCTCAGAGTCAGCTATAATCGGTGAAGGTGCATCAGGTGCAGGTCTCTGGTCAACTGTGGGTGTGGTGATCAACACTTTGCTCTCGTCAACAGGACGGAAGCGAATCTCTCCTGATCCATAGTCGATAACGACCCTCGCAGAGGCGAGGAATGATCGTCCCAGGATGATTGGAGATGGCTCCCCTGTGGAGTTCTCCATGGGCAACACGACAAAATCAACATGGTGGCTCGTGCCCTGAATCGAAATGATGGCGTTTTCAAGGATACCCTTCATCCTCTTGATAGATCCATCAGCAAACTGAACGATCATCCTGGTTTTCTTGAGAGGCCCTAAGTGAAGAGACTGTACCAGCGAGAAGGGTAATATACTCATAGATGCACCGCCATCCAGGAGAGTGTGATCACAAGTATGGTCAGAGATGGTGCAAGTGATGAAAGGTGTAGTTGTGTTCTTCCTCTTGGGAATGGGACGGTGTGTGATGGCGAGGGCAGTGGCCATGGTCAGAATGTGACGCTCAGATCTGCTCCTCCGCTTTCTCTTCTTGGGAAGAGGAGTAGATAATTGGGTCATGGCCTGCTGAAGTGGGGCACGGATAATCTCATGAATAGTGGCGGGTTCAAATAACATTTTTTTGAATTTTTGGACTTCCTCCATACAAGGGAGGAAGTCAGAATCAGCATATACACGAGGCATGCCAAGAGCAGTCTGTACAGCGGCATCCTCGGGGTCAAAGGTGGGACTAGATGTGAATGGATGTGTGGTCCAGGGTTCTGACAAGTGGACTTTCTCCTCAAAATCTTGATCAACCAAGTGTCTCCTGAAATCTTTTTGGATTTTTAAATTTTTCTCATTTTTTTGTATTTTGGGCGATTGCAAGCTCCCATGATCACCTACAAGTGAAGCCGTATTCCCAACAAAAGGAGCATTAATCTGATTCTTCCTTAAGAAAGCAATATCATCATTCATCAAATCAATGCACTTTGTCATCCGATTCAAGATATCACTCATAGAGATCGAGGGAGGTGACTCCATCAGGTTAGACTCGGGTGGATGTGAAGGTGGAGGTGGATAATACACAGGTGGGGGTGGATGTGGGTAGAAGTCCGAGTCGTGATACTGTGGCTGAGGCGGGTAAGTACAAAAATCAAAAAAATAGGAGGTGGGTCCTCCTGATAAAAGGGAGGTGGATCGGCTGGAGCGAGCGAGGGGTCCGCAAAGTCCGGATAAGAAGTACTCCAGGGGTCCATCTCGAAAACAAAAGGAAGTGATTCAGGGGAACACAAAGGTCAAATCAAGAGAGTGAAGAAAAAGGCGCAAATGCGCAGAGGAGATCTAGGACACACAAAAACAATCACAGACAAAAATGAAAAGAATGCAAACCCTCAATTCACCTACTCAACTCGGTAGAGACCGCAAAGAGCGGTCTTTTTATCTTGTCTGTTTTAGAGTTAGGTGAGAAGTCCAAAATTGCGCAAACACTTAGGGGGCTGAATGGGATTTTGGGCTCTAACCTTAGTGTGTGCGCGAGCAAATAAAAACGAAGACAATGAGGGGATTACTCACCCCAATACAAGATTTTCTTTTTGGTGGATTTTAGGGCCAAGTAATATTAGCAGTCCCAATTTTATTGATTATCACTTTTTTTTGGTTCTTTAGTGAAAAATGCACGTGCCTAACGAGGAGTCAATTCCTTTGAGCACCTAGGTGATCAAAATCAGAGGGAGAGTCGGAAAAGTAATGCAAACGGCAAATCAATGATGAATGCTAAAGAGAAATGCTCACCTTGCCTCCAGCACTCTACATGCAAAGATGCTCAACATAATTGAAACCTATCTATATGCAAATGCAAAAACCGATGAAATCGCCCTAAGTTTCAGAAATTGCTATTATCGGGAAGAACCACAAGTTGACCACCAATCCTCAACCCTAGAGTCCGGTCTAGGCTCACCCCTCCTCTGCTCAACACACTTGAGTTTAGGAGAAAGCGCTTTGCGGGGAGAGCTCGCGGCGCGACGGATTGAAGGTGATGATCAACTGTTTAAAATTTGACTAAGTCCAAACGAAACTATAGGCACATGCAAAATATTCGGTGTTTGGCCTTAGTCTATCGCAAGCAAGTCCTAAAGCTAGGGGCTCAATCACACAAAATAAAGAAAATCGAAAACCGAAAAATAAAGTAAAAAAATGCGATGAAAACCGACAAAAAGCCGCGGCGAGCCCCCAAGTGAACAATCACTTGGAAGTTAGGCTCGCAAGAGTCCAAATGTCCGGGGGTACCTGTATTATTACAATAAATAGTCTCTCTCTCACTATGAATTACAAAATAAATACAAGAAAATAAATGAAATAGAACTGTCTCCAAAATTCTCTCCGAGCCCGCCTTCGTGCTAAGTCAAGTCGCCTCACGTGGGTGCGCAGGTGCTCCTAGAAGAGAGCTCCTCCCTCGATCCGCGTTCCTCGCAAGAAGTCAAACAAGAGAGAGGTTAGACAATTCAACCAAGAAATATCAAAAATAAGGAAAATAAAACAAGCAGAAATAAAAGCCGCAAAGGTAGACAAATAATCACAACACAAGCAAAAATCCGAACTACGCGCTGTTGCTCCCCGGCAACGACGCCATTTGATTTAGCCAAAAACAGGAGGTCTTAAGTTCAACACAAAGCGTGAACTCGGTCGGTGTGTTGAACACACTAAATTTGGACTAAAGTCAACAATTAACCCACACTAAAGATCAACAATTAGAAATAAATGTGGAGTTAAAATTTATTTTTAACTCTGCACAAATGATGTAAAGGGCAAGTATGCAGAGAGTTCGAACACAGGGAGCAAGTAGGGTAATTCAAACAAGTGTGCACAAGTGAGTGTGTGTGATGTCTACACTAAGCAAGCAAACAATGAAATTTTTGTGGGTTTTTATTTTTTTTAATAATAATTTTTTAATTTAATTTTTAATTTTGTATTTTGGTTTTTAATTTTTTAATTTTTTATAATTTTATATTTTCAATATATATTTTTTAATTCTTTTTCAATATAGGAAAATAGGGACAATGTAATAAAAGACAAGCTAAAGTATTTACAAAAATATGCAAAAATAACCAAAAATTCATAAATAAAAAGTTTTTGATATTTTTAGGATTTTTTACTGTTTTTGTGATTTTTGGGTATTTTTCAAGGTGTTTTTGGTATTTTTAAATACTGAAATAAGGGAAAACAGTGAAAATTGTGCTGGCTATGAGTAAAATGGGAATTAAAATTAGCAAACAACAACCAAAATTTTTCACACTAATTTTAAATAAAGAGAATAAAATATAGAACAAAAAGGAACTGAGTTTGTGATTTTTGGAGTTTTCCTTGATTTTATAGATTTTTTTGAAGTTTTTGAGTGTTTTTAAATTTTTAGTGTTTTTCTTTTGCGATTTTTAATGATTTTTGGATTGACACTAAAATAGGCTAATAGACACTAGAGAATTTTTATGGAATTTTTCGAGGTGTTTTTATATTTTTTTGGCATTTTCTAAGCTAGACAGTGAATAAAAAGCATGTTTTTTATTTTTAATAAATATAAAAATAAAATTAAATCAAGAACTAAAATGTTGGCGTGGAAGAACAAGTGCACAGGAGCTTAAGTTCAAAATTTGAGAATTTTTGGGATTAAAATGGTGCCCTAATTAATTATATCAAGCAAGCAAAATATCAAGACTAGCAGGGGCATTTACGTAAATAGGCAAAATCCCAGGGACTCTTCTGCAATTTTCACACAAAATTTGAACTTAAACAAGAAGTTTCTGGGCCAAACAACAAAACCAAAAGCTGCTAGGGCTTGATTGTAAAAATCCCCTAGCGCACGTGAATAATACGCGCGCCTGGGAGGGGCTCAGACGCAAATATCAAAACATTTAAGGATACAGCAGTAATTTACCCAAAAAGTTCTCTACTGAATTGAGAAGTTCAAAGACTAAATATTAAAAGTGGAAACGGCAAGGTTGATCCTGCAAAATTCTCAGGGAGCACGTGCGAAAGCGCGTGCACCTGGGAAGGACGGTTACGCAAATCCAAAAAGTTCTAAGGGCTTTACAACAATTGTTACAAAAATATAACTTAGCAATCGAAAGTTTATATGCTAGACGTTAAATACAAAAAACGTGTGGGAAGAAGTAGCAAAATACCCACACACGGGGGCGCATCCAACGGCGGCGACACTGTCACTTACGCCACGTGGCGATCTCCCAGAGCCCGATACCCCTTCTCTTTGAGTGGCCTGGATTAAAACGGAGATGACGATCTGACGGTGCAGGAGCACCAGATCCGACGTCAACTGTGATTCGTGAAGAACGCGGCCAAGATCGACGGCCCAGGAGATGCCTGGAAGAACACGATGAACTCGCCCCTTTGGCGAGTTTGATTCGAGTGCAGCTCGCCCCTCTGAACACCTGGGAGTCTTCTGACAATTGCTAATGGTTCCTGGAAGCTTCTCTATCAAGTGACAGCTCAAAATGGCAGGTTAATCGCCGATGCACAGCCACGACGTTCACAGGAGGAAGAAGCTCCAGGTGGTTCGTTTTGCGGCAAAATCGACTCCAGATGGAGTCGTTAGTCCCCTGCGACCTGCAAATGAAGAGCACGAGCAACAGTAGATGGTCCAAGGGACTGATTGATGCATGGATGATGGCGTGGGGTCGGTGAATGTCGCCGGAGCTCGAGAGCTCCGGCAAGGTGTTCGATCGTGGAATGTATGCGGATTAATCGACGAGAAAGCAAACTAACTGTACGAGCGTAAACCTAAAACTACTGGTTGTCTTAACTACAAGAAAATAAACAAAAAACGTACCTCAAGGGCAAGGTTGCCCAAGGTTAAACCTCACGGCCGCAAGGTCGGAGATGAAGGTTGGAAGCCGTCGCCAAGCTGGTAGATCACCTCGACAAGGTAGAGGGTCTTCCCTCTGTCACAGGGGACCCGTCGTAAGCCCTCGGAGGGAGTAGCTCAAGCAAAAAGCGGTTCAAAATGGGGAGGAAGATGAGGTTGGTCTTTTGAAGGATGGTGGTCGAGGCCCAAAGATCGAGACGCCAGGAGCGTCTTGATGATCCATTCCCCAAGCAAACCTTTGGGCGTGCAAGGTCAAACATGAGGGAGAAAAAGTGCAGAAGGCGTCGTTGTGAAAGGATACACGACGTGGCCTCCAAAATTCGTCAAAAACGAGGAAAAAGTCATTCTGACACGCTGCAGGAGAAGGCCAGGAAGTTGACCAGTGGGTCAACTTTCCAGCCACCTGGTTGGTCCACGTGGACCAACCAGGAAAATCCGCAGGAAAAATACTTCAAAAATCTATAAAAAAAAATAGGTAATGATTTTATTGATTTTTAATTATAAAATGAAAAATGTTTATTTTTTTATAAATTATTTTATTACGATTTTTAATTATTTTTATGAGTTATATAATTACAATTTTACATTTATACCCCTACAGGTATCTATATCTATATATTGTATTCTTTTATTTTTAATTTGTGTATTTAATTTTATTATTTTTATTTATTATTTTATAAAATTATAGAATGCTTTTATATACACAAATATATTTTTATTTTATTTTTCTGATATGTTTTGTATAATTAATAAATTATAAGAGTGTGTTGTATAGGTTTGTACATAGGTTTAATACCTAGGTATTGTATATACATTTATTTTTATTTTGAATTCTCTTTGCATTTTTATTGTAATTTTAATGCACATAATTATTATAAGTAATTTTTACAAGATTATAAAAATATAAAAATATAAAAATAATGAATAAATAATAAATTGAATATTTTAATATGTACAACTATACAAGGTGGGTCCAAAACTCAACTTTCAAACCGTAGCTCCGCCAAATGCGAAACCACCGCCATTAAATAGCTTATTTTCTTTTATATACAATTAAAGGTGAGTATGCTGTATTTGGAGTTTTTGTTTATGAGATACGGGTCTGGGAAGTTGGCATTCTGGAATTTTATTCAGACCATAACTTTTTATCTGTACATTATTTTTCTGTGAAATCAATTTTGTATTTTTCTTTATTAAATTATCTACAACTTTCATGTACAAAGTTTCTTTATTTGATGTATAAAAAGTGGAACCAAAAATAGGTCCCAAAATGAATAAAGAATGAATTAATAATTATAGGTATTTTATCTGTATTTCTGACCTTATCTCCCCCTACTTTATTCCTTGTCGACCTATTCATCAAGATGCCTAGGTCTTGGGGTTTTGGGTCATAAAATATTTACAATATTTTATTCTTTTTCTTTTCTTTTATTTATTCTATAATTTTGGCTTTAATTACAGTATTTTATACACTAATATGATGCACATGCATGAATGCTAAGATGATGATTTTAATGCTATTTACATGCATTTGCTAGGGTTTTTGGTGCCAAAATGATAGAATAAAGATGATGAAATGTGGATTCATCAGATACGGGGAAAATCCTCAAGTGCATCACGGAAGCGTGAGGATCGCATCGTATGCGATCGGGAGCGACTACTCGCACTAGTTGCTCGATGTAGCGGAAATTAAAAAATTCTATGTGATGAAACTGCATGATCCAAGAACACTTCTCATATCATTTCGTCTAAACCACAAACAAGTAATAGGATTACCTCTTGAATCGTGGTTGCGATCAAGTCTCTAAATGAAGAGACCTCCTGTCTCAAGTCTGATCCGACGGAGGAGATGCTTGCGAGCGTGTGGATGAGACGCGTGCTTCTCGCAATCCATGTTGATGATCCAAGCCACGGATCTCCTAATCTCGATAAACGAGATATGATGTCTTCTTCACGAGCAAGGCACACCGAAGTAGATGGAGATCCACGAGCAAACGATCGGGTAGCATAACGACGACGCTGCGACGATGGAGGATCTCTCTTGGGCATCCATGGTGGACGGCCACATGAGAGATAGAGAGAGTGGGTGTGTTAGAGAAAAGAGAGAGAGCATTCATTGATGTGTCATGAAGAGCAAAGGGTGCCTCTTCTTATATAGGGTTTTGGGAGTCCATGGATCCCAATCCATGGACAACACACAATCAATGGCTGAGATTGATTTGTGTTTCTTTCAATGGCTAAGATGTTGTTATAAAAATACAATAACTAATGATTTAATTTAAATTAATTTTTATTGATAAATCAACAAAAACCAATTTCAAATTAAATCATCTTTGATAAGAGAAAAGATAATGAAGAGAATAAATCAATCTCCTCAAAAGAGGGGACGGCTACTCTTCTCCTCATGGAGAGTTGTAGCCGTCCACTTCTCTTTGGTGGACTTGGTCCATCTCTTCTAATTATCATGAGATCTCATTATCTCATGATATATATCATAATCTCTTGTCGACAATATTTTCACAAAAAATAATTCCAAATTATCTTATGGAAAATATCAACCATGCCATTGAAATTATGTGAATCATATTCACAATCCAAAACTAATTATATTTTCAATTAATCATTCAATGTGAATCCAATTCACATAACAATTAATAAACAAATATAAATTACAATATGCTCTCTTTAATATATTATAAATCACATTTATAATATATATAATTAATATGGATAGTGCTATCCACATTATTCATATCCATGATAATTAAATCACATTTAATCATCTTGGATTTCTTCATGTGCCCGAATAATATGAATCACATTCACATTATTCATATCTTTGATAATTAAATCACATTTAGTTATCTCATATAACTCTGCTTATAATATGAATCAAATTCATATTATCCATGATAATTAAATCACATTTAATTATCCATTTTCTCGATACTTGGATACATATATCAACAATGAAATTTTCCATGAACTCTTTCAAGGATAATGCGCTTTATTCGCGGATACTTGGAGATAAGGACAGGGTGATTGTATTGTTCCACGTATAGTGACTTGGATATTGAGATCACATCTCAAATCCAGATCTCGAGCCTCCCATAGATGCTTGATTGAATCAAGACCGCAAATCTAATCTTCTCGTTGCATCTGAATCACATTCAGAACAATGTCCAACATTTGGACCAAGATCAGATTACTTCTCTACTGAGAGGAGTCACTAAAATCCACACCCGTTTCATCACTCCCTAGGAATGGAAGCGTCATGGTTATACAATCGTTTACGATCACATCACGCTCAGGTATTCCCAATACATGTACATCCTGCATACTGGAAAACTCGGAATAAACCCGAAGTATTAGATCAACTTTATACTGTCTACTTCAGGGTTTTATCAGTAAGTTTCTCATTTGATCATTAGGAGTTGGTATCGATCATATACTTTCCAAAAGCATATATCATACCTAGGTCTTGATCATATACTTTCCAAAAGTATATATCAAGCCTACAAATTCAGTCAAGCTTCCAAAGCGAGACGACCATGCACGGAATTTGATTCTTCCCAATATCTCATGAGTGAGCTCATTTCTTCCGGTTCAATAATGAACCTGTATGATCCCTTTGAGACATCGTATTACTCATATGCCCTTGCATGCACACCAGCACGCTGATGTATAGACCTTGGTTAGGTCATCAACCTATTGGTCTGCCAAATGTACATACTCAGACATATAGTAACACATCTGTCTCCAGTCAAATTATGTGTGCATGTATTGTGACAGCATACGATATAGGACTTTGGTTATCTCGATCTCGTTAAGTCAACTCTTTGACCTAACTAATCTGATACCTCCGAATCTCTATTCCCATGTAGAGGACCTACATCAAGAGGTCGGTCAAATATCAGCATATGTGAGAAAGGATTGTCATCTCCTACTCATGCCGGAGATCATCTCTTAATAAACATTTAACGGTACTTGATGAGTCCTCAATCTAACTCTTTGGATATTCATCCAAGCACTAGCCTCAATGATTCAATAATTGAATCAACAGCTGTATGATTATTCAGATGGCCATGGTACATAACCCTAATTGTACTAAGGGTCCTATTACGCAAATTATTTATTCATTATTTCATATCAGAGAATGATATGTGCAATAACATTTATTGCATAATGGCTCGCCGTGGGCTCGCATGTCCAACAATCTCCCACTAGCCCAAAGAGCCATTAATGGGCTAATCATTTAAATCCACACTCATGTGACAATCATACGTTATTTAGAAAATAGCTAGGTAAGCTGATCAGTCACTCTGTTCCCGCGAGACTACGCCAAGTCCTTTTACGGCACTTGCATATCCCGAGTAACAGTGCTCGCATCTAATACGAATGTTGCATCTCATACAACCAATACTCAATCTTGTTGGTTATGGTGTCCTTGACATTACAACTTAATAATCATCATAACCAGTATTTCCATAATCCTTATCAGAATACCCTTATTCCTGGAGATCACTATCTCCTAAGGTATTTGCAGTTAAGACCTTTTAGATCTCTATCTATAAAGTCTTAAGTTTTTGAAGATAAGACTTTGAGATCACTATCTCAAAAAATCTTGTCATCTATGAAGATTTTGTTATTACTGCAATCAAGTATTTTCTTTCCATAGTAGGATTAGCAACACTTTACTACTCCCACTGCATGGCAGATATCTAGCTTTTATACACATCTAGCATACACTTAGCTTCTCGTAAATGATGCACAAGTGCAAACAGTTCTAGCATTCACTCCCTCAACTCTTTGAGGTGCTATCAGTACCAAATCTTAAGGGAAGGAAGCCTTTCTTGGAATTTCCAAAAAAATGGAATATGTCCAAGATGTACTACAAATGTGATGGTCCCAATATCCTCTTCTCTTTGCTTCTGAACAACTTCAAAACTAAGATCTAAGAGATATCCTTGAAATCATATTTCAAGATATGGAATAGCCAGTCTATAAAACACTTATTATCATACTTATATCATTCTAAATGATTAAGATATCATCTACATTTAGCACGATTAACACAAAGGCACTCCCACTAAGCTTCATATGGTTCATCAAGATTTCATTTGAAATCATAACATTTACGATTTTATCAAATCTTATGTTCCAACTTCAAGAAGCTTATTTGAGTCCATAGATAGATTTCTTTAGCTTTCACACCTTACTTTCCCCAATCATGAAGCCCTGGGGCTACTTCATGTGAATATCCTTAGAGAGGCATTCACAGAGGAATGCAATCTTGACTTTCATCTCGAAGATGTCAAAGTCAAGTTGTGTAGCTACAGTTAGCAATAATCTGATGGGTTTAAGCATGGTTACTGAAGAGAAAGTCTCATCACAAGCAATGTCTTCTCTTCCGGTGTGTAGCTCATGGCTACGAACCGAGCTTTGAAGGTCTCTACCTTCTCATCAGGTTCCCTCTTTCTCTTGAAGATCCATTTACACCTTAATGGGTCTAACCCTTATAGGTGGATCCTCGAGGGTCCATATACAACACTTGTATATGAAGTCTACCTTAGACCTTTATTGCTAACATCCATCTTTCCATGTCATGATCCTCAGGAGCTTCATCACATGAACTCCGATCATTGTCAGACTTAACTGACATATGGAATATATCCTCAAACTCATTTGAAGAGGTATTAGTGCTTCATCTTTAATTATAATTTTAGTTTCTGTTTGGAGCCTCATTATCATCTCAAGATTAAATGAGTTCCTTTACTTCATTTTCATCTTTATTCTCAAGAGAGATCCTCTAAGAATCACATTCTCAGAGATAAGATCTTTTAAGAATCTCAGGGTTATAAAGTAGGTATCCAATACCATCCTTTATTTTTCAAATGAAGTAGCACTCTCTAGTGCTCGATTCCAGCTTACTTGCATGGAATCTTATTAAGGATATATAATGTAGTCTCTACTACATATATACTAGGAAACTAAGAGGAAATTATGCTAAAATTCATCATTTATCAAATCATGTCACACATGATCCAATTGTATCTCCCTACAACTCTATTGAGTTTAGGTGTGTTAGGAGGATTGAGATAGAAATGATATTCATATCTCCATAAGGTATTCTTTGAATTTATCTAACAGGTACAAGCTACCTAGGTTCGATCAAATTCGTTTCATCATTTTTCGAACTTTGGTTCTAAACCAAAATTGTGAAATCTTTGAACATTTCAAAGGTTTCTAATGGTGAAGGAAAGAAATCTTATATCACAAATAATCATTAATAGATATCACATATCCATAATGTTTATTTTGATATAGATGATCGACATACATCAATATGTATTAGATCTCGAATACCTCGACATCTTATACCTTTCCCAAAGAAGGGTGTATTGGACATTTTACTTTGAATACAATATTCATAAGTATGTAAGTTTTGAAATTTTAGATATTCTAAAGTTTCATCTCTTACTAGTCCATTGATCTCATCAACAGACATATGTCCAAAACTTGATGCCAGATCATTGTCAAATGATCTTCATCCTCCTATTGATCTTTTAAAGGTTTAATTTTCAGTATTAGAAATCTCAATGAACCATTCATTAATTTTTTAATTTTGTGGAGTCCACTAGATGTTAGATTACTATCTGAAATATATCCATCGTAACTCTTTATGATAGGTTTATTCAAGAATTTATGTTTATTTCCAACACTTAGAAACAAACAATGAGTGTATTCTAATATTTAGGTCATAGAGACATTCTCTAAGACTAAGGGCTCTCCCACTGAGAATATGAAGTCCATCTATCCAATAGAGATTGTTGCAACAATTGCATCAAAATCCATGTAGATGACTATTAAACCTGAAGATCAAATTCCAGTCCTCTAAAACATATGCAACCAATTGCAAGTGTCATTAGAAGATTGGGATACAATTATCAGACTTTATCTCATCAAATAAGTAAGCCAATGTCAATGATTATATGTAGATTATTCTGATGTTTTATTTGAGTCCTTCACTAAGGATTCTCGACAGACTTGACAGTCATACTATCAACACATCGTCTTATTGCAGTATTGGCATTGATCCAACTCTTAGGTTGTCATATGGAAGTCATAGAAGTACGGTCAACTCTTTGACTATCCTTCTCATCTTGGGTCTGACCCAAGCTTCCACTACGCTCCCTTTATCTATAAACAACCATTGCTTAAGACTAAGGATCCCTTATGTTGAATTCAAATAGAATTCAATGTAAGAGCATTTCAACATTTATACATTCTTCATTAAATTCATACAATATGAATATTATGAAGCTTCATGAATGACTAGAATATAGATAGTAGAATGATGACACTCATCGTATCTACATCCATCTAAACTCTTAAAACATTGGTTCAGGTAAGTATTCAAACATTTTGAATACATCATCTCTTATAGAGCTTCCATTCTGCTTGATGCAGAGAACCATGTCACTCATGATTAAATGTCAAGAGCACATATGTATGTCAGAATATTTTCTTAGATGTTATAAGGATTATTCGATAATTACGATCCCCATCGACATGTCACTTCCAAAGTACACTCGATGAAAGATCAAGACTATAGATACGTACGAACCCTAAGGTGATGTCTTATTATCTTATTTAATTGTCATTCCTCATTACTATGAGGAAATTTGCACATTGCAACCACATACATCATGTATCCAACTGCAAGTACAATATCTGGATCATGAATTCAATCCATGATATTTTACTGGTTATTATTGAGTATAATATTGAGTGGGTTTAATGAAGGATTATCTGAAATAAGAAATTTGCATAAGTGTATATATATTTATATATATACATATTTCACTTTGATTTAGGAGTTTTTATATCAAAGTTGTCCTGCCATGTCAACACTGAAAGTTCATTCCCTTAATCACTTTCAGTGTAAGAGATATACTTACCATTATATCTCAAGCAAGATATGGGATCTCCTTCCTTATCTTTGTTACATCCCAATAATATGAGAACTTGTAACTCGGATAAAAAGAAGCGGAAACACATTCTGCCTTGCAAGTCCAACTGGCATCTTCCAATTCGGTCTATAACACCCGGGCCCACAACCCCTAAGTTAATATTGACCCGCCATTAATTGAACCAACCGTCAACATGCTTAATACTGGCTATACGCAATCCAATATCGCCCCAATAATATGAGGACCCGATATTGGGGTCACTACGTATACGGCCTTACTCTTTCGAGAAGCGAAGAGCCTGATCCAAATGGATCGTATGCAGGAGTTGTCACTTCGGACAGGTGTCTCCTACATACAATATCTGACGACGGAACCCTTCGCCTTGACGGGAGACCATGGATGTCACTTATGTGATCCTCCATATCATATTCAAATTCTAATTAATCATTATGAATCATATTCATTACGATTAATTTTTCCAAGGGAAATACACATCTATTCATAATAGAGTGTTTTTAATTGGATATAATTAATTTAATCACATTAAATTAATTATCAATCCAATTCAATCAACAAACTTGATTTTACTTGAATATATGGTATTATCTCAAAGTACGTATTAATTCGAATTTTAATAATTAGAAAAATACATCATGATCTCTCAGGCATCATTCGTTCCCTACCCGTTGTCATGGTCAGTACCGACGGGAGTGGGACAGACTACAACCGGTGCGACCCGCTACCCCAACGCTCCCCGACAAGACACTATATCCGCCTCGGGAAAAAACAATGCCGAGTCAATCACTTTGTACTTGAGATGATCATCGATCTTTCAACCGAAATTATACCATATAGTAATAATCAAAATCATTTTGATTATAAGGAAATTTGCTAGACAAATTTTCAAAACCTATTCAAGTAACAAGTTTGATGAAAGTGTATCAAGTAACCAATTGGTGATCTAGATCTAATCTAATCATTCATTGGTTGAGGCAATGTCATTTAAGGGAATAATTATTGTTCTAATATTTTTCAAATATTATCCACAATTATTTCAGGAAATTAACTAATAGTTTTGTAAATTTCTTAAACGGCAATCACGAGGTTTCTAGATAAACATGCAATTTCCAACAGTGACCCTCACTAACTAAAAATAGCATATCTCATTATTTTAAATCCAAATTAAGCAAAATCAATTTTCAGAGATTGATAACCTGATTTAAAAACAAAATCATGTGATAAACACTCATTTCCAGACATTTTAAAACCGTAATTAACATCTTAATTACGTCACTAATCGCCATCCCCAAAACAGTGGACATATGGTCAATAAAATGATCATATATTGAGCAAACGGAATCCAAATTACGCAAACTCAAATCCTACTGTTTCCTTAATTAATGGGAAACATTATCCAATTTAAATTTTTGTGTTTAAACACGTTAAATAGGACTGAAAAAATATCACAAGACAGGGCTGCGAAAATTGAAATGCTAAAATCTTCACGAACCCAAATGAGCATGAATCTTCGTAGGTTCATGGATCTAATACAAAACCTTTGACAACCTGGCTCTGCTACCACTTGAAGGATATGGGAAAAATCCTCAAGCGCATCACGGAAGCGTGAGGAGCGCATCGTATGCGATCGGGAGCGACTAGTCGCACTAGTTGCTCGATGCAGCGGAAATTAAAAAATTCTATGCGACGATATCACATGATTCAAGAACACTTCTCGGATCGTTTCGTCTAAACCACAAACAAGTAATAGGATTACCTCTTGAAGTGTGGTTGCAATCGAGTCTCTAAACGAAGAGACCTCCTGTCTCAAGTCCGATCCAACGGAGGAGACGCTTGCGAGCGCGTGGATGAGACGCGTGCTTCTCGCAATCCATGTTGATGATCCAAGCCATGGATCTCCTGATCTTGACAAACGAGATATGACGTCTTCTTCACGAGCAAGGCACATCGAAGTAGACGGAGATCCACGAGCAAACGATCGGGCAGCATAACGATGATGACGCGGCGATGGAGGATCTCTCTAGGCATCCATGGTGGATGGCCACATGAGAGATAGAGAGAGTGGGTGTATTAGAGAAAAGAGAGAGAGCATTCATTGATGTGTCATGAAGAGCAAGGGGTACCTCTTCTTATATAGGGTTTTGGGAGTCCATAGATCCCAATCCATGGACAACACACAATCAATGGTTGAGATTGATTAGTGTTTCTTTCAATGGTTAAGATGTTGTTGTAAAAACACAACAACTAATGATTTAATTTAAATTAATTTTCATTGATAAATCAACAAAAATCAATTTCAAATTAAATCATCTTTGATAAGAGAAAAGATAATGAAGAGAATAAACCAATCTCCTCAAAAGAGGGGACAGCTACTCTTCTCCTCATGGAGAGTTGTAGCCGTCCATTTCTCTTTGGTGGACTTGGTCCATCTCTTCTAATTATCATGAGATCTCATTATCTCATGATATATCATCATCTCTTGTCGACAATATTTTCACAAAAAATAATTCCAAATTATCTTATGAAAAATATCAACCATGCCATTGAAATTATGTGAATCTCATTCACAACCCAAAACTAATTATATTTTCAGTTAATCATTCAATGTGCATCCAATTCACATTAACAATTAATCAACAAATATAAATTACAATATGCTCTCTTTAATATATTATAAATCACATTTATAATATATATAATTAATATAGATAGTTCTATCCCACATTATTCATATCCATGATAATTAAATCACATTTAATCATCTTGGATTTCTTTTATCATGTACCTAAATAGTACGCATCACATTCACATTATTCATATCTTTGATAATTAAATCACATTTAATTATCTCAGCTAACTCTCCTTATAATATGAATCAAATTCATATTATCCAAGATAATTAAATCACATTTAATTATCAATTTTCTCGATACTTGGATACATATATCAACAATGAAATTTTCCATGAACTCTTTCAAAGATAATGCGCTTTCTCCACGAATACTTGGAGATAAGGATAGGGCGATTGTATTGTTCCATGTATAGTGACTTGGATATTGAGATCACATCTCAAATCCAGATCTCGGGCCTCCCATAGATGCTTGATTGAATCAAGACCGCAAATCTAGTCTTCTCATTGCATCTGAATCACATTCAGATCAATGTCCAACATTTGGACCAAGATCAGATTATTTCTCTACTGAGAGGAGTCACTAAAATCCAGACCCATTTCATCACTCCCTAGGAATGGAAGCATCATGGTTATATAATCGTTTATGATCACACCACCCTCAGGTATTCCCAATACATGTACATCCTGCATACTGGAAGACTCGGAATAAACCCCAAGTATTATATCAACTTTATACTGTCTACTTCAGGGTTTTATCAATAAGTTTTTCATTTGATCATTGGGAGTTGGTATCGATCATATACTTTCCAAAAGCATATATCATACCTAGGTCTTGATCAAATACTTTCCAAAAGTATTTATCAAACCTACAAATTCAGTCAAGCTTCCAAAGTGAGACGACCGTACACGGAATTTGATTCTTCCCAATATCTCATGAGTGAGCTCATGTCTTCCGGTTCAGTAATGTACCTGTATGATCCCTTTGAGAGATCGTATTACTCATATGTCCTTGCATGCACACCAGCGCGTCGGTGTATAGACCTTGGTTAGGTCATCAGCCTATTGGTCTGCCAAATGTACATACTCAGACATATAGTAACACATCTGCCTCCAGTCAGAGGATGTGTTCCTCTATCGTGACAGCATACGATATAGGACTTTGGTTATCTCGATCTCGTTAAGTCAACTCTTTGACCTAACTAATCTGACACCTCCGAATCTCTATTCCCATGCAGAGGACCTGCATCAAGAGGTCGGTCAGATATCAGCCTATGTGAGAAAGGATTGCCATCTCCTACTCAGGCTGGAGATCATCTCTTAATAATCATTTAACGGTACTTGATGAGTCCTCAATCTAACACTTAAGGTATTCATCCAAGCACCGGCCTCTATGATTCAATAATTGAATCAACGGCTATATGATTATTAAGATGGCCATGGTACATAACTCTAATTATACTAAGGGACCTATTATGCAAGTTATTTATTCTTCATTTCAGATCAGGGAATGATATGTGCAATAACATTTATTGCATAATAGCTCATCGTGGGCTCGCATGTCCAACAGTTGGCTACCCATGGGTACCCATGATGATAAAAAGAGATACTTCTAGTGAAAGGTTATATGTATAAAAATGCAAATGATATGTCCAACTATGTATATCTATATCATATTCATAATGATAATACCGGGATACGTAAATCTAAATGGTATGGAATGCATTCCGATAGAGATATGTAAACATAGATAAATAAATTAATGATGATATATAAAACTATGTGGATAATGTAAACAATATGAATATATGAAATCAGAAGGAATACAATCAAATATAGATCCAATAATGATATATTCATGTAGGTTCATCCTCATAATGAATCAAATATGGATAAATGAGATATAAATATATAATCAGAGGACAACATGACAAACGATATATGAATATATATTCCTATTTGTAAATGGTTGTATTAATTATCATCACATTTGTTTATTGCGATGTTTGTTTGTGTGTGCGCATGTGCGCGTGCATGTGCACGTGGGCATGGGCGTTGATGCGGGTGCGAGCGAGCGCTTGCTAGGGATGACAACGAATGTGAATATATTCGTATCCGATCTGCTATCGTATTCGCTTTATACATTTTTTGACATTCGTATTTGTATTCGTTTTAAAATGGATGCGAATATGGATATCACTTTGACATTCACTAATATTCACATTCGGATTTGTATATTTGTTTTCGTACACACGTACAGTAATAGAATTATTTATAATTGTGGGTAACAACATTTATGAGTACATTCGACATTGTTGGTATAATTTTTATGAAATTAATATATATGGTATATCTATTTTATGTGTAATCCATCCTAAACATGTATATTTTAGTCAATCTATTAAATATTTCTGTTATTATTCGTATCCGATTCGTATTCGTTTTACATTCGTATTCGTTTTTTAAGGATATGGTAACACATTTTTCACATTCGTCAATATTCGTATCCACAATCGTATTCATATTTAAATTGGATAAGGATATGATTATATCTATATTCGTCTCCGTATCCGACCATTTTCATCCCTAGCGCCTGCATATGGTAGTTGGGTGCGCGCGCATGGGCATGTGCATGTGTGCGCGATACAATTCATGTTCAATTGTATTCATTATCATCATGTTGGATGGCAGGATGTATGTTTGTCGATTTAGATCGTATCCGATTCATTATCATATATGTTAATTCAAATTTTAACATCCACATGTATTTTAATTTTAAAATGGATATATATGAGCCCTCCCATACATATAAATTTAATCTTATCTATAAAATTTTGATTCTATTATTTTTCCTATCTAATTTGCATCCATTTCATACTGGTATTCATTTTTAATGATTAGAAAATATATTTTCTATATTCAATGATATTTGTATCCACATCCATATCAATATTTTTAAAATAGATCAGAATAATGTAACATTATATTGATATTTGCGTCTAACCATTTGCATCTTTGTGAATCAATTGATAACGGAAGCTTCCAATCGAGTACCTGTGGGCATCCGTTGGTTTTTTTATGGGGCGTGGTCATGTTGTGACGGATATCCGACCCATTATTTTTAAATGGGTACCCGAGAGTTTAAGTTCAAAATGAACAGGTCAAGCTGGGTACCCATTGACCGTATATTTTTTAACACCCTTAGCTGACATCCAGATTAAAGTTCAAGCAGATTAGAAGGCTTCAAGAACACAACGCGGATCACTGTGAGGGATCTACAAGTTCTGATCGACGACCATGATATTCAGAACATTTAAGGCTTAGATATCCTAAGTTCTTCGTGATTAGCAACAACTATTTCTCATTGGATATGATCTCTAACAGGGTAGGAGGGAGCTTTGAGCAGTGGATTTGTCGATGAATTTGCTTGACTACGTGTTGTTGTCGAAGGCGAAGGTGATGTCCTTCAGCCGGTGGACTTCTAATCGTTGATGTTTCGTAGTGATGGAGACACCCTCTACTCTTAGGGGGGCTATAATGATCACTAAAAGATAATGTTAATAATCACTCATTGTAATATAAATGATTACCTACTCAATAGAATCTTGACTAATTAATCTCTATGAAGAGATCGAAGCTAAATTTTTACTTAGATAATTCCAAGGTCTAACACAAGGACACGCTATACTACTTAATTTAATTAGCCTAAATACCTAGATTAATTTTATTAAAGTGCTATTTAGGTCAATGAATACAAACACAATGAATGCGTAAATTTTTACTAAATTTTATATGCAAGTTAACATGGATGCTATGAAATGCAATGCAAAATAATACAATATTCTATAGACAATAAACTGAATACAAAAGCTACAATTTAGCTCCTGAATTAAAAGTTTATATACTAGACATTAATGACTCAAATAAACCATGAAGTGATTGATATATGATTCAAATCACATTCAGATTTTCAGTGCATGAGATTCAGAATAAGCCTACTTTACTCAATCAACATTCAATATTCAATAAGATTTTGAATGATTAAAAATCAAATGATATTAAACATAATTAAGTTCTGAATTAATCAACTAAATCAGGGTTTAGTTTTGGCATTGAATGCAAAAGAGATAAGTAATGAGTCATGAAGATCAGATTATATCAATCACCATAAGAACTTCAATTAATGATTTGAAAATATCAGAGCATATCAAAGGTTCACCTACACCACATTAAAGAGCATGAGGAGGGATTTTAAATGATACCAATTTCATCTAAATTGGATACAATAGGTTCAAGATATCATGCATACCATCCAGGGGCATATATATAAAGAAAACTAACTAAAAATACTTAAAACATTCACAACTAGGTCCAATAAAACTAAAATGCAAATATGAAATCTTGCTTGTTATCTTGTAATTTACCCCTTGCATTGATGTATTTCTGTAATTATGTAAAGCTAGTGGGGTACGGGCATAAAATATCTAGAAGATCACGTGATTTGAGCGTGTGACTCCAGGCTCAGGACACAACTCGTGGTTAGGGCCATGTGGAGGATGTCGTGCTTCAGTTGAGGCATGGATGGACGTGAGGCTACGGCTTGAAGTGGTGTCTCAGTGCTCGGTCATGACCATAGGATCAAATCAAGGGGATCTAATCCAACGACACTTGCTTCTCCTCAACTGAGAGCTTCTCCGCCTCACACTATGGTGAAGGTTGTTCTCTAACAAATGATCTCATTATCCTTGTCCCTATGAGTAATCCAAGGGTATGAGAAGATATTCACCAACCTCGCGAGGATGGGGCCAAGTTAAGGATGGTCTGGAGGTGGTTGGACTTGTGACTCGGTTGAATCTCGACAGAGGCGGAGGCGGATGTTAAGAATGGAATTTGAAACTCCTACCAATCAAGTGGAAGATGCTACATGCATAATGTTAGCTAATAGCTGAAGCGAAGGGACACATTTGGGGGTAAAATGAAGGCTCAATCGAACGAGAAGGAGTAGAGCCCTATTTGGGTTCTTCTTCCTTGCAGGAAGAATAAAGGGACTAGTTGGAGGAAGATATAGAGAAGCGGAATAAGATCTGAGAGATGTGCGCGTGAATGGTGGATCAATTGTAAAGGTGTTCAAGTGATCAGGTGGGCGAAAGGGTGAGAGATTCGATGTGAAATAAATTAAGAAATTTAAGGGGGGATGATACTAAGATACTACTGGTGATTGAGATGAATTCAAAGGCAGTCAAATCAACTTGGGCTCGAGGTCTAGATGACCTATGGTCTTTGCTCAAAGTCTTGGCTAAGGGCTGAGCTTGAGCAGTATCGCCAGTTGGGCTGCGACCCAACCAATAGAGACATGGATCTCGTCGGAGTATGTTATCATGGCTTCTATTCTTACCCTCTGTCACTCGAAGGTGGATGATATAAGAAGAAACTCACACAAGGGGTGGATAATGATGGAAGTTGCTGGAAGCAAGGTTTTGTCAAATGGAGTGAGGTGGTTGTCGAGAGAGTTTCAACTACATGCAGTTGTCTCATGTGAGAGAGAGATGGCTGACTCATAGGTTATGGCAAGGATAATCATTGAAGGAGCTACGCAATGTCACTAAAGTCAGAAGGAGAGGCCACGCTGGCCAGGGAGGAAAATGGGAGAAGTTGGGCTAACAAAGAGACGTCTCTTCGCCAGCGAACCGCTCAAGGTAGACGAAAGACATTGGCTATTGGATCAAATGATCTAACGAGCTTAGGTTTGGGCGTAATTGGGAAAAGATGGGACCGCTTGATCAAAAGATCATGTGGTCCTGATTTGGGAAGTAGATGGATCGATCAGGGTCGTCTGATCACATGATTATACGACCCAAATCAAAGGTGGGGCCACTAAAGGGCCAACGACGTGGAGAGCTGAGATTGGGCCACATGGCTAAATCAGATAATAGAGAAATGAGTAAATAAATGTAAATTCAAAATAAAATAATAAATTGGTCAACATAAAAAATGTTCACATAAAAGTTGTGTATCATGATCCACAACATTCATGTAGAATCAAAAATCAAAATGCATCATACATACATAATACTTTTGTAAGTATTTTAAATGAATAAAATCACTTATTTTATTTATTTTTTAATTTTTATATAATGCATAACATATTATATACATTATTAAACTAATATTTATGAGATTTTTAATAATAAGAAGCATAGAAAATAAAGGGACTCTTAAACGTAAATAATATGCATTTATTATGTACACTAATTAACCGTATTTATTTACAAGATGTTAAATGTTATAATTTAATTAGTTGTTAAGTTAATTGAATAGTTAAAGATATAGGGATAATTCATCTAATTAATGTTGATGAATCTGGGATTCATCGGGATGCTATGAATCTTGGCAGAAGGAATGATGAACAGAGTTGGGACTGAAGCGCGGTGAGGAGTTCTGGTCCTGACGATGAATATCTCTCTACTGTTGTTTGGAGTTTTACTACACAATAACCCTATGCTGAAAGCACCTCAATGATGGGTTTTTCTCCGTCAAGTTTGGAGGAGCTCACATTCTACTGTGGAGAGCTGATATAGTGCTCCTCGAGTGGTCTACTGATGGTCGTTCTCAATCCGATCGACATGCAACTAGTGGTGGGGACTTTCCTCAATGGATCTAAGATCAATATGGTGAAGGAGCTGTTGTGTAATCGGGGATCCATCGAGGTTGCTTCACTCAATAGTTCACAAGAACCGTGAGGAGATTTTAATGGGAGTCAAGGCTTCTGATGGTGTGATGGTGTCACAGACACACATGGTTTCTTCTCCGACCAAGTTCTGTTGCTACAATGCTTAAGGACGGCCAGAATTATGCGAGGGGGACATTTTGAGCTCCATCCGCATTGGTTGTGCTCCTATAAAGGATCCTCAGCTCGAGAAAAACTCGGTTGGAAATTATGCACAAGGAAAGGGGGTGGAGCTTATACTTTGGGATGGAAGGTTCGATGCTTCAGCTCCGAAGATATTCAATGGAGATCAGAGATATGGGGGTAAACAAAGGTGGAGGGGAAGGAGGTGGTGATGGTTAAGGTCTGAGATGTTGGTTTCAATTAGAAAATAGTGAATATGGTGATAGGGAAGAACATTAGCAGAGAATGCTAAGAAAGTTAAAAAAAGAAAGAGGAAGGGAAAAAGGATTGTATATATTTTGGTTTTGCCCAAAGGGTATGGAGTGTGAGGGTTTGCTACTCCCGATCTTTGCCTCAATTGATACCTGGCGAGGCATCAAAAAGATCAACTACTTCACATGAAGGCGGTTGCAACAAGGTGAATGAGATCGCCATGGATCTCATCGAGAGGTCTTCGCTTCTTATCACTAGTTGTGCTTTGTCACTAAGCAGTTGTGATGAGCTCTCTCTCTCTCTCTCTTTGGAAAAGTGGTGGATAGGTTTGAATGGTGATGTGTCTATGGGTTTTGATGGATTGATTGCGGTTAGAATGAATGGAGAGGGCATGAGAGAAATTGTGATTCCAACCTAAGTTAGATGCACAAAGACTTGATGAGGAATAGGTATCATTAAACCAATTGAGAGTGGCATCGTTGGAAGGATAGATCTTAATGTTTGTTCCTGACATATTTTCATGTGGAAATCCTTCTATAGATATTTTAGATGAGGGAGAAGGAACTTCTTGCAATGATGGGATCTTTTTGCAATTGTCTGCTGTATATCATGCCCGCTCTGTGTAACTTGAGGGCACTCATCTCTATCCTAGCTTCTGCTATACTTATCATCCTTTTTTGTCAATGTATATTGGTTCATATATTTATTCTTCTTACTATTTTTGGTATTGGGGCGAAGGACATGTATCTAATAAGTACCATTGCCAAGGTTAAGTAGGAGCTATACTGACGTTGTTAAGATTATTACAAGACCCGAGTCCTACCTTCGCATCCTGGAAGTATGAATTTATGATTTCTTTTTTATCTAGAAAATCTTAGTTGTCTAACAAGAATCCCAATGAGTACACAAGAGAGATGCAACTCTCCATTGTGTGGCTTCTCCATTACACCAATCTTACTTATGTGACGATAGATGGTTTTCTCATTTCTGTTATGGATAAATCCTTAATCTTCTATTATTTCCTAATCAACTAAGCATACATGAAGATATAAAGGGAAAAAGCTAAAGTTATGAATGCAAAGGGAGATTCGTACTAAATATCTCTTTCCCCTTTAGCAATATTCCCAAATAGTGAAAAATGATACATGACACATATAGGTGCTAATTAAACTAAATCATTCAAATTTGTACTAAAAAATGATAAAAGTTTGATTTGAAATGTAATGATCTGGTTATAAACTTTATTTCAGTATTTGATCTATGAACCAAATTTGAATTAACCTAAATGCATTCATTAATAATTCGATTAGATTTGATATTTTATTTATACATAATGTGTATATTATAAAATATATATAATCCATACTATGTATAATATATGATATATATATTATATATTATAACACACACAAAAATAAATAAATATTAATTTTTACAAATTTATACATACATATAAGCATACGTAAGGGCATATGTATATATACATATATTAGCATAACGATAAAACATGTGACGTGAAAATGGATTGATTCAAAAGCTAACTTCAGTTGATGTCCGTGGTAGATCATTTATATGATGCTATTCAACAAATTAGGCCATACATACAATGTTTATAATATGGGAGCTAACCTTACAGTTATGTTGTTGCGAGGGATTATAGAAAGCAAGCTAAACTTACAATAAGTGGATCACTTTTATTAATTGCCAAATTGTACACATGTGGCATTCATTTTGGAAATATAAAGTAAAATTTTACTGATATGGATTAATTTTCAAGTAGGGCTATTATGTATTCAAATGAATAAAAATAAATATTGTTGCTTATAACACAAAATGATGCACTACTTAACTTTTGTGTTGGACAAGCTGTGTGGTTGCATTTTTTGCAGGCTACACTAAAAACACCATTCAAACTAAACATGAAATAAGACATATATAGAATTCAGTCTGATAAAACTGTCAATATGTAAAAGTTTGTTCTAACTTTATATAATCACAATGTAGGTAGTAAATGACCCCTTGAAAATCATATCCATAAAATATTAATTATTTCAGAAAATTATGCCCAAGGGAAATTTTGCATGGTAATTGGCAATATATTATAAATATTATAATTTTATTTGAAGAGTTGTGTAGAGTTTTTTTATTTAGAATGGTCTAAGATTGAATAAAAAACATGTAAATTTTACTTATTACTTGATTACAATTCAATGTTTTTAATGCCATGTGTGATGTATGACACTGAAATGCAATGTATATGATAGCACTATAGTATTATCTAAATAGGATGTTATACTTAAGCAATGTAGATGTTGTTAATGAAATGCAAGTGATGCATTTATTGTTATTATTATCAGCATTATTATTTATCTTTTCAATTTTGTACATTTTAATTGATTTTTAAATACTAAAAGGAAAAATAAACAAAATGGTGTAGTTTATATCTTTTCAAGTATACTCTTTTAAATGTTTCAGACATGCCCATTCATGTACAATCTTTTACATACATTTTAAGTTCGTATAGCTGACACATACATGGATTATGCAAGAACTATTAAACTATCTTTCGATATTATAGATATGCTTTTACGATAAGTCAATTCAAGAGAACATTCTTAGTTATTTTAGAAGACTATTGCAAAATGATGGATGTGATTACAAATGGAATAGAAAATATAAAATGGAACAACAATGGACAAATAAAATACACCTCTCAAGCATAATAAATGTTGGCACATAAAAAAGCGGTTTCTTCTTTGAATATATATAAGTCACTTCTATAAACAAGAAATTACTAGTACAATAAGAAATACCCAAAAAGGAAGTAAACTATTGCTACCCTAAATGAATAATGAGTAAAGAAAAGATAAGATTTCTTATCAAGATGGAGTTTCACTTCGAAAATACCAAGCTTCATATTAGTGTCATTCAGGACTTATTGACCATTCTACTATGCTGGAGATGAAGTCACCTCATCTTACAACCACCCTACATCTCTTGTAATTTCTAGTGTCACTTCTAAGTTATCGTCATTTGATTCATGCAGAAAATTCATCCAAGCAATCATTTCGCGATGCAATCCATCTACCATCCCTTCCATATGATCCTTCTCTACATAAATCATCTTGATATTTTTGAGTATTGTTTACCACCAAGCTGACATAGATAAGTTCATCATGCCATTTCACTCCGTATCTTTTTGTACTTACATTAAATAAATGTATCCAATTTCCTCTTCATTTATTGCGTCATGCAACTTATCTACCATGGTTTCTTTTAAATCATACACAATCTATCTAGGATCACATGAGACCAAAGAGGTGTCAGCCCATTGCTTTAGTGACATGGAAATGTAACGCAAATTTCTATTATCGTTATTGGATAAGGTTTTATCAATATTAACTATATCATGGAAACTAAGATCAAGTAAAAGAGGTGTTTATTTTGGTAGAAAAGGTCCAAAATGTTTGGAGACAAACCTTGCAACAACATTATTGTGATTCTAACTTATGTTAAATTCACAAAGGCTTGACATGGAACATGTATCATTAAAGCAATTAAAAGTGGCATCGTTGGAAGGGTATATTCTAATGTCTCTTCCCGATATCATTTCATATGACAATCCTTCTATAGACATTCGAGATAACAGAAAAGGAACCTTTAACAATAATGGTGACTTTTTACAGTTGTACACTGGATCTTATGGCTGCTTTATGTAACTTGAGGGCACACACAATCTCTCTTATCTTTTTCTGTACTTATCACCCTTTCATGGTGAGGTCTGTTGATGTATAGATTTCTTCTTCTCTGTGTTTTTTGGATTGGGGCAAAGGTTATGATATGATAAGTAACATTGTTGAGGTTTTGCAGGAACTATACTGATGTTGGTGAGATTATTAAAAGACCCAAGTCTAACCTTCAGATCCTGGAAGCATAAATTTACGACTCCTTTTAATCTAGAGAAGTTAGTTGTCTAACAAGATTCCTGATGAGTACACAAGAGAGATGCGACTCTCCATTGTGCGGCTTCTCCATTACAACACTCTTATTTATGCACTTAGAGGTGGTTTTTCTCATCTCTATTATGGATAAATCCTCAATCTTCCATTATTTCTTAATAATCTAAGCATACATGAAGTGTAAAGAAAAAGAAGGTTGAGCTATGAAATGTAGAGGGATCTTCCTTACTAAATATCTCTTTCCACATATGATGGCATCCTTAGATAATTATAAAAAATAGTCCAAAATAGATATGTGCGCTAATTTAACTCAATCATTCAAAATTATGATTTGCTCCACAAAATTTTGATAAAAGGTCAGTTTAAAATAAAATAAACTGATTATAAACTTGACTTTTGGATTCGATTACATAATAAACCGAATCTGAATTAACTAAATGCATTCTTTGATAAGTCTATTTGATTAAATATTTTATTTATGCATAGTATGCATATTACATAATATGTATAAATATAATATATAATTTATGTGATATATATTATACAAATATTATTATATATGCATACATAAACAAACATAATGTTATATATGTTACATGCATATAAGCATACTCATAGACATGTGTAAGTACATATGTATATTAACATAAAGAAAACATGTGAGAAATTAAAATGGATCGACTCACATTGCCAACTTTGATTGATGTGCATGACACATTATCGATATGTTACTATTCATTGGACTAGGCCATATATACAATATTTACAGACTGTGAGCTAAACTTACAATTATGTTGTTGTGGGTGGCTATGAAAAGATTAAATAAGTGTCACTGTTTTTAGTTGCTAAAAAATGCACATGTGAGCATTAACTTTGGAAATATAAAAGTACAATTTTCTTATATGGAGCAATTCCAAGTAGGGATGTTGTGTATTCAAGTGAAGAAAAATACTCCATACTGGTAATGACAGTAAAGTAGCAAAATTCTTGGTTTTGTTGCTGGATAGGTAATGCGGTTGCATTCTTTGCGGGCTATAAGAGAAACATCATTTAAAATAAATATCAAATAAGACATATTTAGAATCTAGCTTTTTAAACTATCAATGTGTCAAGTTTTGTAGCTTCATGTAATGAATTTTAAATATCAAATAAGACATATTTAGAATCTAGCTTTTTAAACTATCAATGTGTCAAGTTTTGTAGCTTCATGTAATGATAACAGGCATTGAAGGAGTTATTGAAGATCACCTCCATAAAATTATAATTATTTTAAAAATTTGTATCCAAGGGAAAAATTATATGATGATTGACAACATATTAGAAATATTATAAATATCAGTGAAGACTTGTGTGGTGTTCTTTTTTTATTTGGTGTGGTCAAGGTTGAGCACATCGAAGCAAGGTTGATTTTAGTTTTAACTTGGATTACAACTCAATGTATTTAATGTCAAGTATGGTGAAAGACACTGAAATGCAATGCATACAAAAGCATTGCATTGGTATGTAAACATGATGCTATGTTTATGCAGTGTAGTTGTTAGTGCAACATAAGTTATGTATTTTTTGTATTTTTTCAAAATTTAAAAATTTAGTTGATTTTTAAATATCTAAATAAAAAATGCATATACATAATTGGTGATTGAAATTGTAGCTTTAATTATTTTCAAGGGTGATGAAGAAATAGTAAATATGACTCAAATATTTTTGGGGTTTTTAATATTTTATAATGTTTTAGGTATTTATCAAATATGAGTATATAACTAAAATAAAAAAAAACAAAATGGAGTTTTAAAAAGGAATCAGACTCATTTAGAGAATAGAGAATTTCTTTTAAAATTGACCTTATAATTCCTAATTTTATTTTTCTGGAATAGCTTGTTTCAAAAGGATTTCAAAATGCTTCTTTTTATATTTCTTTAGACTTTTATTGATTATTATATGGCTTTTACAAGTTTTAAGGTACTTTTAAATGTCCAATTTTTTAAAAAAATAAAAATATGGGATGAGTGGTAATTAACATCTGACCTACTATATATTTTTGGTATTTGTGAAATTAAATGAATTAATTTGAAATGAAAATGCAACAGACCACTAAAATGAGTTTTTGATTTCTTAATTCCAGAATGGACTCATGACAACTTGCTATGCAACTTCCTCATATATGAAACTAAATTAACATGAAGGAGGAATTAAAATGAAAAAAAGGATTTAACCTTCAAGGTCATACAACCAAAAGAATCCAAGGCAAACACCTGTGAAAAGGAAAATGCAAACAACACCATGATAACACAAAAATTTAGGTAATTCCTTTACATATGGAGGTTGATGGAGCTTTGATCTTTGTCCACGTGCATGGCTGGAGGTGAAATGGATGGGAGCTAAAAATATAGGGGTTAGAAAGTGAAGGCGATTGGATCGATGGTGTGATTGGGGGAGACTGATCAGAGAAGAAAAGTAGAGGAGAAGGAAGAGGATATAATAGAATTGGAATCAAGAAAAATAATTAAGAAGGAGAAGAAAAGAAGAAAATTAATGATGAAGGGGGGAGAAGGTTACACTTGGAGATGGGCATGGTGTCATCTAAGAGCCGAGTGCTTGATGTAGCACCTGGGGGGGCTGCTTTGCCTCATATCGTAGGGCTTATCATGTTGAAACTCAGTAGAAGCTTGGAGGTCCTGCAACGATAATTTTGTGGAAGCATTGGATCTTGTAAAGGACTAAGTGCTCGTCTTAGGCTTGAAGATCGTTTGTTCTGAGCTGTGTTGTCATCAGCATGGGACCTAAAGATGTGTCTCCTACTCTCGACGATGGTGGATGACTGGAGTGGTTGTGGTCGAAATGGTTTTATCCCATGCACCGGGGTGGGAATGGCAAGGATTATGGAGAGAGACATGAGGGGTGACTGGAATAGGTTTTCGGTTGGGGGTGTAGTGGGTTTGTTGCGAGGGAATTAGGCTCAACCGGGGAAGATGTGAGTGTTGTGCGGTGTGAGAGAGAGAAGAGTCCCTGGGTTGAGCATGAGGATAAAGGTGGAGTTGACTCGATTTGTCAACTCTTGGGTTGGAGCTTGCACGAGGTGATTGGTGGATATCCGTTAGGAGTGAAGTAGAGATCGAGTCAAATTGAGTTGGTGTACTAGGCAAATAGGAGGGCGCCTAGTGGCAACATTGACTTGGGTGGACTACTACTTGCTAATCTCAGATAAACCAAAAATAAGAAAATAAATGAACAATTAAAATAATAGAAGCTAATTTCAAATTAAAAAGTGTCCTAAATAAGGATTTTCAGAGGTATTTTATAGGTATACAATACTTGATTGTTAGGATTTTAATTTTTTTTCATTATTTTTCTCTCAATACTATATATCAATATAATATATTTTTTATAAAATAATTGGAGAAATGTGAAAATAAAATAGATATCTATGTACATGTGAATAGGTTCAGACAATCATTCTCTTTGCTTTTCTGCAGATTATGGCTTTCAAATTCTTTGTTATTAGCTTGATTATAAACTAAATAAATGAGATGAAACAAGAATCAATTGAAAAGAGGAAAATATGTATATAAAATGTTAGGTATCCTTCTAATCGTATTTTGTACATTGTGACCCAAAAAACAAAATCCAAGTTTCAAATATAAATTCCAATTAATTTGAATTTGATATTATTTTGTAAAGAATTAAATGTTCAAAAGTAAGTAGAGTTTTACAGGAGATTGTGTGAGTTAGAAAATCGACTTTTAATTGTCAGTCTTCCTGACATAGGGTTTGTGTTTATTTGCAATATATTCATGTTGGTATTTTTATGATTTATTATTTATTATTATTAATTATATGTTCACATTGGAGTTGGATTTATGTCAATTTGATTTGATATAAATGTATTAAAAATCACGGAAGAAGGTATAATATAAATATGTCTATGTACACGAATTAACTCCTTATGTCTGGAATTTACGTTAATTTTTTCTTGGACTTATCCATGTTAATAATACACATTTACTCCAGTTTTATAAATGTTTTTTAAAATCAAGCTGATCTGTCTACTCGAATCAGAATCAATGAAAACATGTATAAAATACACATTAGAATATACTTCAAATAGATATAAATAATATATTCCACATATATATCTTATCCTTTTAAATCAAGATCATATGTTAGACATATGGATATGCGTGTGTATAATATTTAAACAAATTACTCTATAGAATAACAACAGTGTGATTATATCTAAATTACATTTAATATATAAGCTTGTTGAATTTTAGTCGTTTACAAGTTTGAGATGGGTTGCGAAATGGGTTCAACTTCCATCAATGCATAATTTTTGAATAAAATTAGAACTAAATTATGGTTCAATTTAGGTTAAACTAGATTAACCCAGATTTGAAAAAATCAATTAAACTAGTGATTTAACCCAGAACCAATGTATCAGACCGAACTGGTTAATCGGGTCAAAGCATTGAGTTTTTCAACAAGGCTATTTATACTATTTTGTTATTTATATGAGATTTTGTTGTGCTTTTTCTCAGGAATATGTGGTTTTGTCGCGGTTTTGCTCAAGAATTAAGACCGGAATTTTAGTATCACTAACCCAATACTGTCTTTATACACAACCCACTCAAACTCTTTATCAAACATGAGCAATGACTTCTCACACCAACAGATTAAGCAAGCTCTTCTCACTTCCTTAGTACTTGTGTTCTTCACTTTTCTTTCTTTCTTTCGTTGTTTCCTTCGCACAATTGATCTCAATGTCTATATACACTTCTAATGACCTTGAATATATGAATTTCTCTAGAACATAGGCGTTGAATGCACCCAAGAAAAGTTCACAAACTTAGAGTTAAGTCCTCTGACGGAAACTCTAGAGAATGGGAATCTCATCTTTTCAAGAGATTTATATAGAGATTTTTACACCCATAACCCTTAGTAATTTCACAATTACAATCATAACCCTGCATAATCGTGAATTACGCTCATAACCCTGAATAAGTGTGACGTCTTACACTTATAACCTTTCGATATTTTACTTCATTAACTCAACCAGATGATTGAGTTAATCTAACCACTCAACAATCTAATGGCTAGGATTAACTTAAATAAAAAAAGAATCCCACAACCACAGTGACCCTAAGTTTAGGGTGGGGCTATGACAATTGGTAAGGACAGCGGCTGCTGATAGGCTTGCACGCAGTAGCTGGCTGACGAGCTTGACGGTCGGGGGGGCTTTAGGTTGCAGAGGCTGACGGGGTGGGGGTTACGATTAGATTCCGAGGGGGGGAGGGGGCTTGCACAGGTGGTCTTGACCAGGAGGTGTGAGGCGGGCTCGCTTGCAGATGCAGAGATTCTCGACGGGGGAGGAGGGCTTGCACAGGTGGTCAGAGGCACCTCTGTCAGGGGAGGGGGCTTTGCAGAGATTCTCGATTGGGGGGGGGGGGGGGGGGGGGGGGTCTTGCACAGGTGGTCTCGACTGGGTGGGGGCTCAAAGGTGGGTGGTCGGTCTTTCTTGTGGGGTCGGGGGGCAGGGGAAAGCTCTGTCGGCGCAGAGATAGGCGGTCGGTCGGTCCGGGGCAGGAGGAGGGGGCTGTAGAGGTCGGCAAGGATTGGGGAGGAACTTGCAGAGATGCTCACAGTCGACGAGGGAGGGGGTGTGCGAAGGGGATGAGCTCGGTGGTACAGGGGATCGGCAACAGGGGTTTTGGGTTTCAAATGGGATTCGCGATGGCATGTTTTTCAAATAAGAATGAACATTAGGGGTAGTTTTGTCTTTTCAATGAAAACCGTAAACTATAATGGATATCTCAAACGGAACATAACGCAGAGTTATATCATGTAAGAGTTAAGTATTACTCGGGATTTCCCATGTAATTCATGATTATGCAGGATTATGATTGTAATTGCAAAATTACTCAGAGTTATGGATGTAAAAATCTCATTTATATACATATACTTACTCAAGAAATTTCTGGAAAAGTGATGAAATGGTGGTTCCTTTATATTTTAATAGTTCCACAATAGTTAGCTCAACATTGATCTCATGAAGAAGATTACGACGTTCGTTGGACGTAGTGCAACGGAATGCAAAATAGATACAAGATGCAAAGTGCAAACTGTTGTATTAAGAATTGTAATTAGACTTTTAATTAGAAAGTCTATGTAATTATAATTGGAATTAATTTGGTTTCAATTGGGAAACCAAATGAGCTTGGAGGGAAAGTTGGTAATTCCCTAAATTTGAAACATGGAAAGGCTTGGGTGGAAGTTTAGTATCATACCCAGGATCTCTAAACTTTTGGTGGGCTTATATATGAGTTCACCCCCCAAGCTCTTGTAGCAATAGTAGAGAGGAGGAATGGAGGACCACACGCGTGCGCGCTCCGCTCTACTCTGTCTCCGTCTCCGTCTCTGTCTTGGGCTCAGGCTCGGGCTCGGGCTCGGGCTCGGGAGAGTCAATTTGGATCTCAGATCTCGATACTTTTGCTGCGGGTTTTATTTGGTAAATCGATTAAATTCATCACATGATTAATTTGGTAAGTCGACTAAAATGGGAATTAAACTCGACCCAAACGACTCATTATGGACGCGATTTCAGGATCCGAAATGGCACACCCGTTAAGGGGTGTTTTCTGAAATCGAAAGGTATCGCGTGCTAGGGCACGCAATCATCTTTATATACCCCTTCTCCCGCATTGTTTCTCTACACTCACAAGAAAAATCTCATGCCTCCTCTGTTCTTGTTCTTGTTCTTCCTCTCGTGGACGAACTACCTTCTCTTTCTCTTGACTGCAAGTTCTCGGAGGTACTTTCGAGGACGGTCTCGTCGGTGTGCACGGATGAAGATCGTGGACTGTCGTATCCTGGGAGCGGATCGCTAGTACCCTTCGCACCGGTATTGTGGGGGCAATATCCTCTCTAAGGAGAATCCATTTCATGGACGCTTCGGTGATCTCTAATCTTGTTCTACTTCTATTTTGTTTGCCGCAATTCATTTATTGCTTGACCTTTCCTGGATCTTATCCTAATTTATGTTTCTATTTATTTAATCGGTTCTTGCTTGCATTATGTAATCGGATAATGGATTGGAATTGCATGATGATAATAATGTTAATATGTAATGCTTTTCTTTCAATCCATTTAGATCCGTGTAATTATTGTTTAACATGTGCATGGTTGATCCTACTTACAGTAATCTTAGAGATGATATCCGGAACCGATTTTAAAATCATGTCGAAAATGATGTTTAAATCGAGGGTGGATATGACGGGTATGCCTGAAAAATTTGGTGGACAGAACTTTAAGCGTTGGCAACAACGCATGAAGATCTGATTAACCACCATAAGATTAATCTCTATGCTTGAAGTTGATTGTCCTACAGTGGAAACGGAAAACCCCCACCCGATAGTCAGAAGGCGTAATTTGCGTGGAAGGAACGAGATCGTATATGTCATGGTTGCATCTTGTTGGCCATGTCCAACATGTTATTTGACGTATATTGTTCATCCCCGCAGACTGCGAAAGAGATATGGAAAGATTTGGATCAGAAGTATAATATCGAAGACCTCGGTATTGAGAAATACTCCGTGGCCAAGTTTTTGAAGTTTTCCATGGCTGAAGGGAAGTCTGTTTCTGAACAGGCACACGAGTTTTTGCTCTTGCTCCATGGTTTAGATGATGCCGAAATGAAACTTGCAGAGAAGTTTCAGGTCATGTGCATCATAGAAAAATTCCCCAAGTCTTGGAAAGACTTAGGTATGACCCTGAAACACGGGAAGGGGAAAATTTCTATGTATGATTTGTTGGTGGCAATTACCATAGAGGAGGAACACAGGAAACAAAAGCCTATGCTTCTTGTCGACATTCAGGCTAAGGTCAATCTCATGACCTCGAAGGGCAAAGATAAGAAGGGAAAGGGTGCTAATAACAATAAAATGAAATCAAAGGGCAAGATCTAGAAAAAGGCAAAGAATAAACCCTGGTGGCACTGTAATCAGGTTGTCTATTGGAAGAAGGATTGTCCGTCCTTAAAGGTTCAACCTAAGGCTGCAGATGGGAGTCCACAAGTGAATATGATCACTGTTGGACTTGGGACTAGCGAGGGGTATGCCTCTATAAAACCTGAACTATACCATATCCATGTTCCAAATGAGTGGCTCGTGGATACAGGAGCCAATGTAAACATTTGTTCCGATAAAACTTTGTTTTCTTCTTATCAGACCTGAAGTGGTGGGACTGTGAAGATGGGGAACGATTCTGCAGCCAGGGTGCTAGGGTCGGGACAAGTCAACTTGAGGTTCTCCTCTGGACGTGTCTGGACGTTGCACAGGGTGCTACATGTTCCTGACATCAAGAATAATGTTTTATCTGGCTCTATCTTAGTTAAAATGGTTTTGAATTGAACTTTAAATGTAATAAAGTTGTCATTCTGAGACATAGCATTTTTTATGGAAAAGGCTGCAGATTTTCATTTGTTATTTAGAATTAGATGTGATTCAGTAAACATTGATGAAATAAATATTTAAAATTCTAAATGTTCTAATTCTGTGTCTCATGTTGTGAATAATCTAGAATCTTGTGATCTGTGGCATGGTAGATTGGGACATGTAAACTTAAATTCAATTAAAAGAATGATGAATTGAGAGTTGATCCCTAAACACACTATTGATAAAACTAAAAAATATGAAATCTGTGTGCAAGCTAAGACACCTAGGAAGTCTTTTCAGTCTGTTTCTAGAGATAGTGAGCTCTTGGATCTAGTGCACACGAATATGTGTGAGTTTAGTGTTGTGTTGACCCGAGACAATAAGGAGTACTTTATCACCTTTACAGATGATGACAGTAGATACTGCTATATATATCTAATGAAAACTAAGGATGAAGCCTTAGAGAAATTTCTTATATTTAAGAATGAGGCTGAGACACAAATAGGAAAAGTGATTAAACGTTTTAGGTCAGATAGAGGAGGTGAATATACCTCTAAATTATTTGATGAACAATGCAAATCATTTGGCATAGTTCATGAAGTTATGACCCCATATTCACCACAATCAAATAGGATAGTAGAACGAAAGAATAGAATCTTAACTGACATGATCAATGCTCTCCTACAGAGTTTTGGACTTTCAACCTATATGTAGGGGGAAGCCTTGAATACGGCTTGCCATATTCTGAATAGGGTTCCTCCAAGGCATATGGGTAAGTGTCCTTATGAACTTTGGAGAAATAGAAAATCGAACTTAAGATATCTCGAAGTGTGGGGATGTCTCGCTAAGGTTTTAGTCCCAGAACACAAAAGAAAGAAGCTTGATCCTAAAACTGTTGATGTGGTCTTCTTATATTATTTGGAAAATAGCTATGCATATAGGTTCTTGGTAATTCGGTCCGAGATACCGGGCATAGATGTCAACACCATTGTTGAACTCCGTGATGCTACCTTCTTTGAGGATGTCTTCCCGTTGAAGACTGGAATTCCTCAGAATCTGACCATCGAGGGCGCCTCCACATCAGGATCTATTCCAGATCAAGTGGAAAGGATAACGAATGTGGGGGATAGGACTCAATATGAACCCAATGACCTTTCAAAAGAGATTGAGCCAAGGAGAAGTAAAAGACCTTGGATAGCCAAGGATCTGGGTAGCAACTTTGTTGTCTACTAGATCGAGGGTGATCCACCAAGTTACAAAGAAGTCATTGCTTCTTCTGAAGCAAAACAATGGAAGGAAGCCATCAAATCTGAGATGGATTCCATTATGGCTAATGGAACTTGGGAGTTGGTTGATTTATCCAAAGGGTGCTCTACCATTGGGTGTAAGTGGGTGTTTAAGAGAAAGCTTAGACCTGACGGATCAATTGAAAAGTATAGAGCCAGATTAGTTGCTAAAGACTTTAGGCAAAAGGAAGGTATCAATTATTTTGATACATATTCCCGTGTGACTAGGATGACCACAATCCGGATGCTCATAGCATTGGCCTCTGTATAGGATCTCTCTATCCACCAGATGGATGTGAAGACCGCCTTCCTACATGGAGATCTTGAGGAAGAGATCTATATGGATCAACCTGATGGACTTGTGACTCCTAGGAATGAGGGAAAGGTTTGCAAGCTCGTTAAATCCCTTTACGGATTGAAACAAGCACCAAAGAAGTGGTATGAAAAAATTGACAAAACTATTTTGTCATATGTCTTTAAGGTTCATGAATCTAATAAGTGTGCTATTCCAAGGTGAAAGGTGATGAGTGTATTGTCTTGTACCTGTATGTTGATGACATATTGTTGTTTGGATCACATGTGAGGATTATTAATGAGACTAAGGCATTCGTAAGTAGCAAGTTTGAGATGAAAGTCATGGGTGTTGTTGATGTGATCTTGGGTCTGAAACTGACAAGGTCAGTTGATGGGATTGTAGTTTCTCAATCTCACTATATTGAGAAGGTACTTGAGAAATTCGGATATCAAGATTGCAAAGATGTAAGCACTCCTTTTGATTCATCCAAAACGTTGTTTAAGAAAAAAGTGGAGTACCTGTAGCTCAGCTAAGGTATTCACAAGTGATAGGAAGTTTAATGTATCTTGCAAATTGTACGAGACTTGATATTTCATTCTCGGTTGCAAAGCTGAGTAGATACACTAGCTGTCCTAACCGTACTCACTGGGAGGCTCTGGATCGAGTATTGAAGTACTTGAAGGGAACTATTTTCCTTAGTTTGCATTATGCTAGGCATCCATCTATACTAGAAGGATATAGTGATGCAAGCTGGATAGAAAAAATAGAGGAGTCTGGAAGTAATGGTGTTATTGGGTATGTGTTTACCCTTGGAGGCGGTGCAGTCTCCTGGAGGTCTGTGAAGCAGACATTCTAGCTCGATCCACCTTTGAGGCCGAGCTGTGTGCTTTGGACACCACTGGAATTGAGGTTAAATGGCTAAGGGAACTTCTGTCTGAAATTCTCATGGTAGGTCAGCCAGTTTCTACGATCTCGATACATTGTGATAATATGACCACAATTTCCAAGATCAAGAGTTCAAAGTTCAATCGGAAAATAAGAAGACACATACAAATCAGACTTAAGATGTTAAGGGATTTGGTGTCTCGAGGGGTCTTGGCTATGGATTTTGTTGGATCCAAAGACAACACGGCAGATCCGTTGACTAAGGGACTTGATAGATCTTTAGTCCTAAAGTCTAGGCTTGGATGGGACTGAGACCCATTAGGAGTTCCTCTACAGTAGCAACCCAACCTATCTGAGTGGAGATCCCACAAAGTAGGTTCAATGTGGTAATAACAAGCTGTTTGGAGAACTGGTTGGCACTCTTATCTTAATGTGCATGCATGAGTGTCATCCCTGGAAGACTGAGTGTCATTTAAGCTGCAAGTTTAGGAAGAGCGTATGCTCTGAATGGGTTCAAGCCTTTGGGCAGGATGTTAGCAGTGCATCCTTGGAGAATGCCACCTATGTGAGTGTTATTGTGGGCCGCAGTTAAAGGAAGAGGGTCTTTCATGAATACACTCATGAAACAAGATAAGGGTATATTGCCTTTAAGAGCACCAACCCTGAAGATTGTACCAAAAACAACACTTTGTTGTTTCTACCGCATACTTTAACACCAAGGTCTGAAGTTCAAGACGTAGTTCACTTCGTTCCTGTTAACGTGAAAGTAGTAAACTTAGGTAGAGGTTCAAACCGGAAGGTACCTTTACTGAAGCAAAGTGTGGCAGCCGAAAGTTGTTTTGACTCTCTTTGAATCTCTTTCTCAAATTGGTGAATTCGTGGGGGGTTGTTGTATTAAGAATTTTAATTAGACTTTTAATTAGAAAGTCTATGTAATTACAATCGGAAATAATTTGGTTCCAATTGAGAAACCAAATGGATTGGAGGGAAAGTTGGAAATTCCCAAAGTTTGAAACATGGAAAGGCTTGGGTGGAAGTTTAGTACCATACCCATGATCTATAAACTTTTAATGGGCTTATATATGAGTTCGCACCCCCAAGCTCTTGTAGCAATAGCAGATAGAAATGGAGGACCACACGCGCGTGCGCACGCTCCGCTCCCCTCCGTCTCCATCTCGGGCTCGAGCTCGGGCTCGGGCTCGGGCTCGGAAGAGTCAATTCAAATCTCGAATCTCGATACTTTTGCTCGGGTTTCATTTGATAAGTCGATTAAATTAATCACACGATTAATTTGGTAAGTCGACTAAAATATGAATTCAAGTCAACCCAAACGGCTCATTATGGCCGCGATTTCGGGATCTGAAATGATGCGCCCATTGAGGGCATTTTCGAAAATCGAAAGGTATCACGTGCTAGGGCACGCAACCATCTTTATATACCCCTTCCCCCACGTCGTTTCTCTACACTCGCAAGAAAGGTCTCACGCAGCCTCTGTTCTCGTTCTGGTTCTTCCTCTTGCGGATGAACTACCTTCTCTTTCTCTCGGTTGCAAGTTCTCGAAGGTACGTTCGAGGACGGTCTCGTCAGTGTGCGCGGACAAAGACTGTGGACCGTCGTATCCTGGGAGAGGATCGCCAGTACCCTCCGCACCGGTATTGTGGGGGCGATATCCTCTCTAAGGACAGTTCATTTCATGGACGCTTCGGTGATCTCTAACCTTGTTCTTCTTCTATTTTGTTTGCTGCAATTCGTTTATTGCTTTACCTTTCCTGGATCTTGCTCTAATTTATATTTTTGTTTATTTAATCGGTTCTCGCTTGCATTCTGTAATTGGATAATGGATTGGAATTGCATGACGATAATAATATTAATCTGTAATGCTTTTCTTTCAATCCATTTGGATCCGTGTAATTACTGTTTAACATATGCATGGTTGATCCTATTTACAACACAAACATCACATGAGCATTTCTCTCAATCTCATACGTGAGATTAACAACCTCATGACAATGACATATCATTGATAAAATAGCATCAGAGCTGCAGATCCATCAACCAGTTATTGAAAGTAGGTAACGAAGCAGACCGCATTTCAACACCAGGAACTGATCATATTAAAGTCGATACAACAATTACGTCATCAGCCTTATCGAGACACATTGGGACTTATAATTATAATATTGACAATCAATAATCCAGTTCTTAGTCCAAGAGGGCAAGTTTGGTGCGTGCAAAACATAGTTAAGATTGGGAGGCAGATCTGTTGTTGTTACATTAGGTGTTGCAACGTAGGGGAGCTGCTCGATCACCATCGGATTCTACGTTCTTTCTCGATGGAGAGTGCGAAGTCGGGGAGTTGAACTATGCTTCGGTGGTGTATAAAATAGGCGGGGACGACCACAATCGAAGCCCCAGCCAGGGCGGCGACGATGAGGTGGAGCGCATAGGCGTCCATTGATGAAAGACGACTCTTTCTTCCTTTACTGGGAGATTCAAGAAAAGGGAGGGAGGGGGAGGATGTAGGAGGTTATTTAAGAAACTTTTGTTGCAGACAATTGAAAGAGACCTGAGAGAAATTTCCTCGCTTGCAAGTTAGAAAATAGAAGCAGAATCTTCCATGATGCTTTTGATTCACGTTTATAATTAGGAATCTATGGCTGCGAGGATTTCTAGATTAAGGAATTATGTATTAGGAAATTCTTTGAGAATCGACAGTGTGGCTTGTTGATTTTCATTTGAGCAATGGACTTTTAACGTCAATATTGTGTGTGTGTTGTCTTTCCTATTTGACACCCCTGCCATGTCATTAGATTGTAGGTGGTAAGGACTAGCAACACGGTGCTCGATGTCGTAGTCCTTAGTCAACATCTTCACCTTCCTGTTGACAAAGTGGTTACCATTATCAGATATCAAAATCTTTGGGATTCCAAACTTCAAAATAATATGATATCTTAGAAAATTACAAACAGTTCTGTTGTTTGCGACTCGAGTAGGGATAGACTACACCTACCTTGATAGATAGTCTAGCGCGAGAAGAATATATTCAAATCCATAGTTGTTAGGAAATGGATCCATAAAGTCAATTCCCTTACGTTGAATACATTACATATGATCATTGGTTACATGGCATGGCATCTTTGGGATCGATGGTCCCTCCCATTCTATGACAGATCGTGCACGACCTGACAAAATTATAGGTGTCCTTAAACAAGGTCGGGACGGCCAACAGTGGTCCTCTTCCCAGAGTGGTGTCCTCCTACCTCTAAAGTGTGGCATAGAGTGAGAGCACTTTGGTAATCCTCCCGAGGAATACATCTTCTCCATATGCAATCCGGTCATTCTAAGAAAAGGAATGGATCCTTCCAATGGTAGTGTATAGATTCTGACTTAAGTCGGTCAATTCTGTACGTGGGCCAACCCTGGGAAACTTTCTTGGAGAGAAGATAGTTAACCATGTCGGTATACCATGGGAGGGAGTAAACAACAGAAAATGATTCGTATGGGAAGGATTCACAGATAAATTCTAAATAAGGGATTTTATCTTGTTTGATCTGAAATAGATGGTCAACCACCACGTTCTTCACTCCATGCTTATCGTTAATTTCCAAATCAAATTTCTGAAGTATAAGTATCCATCTGAGGAGACGTGCCTTTGCGTCTTTCTTTGCCATTAAGTATCGGATGGCCAAATGATCTGTATACATCGTCACCTTAAATCCTAGAAGTAGAGATATGAATTTTTCTATGGAAAAAACTATAGCAAGTGTTTCTTTTTCTGTCACAGTATAATTTTCTGAGATGGATCCAAAATTTTGCTTGCATAGTGAATAACATAAGGGACTCCATCTCTCCTATGTCCTAACACAGTCCCTACTGCAAAATTAGAGGTATCAGTCATGATCTTGAAGGAAAGAGACCACTCGGGGGCTTGTAGGACATGAGTTTCTATGATCTTTCTTTTGAGTAGCTCGAAGGCCTCAAGACACTATGATCTATAATGAAATCGGTGTCTTTCCCTAAGAGCTCAGTCAGTAGTCAGGTAATTTTTGAAACATTATTGATAAATCTCCGATAAAATTTGATATGTCCTAGAAAAGACCGCGCTCGCTTTACATTAGTTGGTGGATCGAGTTTATTGATCACATCCACCTTGGTTGGGTCAACCTCCATTCCTTTCTTAGAGATGGTGTGCCCCAACACGATGCCCTCCTTTACATGAAATGAATTTTTTCCTAAGAGAGCACTAGATTCACTTCCCTACATTTCTCAAAGACTTGATCTAGGTGCGTGAGATAATCATTGAATGAATCACCATGGATCGAGAAGTCATCCATAAATACTTCCAGGAAATCTCGAACCATTTCATCAAAAACTGCAATCATGTGTCATTGAAAAGTACTTGGGCATTACATAGCCCGAAAGGCATGCACTTGAATAAGTAAGTACCGAAGGGACAAGTAAGTGTTAGGTAATAGCTACCTGATTGTAGCCCGAGTACCCGTCCAAAAAGAAGAAGTATTCTCATCCTGCTAGTCTCTCTAAAATCTGATCAAAAAATGGCAGCAAGAAATGATCTTTCTTCGTTGCGGCATTCAAGCACCTGCAATCCACACAGACATGCCACGATGTGGGTACTCATGTCGCAATCTCCTCTCCCTTCTCATTGGTGATGATCTAAAGTCTTGACTTCTTCAGAAGTACATGTAAGGGTGCCACCCACTTGGAGACCGATAACCATGATCCACACCATTTCTCTATCTCAGTCTTAACCACTTGCCGTAAATTTGGATTGTGCCTATGCTGGAATTCACGGGAGGGTTTAGCATTGTTCTCAAGGTATATATGTGTAAACAAAGAGCTAGTTTAATTCCTTGGAGATCCGACAATCTCTAGCCTATTGCCTTTCATTTTTTCTTTAATACTTCTAGCAGACGGATTTCCTGCTCTTCGGTCAGATGTAAGATGATGATGACCGAAAACTTTCCCTATGTCACGTAAGTAAAGCATATTTCAGAGTAGGTGGAAATGATTTGAGCTCTGTATATATGTATCATCCAGTAAGTATGGCTCTGTCACTACTGAATCTGGTTGTGTTGTGGGTGGATCATGCATAACTTCATCTACCACCAATTGAACGACTTCAGTGGTCAGATTGCCAAATATGTGTCCTATTTCGACAAAAGCCATGTCCGAACCATCTTCGTCACTCCAGATTGTCATAAAAGCGATGGGACTGATAGGTCTAAATAGACCTCTGAGCCTCTAGGAGTGTAGGATGATGCATAAAGAGTGTCTCCTTGAATGATCTGGCAAACTAAATGATTGACAATGTCCATACGAGAGTGATTCCTTAATTATGGTTGGGTTCTGTCTCCATGGCCCAACTGTCATTATTGTGATACAATCTGCCTCTAACCCAGAAGTTCCTGACTTGATGTTGGATTTTGTATCAGGTCTTTGGAATCTAGTCTGCTTTATTTCTAGTTCAACATCTCTAAATTGGGTTTTCCCAGAGGTATAGTTAAATAGAGCTCTGGCGGTCCTAACGAAGGGTCGCCTTAAGATCATCTGGGAATCTTTCCAATTCCTAGGGACATCCATGTCAAGCATTGTAAAATCCACTGGATAACCTATCCCTCGATATTGATTACAACATTCTTGATCTCAACCCTTGGTTTCTTAGTTGATGTATCTACAAATTGAAGTACGGCTCTTGACTTCTTAAGAGGTCCCAGATTCCAATGTTCATAAAGTGTAGTGGTCATGAGATTGATGGAGGAACTGTTGTCTAATAGAGTTTTAGCAAACTTGATTTCATTGATCCGACTAGTCACAAAGTGTGCACCCATGTCTCTCTTCTTCCTTGGAAGCTCATTTCTGATAAAGGAGATATAGAGATGGAGAGGATATGCTTCTTTGTTCGGCTTGAGTTCTTTCTACCGACCATTGTCAGTGTGCATCTCACCTTAAGGTGTTTTCTAAAAAGCTAGATCTCTTTTTATCATCTCGGCTAGGGATAAAGTGACCTTTATGTTTTCTTTACAGTTGTGGGCCATCTCTTCATCAGTTTTTTTGGTTTTTAAAGTTGTTCTTCTGTCCAGCCATTAGAGCACAGGCGAAAGGGATCGAGTGATCAGGATCATGAACTAAAACATCACTTTTATTGGAAATAAAAGTTTGTACATGACCAGGATTGAGACTAACATTAGGACTCTGACTAGTACTAGGAAAAATGACGATTGTGGTTGTGGGGGATGTTGTTGCTGTTGTGAGTCCTCCTCTTTCGATTCAGACTCACTCGATTCTGATGTAATGTGGTGCCCTGGCTTGGGTGTTGGTGGTCTCTCCTCTTCTTCTTCCCTAGATGTATGCTTAGGTGTGGACACTAGGGCCATGTCACCGTGTTCCCTTGCTCAATCAGGCATGGTGACAGTCTTTCCGCTCCTAAGAGAAATATGATTTATGTCATTATGGTAAAAGATCTTGCATTCAGGTAAAGAGCATTATGAGATTATTACATGATCTTTGTGTCCAAGGTTATTAGGATTAGCTTGGACTTGAGTGGGAATTGCAGTTTGTGGTGCAGTGCACTCATCGCTCCGTCTAGAGAGTCAATTGATATGAACTCTCATTTCATGAAGTTCATCTAGCGCTTGCTGGAGTTCGAGAGATATTGAAGAGGAAGACCCTTGGCCTTGACTGGCATGAGGTCGTTGGTTATGACGGTACTGGCCCTGTTAGCCCTGGCACTGGTATCGTTGTTGTTGTTGCTGGTTCTGGTAACTCGGACGGGACTGCTGGTATTGTCGTTGCTACTGTTGGGGATGATATACGGGAAGAAACTATGGTGTATGAGGGTTTGAAGTTGAGTTGGATTCCTATCGGTTGACGGGGTCAAGTTTGTACCAAACTCCATTGATCTCCGTCACTTGTGGAGGTTCTCGTAAACTGTCTGAGCAGAGGTTTCTTCGGTTTGTTGGGCGAAAAATTGATCTTCACCCCAGTTGCTCTATTGCCCTACCCCCTATCCTTTAATGTAGTGAATATGTGTATAGGGGCGAGAGTATAGTCAGGGCAAGTATCTGGATCTTAGATACCCTATCAGTTAATTCCTCCATCTACTTGGGCAGCTTAGATAATTTCTCCATATCAGTAGATTTATGGAGTTCGTCCACCTTCTTGTAAATCTATTCGACCATAGTTAGCTTATCGGCTATGAACCCTATGTCGGTACTTTGGTCAGAGGACAGATTATTCGCAATCTTCTTTCCCTCTTCTTTGATAAGAGTGAAGGAGGGTTGGGCAGGTAGGCCCATCTTGTGGTCTGTGCACGGCTTGTGTCTGCTAATTTTTCAAACACCTTGTAGATCGTGTCCTCATGACGACCCATATAGTTCCTCCACAAGAGGCACTAACTAACCCTTGCATTTTTGGGTTTAAACTACTTACAAGACTTTAAACCATCTCATCTTGCTTATGTCATGCCTTAGACATTTTTTAATTAAGTCCATAAACCTCTCCCGTGTTTCATGAAATGGTTCATTGGGATGCTGGATGAAGCTTGCGAGTTTGATTCTCATTTGATTAATTCTACTCATTGGGTAGAATTTCTTTAAGAATAGAGTCTTGAATATAGCCCATATTGAGACTGCCTCCCCTAAGTTCTTCAGCCAGTATGCTGCCTTATCAGTCAAGGCGAAGGGGGCACCTCTCAACCTAATATAGTCCCAACTAACTGTGGGGTGAGAGAGGTTGTCATAGACTAGTTTGAAGTCTCGAAGAAAAGAGTAGGGTTCTTCATGGTTGTTTCCTCTGAACTTGGGAAGCAGCACGAGGAAATGTGGTTTGTGTTCGAACACATCCTTGGGAGGATTTGGTCTCAGCCAGTTGTAATCCTCATCAAGCTCTGGGAGGTATGTGTCTTCCATTGAGGATTCTTCCTGATCTATGGTTCCTTGCAATTCGGCTAACCTAGCTCTGAGTAGTTCGCTTTGTTGTTCCGCGGCGGTTATCCGGGCCAGGATTGCTATCATTGAGTCATTGGTGTTCTCCTCCTCACCAGGTTTTTTCTTCGGAGGAATTTGTTCCCTCTTCACCTTCATATGTAGATAATTCTGAATTGGGATATTTACACCCATAACCCTGAGTAATATGGTAATTACCCCAGAACCCCTCGATAATTATGAATTACATCCAGAACCCCGAATAACCGCTCCGTTTCACATCCATAACCTTCCGTTAGTTTAGTCCTTTAACTTAACCAGATGGCTGAGTTAATCTAATCCATCAGTGATCAAACGGCTGAGATTAATTAAAAAAAGAAAACAGAGAAGGAGATGGGTTTGATGCTCAAGCAGAAGATAAAGCGGGAGGGGGGGAACGTGCGAGGCTGGAGCTTGCAGGGGGAGGAGGCACGAGGCTGGAGCTTGTGGGGGCAGAGGCGCGAGGGAGCTTGCCGAGGCGGGTGGAGCTTGCAAGGCTGGAGCTTGCGAACTTGGAGATGGGGTTGGGAGGGCTTGCAGATGACGGGGGGTTGGGGGGTGAGGGGCTCGCAAGTGACGGGGGGTTGGGGGGTTAGGGGCTCGTAGGTCCCGGGGGGCGGTGGGGGAGTTATCGCAGGCGACGGTGGGTTGAGGGGCTCGCCGGGTGGTTGGGGGCTCCGGGGGGTTGGGGGGCTCGCAGGTGACGGGGTTGGGAGGGCTTGCAGATGACGGGGGGTTGGGGGGTGAGGGGATCGCAGGTGACGGGGGGTGAGGGGCTCGCAGGTCCCGGGGGGGTAGGGGGGGGAGGAGTTCTCGCAGGCGACGGTGGGTTGAGGGGCTCGCCGGGTGGTTGGGGGCTCCGGGGGCTCGCAGGTCACGGGGTTGGGAGGGCTTGCAGATGACGGGGGGTTGGGGGCTGAGGGGCTCGCATGTGCCGGGGGCTGAGGGGCTCGCAGGTCCCGGGGGGGGCGGGGGGGGGGAGGGGGGGGGGGAGGGGGGTGGGTGGCCGACAATCCGCTCACCGAGGGGCCCCAGTTCTCCTCCAAGCCTCTCGGGAGAGGCCAGGGCATGTACTCCTTCGCATCGCAGGAGGAGATGGCGTTGTTCATGTCGTTCAATTTCCTCTTCACCGAGGGGGCGTGCAAGGGGAGCACGATCACCGTGGTCGGGAGGAACGCCTTCCTCCTCTTGAAGGTGAGGGAGTTGCCGGTAGTAGGATGGACTGGATGCTTTCGAGGGGCTCGTGGCTATGCGCTGCTCCAGACGTACAGTGCCAACATCACCACCAGAGACGCGGTCGTAGAGGTCGATCTCTACGTGCACTGATCGTCGATCAGGAGCTAGCACGAGAACAATAATAGTAGTGATATGTTGAATAAACAGGTGTGTGATGTTGCTATCTTGATGACATTGGATTTTGCAGATGTTTCTGCATGTCATCTTTGAATAAAAGTTGTGTTTGTTTTCTCATGGTTCTGACGAATCGAGTCTAATATACGTAAAATATTTGTATATGAAGGTGAAGGAGAGGAGCAAAAGAGATTAAGCATCCTTAGCTAAGGACCTGGTAAAATATTTGGGAGGGCTTGCAGAGGCGATGGATCTGGCGGGGGGGAGCTGGAAGCGCGGAGGGGGATGGAGCTGGCTGGGGGGTGGAGATGGACCTGGCGGAGATGGCGGGCTGGGCCGTTCGCAGAGGTGACGGAGGGACGCGGGGGTGGGGGTGGAGAAGGACCTGGTTATGGGTGACGGAGGGACGGGGGGAGGGGGAGGGGGGCTCGCAGGCGACGAGGGGGTGGGGGGCACGGGGGGATGCAGGCTCGTGAGCCGGGCGAGGAGGTGCGGATGGAGCTCGTCGGCAGTAGGAGGGGGGTGCTGGACCTCGCGAGCTGGGGGCGGAGGCGCGGGCCGGAGGTGCGGGCCAGCTTTCTTGGGGAAAGGGGGCATGATTTTGATTGATATAAAAAATGGCATCATGATATAAATATGATGTGTTCCTGAGGGTAAAACGGTCAACTTATCACTTTTCCCGTCAAAGTTAACGGACAGTCAAGACGGAACTTGACACAGGGTTATACCATGTAAAGGTTAAGCATTATCCAGGGTCCTTGGCGTAATTCGTTATTATAGAGGGTTTCCGGGGTAATTACCATATTACTCAGGGTTATAGGTGTAAATATCCCTTCTGAATTAGATACATATATAAAAGGTTTGGGATGTCTATGAAAGATGAAAGTTTCTTTGACAAGAAGAGAACTAAAGAGAGGGTTAATCCGGGATTGACTATACCCTGAAAGTGACTTGTTGGTCATGGGAAGAGGTTCGTCCCATGACCAAGTGGGATTAAAAGTAGCATCATCTCGAACCTAGGGATACAGGAAATCTAAGGTGTTTTGGTGACGTAATCACTAAGTCTGAAATAAATTCCCCAGAGAAATCCATCTCCGATGTCAAGAGAGTTGGAATGAGTACGATGATCAAATCAAAAAAGATAGAATAAACATATAAAGCAAACACAAATCAAACTCGTAGATTCACACACTCGACACTTGCGAAGGCACGTTAGAGTTCGATCGCTTATCTTTTCAATTTAATTTAATGATAAAAAATCTTTGAGAAGATTAAGCGAAGCTTAAGTTCTGGAGAGTATCACACGGATTAGCCCGAATTCATATGACAAGTTGCATCTACTTTCAACCAGTATGGGTGTAAATACGGATTGTAAAACGACTACCCATATTACTTGAAGACGATGACTTATACGTTGTCCTTTAACCACCCAGTCTACTAAGGGAGACTACAATTCCCTCACTAAGAAGTAGCAAGTCTTTTTTTGACTTTAGTAATCAGAATGAAGCTCCAGGTTTTGGCTCTACCCTAATTGTAGGATCCTTTCCTACAAACAATGAGTGGGTTTCTCTCCACCAGTCACAAGGTTCAAGGTTGATTTTATGTCAGTCGAGTTACGGTCACCTTGATTAGCAGTCCAGGTTTTAACTTAAGGTTATCACTTGAGTCTTAGATTAGCACAGAAAATATCTTATCTAAAGAGCAATCCCAATTCTTTTAATTCCTAAGTTGTAAAAACTGAGGAGGGAAGAATCGAAAAACGAATGAAATCGTGAACTCAATGATGCATGCTAATAAGAAGACTTAGCAGGGATTCCTCATGTTCTTCATGCAGGATGCAAGATAATAAATTAAAATTTACACTAAATGATATGCACAGATGAAAATACCCTAAACAGACAGTTTTATTAGCGGGAAGAATTGATTTAAAATTTATCAAAGTTGAAGACCTACTAGTGTGTTTTGTTAGTGAAATATGTGACATAAAAACCACGAGCACAAGTAAGGATAAATAACTTAATCTACTGTGTATGAACCTAAGTTCTACACCACTCAAGTCAGGTCCCAACTGCACAGAAGAGGTTTAAACATACCCGACACAACACAGAGAGTTCAGTTCAGTCTTTATTACAAAAATTAGGGTTCAAAGAGACCATGTAAATGATGCAGAAAATTAAACCTAATCTGAGCTCTCTCTCTCTCACACACACACAAAAATCAAAACTAGAGTAGCCTTCTTTGCAGATCATTGATCTTTGCCCAAAAATTCACTCAGAGTTATCTACGAAGAGAGAAAACACGGTTAATATCTAGAGTGAGAGAGGAATGCAAATAAAGCAAAAAATAAAAATGCAAAACAAGAAGAGAATAAAATAAAAAATGATATAGAAATTAAACTTACAATAATTAATTACAGAAATTTAATCTAAAACCTTAAAAATACTTCATTCCTCGACAATGGTGTTATTTGATGATCACTAATTTCCACCTATTTAATAATCAATAATTGTAGTATAGGAGACCAAAAGTGATCTATCAAACCGTAATCGTGAATATGTGAAAATTTTTAACTTGGTAAGTCTACCAAGGTCAAACACATGGAACATACGATTTTTAGTTGCATGATTTTAAATTAATCAAAGTAATTAATTAATTGCAATGTTGATCTCTATGTCAGAAAAATAAAGTGACAATAAAATGAGGGAAATGCAATGCGAACAAAATAGACAAAGAGGATAATGTAGCACAGGATCTGTGATAAGATTTTTACTCCAATAAAAAGATAGCCAATTATTCCTCAAGATTAATCATAGATTAAAAGAAAGTAAATCCAGAAAACATTATCAATTTAGTTTTAGTCTCCAACCTAAAAGAATTCATCAATAAATACTCCTGCAAATGAAGAGATCAAAAAATGTCCTTAAATTTCCCTATAAATTAACCCTCAAATATATGGATTTTAATCACACAAAATGTCATGGAATTAATTAACTCCTCTGCCTCAATTGAGCCCCTACAAAGATTATATCCTTAAAGAATATAATCAATTATCAAAAGAGAAATAATCAGATTAAATTACCTCAATCGAATCTCAACAAAATAAATCAATAATCTTTCTCAAGATGAAATAGCACAAAACCCTATCAACTAAAGCATGCACAGATCATTAAATGCTTTAAATAATAATATTTAATATCAAGCCTCTTATCTGTCCACAATAGGTAAAATGATATAGTGTTCAACAATCTTCAAAATGATATATTATCCATAAAAATTGATTTCATATGGAAAAGATATGATAAAATGAAGTGTCAATGACTAAAATGCAATAAAAAAATATTTTTTATCTCATAGAGGTCCCTAGAGGGACTTATATGCAATATTCGAAACCCGCGTGGTTCTTGTGCAATTTCTCCATGGTGCCACGTGTAGGGCACGTGATTCTGCTGGAGGGGGCATTTTCGTAGTTTCTAGAACTTGCGAGGGCTCAAGTGCAATTTTTCCACTCCCTCACATGCTACGTACGTGTTGATGTAGGTCCGTGAGGCGAGGCAGAGCCTCAGAGTCTGAGGTTGAGGCTTAGATCTCCTTTGCTACATGTGGTAGCGACTAAAGGATCGGCTGACCCCGAACCTCGAGGTAGGGGTCGAGGCTCAGGGGGATGATGTGGCGCTCGTGGGATCGTTGGATCAAAGGCATGCATCCTGATCCAATGGCTACTAGACGCGAGGCATGTTAGAGGTGGCAGCCCGATAAGGCGGTGTTTGGCGTCGAGGGTGAGGCAGAGCTGCAACTCAGCCGACACACAATCGAGGGCCGCGGTGGAGGGGGGCCGGGCGGGCAAAGCCAAGGCGATCGGTGGAGGATGATCGGGCTACGTGGAGGTGGCAGTGTGCAGGCTAGACGAGGCAAGGGTGGAGCTCGTGCGAGGGCGGGCTACGGCCAACAGAGTGTGTGGGGCGTAGCTGTAGCTGATGGGGGAGATAGCGGTGGTTGACGGTTGATGATGCAGGCCCAGTGGCATAGGCGAGAGGTGCAGACATCGAACAGAGCTAAGGGACGGTGGAGGCGGACAATAGTGATGTAGGCAATTCGTGATGGGGATGTGGTTAATGAGGGCAAAGTGTCGAAGTTGATCGAGGAACAGGGGAAGAGGACGAGCAAGAACAGAGGGAGACTTATTGAGGAGGAGAAAGAACATGAAGAAAGAAGCAAGCGGGAGGAAGAAGAAAAGGGAAATTACCTAATATTGGAGGGATGAACGAGTGCATGGGGATGGTCGGAACACGGGTGTTGGCATGGATCCTCGCTCAAGACCTCGGCAAGGTCGAGCTCGAGTAGTGACTAAGCAGATGTAGCAAGGGCAGGGGCCCTTGGATCTCACTTGAGGAGAAGATGTCGTCGCTCGATGGAAGGGCCTTCGTTGTCACCGGCAACCCTTACTCCAGATCTCTCTCTCACTATCTCTCTCTCTTAGTTAGTATCAGTGGCAGATGAGCCCGACCGAGGCGGGCGGACATGGTTATATAGGATGATCAGGAGCGGTGCAGTACGCGGCGGTGGTGCTGCAACGACGGGGGATGTAATGGCCGGAGGAGGTGGAGAACACGAGGGGTTCCGGTGTTGCAGGATGCAGAGGGAGAAGAGAGGGGGATCGCGTACGTTGCGCGTGCAGGGAAGGTACATGCGAAGAGAGAGGGAAGAGAGGAGCGGGGTCACGTACAAGGCACGTGACCGAGGAGAGAGAAGGGACAGGAGCCGGGTCACGTACTGAGCACGTGACTTGAGAGAGAGAGTGTGTGAGAGAGAGATAAAATATGGAAGAGAGAGAGAGGAAAGAAAAGAGAGGAAAAGAAATAAAAAAATAAAATTTAAATAAAAAATAAGATAAAAAAACCTTAAAAATAAAAGAAAAAAATCAAAAAAGAAATGGTAAATGATGTCAAATGAAAAGTGGTTAACATAATATTTGCTCGTCTCGACGAGATCTACAACTTTTGTGAAGGACCCAAAATCTAAAGAGGTTAACTGTACAAAAAATATTTATGGAGATACTCTATAGATAACAAAATACTGTATTTTTGCATTTGTGATTTTTTTTGTATTTTAATTGATTTAATTAGTGAATTAATTTCTATAATATATACATATTTAATCTAACTTTTATGGATTTTTATAGCTTAAAATATTATAAAATCGAAATCACAAATATAAAATATGTACAAAATATACAATATCAATTTTTTTTGTATTTTCTCCTGATTTTCTTATTTTTATGGATTTTAATTCTTTATACTACATTATTTAATTAATAAAAGAATATATTAGAGAAAGAATCAGGTCAAAATAATTTATTTGATGCTCAATCGAGGTTAAAAATGAAATTAATTAATTACATAATTTTAACCCTAATTTTGGCACAGTTGAAGAATGTTAAAAATCTGATTTTAAGGGTTTAATTAATGAATTGTTAAGGGAATTTCGCTAAGATGTCCATATAAAGTAGATGAATCATGGATTCATCACATATTGTTTGGATGGCATGTGCGAATTCGGATGACATAACATGTGGGAATATGGATGTCAAGTGAAATCATGTTTGCTGGGTTTGTGGATAATATTTGTGGATGTTTTATACATATACATATATATATATATAGAGAGAGAGAAGTGATCCTATGAGAGCCAAAACCTGTGAGAGCATGAGAGCATGCATTCTGGACCACTAGATTCAACCAGGGGGAGAGAAGACCATAAGAGAGAAGACAGAATCTAGTGGTCCAGAATGCATGCTCTCACAGCTTTTTGCTCTCACAAGATCACTCCTCTCTCTCTTTATATATATATATGCAAAAGAAAAAAATAAAATAAAGGGTTTTTATCACTTGTGCACCTCCGAGATATTCTAATGTCATTTATGCCCCTCTCTTTTTGTGAATATCAATTGTGCCCTCAACTTTTTATCGTTGTATCACTTGTGCCCCTCCGTTAGTCTAACTGTCAATGAGTTGAACTTAGACATGGTTTTTTTCAAACTATGATGCAGTTGATAGGGGCATAATTGTCCATACTTCTTCTTCTTCATCTTCTTCCTCCATTTGTTCTTCTTCCTTTCTCTTCATAATTTCTTTCTCTTAATTACACCTTCATGCAACCATTAAATCGCTAAAATTTTTACATTTTCATGGATATATCACTATTGCCGATCAAATGGTGAATTTTAGTGAATTTTTCGGTGAGTTTTTATGGATTAATTAATCAAAATTTTATGTTAACTAAACAAATGTTGAAAGTTCTAGTCATGCTCGGCCGAGGACATCTCGACCATCTTGCAGCCCTCTCAACAGAAGATGTTGAGGACAGCTTCGCAGCGAAGGCGATGGAGGGAGTCGTCGACGCGAACCTGATCGTAGACGAAGGGGAAGCATGACCAGCCGAAGTGGGTACTCTCAGGGCCGGACATGGGCTAGGTGCAGAGGATCTCGAAGCTGCAGGGGAGGTGTTGGAGGGCGGAGGACAAGAGGGAGCGGAGGAGGGAGGAGGCTAGGGGCGGAGGAGTGGGGAGGTGCGGGGCAGGGGAGCTGGGAGTGGCGTAGAGGAGTAGCGGTGGCAGAGGGGTGGTTCTCGGGGCAGAGGAGCTGGGTGCGAAGGGGCGGGGCGCAGAGGAGTAGCGGTGGCAGAGGGGGAAGCACGATGGTGGAAGGGGTGGGGGGGGAGGTCCTCGGGGTACAGGAGATGGTGAGGATGAGCTGGGGGAGGCATGGGGGCGGGCAAGGAGAGGAGGCATGGTGGCAAAAGGCGAGAGGAGGAGCGGGAAGTCCTCATCGGAGCTTGCGGTTGTTGTCACCAGCACATAGTCTTCGACTCTCTCTTTACCATACTCGATGTTATCAAAGATCGACGGATGGAGGATTATTGGCATAGTTCTAGAGATTAGATTTTACAGGAAAGATGGAGTTGGAATTGGAGACAGGGGCATAGAGGGGGTGGGTTTCATGTTCGGTCTTTAGAGACGACAAGGGATTAACACCAAAAAGGGATAATGGGAATAGGATTTGCTTGGTTGTTCTCCGTCAATTGGAGGGTTGTTGGTCAGAGAATATTGGGGACGATGGGCATCCAGGTAATTGATGAAAAGATAGCTAATCAGATATGGGGAGATAAGGATTGGATGGTGGCGTTGAGAGGCGGTTGTCGTCGTTTGAGTCGATTTATTGTTGCGAACAGATATGGATCAACGTATTGGGGGTTGAGTCTACTGAAGATCGAGTACAAGAGGCACATGCCGGGGGAGGTGTAGTGGCGGAGGGGGAGGGGAGGTTCTCGAGCCGACGGAAGCGACGCGGAGGAGCTGGGGGAGGCGCAAGGGCAGAGCGAAGGGGAGGAGCTCGGGCGGAAGGAGGAGCTGGGGGCAGGGAGAGGAGGTGGTGGAGGAGCAGGGGGCTGGGGAGGAGGAAGACAAAGAAGATGGGAGAAGATGAAGAAGATAATGGGATGATTTTTTAGACCTCTTTTTTTAATTTAATTCCTCTAGTATCCCATAAGTTAACGTCCGTTTGCGTTGGGTATGAACGGTCACTAACCCACGGGACACAAGTGATAGAATGATAAGAAGTCGGGGGTATAAGTGATATTCTAAAAAAGAAAGGGACATAACTGAAATTGCAATAATTCAGAGGGGCGCAACGGATAAAAACCCTAATTAATTGGACCCTTTCATCCTCTCCACCTTCCGCACTCCCTATAAAATGTCACCGGAAAGCACAGACGGGAGGGCAAAAGAGAGAGCATAAAGAGCGGCGTCTTCACACACGCCGGTCCTAATCGTCGCCTCCTCCGGTCCTGCTCTCCTCCTCCGTCAAAGATGAGGGAATGCATCTCCATCCACATCGGTCAGGCGGGGATCCAGGTCGGCAACGCCTGCTGGGAGCTCTACTGCCTCGAGCACGGCATTCAGGTAACCCCTCCCCATCTCATGCGGCATCCATTCCAGGTCAATGCGGATCTGAGGTTTCTTTGTGGATCATAGCAGCTTTATCTCCCCCAACGCCTTCCGATCTGTGAAGATCCGATCGTGTTTTCAGTTGATTAGATCTGGTGGGTTTTTTTGCGAACGTTTTCACAATTTGACCTTTTTTTAGCGTGGGACATTGTTGCATTCCCACTCTATGGTTTGATCTTTTTGACTAGATTGCAGGTGGAGCTCGGATTGCTTTCCCTTCTAAATCTCCCTCTCAAAAGAATTAAAAAAAGTCCGTGTATAGTTTTCTGCCATGATTTATAAAACCATGTATTGTTGGAAATCAAGAATCATACAATGAGGATTCGTTAGGATTCAGTTCGGCCGTGTTTGGATTGCCGTGATAATGAAACGATCCCATGCAATCCTTCTCCGTTGAATTAGCTTTTAGTTTTGGCATGAATGTAATCTACTCTTTGATGGTATAATCTGATTGCTTTTTGTTTGATAGGTTTATGAATTTGTTAAATCAAGCATGCTTAATAGCCCGAGATACATTTGTGTGTGAACTGCAACCATAATAATTAATTCGTCATATACAGTGGAAAAACTTAATTGTGGGAAAAGGCTTTGTTGTTGTTGTTGTTGTATACAGTGGAAACACTTTTGTTTTTGGCATCGCTGTAAGCAAGCTGCCTCTTCAATTTTCGTAGTCAAATATCAATGTCAAAGTTGTTTAAATACTGTTTGAGTACATTTTCTCTTGAAGACGCAGTGGTAATCCGTCTCTTGAAGATGCAGCTCAAGTTTAAAACTTAAGTGAGATGGCTGACTTAGGAGGGTGACCTTTTCCTATTGCCTAGTCAAAAGAAGGTAGGGTTGCTTTAGTCCCAAGCTAAAGCCGTCCAAGATTTGGCATACTTACGGTATCATAAAAAAGAATTCTTTCATCGTATATGGCTAATTAGTTGTGGTGGCTGCAGTACATGCAAATTCATCTCTATATATCCCGATCACTTTTTATGACACCATTTTATGTAGAATTTGAAATGTAAACTCTATTATAGCTTGATTAAAGGTAAATCTACAATTTCCTAGTGTAGCTGGCGCTGCATCGTTTCATGGTTGTGATTGTGCAAATATGCGGTTGTGCCATGCATGCATTACGCAATATTGTTCATATCTTCATGAATACTTTTATTTTGAAGTACACTTCCTGTAAAGTGTAACCTTTTTTTATTGTGATTTTGCACTCCTTTCACTACTTTAATCTCACATCAGTATCTATTCTTTGATTTTGCAACGAATTGTCAGCTATGCTCATAGGAACATTGATCTTTTTATGTTAACTTAGATTCATACATGTTTTACCATTTTAGTTATCTACTTTAATGTACCTTTCAAAATGGAAGGCATATAGTAGCAATATGCTGCCAATGTTTGTAGTGACTGAAAACAAATGCCATACCTTGACGAATGATATGTTTCATTTTACTTGTAACAATATACAATCTTAGTCAAATGCCAACCTTGAAGTCACTTGGAGTCTCAAACCTTTTCTTACTAGTTAATGAGGGAAAGGGTGGGGTTGGAACCTTGCACATTGAAGTGGGAGCCCACTACTTCTACCATTAGACCATTTAAGTGGGTTCGAGTCTTAAACCATTCTCTCATAAGATTTCATCAATTCTGAATGTCCATTTTCAAAAGCATGGTATCATTCTCCACCCTTTTCATTCGGTTATGCTTCTATAAATATTTGTGATAGTTATGCCCCCTACAATTTTGTAACGTTTCCCCCTCTTTTCTAACTTTGTAGCCTGATGGCCAAATGCCAAGTGACAAGACCGTTGGTGGAGGAGATGATGCTTTCAACACATTTTTCAGTGAAACTGGTGCTGGGAAGCATGTTCCCCGTGCAGTATTTGTTGACCTCGAGCCAACTGTTATTGATGAAGTGAGAACTGGTGCTTATCGCCAGCTTTTCCACCCTGAGCAACTCATCAGTGGCAAGGAAGATGCTGCCAACAATTTCGCACGAGGCCATTACACCAGTAATTCCCTTTCCATTCCTCATTTTTTCCTAGCAAAAGTACTTTTCAATTTGTGATTTATTGTATGAATCTTTAAATATTTCAGTTGGGAAGGAGATTGTGGACCTCTGCCTTGATCGCATCCGCAAACTTGCTGATAACTGCACTGGCCTCCAGGGCTTCCTAGTTTTCAATGCTGTTGGTGGAGGAACTGGCTCTGGTCTTGGCTCTCTTCTCCTAGAGCGTCTCTCGGTTGACTATGGAAAAAAGTCTAAGCTTGGATTCACTGTCTACCCCTCACCTCAAGTCTCCACCTCGGTTGTGGAGCCGTACAATAGTGTCCTCTCCACCCACTCGCTTCTTGAGCACACCGATGTCTCTGTCCTTTTGGACAATGAAGCTATCTATGATATCTGCAAGCGCTCTCTTGACATTGAACGACCCACCTACACAAACCTTAATCGCTTAGTTTCCCAGGTGGGTGCATAACTATATCTTCTTCTCAGTTTCTTCGTTGCCTTTTGTAGATCTTCCAATTTTTCTGATGGATCTGATGATTTCTGAAGGTGATTTCATCGCTAACTGCATCTTTGAGGTTCGACGGGGCCCTGAATGTTGATGTTACTGAATTTCAAACAAATCTGGTTCCATATCCCAGGATTCACTTCATGCTTTCATCTTATGCTCCTGTTATCTCTGCTGCAAAGGCCTACCATGAGCAACTCTCTGTGGCTGAGATCACCAACACTGCATTCGAGCCATCCTCAATGATGGCAAAGTGTGACCCACGTCATGGCAAATACATGGCATGCTGCCTCATGTATCGCGGCGATGTAGTCCCCAAGGATGTGAATGCTGCTGTTGCTACTATCAAGACCAAGCGCACAATTCAATTTGTGGACTGGTGCCCAACTGGCTTCAAATGCGGCATTAACTACCAGCCACCAACGGTTGTTCCCGGAGGTGACCTTGCCAAGGTGCAGAGAGCTGTGTGCATGATCTCGAACTCGACCAGTGTGGCTGAAGTTTTCTCACGCATTGACCACAAGTTCGATCTCATGTATGCAAAGCGTGCCTTCGTCCATTGGTATGTTGGTGAGGGGATGGAGGAGGGTGAATTCTCTGAAGCCCGTGAGGATCTTGCTGCTCTTGAGAAGGATTATGAGGAAGTTGGGGCGGAGTCCGAAGAGGGTGAAGAAGGAGACGAAGGGGATGAGTACTGAATAATTTGAACCCAAGCAAAGAGATTATGCAGACGATCTAACAAGTGAAATCATGCTCCTCTTTCTTTCTGTCTTGTTGTCCTTGATCTGTTCTTGGTCCTTAGTCATGTTGTCCTGGGTACTTTGGGTTTATCTTGATGTTGTTCTGCGTTGTGTTAATCACTTTGTTCTAGTGGTGGTTGTCATTATCATGTGCCTGAAACTTGAACCCCTTGTGATCTGCGTTTTGAAGAACGTGTTTCTTTTACTTATAAGCTTTGTGATTGGATGAAGGGATTGGGAAAGAAATGTTAAGATGAGAAATAAGGAACTTGTGTTTAAATTTATGTATTAACATGTGCCTATAACTTGAAATAACTTGAACTATAGGGTGGACTTAGATCACTTATTATCAAGATGTGGTCATTTAAAGTTCGGCTCAATCTAAGATTTCTACTTCATCCATCAAGCCTGTCAAAATTTAATGATCTCAGAATTGTGAAATTGACTCCATTCCAAATGGGCATGTTAGGAGTGTCTTTTTATAAAAATCGAATGAGAACATGTTGTCAAAGAGTGACCTAAATCCCCCTCCCTTAGGAGTTTTCAAAAAATATCACGTATCAAAAAATGGCGGAAAGATCCAAGTTGGCTCCTCACAAGGAGCATATATATTTTACCCAATGTGTGTGTTATGTATGTGCGCATGTGTGTATGCGTGTGTACGGAGTGTGCTTGTGTGTGTCATTTTCAGTAATTTTGAGACTGCTAAAATTTGACAATCTTCATGGATGGTAGAGAAGTCTCTAATAAAGTTGAATTTTGAATGACATCGTATTGATATATGGAGATCTAAGTCCTTTTGATTTTCATTTAAAAAAAATAAAAAAAATATGCTAAAAAGAGTAGGAGCATAGTTGTATGCTTCCAAAGAGCATATTCCTTTTTCTGTACCTACACACATGAAAAAGAGAATATATTGTTGAGGTGCAGATAATTGTGTGCATGACCACCATCCATCATTGATTATGTCTCAAGATGAGCGAGTGCATAAAATCTAACCAGATGAGCAAGCGATTGTCAGAAAGAAAAAAGAGTTCTGAACAAAATTTAGCATATGCAAGTATATATTGTAATATATTTAACCAATTTAAAATCATTAATAAATCACACAAAACATGTGTGTGTGTGTGCACACACGCATACAAGAAAAACATCAAATAAGGTGAGGATTTTCTGTGATAGTGGAAAGCCCTCCATCTTATCATTTTATTTGTAATCATATTTACATTAATGTCCAATTTTTTCTTTGATGTAAAATTCATTTTTGTCATTTAAATACATTTTAAATATAGAATGTAAGTTATGTAACTACTCAACATAAATTTTTTCCGAACCTCTCTCGTTTCTTTTTTGCACATTCAAAATTCTAAATTAAAAAGCCAGAAACGTGGTAGGCAGGGAGTGCATGGAAGCGGGAACTTAGACGGCAGCAACGTGAAAGGTTGTACGTGGGAGGACAGATCTTCTGCTGTAATACAACAAGTACTGTAATGCAGGATCTATCCGATGGGGATCGAGTCCTTAAACTGATGATAGGTGCCTGAAGATCAGTCCTGAGTTCAAAGTAAATATACATCTGGCCCTTAGAATTGCGGTAGCTAGATCCGAAAAATCGTCAACCATAACAAGAATATATCCAATCGAATCCAAGATTTGGTATGATGGTTATTAGAGGCCGTCGCTTATCACGTAGAGATGCAACAAGTTCCAATGTATCAACCATCATCAGTGGTCCTGTCATTTTCCATATCTGAATGGTTTTTCTTTATATACTTGAATAATCTCTTCTTGTAGTTTGTGATTAAAAAACTTTAGTATGTAAATACGTAATTACAGTTCATGCAAGAACATTAGGATAAGCCTATTGACCTCTGTTGGCACTCGTTACAACAGGCAAGGGACCTCTTTAAAGTAGACCTCCAAGATTTCTTCTGCTGTTTTTAAACAATATCTAGTTGTGAATGGAGTGCATAACCAAATCCGTCATCTCCATATTTGATTACATCACCAGATTCTCCACAAACCACGTTATCTATTACAATATATTATTCTGTTCATGCAAATCTTCTATAGACTTATTTCAATGCCCTCAAATTTTTGTATTTGGTAACAGACATCCAAAAGTACATAGATAGCTGCATATCAGAGGCTAATGCTGCCTACATTCGAGCACAATTTACACTACTGCACAGGGAATCTGGTTCGAAAAGGTTCTACAACCTGTGCCGCCGAATCTGCAGCAGCAAACTACGATGCGAAGCTTCTCATTGTCCAAAGCTTTGGTAATTTCATCTCGACAGAACCTTCAGAGGAAGTGTGGAGCACCATGAGGCAGGAACTGTGATTTGCACCAGTGATTTGGCCATTACCCGATATCAACCGAATGCCTTGTAGGTAGACTTCTTGAATCAGCAGCATCATCCAGGTTCTGGCAATGCATACTGCAAAACTGCTGCGGCTGCCCGTAAGATGAGCTTCAATTGCATGAACTAAGGCACGACGCCAAACCCGGCACGTGCGAAAGTACCTGCAGAAGCATATGGCAATACGAAGAAACAATCTCCTGCATGCCACTGTCATAATTAAATTACATTTCTTTTTTCATACACATACAATCGAAGTTGTCGTTCAGAGTCATAGAAACTTGGTGGACGCTCCCCGTTTAATTAACTTGCGAAGATTCTGCCCCAAAACAAAAGCTTTACACAAGCTGCGAGGCAGTACTGAGATGAAATAATCCATGCCATTGCATTTTCAAGCATCGAGTTGCAACTCAACCACTAACCCATCTTCTTTTACGCGTAGGTCTTTCGTGCTTGACCTCCAAATCGGCAAGAGATTCGTGGGCCATAGACAATTCATTCTCGATTCTCTTGTTTGTTAATGATTCCTTCTCACCAGGCATAGGTAGGTTGAACCTCTCGCTTCGCTTCTTCAATTTTTCAAATGTCTCAAGATGGCGATCATGCTCCTCTTTGACAGAATTTTCAATGAGAGTGGGCATGGACTCCTTGCTGTTAACATTTGTTTCAGAATTCTTGTTCACTTCACTCATAGTTGATTTGTCACACATCGCTATATTTCCATTGGCTGCCTCAGTTCTCAAAGAAGATGATGACGGAGCACGATCGATGTTGTGGTCTCTTTCTTTGTGGCTGGTCCAGCGATCCGTTTTGGACCGCCCGTTAGATTCATGTTGATTTTCATCACCTGAAACATTTTCACCTTTACCTTTTGCATGTGGATCTCCAGAGGCTTCAGGCTTCATACTGTGATCATTCTTGGGATGCACACTATCGGTGGTGTTGTCAGATTCCTTCCGGCTTGAATCAAGAGGCAAGTTCCGAGAACCCTGTAAAGAACAAGGACAGTCACAAGCTCGAGCATCAAAAATACCATTCAAAGACAGAAATAAAACATAAACCAGACGCCATCTCCTCATCCCAGGGAGCAATGACAAAAAGCTAAAACAGAACTATTCATCGATAAAAGGGCAACCTGGTAAAAAGCTCCCGCTAAGTGCAGTAATTAGTTTTCACATTTCCTCCTCAAATTGATGCTTATGCCTCTCACATGTGGGAAACCACCTCAATCCTCGTGTTTTCCGGAACCTTGTTAGGAACCACTAATGCTGCATGTGCATGTACGTATGTATTTAGGGCTGCTAATCGAACTGAACATGTTCAGTTCGTTCGATAATAGTTCGAAAAATGTTCGTTTCTAAACGAACTGAACATGAACTTCAATTTTTCGTTCGATAGCTTAACGAACTGAACATGAACATAACATATGTTCGTTCGATAAAAATTCGAGTTCAATATATGTATATATGTGTGTGTAACACCGTATTTATACACGATAAATTTTGAGGTTCAATAAATTGTGGTATTTGTTGGACTTTGCATCACTTTAATTTGAAAAATTTTCTTAATTGTGTTGCTTATGGAACCTTACTATCGAACTCAAGTTTCGAAATTGTTTATGTAAATAAGTTTTAGTTGAGTAAAATCGTTACCGAACTATTGTCGAACCAAACTCAAACGTTCGTTTTCTAAACGAACTCGAACTAAACACATCCTATCGAACCGAACTCGAACTCGAACTCAAACTTCCTTATCAAACCGAACTTGAACATAGGTTAGGTCGTTACAGTTCGGTTCGATTAACGGCCCTATATGTATTAACATTGACTTTCCTTAATTCAAAAAGATCCCACCACATTTGAAGTTTCACATACACAAACACACATGTACGCACACGTGCCAACACACACAGGATTTTTCCAATGAGTCTTGAGCCCTTTAGGAACTTGATGAGCACATGATCCTATTTATCCAATGTACATCCAACGATATAGATTAAAACTACTTATGATAACATTAGTTGTTATGGAATCTATTGAACTAGGAAAGTGATTAGTGTGGATCATTCATTTCCAATTATTCTCCCACCCTCATATTAAGAAATTGATCCTATTTCCTAAAAAGACATCTGCCACCTCTCCAACTCCACCGAAATCATCTCCACTGTGATGGTGCACCACCATGAAGGTGGAGGCAGAGGAGGCATGTTCACGGTACCATAATCGGAAGGACCTCTACAGCGTCAGTGAGTTGTCATTCATGATGAGGCGCCATGAAGATGGAGGAGGCACAAGGGCAATCCACAAGGATTCGGGATTGGGAAAGGAAGGTGGGGGTGGGCACGCGAATAGAAGTCGCTAGAAAGATGCTGGATTGAAAGGAATGGGTATTTGATTGATGAATGCAACTTATGCAAAAAAAATGTAATATTCAAATAAGAGAGTTGTAATTTTGATTCAATTAGTAGTAAATAATAAAAAAGCATCTGTCATTTCCATTCTTTTCACATGTTAAGCATAAAATAGCAATACAATAGTAAATAATAATATAGCATCAATATTTTTTATTTGCTCGATAGTAAAGAATAAACTAACATCAGTGTTCTACATCCATAATGACATAACTCAGTAACAATACGTTATTGAAATGAACTTCGTGCTAGAGCCTTGGTAAAGATATCTGCTGTCTGATCTCCTGTAGACCAAGGTTTGAAAAAACGAAAGGCGGAACGAGGCGTTTCCATCGGAATCGAGGCGAGGCGTAGCCTCGAGGCGGTCGAGGCGTAAGCCTCAGTTTATAGAGAAAAAATTGCAAAAAAATATAATTATATATATGTCAATGTAATTATATGTCATCTGCCCAACATATAATACTTAACACTATATTATATGATGAAATAATATAGATAAGAACCCTAAAATAGAAGATATAACAACATCATATCCCTTTCTACACATTTCCATCTAATCAAAAAGGAATTCATGGTATTTGAATGTTGTGAAAGCATTAAACAATGCATATCTATCTTTGAAATATTGTTGTAATTAAAAGTACGATTAAATATACGTTGAAGAAATTTAAGATATGTGTCTACCATATAATATATAGCCGCACGAGAAACTGTTAATCGTATCTATATCTAGCAAATATTAGAAATGTTGTTCTAATTAAAAGTACGATTAAATATAGTCGAAGAAATTTATGTTATGTGTCTAATGTATAATATATGGCATTATGAGAAATCATGAATCATATCCATTTCGTTTTGCTTGATATATTGCAAAGCTCGTTAATTTTACGAGCATTGTTGGATTTGATATTTATGGATTCATTCATTAAGAGTGAAATAGTAAGAGTTTGCAGAAATAGTTAGACACAACTAATAGTACATATGAAGTTATGGACACGAAAGAAACATCAGATTTAGGCATTTATCTTGTATAAGCATTATCCTAAACAAATAGATATTTATAAGCTTCTCAAACTAACAATTAAACCATTAAAATCATAAAAAAATTGCTTCAAAAAGTCAAAACGCCTCGGCAAACGCCTCGACCGCCTCGAGGCGGAACGCCTCGAGGCTACGCCTCGGCTACCTGAGGCGCGCGCCTCACTGGGCTGGACCGAGGCGCACGCCTCGAGGCTAAATTGGACCGCCTCGCCTCGAGGCGTACGCCTCGACCGCCTCGAGGCTAGTTTTTTCGAACCATGCTGTAGACACGTGAGATGTAGATATGAGTCCCTTCTGGATCAGATCTCGAGTGTAATGACAATCCACCTCAATATGCTTCGTCCGTTCATGGAAAGCAGGATTGTTTGCAATGAATAATGCGGCTTGATTATCACATAATAGCTGCATAGGAAGAGGAACATCTATGGAAAGATCAGTCAACACCGATCTAACCCACATCATCTCTGTACTCCCTTGGACCATGGCTCTGTATTCAGATTCTGCACTTGATCTGGCAACTACAGTCTGCTCCTTGCTTTTCCATGAGATAAGTGAGTGACCAACAAAAACAGCAAACCCTGAAGTAGACTTCCTGTCCGTGGGACATCCAGCATAGTCAGCGTCTGCACACGCTGTTACCTCCAATGAACTGCCCCTACTGAATAGGAGTCCTGAACCAGGTGAGTTCTTCAGATATCTCAAGATCATATAGATAGCATCCATATGGGTCTTTCTGGGACACTCCATAAATTGGCTAACCTTTCTTACTGCAAACATAATATCTGGCCTGGTGATAGTCACATATAGGAGCTTCCCCACAAGTTCCCTGTACCTCCTGCTATCAACTTCTTCAGTGTCATCATCATACAATTTCACATTTGGATCCATAGGCATCATAGCTGGCTTGCACCCAGTCATACATGTCTCAGATAGGAGATCCATGACAAACTTCCTCTGGGTCATCACTAGACCCCGATGATTCCTGGCAAATTCTAACCCCAGGAAGTAACGAAGGGTGCCAAGATCCTTGGTCACAAACTCTTTACCTAGGAACTTCTTGGCTACCTGAATGCCTTGAGCATCATCTCTTGTTACAATAATGTCATCTACATAGACAAGAATGGCAACTGTACCTCGCTGTGTTTTCTGAACAAATAGAGAGTGGTCCACAGTGGACCTCGTAAATCTCTGTTGCTCAATCAATTCTGACAGCTTTTGATACCAAGCTCTAGGACTCTGCTTTAGTCCATATATGGCCTTATGTAGCCTGCATACCTTCTGTGACTCCCCCTCAGCAGTAAACCCAGGTGGCTGTTGCATGTAAACTTCCTCGTGAAGGTCCCCGTATAGAAATGCATTCTTCACATCAAGCTGAAATAACGACCAATCACGTGAAACAGCAACCGCTAGTAAAATCCGAAGCGTCGAGTGTCTCGCTACTGGAGAGAACATGTCTTGATAATCCACCCCACATGTCTGGGTGAATCCACGGGCCACCAACCTCGCCTTGTAGCGATCCACACTCCCATTCGCACTATGCTTAATAGAAAAATCCATTTGCAGCTTACTATCGAAGCACCATGTGGAGGAGAGACAATAGCCATGTCCCGCGAGCTGTTAAGGCTGTCATTTCTTCTTCCATTGCCTGACGCTACCTGCTATCATGTAGTGCCTCCATATATGTTCTGGGTATAGTAACCACGGAAAGACCAACAACAAACTTCTTGTACTCATCTGAAAGCCAAAGAAACATGTGCCGCAAGTGGGTATTTGGCACATTGACGACGTGGCTTCCTCAGGACAATAGGAATATCCAAATCGTCCTCCTCAGTGTCCTCTACAGCAGAGTCATCCTGTAAAATTCTAGTGCCATCAGTAGAAACAGTGTTATCATGACATACCTTAGGCGTGCTGGAAGATGTGGGCAGCTGATGAGCAGAAGTGCTAGTAGAAGACCTGCGAGTGTAAACAATGGGTAAAAATTTCGACTGAGGTGGTGGTGGTGGTGGCGGTAGAGTTTGACGTTCTGGTTCGGTTGACGTTATAGATGGCGGTGGAGGAACAACAATATTGTTTGCATTGTCATTGGATAACATGTCACCTGTAGGAGAAAAATACATGATAGACTCAAAGAACGTGACATCCGCACTCACATAGTATCTCCTACTCATTGGATCATAACAGCGATACCCTTTTTGAGTACGAGAGTACCCAATAAACACACATTTGATAGCCCTTGGGAAGAGCTTATCACGACCAGGGGTACAATTATGCACAAACGCAACAGACCCAAAGACACGTGGTGTGAGAGAGAAAAGGTCCTTCTCGGAAAACGCAATCAAGAAGGGGATCTTCTCTCCTGAACTGTAGACGGCATACGATTTACCAAGTAGCATGCAGTGAGGACCGCATCCCCCCAAAAAGAATGAGGGGCACGACTATGGATCAACAATGTCCGAGTGACATCAAGAAGGTGGCGATGTTTACGTTCCGCCACACCATTTTGTTGCGAAGTGTAACTACATGAAGTTTGATGAATAATTCCCTGTGAGCTGAGGAAATCAGACAAATGTAATGTTGAAAATTCTAAAGCATTATCCGTCCGAATGACTTTGATATTGGTAGAGAAGATGTTATTAACTTCCAGAATAAATTTTTCGAATAATAGCACCAGCTTCAGACTTTTGTTTTAACAAGAATACCCAAGATAATCTGGAGAAATCATCAACAGCAACCATATAATACATATGTCCCTGAATATCAGGTACGCGACTCGGACCCCAAATATCAAAGTGAAACAGTTCAAAAGACCGACTACTATGACGACTTGGACGAACTGGAAACGAAGACCTATGCTGTTTCCCAAGCTAACATGCTTCACAATCCAATGCAGTACGGGTAGATATATGCGGCAAGACATGACACATCTTCTGCAGAGGCAGATGGCCAAATCGGAGATGCCAAAGGAATGGAGAAATGGATCCTGAGGGAATAGTAGCAGCGCTAGCACATGATGATATAGCAAGCTTATACAAGCCTTTCTGCTCACGGCCACCAACAATCATCCTGCCAGTCAGTATGTTATGTCCTGAAACACAAAAGTAGAGGAGTCAAAGATGGCACGGCAGTGTAAATCTTTTGTAAGTTGGCTAATTGATAACAGGTTCATCTGAAAATCTGGTGCATGTAAGACATTCTGAAGACTCAAAGAAGATGTCAGGGTGATCCCCCCTGACCAACAATGGGTAACCGGACCCCATTGGCAATGACCACATATCGTCCTGGGGCAAGTGCTCTGTAGGTAGTAAACTGTCGTCTGTCGCCGCACATATGATGAGAGGCTCCGGAATCCATAATCCAATCTGTCAGGTCCGAGCAAGTAGTACTGGTAAGTGCATAAGGGGTACCTGATGAGCTAGAAGACGCTCTGGCCAAAGTTGCAGCATCCGTTGAACCTAGAGACGAACACGAGGGTGTAATGATCATATCACGAAGGCGTGAGACGAGATCATCAAAGCGAGCAGCTGGAAGAGGTGCAGTTGTAGTCTCAGCCTGCCCTGCAACCCGTGCAATGGCGGGATACCCATGCTTGTGAAAGCACATCTCCTCAGAGTGGCATGGTCGATGGCAGTGAGTACATAGGCCACGGTGTCTGCCTCCCCCTCTACCACGAGGTCCACGACCCCGAAAATGTGACACGCCTCTTCTGCCACGAGTGGCAGCCATAGCTGTAGGGGTAGGCTGGGCTGTAGATGCCGATGCAGTAGTAATCCTACTTAATCTCTTAAATACCTCCTCCATTGGTGGAATGGACTCGCCAGTCAGAAGTTGAGTATGAGCTGCATCGTTCTCTGGGTCAAGGGAGGATAGAAATACACCAGTCATGGTAGCATTTCTGTAAGCCTGCTGTTGTTCTGTACTGGCAGTGATCGGCATGAAGCTATGCAGTCTCTCGAACATGCCCCGTAGATGAGAGAAATGAGCATGTAATGGCTTCCCATTCTGTTTCGTAGAGAAGATGTCGAACTGTAACTGAAAAATCTTGCTTTCATTCTTGGATTGCCCATATGTTGTAGCCAGGATATCCCACATAGCCTTAGTTGTGGTTTGGTTCACAATATCATTTGCAATCTCCGTAGTCAGTGTCCCAGATAGCCAGATACGGGCATATGCAGCATCTTGCTTCCATGTCGCATTTGTACCAGTCTTGTTCTCCGGCTCGGATTCTGTCAGAATGTGCTCCTTATTGTGGCACTGCATAAGGGTGCGGAACTGCATAGACCATAGTTCATAATTGATCCCATCCATCTTGATTATAGGGGTTGGGCCTTTGAAGGCACCCGAGGATGTAAATACGTCACCCTTGCTGTCTGGCATGATTGATGAAGAGCCTAGGACCGACGTAGATAATCAAGTTGGCTGTCTACAGAATCATATGAGGGGAAGGTTGTATGTGTAGACTCATACAACCATCCCTAGGCCTCGATGAAGTGCCGACCTTGTTCTGTGCCTCCGGGAGAGGTCGGTTAGACCCGCAGTGGCTGTGAAGACACCTAAGACCCGCTGGAATGCGACACGGCATCGCTAGGGCTGCTGAAAGGAGCGGTGCGAGGCCCTGCAGGGGTTGCACGGCCTTCAGGGGCCTTCAGGGGTGCGTTGTGCGGGGCCTTTAGGGGTGCGCGTGCCCTGCAGGGGCAAGGCGGGGCCCGTAGAGCGGCGTGGAACCACCTGGACAGGCGGGGCGGGGCCTGGAGAGGCGCGGAGGACCACCTGAGGAGGCGCGGCTGCGCTTGGTGAGGCGCGGGGCAGCCGGGAGACGCGGGAGGGTCGCCGAGAGCGGCGCGAGGGGGCCCCTGTGCTCGGGGCGGCGGCGCCTGGGCGCTGGGGCGGCGAGAGAGAGAAGCCCTGGGGCGGCGGGAGGGTGCCGGGGAGGGGGGCGGCGGGTGGAGGGGCTTAGGGTTAGGGTTTTGGGTGGTGGATAACGAAACCCCGGTGTAGGACCGTTGCTCCGATACCATGATGGGAGAAATGAAGTCGATACATTAGACGTGCCCGAGGGCTCTCTTATATAGGAGAATAACCCTGAGTTAATTACATGATAAGTACACTGAGAAAAAGAAATTAGAAAGGACACACATTATATGATATTTTAACTTAACAATAATAAATAAAGAGATTTGAAATTTTGATTTCATTCAATTGTAAAACATATGATTTCGAGTAGTAAAAATGGATATTGCTACAAATTTTGGTTATATAATTGTAACTTTGATGTACAAATATATAATAAATGAACACGGAGTAGTAAATGTAAAACAAAGATTTGTAACAAATAAGTTCAAAGTTACAAAATTCCATTCAAAATCTTCTTAAAACCCACTCAATGTTCTAGTAGTAATACAGTGTGTCTATCACCAAAAAGACCAAGATTCGAATCCTATAAGGGATGCCCAGGATGAAGATTTGTTCTACAACAGAGTGAATGGTTTGTTGGTGGCGCTAGGTGTCTACGGAACCACAAGGGAGATAGTGTTCGAGTCTCTTGGATGGGCCTCTATAGGAGGTTCATCCTGTCACAAGTCAAAAAAATCATCTTAAATAGGTATGAGTTATATTAATTATTTTGGAAATGTGTAAAAATAGAACCGATAAAAATGTCTTTTTTTTGTAAAACCACTTAGTAGTATCAATGCATTAAATAACGATTTTAGAGATCAAAAACGAAAGGTTGAGATCGTGTGCTCATTAGTTGGCTAATGGGCACAGGGTTCATTAAAAATACCCTATATAATACATTACTAAATGGGGTTGCCCTTTAGGAGTAGCTAACTTGTCTACTCCCACCTTTTTTCCTGTTTTTTGTGGCTTTTTTTAAAATCCCTAGGAGGGCAAAGGATTTAATAATTCAATGACAATATTTTGCATTCGAATTTCGTGTAAAGCAGATATTGCTAGTGTAAAACATATATTGCTAAGTTATCTATCTAGAAGGAGTCGACTTCAACCATTCTGAGACGGTTAAAATTCTAGTCTTGATGGAGGGGATATCAGTCTCCAATTGAGTCCAAAATTGAATGAAAAAATATTATCATTTAGTGATCAAAATATTTCCATGTATTTTAAAAAAAATCCACAAAAATACGAAAAAATAGCGGGAGTAGCCGAGTTAGCTACTCCCAAGGGGCAGCCCAATTTAACTCGCATGTGTGTTGTGTAAGGGAATATGTTGCTGAGTTGTAGGAAATTGTGTAGTGAGCTCCGATTTCCGAATTGATCTGAAGTAGACTCGTCAGATGCTCTTTCGTGCATTGCGGCCTCTTGGCTTGCAGGCTACTTTTGAAACTAGTAAATATTAAGCACAAACCTCTCATCCGATGCTTGAGAATGCAAAGAATTTTGTCCCTCGGTAGACCGAAATACAACAAGGTCGTGACTCGGAGATCAACTAAGGGTCAGCCCTACGGTATAGCTTGTTCGAGTTATTGTATTTATGTTTTATGTTATGTTAGCCTTAGGAGTACTTACATTTTTTTCCTCTTGCGCTCTCTAGGATTTTCTCTCTATATAAGAGACCTAGCTCTACGGAATAAACGATAACTCATTTTCTTTTCTCTACATGGTATCAGGACAAGGGTCCTAGATCGGATTCTGACCTAAAATCCCCGCCGCCACCTTCAAGCCTCGCAAGAGCATGTGTGGTCCTTCTTCCCCGACCTAGGGCCCCGCACAAGGCCCTCCAATCACCTCTAAGTGCCGCCAAGGCTGCAGCCTGACCACCTGAGCACCGACAACAACCACCAGTGCCACTAGGACAGGGCTTACAGTCCTGCTGCAACGTCGTCAGGACCTACGGGAGCCGCCAAGGCAAAAACCCTACACAGAGGCTCGTCGAACCTCCTATGGAGGCTGCTAGTGCCACCAGACATCCCTCGGAGGCTCACCAGCACCACCAGGACCTCCCAAAGCCGCCGCCAGCCCTGCAGTTGCCATCCACGTGTGCTACAGGTCTTCTCGGATGTCCAAAACTCGCCCTGGACCACTGCCAGAACTTTAGATCTAATGTACACTGAAGTTTCAGCCCCTCTTTACGGGCAAACGTTAGTTCCAAGGATATTTTTTAGCCCATATATGCATCCTTAGTCGAGATCACAGGATCTTCCTTCTGTTTTAAGACCACCATGGCACCTCTTTCTACCGAGAAAAAGCCCTTCGCCACGAATATTATGGTGCAAGGTACTACTATCAAACTCAAGGCATATAAAATTATGTGCTCTGGTCTCGATCTTTTATGGTATTCACTGGTGGTCAGAGAAAATTCTACATCATGACTAAAGATTCTTTAGATGAAAAGGACAAAGAATACGACAACTGGCAGACAGACAACTACTTGGTTATCAACCGGATGACTAACAGTGTTGAGGCTCACATTGTCTCAAATCTCCTTTACAGAAACACTGCCAAGGAAATGTGGGAGGAACCCGAGCATACATACTCCCAGAAGAAGATCAAGTCACGCCTTGCAAACATTTACAAGAGAATCGGGTTTGCATCTCAGGGTACCTCCACTCTCATTGTGTATTACAGACATCTCTCCAGCATATATGAGGAACTTGCAATATCTCAGCCCTGATGTTACACCAAACATGTACAAGAGCAAGGGTTTAAATATCGGTTTCACATATCGTATCGATACCATGTCGATACGATATTTCGTCGAAATTTCAACAAAATTTCAATGACATTTCGCCTATATCAACCACCACTTTGTGAAGAAATGATTGGAAACTGCCCCCGTATCACCATTTTGCTCAAAATTTCGGCTCCTTGTCAAAATCAAAAATTCGTCAAAATTTCGAGAAATCTGAAATCATATACAAGAACATTCTGACTTGCAAGTATAACGCTTCCTTGATGGCCTGCATTCTAGATACCATGCAGTGAAGAAGCATTTTTTTTATTTCAAACATGCTACCAATGATGAATGTCATCTTTGTCCGACTTAAGGAACTCGAGACATCTACTGCTCAGCCTCCCGTCTTAACTTCAGGTGAGAACTTTGCGCACATCGTCTCATCTGGGAGAGGAAGTAGATACGACTTTCAAGGAGGACTTAATCGTGATTCCAGTCGTGGTTGTGGACGAGAATCTGGGTGTGGACGAGGTCGCGACTTTGGATATGGCTGGGGGTGACACTCTATTGCCCCATGCACTCACTGTGGTCAGTGGAACCACCTATCTGGAATATGCTAGCAGAAGTTTGGCGTGCCTCCTTATTACGCCAATAATGCCTATGAGGATGCCTATGATGTGGAAGAGGCATCGCCTGCAGCAACCTCCAGTGGCAAGACAGATCATCTTAATGATGCAGATTACTCTCGCCTGATGCAGATCCTTCAGACTCTAGCGCCTACTACCTTTAGTGACACTACCACTGTTGCTCTGGCTACTCCTTCAAGTATAGCAACTAGAGGTGATAGGCCCTGGAGTCTGAAGGAGTAGCCAGAGCAACACTGGTAGTGTCACTAGAGGTGGTAGGCCTTGGAGTGAGGTGGTACTGCCACTAGAGGAGGTAGACAAGTAGTCAACTATGTTGTCACTCTTGCTCCGGGTTGGATTATTGATTCTGATGCCTCTACTCATCTGATTGGAGAAGGTAATCTACTCACCTCCTCTGTACCATCTACCTCTGTGAAGTCAGTTCGAGTCGCTAAAAGGACTCAATCACTGATTACTACTATCAGAACTATGGAGTTCTCTTCCGAACTCCGACTTTCTGGGGTCCAGTGTGCTCCTAATTTTCCTCTTAGCTTGCTGTCAGTTCATAAGCTTTGTATTGAGCTTAATTGTCGCATGATATTTGATGAATTCTGTTATTATTTTTTGAGCATCCGGACGAGGCAGTTTTTTGATGGGGGTCAAGAGAATAACGGCATATATTATCATGGCGTACCCTCAGACTCCAAGTTTGCTGATGTTGCGTCCATCTCCGAAGATACGCTCTTATGGCATCTGCGCATTGGGCATCTCCCTATCAAGGTCATCCCCATGATGTGTCATTTACTCTCTACTCTGAAGCCCTTTCAGTGCGAGGCGTGTGAGTTCGGAAAACACCATTAAGCTTCGTTTCCTATTCCTACCGAGTTCCGTAGTACTACTGTTTTTCATCTTGTTCATTGTGATGTTTGGGGATCTTGTCCGATCCGATCATTAAGTGGTCATCGCTATTTTATAGTGTTCATTGATGATTGCAGTAGATCTTCTTTGATGTATCTAATAAAGGAGTGTTAGTAGATTAATAAAATTATCAGAAATTTCTTTCAATGTGTTAAAACCTTCTTTTCTACATGTATTAAGATCATTCAGACTGACCATACTCTTGAGTTAACCCAACAGGACTTGACCTCTTTTTATGAGTGGCATCCCTTTGTACATCCCTCATCCACTAATTGTCTATACTTGCCAACATATCTATATACCTTCTACACCAGTGTTTGCACCTTTGTCTGCCTTGTTTATGCAGGATGATAATGATCACTTTGAGTGCTCCCACCACTACTATCCCGGATTTGCTTAGGAGCTTCCAAGAGCTCTACGCAAGTAAAAGAGACAATGTATCACCACATGTCACATTTTACTTATATTGATGGTTTGTCTAGCTATGACAAGAGATTTGCAGATGCTCTGAATGTTATTTTCATCCCCGGAGATCATTTCAGTGCAATGCAGGATCATGGTTGGCGATGGACCATGGATGAGATGGATGCACTTACCTCCCAAGGCATGCGGGATCTTGTGACGTGCCCCCCAGGAGTTCACAATGTGGTTTGCAGATGGGTCTTCACGACCAACCAGTCGCCTTATGGGTCTATTGACAGGTGAAAGACAGACTAGTTGCCAAAGGTTTCATACAAACCTTTGGGGTTTGATTATTTTGAGACAACTTCACTCGTTGTCGGAATAGGGGTCGATACGTACCATTCTCTCTATTGCTACCAACAAGGCATGTCACATTTACCAGATTGATGTGAAGAATGCCTTTCTTTATGATGATCTTGAGGAGGAGGTCTACATGATGCAACCTTCAGGTTATTTAGTCAAGGGAGTGCATGTATGTCGACTACGCAAGGCCATCTGTTGCATATAAAAAAATCCAGTGGTAGAAAATTTTTGTTTGGTGGAAGAAATTTAGACATGAGAGGAAGAAAGAGAAGAACGTGTCAGTTGTGCGAGATTTTGAAGACGAATTCCAGAGATCACGGGGAGAGAAAGATATATATATCTCAATTTTTTATATATTCTGAACTGCTTAAACAAAGGGCTACCATCTTCTTTATATAGGAGAGGTGGCATTACAAAAATAGAAAGAAGAAATATCAAATCATATAAAATCCTAATTGACTCAAACCAACTCTAGTAGACTTGCTAATTTAATTTATTTACCATAAATATTCAACTACAATCAATCTCAATTTATTAACATAAATAAAAATAGACAAATAAATAAAACTCATCAATTAGGGAGGAAAACCAAAATTTTGGAAATCCCCAATCTGCAATTTGCTTCAATTCGATTCGACCTATCAATTTAGAATAATTGCATCAATTCTCCACTGCTTGAAAAAATTCATCTCCTGATGAGTTGCTTGATCTTTAGATTCAAGACTCGGCGATTTATTTCCAACTTTCTCAATCCCATGGTGAAAGAACAGATGTGGAGCAAACAGCGGAATCCGGATGTCCTTGGTGTGGTGGTTGAGGCCATCAAATCCATGGTGAAAGAACATATGTGGTGCAAATGACGGCGTCCATGCAGATGTCGTTCCCCTGATGTGGTGCTTGAAGAATTGATGGGGCAACTTCATCTCAAGCACCATCGAATTTGAAGGGGCCATAGAGAATAAATGGCACAAGTCTAGGATGAGAGGAGATGTGGATAATGTATTAGACCATAAGGTCCTTATATAGGTAATTTCCACATTCCTAATCCTAATTTGAATGTGGCAGCCCGAATTTCTTTTTAAATATTCTCGCTCCAGGGGGTGGAAGTGCAAATTTTCTACCCTTTCAACTAAAGAAATTCCTCTTAAGTTCTAACCAACTTTAAATTTTAGACAAAAAGTTTTGTATGGAGGTGTTTCCTTGCAAAACTCCCAAATCAACCTCTCATCCCAAAATTTCAGGGATTCGATTGTCACAGGATAGAAGCAGCCAACCGATGCTAGGGTTTCTCTCCCTTTCAAATAATGGCAACGACGGCGCCGAGGTGGGAGCAAGCGGCGACGCGGGCGTCGCGTGGAGTGACGACAACCTACTCAACCTGAAGTGTTGGCAAGTGGGGCTGGGAAGAGCCGTGCACGCCTCGTGATACTGGGAATGGTTCTTCGACAGCGTTGGCAGTGTGGGAGGGAAACACTACATAGGCGACGGTGGTGACTATCGTAGAGGAGGCACCGCGGATGTCGAAGGCGATTACTGTTCGAGCAGCACGTTGGATGGTACCGGGGTTGCAGTGAGGATGGTGGTGCGCGATTGAAGCCAACTGAGGTAGTGATGTTAACACGGGAGCCTCCTGGACAGCCACTTCGGCAACGATCAAATCGAGAAACCTCAATTCTACATCTGCCGGATCTTCGTCGAGGATGGATCTTGAGTTTTCATCTTTTTGTTCCTGGACAACAACTTCTATTGTAAAAAAATCAATGATTTCATTTTCTTCTTCTATACTTTCATTGAATACCGGTCCCATGTTTGTATTGTTTTCTTGTACAAGAGTTGTACCAACAAAATCTTCTTCTAGACAAAAAATACCTTTGTTTTCTAGATCAAAATCGGGATGTATCAAAGAGGTGACCGTCTGATTTTTTCGTTAATGAATGGTTCTTCCTCGATTATCGTTTCCATCCATATTTGAACTTTAGAACTTGCTAAGACGATTCTTAGAACTTTGTTGATGCAAACGCAAACCACGAGAGAGGCGACTTCGATCGAACTTCAAGTGCCAATATGCAACAGAATCGTCGAATCATAAGAACAATTCGATTTCCATGCTCTGATACCAATTGATGCATATAAAAAAATACAACGGTGAAAATTTTTGTTTGGTAGAAGAAATTTAGAGAGAGGAAGAAAGAGAAGAATGTGTCGGTTGTGTGGGATTTTGGAGACGAATCGCGGAGATCGCGTGGAGAGAAAGCGAGAGAGCGAGAGATAAATCTTAATTTTTCATATATTCTGAACTGCTTAAACAAAGTACTAACATCCTCTTTATATAGAAGAGGTGGCATTACAAAAATAGAAAGAAGATAACATCAAATCAAATAAAACCTTAATTAACTCTAACCGACTCTAATTGACCCACACCATAAACATTGAGATAATCAATCTCAATTTATTTAACGTAAATAAAAATAAACGAATAAATAAAACTGATCAATTAGGGACGAAAAATCCTAATTTTGAAAATCTCCAAATCTGCAATTTACTTCAATTCGATTCGACATGTCAATTTGGGAATAATTGCATCACCATCTATGGCCTGAAGCAGAGCCCCGAGGCATGGTTTGACAGCCTCACTATGGAGATCAGTAGAGGACAATATCTGACTACTATGTCTTTGTTAAATGACGGTCTACTGGCATTGTCATTCTTGTTGTATATGTTGATGATATGGTTATCACAGGAGATGGCATGTATTCTAGAGACCAGGACCTTCCTCCAGAAGATCTTTGTCACGAAAGACTTCGGACAGCTTCGTCATTTTCTTGGCATTGAGGTAATACACACTATAGAGGGACTCCATCTTTCACAGAGGAAGTATTGTCTCGATATTTTGATTGAGGCGGAACTACTAGGATGCAAGCCATCTGATATCCCTGCAGAAGTAAGAAAACATTTATCATTTACTGATCCAACTTTTGAGGATGCAACACGATATAGAAGCCTAGTGGGAAAATTGCTCTATCTCACTGTTACTAAGTCAGATATATCATATGTTGTGAGCAGAGCCAGCCAGCATATGGAGAAACCCCTTTATCATCACTGGCAAGATGTTCTTTTGACCTTTCGATATTTGAAAGAATCTCTTGGACATGAACTCTTCTATGAGGCGAATGGGCACATTAATATCTCCGCCTATACAGATTCTAACTATGCTAGCTCTCTTGAGGACCGCCGATCCACTACAAGATACGTCATGTTTGTTGGTGATAACCTTGTCCCTTGACGAAGCAAGAAGCAAACAATGGTCAGTGTGGAAGCAAAATACAAGGTAATAGCTTAAGCCACCTGTGAGATCACGTGGCTTGTCTCTTTTCTAATAGAACTCGGTATGTCAGTCACTACTCTTGTACCCTTATAGTGCGACAACAAGTCTGCCACGTACATTGCCACCAATCTAGTTTTCCATGAGCGGAAAAGACGCATTGAAGTTGATTGTCACTTCATTCGTAATGCAGTACGAGGAGGACGAATCAAACACTCCACACATCTCCACTAAACTTCAGCTTGCAGACATCTTCACAGAGGCCCTTTCACGGAAGCGTCTCATGTACTTAGTTTCCAAGTTGGGCATGATTGACAGATATGCTCTAACTTGAGGGGGGTGTTAGAGTTATTGTATTTATGTTTTATGTTCCATAACCCTTAGGGGTACTTGTGTATTTTCCTCCTGTGCTCTTTAGGATTTTCTCTCTATATACGAGACCCTAGTCTATGGAATAAACGACAACTCCTTTTTTCTCTACATAGACTTTTTGGGAGACCATCAAAGACGACAGTCATAACTACTACATCCACAACAGCTTCCACAAGCATTTCAGGTAGGCATAATCATCATGCCAAATCTATTGAGTTTGACTGCTCAGTAGACTCTAGCACTTCTCACCACTTGTGTGGAGACATGACACAGTTTTACATGGTTAGCCAGATCCCTCTAGAAAGCTTACCCAAGTAATAAATGGCCGCCTATTATCACCAATGAAAAAAAAAGTTAGCCACGCTCTAAACATGTCAGACGTATTGTTGGTTCCTGATTTTTCTCATTAGCACACTATCGATTAATCAAATAAGGCTATGCACTGTAGAGCTATCTTTAATGTTTTTTCTTTGTCATGATCATGAAACTGGGGAGATATACCATTTTCTACAGTTTCTACTTGATGCTTCCGCTACATATTATCACTCTTCTACTACTTCAACATCTTTATGATGTCAACATCTAAGCCATCAATCTGTTAGCAAACTTCAGCAATTACTACCTTAGTTGACTCCCACTACCATACGAAAGTGTGACACTTGTCAACTTACACATAAAAAGCATCATCTTAGCTCTTTCTTACGTTGAACCATCCACATTCTTCCTCGGCATTTAACATTCCTAATCATGTTAATAAGGGGTATTATATAGTCAATAAGAATGATTTTTTCCCATTTCTCATGGATTTTTCTTTTGAAGAAGGCAGATGCATAATCAAAAGATACTTGGTTTATTAATAATAAAGACATAATTTGGTGACACTATGAAAATCATTCGATCGGATAGTACTCGAGAGTTTTGCTTATATAGCTACATGATTTCTACATGTTTATAGAGATCATACATCAGATTTCATATGCGCATGCCTCACAAAAAAATGGTATTAAAGAGCATAAGCACTCACATATAAGGACTCTTCTCATGCATGCAAATGTTCCCCGCTCGATGACCATGCCATTTCTATTGCTATTCAGAAGAGGCCCCAAAATTGCACTTGGTATGCTCTTTCCAAAGCAATGTCCTTGGCATATCTAAGTGATAGCTATAGACAGCTGGCAAAGGGATTATTTGTTGTACATATATCTGTATCACACGTTCAAGCCCACCTTCAGCCTCAGTGGAAGGGAGCAATAAGGGAGGATGTTAGCGAAACTGACAATTCATTTGATTTGGATAATGACTCTTTTTTGTTAATATTTTTTTGCTCTATCAACCCTTGTTGCATGCCAAGATGGACGATTGAATCACATCTGATCACACTTGACTGAGAAATAAGCTCAAGTCTCAAATATCATCTCAAGTCATTTTTCTCTCTCAGACTGTATGTGACAAATTCCAACAGAAATATGACTAGACGATCGTACACACAACAATATATTTGTTAGGCTCGATTGGAGATGTTATAGTCTCAAACCCAACTAAGCATATATATTTGCAGATAATTCATCCTATAGAATCCTGTAATATGAAAAATTACGAAGCCTTTTGAGCCATTTTATATTTTCTAAGCAATTTGTAAAAGAGCTGAAAGCCTGAAAATAATGACACAAAATAAAAAGGGCCAGTTGACTAATCAAGGCAAATGATCAATTCCTTACTGACAGCCAATCATTGTTCACCTCCACATTTAACAATTTCAGCCAAGTAAAAACTGCCAGACGACTAATTCTTAGACCAGTCACTAAGGTGAAAGCCCCAGTCAACCAATCTTTTTGAAAGTTGCTGGCTCTTTTATTATTGTTGGTTGGCTGAACCAACGACTGATCTGTTGACTGATGACCACTTCAGTAGATTATCAATATTTTCAGCCAACTAATTTTTGGCATTTATAGCTGTTTTAGATCTCAACATTATTTGGATCAACTAATGCATTCATAATCTAATATCCACCCTTTTGATGTGGTTAACAGCCACTTGAGTGCGATTATAAAAGGAATGGCTCTCCACTTTTACACACTCATTCATACTCATCTCCCTAGTGCTCTGAAGTTCTTAATCTCATGAGCTCTCAATATCATTATTTTGAGCTCTCGAAGTGCTTTCGACAATATGTGCTTTCAATTGCAATCTCAAGGAAGCTTTGGTCAAACATTAATGCAGAATGGAATCTGCGAGAGGGATTAAAGGAGAATGAGAGGAAGTAGAAAGTGTAAAGGATGCACGAGACGAGAGGGAGGAAGAAGAAAGGGAGAGACAAGTAGATGAGATCTCTAATTTTTTATATAATTCAATGTCCCCTAAACAATGCCTACTAGCCCATTTCAAGGCCTTAAATGTCGGTTTCGGTCACCATTTCGGTATTGACCAAAACAGAATTTCGATGGAATTTCGGTGGAATTTCGACCGAAATTTCGGTCATTTCGGTCATTTTTTATATTAGGACCCCCATATTTCGGTCATTTCGGTCGAATTTCGATTTCGACCGGATATCGATATTCGACAGAAATTCGACCGAATTTCGCTGAAATTCGAGGCCATGGCCCAATTACATAGAGAGAGGCAGAATTAAAAAATAAATAAAGCACCTAAACCATATCAACCTTATCCTAACCCTTAAAATTACTCCACCTAAATAGCTTATTGGATCACATAGGATATCAAACTTATTTAAACAGACCAAAATAACGATCCCGTGAAAGACCCAATAGCCAACTAAAAATGATCAGCATATGTCGAGGGGTTGATAATATTGACTCGGGTGAAGATAAAAAGACACAAACACTAATTTAGTCCTACTACATGATTTCATGTTGCATGAGTTGATGCAAATAAATATTAGGATAGGGGGAGAGAAAATTTGAGATGATGAAGTAGGAAGCGCGGCGCAACACATGGTTTTAGTAGAGAAAGCATAGGGATGTACGCAAAGAGAGGAGATGAAACGGGGAGAGAATATAGAGAAACTACAATTTTAATATATTGAATCTCCCCCAAAACGACTACCAGCCCCTTTATATAGAGAAGGGTGGGATTACAACTCATCTCGGTCTCGCTTGGACACCTTTCTTAGTTGTTTGACCTTTTGGAGAGCTTTTCTTTAGGATTTGTGTTAGCCTTGCCGAGGTGGCATTCTGACCATACACTTATTTGTTGGGATTCGAGTGATGTTCAGTGCTCGAACAGCATTTTTAGTTTAAAGCGTTCATGGTTGTAGGAGGGTTTTTGAGAGAATGTCACAAGGTGCGGAAAGAAGCAGGATATGGAGGGGTTGGCATCAAGGAAAATGGTTGAGAAGCTCGGAGCTCTTTGCAACATGCTTATTTAGTTTAAAATGGTGAGTTATGAGCTCAAAGGCCAACGGATAAACATGACGCATGTAGAGGTTGTGCATCTCGTTTGTCTTGAGGATCCTAAGGAGCTATATGACCAACAAGATGCGGCAAAACCAGTATTGCATAAGTTGGTTTTCAGTACTCAGTCAGAGGGGTCACAAATTAAGAATATTCGATATTCAGGAGAATATTTGGAATTATTTGGTGAAGTATTTTTTAATTATTTTGAATATAAAAATTATATATAATATATCTTCGTATATATGTATACATATACGGTCATCAATCAGTAAGAGTGCAAGATAAAAGTACCGATTAACAAGTTATATATATAGAGCTTTAACATTTGTGGCCATATTGGGATAAATGAGAAAAAAATAAAAAAAATCAACAGTCTATTGTACTCTATTGTACTGATCGATTGAATATTCGGCTGAATACCCAAATATTTGACATGAATATTTAGGAATATATTCGGTTGGACCGAATATTGACTGAATAGCAATATTCTATCCCCTCCCCCCCGAATAAGAATATTCGACTAAATATTATGTCCATTTTAGAACACCACTTCCATTCAGACATCCATAAACCCAACCCGACAAAGACTTGGAAAATCTGTTTGAGGGAGCCCCGATGGGTCATTGCTTAGATGTGTTGAACCTGGTTAAAGAGACGGATCTACCTAAGGCAGTCGAAAAACCCGACATACCACTTTTTGGCCATGAGCTTTCGCTAGTTGAATCTCCATGAGACCCTCTCATAAACTGTGCTGATGAGTTGCTTCCATCCCCATCGCCCCTACTTGAACTAGTTGCAATTCACTCCACGGCGGAGGTTGTAGCATTAGAAATTGTTGTGGAGCCGCAGGAGATACTCCAAATTGCTCTGGTTACAGTTTCGACAACTCCTTTCACGCCCGAGGCAGACATGGTCCCTCTTCCTCAGTGGAATTCCAAGCTTTAGTGTGTGATAATAACCTTGGAAATTGATGTTGTTCGGGCACAACATGGAATCCCTAATCAGCCAGAAAGCGTTAATGGCACCCCTTTGTCAGCTCCTTACTCATGTTATTCAATCATGGGGAGTGCAAATGGGAGAAGAATGAAGCGGTACAAGAATAGAAAACATGCAAAGACGATCAACGCAGGGAATATGATTATTTCGGTTCATAAGTCCCAAGTGACAGTGGCAGGGGATTTGGTCCGAACTTCGGGAACCTCTAATCTTTCTTAATGAAAGTTCTAACTCGGAACATGAGAGGTCTGGTGACCCATAGAAACGGAGCTTGATTGGAGCATGGGTGGTTGAATGGGGTTGTCATGTGGTTCTGCTACAAGAATCTAAAGTCTCGTCCCGGAGCTTTTTCTTTTGGAAATCTTTGGGCACTAGCTCATTAATAAATTTCAAAACTATGGACGTGGTTGGCACAAGAAGGGGTTGAGCATCACATGGGAAGACTTTGTTTTTAGCATGGCATCAGAGCTAATGGTGAGACATGTCCTTACTATTCTAATCAGAGCTAACGGTGAGACATGTCCTTACTATTTTATCGAAAAACGTGGTGTCATGCACGCAGATTGCCTTCTCGTATGTCTATGGCCCCTGATTGCAGGTCTTAGATCAGACTTGTTAGCGGATCTCTACAATGCAAGAAACGTTCTCCCATGGGTGGCCAGGCTGGTTAGAGGCAAATTCAATGTCACCTTGCCCTCTTCAAACCACCTCAGTTTGAGAGGGGGTCAAGCTCTGGATCAAGGGATTTTTAATGATTTAGAGCTTGAGGTGATTGATGCTATTGATACTAGATACACTTGTATTGACTGTTTCCTGGCATCTGCGGAGCTTCTTGAGACATTTTCCCTTTTTGCCTCCACTTTCAGACCGTGTACCAGATTTGACCACACGTTGTTGATCTGGGATTCGGGAGATGCCTCTCCTCTTAGGGGGTTTCTTCATATTTGAGCAGGCTTGGTTGCAGAAGGAAAATTTCATATACCTGGTCTCCAGCCACTGGACCTCCACTGTAGTCTCCGGATCCGCAGCATCACGTATGGCACATAAGTTGATTTCTTTGCGCCTATGGTTTTGTGCTTTCAAGAGTGAGGTTAGAGAGGCTATACGAGCCCAACGTGCGGAAGCAAAGGCATAGATTTGCAGAATTGATGAGCCGGAAGACTCCGGAGAGCTTTTAGCAAATGAGCAGCAGCTATGAAAATCATCTTTTCTGAAGATAAGAAGCGAGTGGCAAAGTGGAAACAGAGGTCCCGTCACTCTTGGCTCAAAGAAGGAGATGCTAACGCAACCTATTTTCATGGAGTTGCCAGTGGGAGGCATCGTCATAACTTGATCCACATTATGGTGGTGAATGGAATGAGGGTGGAGGGTGATCGGGAGATGGGGAAGGTGATTGCTGACGACTTTCATGATTTCTCGAGGAGGAACCTAGATAGACCTTGGAGATGGCCTGGCCAAGGGGCGTCTCAACTATATGAACAAAATGTGAATCACTTGGTACAATATATTACTCCAGAGGAGGTGAAAGTAGTAGTTTGGAATTTGAATGTTGATGGTGCACCTGGTCTTGATGGGTTCCTTGTCTTTTTCTTCCGTGAATTCTGAACGGTGGTTGGGAGAGAAGTTGTGGAGATTGTGGAGGAGTTTATGCGGGGTAATGCATGGTTTCTGAGAAACTTAACAAGGCTCATATCTTCTCGTTACCTAAGAAGGATATTTCTGAGAGAGTGGAAGATTTTCGATCAATTGCTCTTTCCAATGCTATCTATTTGACAATGGCAAAGATCTTGAACAAGATTCTGGATCACCTCATTTTCCCACTCCAATCGGTAATTTATTCTGGAAAGACAGATTGGGGATAGTTTAGACATGGCAACTGAGATTATAGCTAACTAGAAGAGACGTAAGTCGAAGGGTGTTCTTTGGAAGGTGGACTTCACCAAAGCTTATGACACGGTAGACTGACGTTTTCTTTGGATTGTGATGTCTCGCCGAGGCTTCCCCGGTACCTGAATCTCCTGGATGAAACGTTGTGTCACCACGGATTCCTACTCGGTGCTTGCTAATGGTCGGTCTGAGGGAGGGCTTTTCTAGCCACAACGGGGTGTTAAACAGGGGTGCCCCCTTGCCTTAATGCTTTTTGTCGTTGCAGCTGATGTCTTGTCTTACATGGTGGAATGGGTATTGCATAATGATTTCACAGTAGGGTATACCATTGAGGATATCTCTATTCCTATGTTGCAGTACGCTTATGACACCATCTTTTTTCATCGAAGGCAGTCCAGAGGAGGCTAAGGGAATGGCTGCAACCGTGGAAATCTTTGGTGAATTGTCCGAGCTTATTCCAAACCGTGGGAAGTCCACGACTATCCCTTTCGGTCTTTCTGATCTAGATGTACATGCATGTTGGGGGTAGCTAGGTACAGAATGTATTTCTCTGTCGATCCACTACCTTAGCCTTCCCCTGATGGTGGGTAAGCTTAAGATGTTTGATTGGGTGCCTATCAATGAGAAGATGTAGAAAAGACTCTCTGAATGGAAGGCAGTTATTTTATCACGCGGCGGACAATTAGTGCTTGTAAAGACCGTTCTCTCGGCTATTCTTGTTTTCTTCATGTCGTGTAGGATTAGGGGTGCATTTAGGTGATTGGGAGACAGGCAGCTTTGGGATCTCACGTTTGGAAACGATGAACGAGGTACTTCTTCTAAAATCAGTTAGTAGGATTTGGAGCGGAAGTGAAGACATCCGGGATAGTATGCCCCAGAATTTGCTTTTTCACCCTTCGTCTTTTTAGAAAGGGATCGACTCGATTATGCCTCGTTTTCAGAATCTCTTCCATCCGGTGTTGGGTGATTGTAAGTCTTTTGCCTTTTGGATCGATAATTGGTCGGGTCAAGGAACCCCCTCTTTTAGATTCCCTCCTATTTACTCGGGATGCTAACCGTGATGTGTAGGTGTTCGGATGTTGATTAGATGGCAACCGGATGCCTTCGTTCTAGAAAAACTTTTGTGACCAACGCTTAGAGGATTTTCTTCTACTATTGGAATCCCTCAGACAAATGATAGAACAACCAATTGTCGGGATCACTGCGTGTGGAAGAATAGCTTTTTCTCGGTGAATCGAGCATACAAAGCTATCACAAGACACCCACTGCCGAGGACTGACACTTTGGTTCGTGATTGCAACTTTATCTGGGAGTTAAAACGGTCGATCAGAACTGGCTTCTTTATGTGGTTGCTACGCAGAAGGTGTATTATGACGAGGGGCAGTTGAGCTAGACTTTTCACGGATGACTCCTATAGATGTCCCCTTTGTGAAACATATTAACATCTATGAATTCTCTTCTTCCACTGTATGAAGACATCTGCAATCTGGTCTGAATTTGATGCAGAGAGGTTGAATATACAAAACCTAGATCTATTTTGGGACTCGATATTTGAGGCGAAGCATCGTTCTAGAGAGGATCATATGCGGCCTATAGCAACTACCTGGACAATCTGGTTAGCTAGAATTGGTGCTCTCTTTTCTTTACAGTGCTTTTACTGCAAAATATTAATTTTTCGTTCCAAGACTCTACTCGAGTCCTAACTTTTGTAAGTTCTGGAACTTTTCCCCGTATTTGGGTTGGACACTATGGCGTGTTTCCCCCTTTTTTAACTAAAAAAAGTTGTTATAGGAGGGAGATACAAATATAAGTTTCTTCCATGCAGTAGCTAGAAGGCATTGAAAACGTAATATGATACATCTTGAGGTTAATGGGGAAGTGATGGTAGGTGTATAAGCCATTGGTGATGCGGCGAGGCATCATTACTTTGAGCTCACGAGGCGTGTGTTGTTAGAGCCCTTCCCTCACCATGTTTCCCACAATCTTTATCTCCTTGTGCTGGATTGCAACCAGAGCATCACAACCATGTGCATGGTAATATCATCTATGAATTCTCATTGATTTGACGACGAAACCCATTCCTATAGTTGTAGTTTAGAAGGCTGGGGCATCACCGATGAAGTTTTTTGTTGGTGATGAGTGTCTTCCTTGAGTTATCACTGTATATGAAGGAGATGCTTGATAGCATGTTTTTAGCACCATTATGATGCTAGTCATGGGAGGCAAGTTGTTTTCCAGCAAACTGTAGCATATACCTCTATCACCAAGGCCACCTATGAGCATCATTCATAAATAGAGAGATAATGCATGGTATTAGGAGTGACCACAATGTCATTACTTTTCCTTTCCCTTAACCACATTTGCTTCAATGCCAAGGAAGGTCGATGAAAAAAAGTTGTAGCATAAATGTCAGGCACATAAATAATAATAATGATTAAAATGAAATCGAATTGAACTCAAAACCGACTTCATCTAATACCATATAGAAATATATACGAGAAGAAAACATAAAATAACATGAAATCCTAATAAAGAGGATCAAGACAAAATACAAGAAAAAGGCCATGAAAGGCTGAATATTGCACTAGATCTCTCAATGAGTACAAGGGATGTGGAGCTATTTATATAGCCCCGCTGATAGAACTAATTCCCACCACGGAGCAATATCGAACTTAACACAGTTCCACATATACAAGTGGTTTATTATTAGTATTATTATTATTATTATTATTGAGTCAAACAAGTGGTTTAATTTCCCAGCAATCTCCAGTAGACTCATGATGCTACTATTGTTTCATGCCATTATGTGTACATTGTTAAATATCATATAAATAGTACTATCGAGCATTTGAAGGCTCGGCTTATTGTTGAAGGCTTTAGATGGCCATTTATGGCATTCTTTTGATTTTAGTTAACATGAATTGGCCGCTATATTAATTGGATATCAAAAATGATTTTCTTTATGGCTATCTTACGGAAGAAGTCTTCATGCCCAATCTTCGGATTACGAGGTTGAGTGGGAGCATGTGTGCGAATTGAGAAAATCTACATACGGATTGAACAAAATCCTAGAACATGGTGTTACATAATTAGCAAGGAATTGCTAAGATTGGATTTTCTATAAGTTGAAGAAGATAATGGTATTGCTTGAATAAAATGGCTACTTTAAGGATCCTTATATAAGAGGAGTCCTAGGGTTAAGTTACATGAGAGAGGCATAATAAATACAAAAGACAAGAGTACCCCTGAGTGGTGGAATATAAATATCTCTCAACACACCCCTCAAGCTGGAGCAAATATATTTATCATGTTCAACTTGTTACAGCATCTCTCAAATTGAGTGCAGGCAAAAGGCTGGGTGAACTTGTCGATAGTCTGATCATCTGAAGTCATATTGGATGTGCGTACTAACTTTTTTGTGTATGGGTCCTTGGTGAAATTACTATCAACCTCCACATGTTGTGTGTGTTCGTGAAATATGGGGTTGTTGGCTATATGCATGGTTGTCATGTAGTTACATCTGAGCTTCACTGCTCAAACATGAGTTATGTGTAAGTATGTAAGTATCATATCCATACTAACTCAGTTGTTGCAAGAGCCATTACCTTGTACTCACTTTTTATACTAGAGCAAAAAACAAGCATTAGTTTCTTGCTCCTCGACGTAATCAAGTTTCTTTCTATGTAGGTACAGAGGCCATATGTGGACTTTCTATCCAATAGATTTCCTAGATAATCAATATCTGAATATGATATAAGATCCGCAGTTTCCCTTGGTGAACACCAATCCTCATTCTAGAGAGGACTTGATGTAACACAAGATCATCTTACATGCATCATAGTGGGTCTGGTTAGGACAATCTATGAATTGGCTAAACTTCCCAACTACAAACGAGGTGCCTGACCTAGTGAAGGTTAGATAAAGTAGCTTCCGGACTACCGCCTATAGCAACTACGTATTTCCAATCTTTTCGGGCTCATAGATACGTGCTTTGGATTGATTGAAATCTGAGCTAGTGTGGGTCCCAACACTCCAGTATCCTATAGCAGGTCGGTTGCATACTTTGTTCGGGACATAACAAGAACTCGTTTAGAACGAGTACTTTCAATACCAAAGAAGTGTTGTAATGATCCAAGATCTTTGATTACGAATTGCTATGCAAGCCTCATTTTTCCTTCCACTACACCTTCCGAGTCATCACCAATGAGGACAATATCATCCACATATATAAACATAGCTACTGTACGCTTGCTTGTTTTTCATATAAACAAGGAATGATGAAGATCTGGAAAGTCCCCAAGTTCTCAAGAACTTATGACAACTTCCGGAACCATGTTCAAGGACTATGCTTAAGGTCATAAAAAACCTTCTTCACCAAACATACCTTCTGACACTCCTCGTGAACCTCAAAGCCAGGAGGTTGATGCATGTAAATGACCTCCTATAGTTCATCATAGAGAACAGCAGTCTTTATGTCAAGCTGATGAAAAGGGAGCAATCAAGCTATCCTGCTAAAGACAAAAAATATGTACTATAAAAAGGCAAGCTTTGAGGCAGAATGTATCGAAGAAGTCGCTTCCGTACATATGTGTAAAGCCTTTAGCTGCTAGCATGGCTTTGTATCTATCAATCAAACTAAGTTATATTTTACAGTAAAAAACCATCGGGATCCAACAACCTTGCAATCTATAGATGTATCTACTAGCTACTATATCCCACAAAAGATTAGAGCAAACATGTCCTTCATGGAAAGGTATCATTTTGGGTCATGCACTACCTTAAAACATGTGAGGATCTTTGTTACCGATAATGCTTCTACAAATCGTTTGTAGGTTGATCCAAGACTGGAGAAGGTAACTACCGCAGAAATAGGATGCATACTACATTGTTGTTTGTCGTTCCTAAAGGAGATAGGAACATCCACTCAAACGTCATGTAAACTATTTTCAACAATATTTTTTTTGAAGACCAAAAGAGGGGGTAACACGCTACGGTGCCCTCCCTATGAAATTAATTAAAGAAAGAGAAATGGAAACAGAAAATACAACAAAAGGGGTCATAAAGATGATCAGGCTTCCACAAAAGTCTTGGACCGAGATAACACATTTTCCCTATAGAACATGCAGCCCGAGAACACCAAGGCATTTCTCTCCAGCCAAATACTCCATAGTAACGACATAGGACCCAACACCTCCGCCCGCGGTCTGAGAGGAGTAGACCGGAACGCCTCCCAAACGGCATCGAATGATGACGCGTCAACCCAGTCGAGTCCCAGGTCGAGCCATGAATCCGCAGTGCATGGACAATTAAAGAACAGATGATCCATCGACTCAATGGCCACCCCACACAGGTAACGGGAATCCGAAGTAGAGCCCAAAAACCGCGCGCACCAGTCCCGAGTCAGTAATAGCTTACGCCTGAGAAGCCATAGAATGAACCCGATGCGTTCAGGGAGGTGAAGCCCCCAAATCAAGGAGCAGTCCTTAGTGAGGGCCTCGGACGGACCGGGCGGCGTCCTCCGAATAGCCGCATAAGCCTTCTTAACCGAAAAAGGAGCGCTTCTCTAGACCCAGTGGTCCGGCCCCCCTAAGGTTCTCGCAGCCGGCCAGAGAATCGCACAAACGAAGGACATCATCGAGTCTTTGATCCGAAAATTTTGTGCAAAAACTGGGCATCCAGTTCCCATCACACCACACATCGGCAACTTTAACCTCCCTGTCCGACGCCAAGGTAAAGAGCCTTGGGAAGCGAGAAGCGATCGTCCTCTCACCAGTCCAGTTGTCGAGCCAAAAAGCAAAAGAGAGGTTGTTACCCAAGATGGGCCAGAACAAGTCCTGGAAGCAAGGAAGCAGCGAGAGAATCCCCCTCCAGAACGGGGAAGGCCGAATGCCCGTAGTGGGCACAAGAGCCAAGGGGCTCCGGCAATCGTAGATACGACGGATCAACTTGCAGCACAGATCCTCAGAGCTCCCCCAAACACGGGAGATCCACTTCAGGAGTAACGCTTCATTCATAGCAATAAGATTACAAACACCCAACCCGCCTTCCGCTTTCGGCAAAGTGACCGAAGCCCAGTCAACAAGATGTATGCCCCCGGTTGTCTCCCCGCTCCCGCGCCATAAGAATCTCCTCATAAGTCCTTCAATACGTACACGAATCCCCTTCGGTAAAATTCTCGCAGACATGAAGAAGATGGGAATTGTCGCCAACACCGCTTTTAGAAGTACCAGCCTCCCCCCCTCTAGAGAGTATGGAGGAACTCCACCCCGCCAACCTGCCCTCCATCTTCTCAACGAGCGGAAGCCAATCCGTCAACCTCGCTCGTCCGAAAGAAAGAGGCATCCCAAGGTAACGTACCGGCAGATTGCCGCAGTCCACCCCCAAGTCAACAGAGCAAGAGCACGCCTCCTCCTCAGAGAAGGCAAAAGGCACCAAAATGGACTTGTCCCGGTTTTGGACGAGACCAAACATTTCCCCAAAGAGTTCCAGCACGGCAGCGACGGCCCCAACCTCCTCCATGTCGCCCTCCACAAAGAATAACGTGTCATCCGCATATTGTAACAGTGGGATATTAAGATCGTCCTTGGAGAAACCCGAGAACAGGCCACAACGTTGCACCTGCTCCAATATGCATGCCAACGCGTCCACCGCGATGACAAAAAGAAGCGGGACAAGGGGACACCCCTGCCTGATTCCCCTCTGAGGCTGGTAGAACCCGCCCTCCGGACGGCCATTTATAAGAACCGCCAGAGAAGCCGTGGTAACACAACGCTTCATCCAAGATATCCAAGTATCGGGGAATCTCCTCCTTAGCAAAGCTTCCCAAAGGAAGCGCCAATCAAGAGTATCGTAAGCATTGGCAAAGTCAACCTTCTAGAGCATAGCCTTCTTACCAAGCCTCTTCCAATCCGCCACAATCTCAGATGCCATAACGAAACAGTCCCCAATTTGCTTGCCTGGAACGAATGCCGATTGGACGGGAGAAATAAGGTTCGCGAGAACCCTACTAAGGCGGAGAGCAAAAACCTTAGCCACGATCAAATAGAGCCCGTTGGAAAGGGCGATTGGTCGGTAAGTCCTCAATGCGATTAGCCGCACCACTCTTAGGCAGGAGAACAATCAGTGCCCGATTAATTTTCTCAAACCCCGCATTGCACAAACACACCTCTTGAACCACCTCGAGGACCTCCCCAGCAAGGAGATCCCAAAAGTCCCGATAAAAGGACACAGGGAACCCGTCCGGCCAGGGCGCGCCATCTGCGTTAAGAGACCAGACGGCGGCTCTAACTTCCTCCATCGGCACAGGCATAACCAGGCCCGAAGCAAGCTCCGGCGACAGCCTTTCCGCCCCCCAGCCCAACCAACGCCACCTGCGAAGAAGGGACCACGACGAGAACTCACGGAAGTGCTTGGCAATCAGGTTACCCATCTCCTTGTCACCCGCAACCCGGACACCATCCACAACGACCGAGCGCAAAGCATTTGAACGTTGTCTGCCTCTGGCAATACGATGGAAGAATGCCGTGTTGGCATCCCCCTCTACGAGCCACTTGTGCCTAGATCGCTGGCGCCATTCCGCAACTCTTTTCTTGTCCTCCAGCGCCACCTGCCGGAGAGAAGCTTCCCGCCTTGCGAGATTCTCGGAGGAGAGAGGGCAAGAGTCCTCGAGCTAGTCAAGGCCGGCAAGGACCTCCTCAGCCGAGGCCCTGGCCGCCCGGCGAGTAGCGCGTGACTCCTTCTTGAACAAGCAGAGTCTTCCCCGCAGCGAAACAAGTTTCTGGAAGAATCTCGAGACTGCCGAGCCCGAGACGATCGTAGAGGTCCAGTGCAAGGATACCAGTTCGCGAAAAGATTCCTCGAGCAGCCATGCCTTCTCGTACCTGAAAAAACCCCGGAGCGGGCTTTGCTCCCCCGAGTCCCAAATAAGAGGGGAATGATCCGAGCAGGTCCGAACCCTCGTCAAGGCAAAGCAAGAGGGAAGAGATTTAAAAGTTCCGAGGACGCCAAGAACCGGTCGATGCGGGAGCGAGAGCCCGAGCTCCGCCACGTATATTTAGTGTCAGGAGTGTCAATCACCTCAAGTTCCAAATCGTCTAAAAGCTCCATGAAGTCAGCCGACCCCCGGTCCTGGCCACCACGCAGACCCGGCCGATCGGTTGACAGCAAGGTAACATTGAAATCGCCGCCTATCAGCCACGCGCCCCCGGAAAGGAGGCTCTGGCCGAACGAAGATCATCCCACAGCTGTCGACGGTCACCGTCCTGGCAAGGCCCATAAACACAAGCAAGGTTCAGGAAGCGGTATGCATATGCGTTCGGACTGGTCACTGAATATTGATTAAGCGGTATGCGGGAGCATATGCGGGGTATATGTGGTTCTAAGCGGTTTTCTAATTTTTAATTTAAAAATAAAAAAATATCTATGAATAACATTACCACTGAAGTTATGTATCTAAGTGGAGGCTACTTGCCTCCTACGCTGGGTGGCTATTTCTAATTTTTTGTTTGTACCCCTTCCTTTTTCCTCTTAATATATTGGGGTGAACACCATCGAGTGTATCCCCCTTTCTTGGCTTCAAAAAAAATGTATATAAGTGGAGTTAAAGAAGATCTAAGAAAAACGGTTCATGTTAGATGGGTGTGTATATATACTTTTAATTCCCTTATATTTACAACAACAACAACAACAAAGCTTTTTCCCACAATTAAGTAGGGTCGGCTATATGAATTGCCTTATATTTAATCACAAAAAAATATTTACCATAAAAACTTTACATTATATGATTCGTGATAACAAAACTTCAATACACATACATGCACTACATGAGCAAAACCTCAATCGGCATATATAAAAAATATTCGACGATACATTGTATATACTCGTGAAAATAATACATGAGAAAAACATAAAACATTGCATATACATAATGGTATAATGTATTGCAATTGTATATAAATGCATGTCATATTCTAACAATTGAATGAAGAGGCAGAGTTATGGAATTAAGGACCTGAATGAGAAGATTGAAAAGTTGGAGCTGCTGGAGCAGTATGCGGGTATGCGGGCCGCATATGCGGGGAGGGCGCATAATGCACTGATTCAAGTAATCAGTGCGGTCTACATGCAGCACGGGCATATGCGGCCGCATATGCGGCATGTGCGGTCGATTTAGTGAACACTGAACACAAGAGACGACAAAAGTCTTCAATGAGGAAAGACAATCGAGAAGAACCGTCAGTACATGGGAGCCCCTTAGCTCCGATCGCAGGGCAAAGCCGTGATCCCTCCAGGCAATTAGCATTCCCCCCGCGGATCCAACCGCATCAACAACACGATACTCAGAGATGGGACCGGCGTCGAAAGAGCACCACACATCCCGCGTGCAAGATTGCAACTTAGTTTCCTGAAGCAAAATGATGTCACAGCCCCATTCAAGAGAGCGAGAACCCACGATCTTCCTCTTTTCCGGGTCACCCGGACCCCTGACATTCCAAGTGAGGACCTTCATTGAGAACCGCTGCAGTTTCCCCCGATGTGGACCACACCAGCCAGAGTTGCCACGTGAGCCAAACAAGCCGACACCGGCAGCGGCATGGTGTCGAGCCGTCGCGCCCGCGGGCGCCTCCTGTACCTTTTACCGATCCGCCTGTGGTCAGGCCCAGAAGAGGCTGTCATCGAGGACGTCCCCAAGTCGGACCTCCCTGCCGGGAGCGGCGCCCAAGCAAAGGGAACCTCCTCCGCCCCATTTGCGCCCAGATCCTTACCATCGCCAGAGAAGGGCCTATCATCGAAACGAATACTCCAAAGGGGCCACTCAGGCCCAAGGATTTCGTCGAACCCGCAATGACCAGCACGAACGTCCGAAGGGCCAACCGGATCCACAAGCGGGTGCTCTGAGGAGACTACAAGCGGATCTGCCGCCCTTAATTCCGAATTCTGCGAACCGGATATCCGAAGATCCAACCCCGAAGTAGGTCCATTGAGCAGGAAAAGGCGGCCAACATTCGACCCGAAGGGGAGGGGCGGGTTGGCGTGATTCTAGGAGCGCAAATCGAGACGGGCGCCTGTCCCAAAGATGATATTCTGTAAAGGCGGCATGAAAGGATGCGACAACCCCAGAGTGGAAGCACACGTGGCGTCAAAGACACCAAAACGATTCAGATCGGCAGAATCCAAAACGCCCCCAATCGAATAAAGCGAAACGTCCCTGGGAGAAGAAGACGAATCGACTTCCCCAGCGGCCGGAGCAACTCCGCCGGATACAGCATTACGACGGTGGCCGGCACCACCACCCTCGTCAACAAGCGGCACAGAAAGCTCCATCTAATCCAACAGCCGAATCCGCAGTGGAAAACGAAAGCGGCCAACAACCATCTCCGCCTCCGAGAGGAGACGGACAGAGTCGGGGCACTCCAATAAAACAAGAGTAATCTCCAAGTCCGATCCCGGAAGCATACCATCCTGAAGAATACGAAGAGCCGAACCCAGGCCCCTGAGAGGCGGAGCCAAACAATGCACAGAGCGCGACAGGAACGGAGCACCCCAAACCTTCGCCACCCTTCGCGAGACACGATCGTCTCCTCCATCCGCAAACCTGGCGTTCCTCCAGGTGAGGCCATCCGACCCCTTCCAAGCAAGCAACCTTCGTCTCTGTTGCTCCGAGAGCCCCCGCACACAGCATCGACGAGACGCCAGCTCCACGACATCTCCAAGGAAAGCGCCAGCGAACTCCTCCTCGATGGTCGCACGAATCTCCGCTACACATAAAGAGTCCCCCACCCAGGACCCGATGAGGAACCCATGCAGAGATGGAGCGACGGGAGAACTTGGAACCCCACCGTCAACCAAACATTCCTCCGAAGTTATAGCATTTGACAGGGATCGCGTGTCAGCCCCCCGTCTCTTCTCAATCGGACTGCGACCACATGAAGGACATGTGTAGCCTATGACCCTCTTCCCCGCACACGAAACACCGAGGCGGTGAGGCACATGCAACCGCCAAATGGCCCGCAAGGCCTCATCTGAAACATCTGCGCCCGCGCTTACGATGTGAAACCACTTCCCAACCTTCATCGGAGCCTTTCGCTCCACCCGCACCTACTTCCGAGGCCGAGCGTGGCACAGCGAAGGTCCTTTGCCACTCCGCCGCCCCTGCTCGAACCACCCACTTCAGCCTCTCTCGTTTCCTCCTCTCCATCCTCTCGCAATAATGTTGGTCGAATGTGTTCATTCTTGTAGAACCCTCACTTGAGGTAGCAGGAATGTCAACTGTAAAGTCTCTGAAGGAGAATGACCTCAATAGATGTAGTAGTAGTTAGCTGAGGAGGATGTTGACACTGGAATCGAGATACCTGTGTGCAAGGACTGGTATAGGCAAAAGTATTGAAGCAGTCTCCAAAGTAGTTAGAGGCAGAGATATATGGGTACATATACTGGCAAAGAAGGGAATTGTTTCGAAGAATGCAGTGTTCGTACTAATGTAGTGTTTTCGAGTCCTTGGACATAGCATCAATATCCCTTCTGATTCATGGCATATCCTAAAAACATATACTTGATTGCTCTAGTTGCCAATTTATCCCTCCATGGGGCAAGGAGGCATACGAAGGCCACATCCAAATACATTTGGGGAAATAGAGAATACAACTTACCTTGAATAGAGAACCTTAATGTGTATCTTCTCGTTAATAGGAGTTGACGACATGCAATTAATAAAAAAGGAAGCACTAAGTACCGCATCTCCCCCATATGGGCTAAGAGCATGATAACATAACAGTGCAATATCAAGATTGTATTGGTGCTTATGTTCAGCAACTCCATTCTATTATGATGGATAGGACATGTTGCCTGATGAAGAATCCCACTGAAAGAGAAAAAGGTCAACATATCATTCCTGGCGTTGTCAGAGCGAATAGTTTCCGCAATGGATCCAAATTGATTTCTGGTCTCTCCGATGAAGGCAACAATAATTAGGTAGACATTTGACTTGTTTCCATTAGACGCGTGACATGTGACACATAGGAGAAATCGTCAACAAGGACAAGATAGTAATGATTCCTTAACTAATCTGGATGTATGCTTGGTCCCCAAACATCAAGATGAATCAACTCAAACAAAGTTGTAAAGTGGGTATTACCAAATATTGAAAATGTACTTCGATGATGTTTCCCCAACGGGCAAGACTCTCACTCTATTTGAGTAGTGGAAGGAAGCTGCGAAATAGCTTAGCGATAATTCTACAAAGACGGATTGCCTAGGTGTTGATGCCATAAAGTGCCTGAAGATTGTGTAAATCAAGCTTCGGAATAAGCATTAGCAAACACGGATTGAACCGGATGGTAAGCAGCTCCTTTTTCACGACATTGATCAATTGTCCTCCCATTTAAGATGTCTTGAAAAATGAGGACCCTAAAACAAAAATAGCTCGACATAAGAGATACCTTGAAAAATATATAAGGTTGAATAAAAAATAGCTCGACAGTGGAGCTTTCTGCAAATTCGATTGGAAGATAGCAAGTCGATAGGGCACTTAGGAACAAAGAAAATATTATCAAGTCTAAGGGTAAGGGTAACATCTCTTATCCCGTTTACTGGAGATAATCTGCCATTGGCAACTTGTAGTATTATATCTGGATGAATTGACTGCAATTATCTAATGAGACTCTTCTATCCACAATTTTGGAGTATTTGGTTGTGCGCCATATGAGTTGGAGGGTAAATGGATCTCTCCAGGATCCATTTACCCCATCCATATGTTTAGTCCCACATCTACCAGTGGTAGGATTTGGAGGCTCTGTGGGGGCTATATAAGGAGCCACAGACCTCCTGTATCAGATGAGAAAAAGCAATGAAGCATATGCCCCTTTGAGGGCTTCTCCCGTGGTTTAATCCCACTCCTCAGGGAGTAGGGTTCCACGTAAAAAAATCATGGTGTTCCGTGTTTATCTTTCTATTCCTTTTGCTCTGTTTATCATTATCGTTTCCGTTTCCTATTTTCTAACATGGTATCAGAGCAAGTTCGATTCTTGGAGATTTTATTGTGTTCATAGTTTGTTCAAGAATCAAGTTTCAGTTTTAGGGTTTCTATCAAAACCATGGTTTTTGTACACGGTCTTGGATTTCCGTTAGAAGATTGTTCATGCTACAGGGTTTCTAAAACCCTAGATTTGATGTTCTTGTTCTGTTTGGATCCCTGGAACTCATTCTTTTTCGTTATTCGAAGTTCTCCGTCTCTTCTCAGTTCCAGGCTGTCGCACCACGTGATTCCAGGCTAGGGCTTTGGAAGCCCCTCTTCTCGTTGCAATCAGCAAAAAAAGGGGAGCGGGGGAGATCAAGGTCATCTCATGTGGTGGCGCGGATTCTTCATCAGCAGCGACGCTGCCCAGTGGTGCCTCTCTCTGCGCGCAGGCGATGCTACCCCACAGGCGGAGCCCTCGCAGTTCCTCCTTCATCGGATCCATGATGCGCTCCTTTAGAACCCCACGCGACTCCAACATCTTCGAGCTTCCCCAAAATACGCAAGAGGCGCATCTCGATGCTCCATACCGGCGTCGTCCCTTCATCCTCCTTGCGGCGCAGGCAGCCGCGTCTTCAGGCTGGCAGCGCGCGACACCCCGCAGCCCCCTGGCGGAGCCCTCTACATGTGTGACACCTCCATGCGGCCTCGCACGTGCCCCAGCGCCAGCACGATTGACAGCACCTACCGCCTCAGCCGCCAAACCCGCAGAAACCCAGGCGGCATCAGCCCAGTAGCCGAAGCCCTCCGCGCGTACCTCAGCCCTTCTATTCTCATCGAACGGCGCCGCCCTCTCCATCGAGACAGGCAGGCACCGCCAAATCGAGAAGGCCCTATCGGGGCGGCTGGTCTTTCGAAATCCTAAATGGGGTTTGCCCCCAAAAGGGTGTCGTGTGGTTTTTATTTAAAAAAAATCTTTCTTTTAAGGGCCCAGATGGGCCGGGAAAATTTAAGAGAGAGAGAGAGAGAAAGGTGAGAAAAGAGAGAGAGAGAGAGAGAGATTTTGTAAAGCCCAATTGGGCTAAGGTATATTTGGGTCCAAATGGACCACGTTTATATTGTTAAAAAAGGAAAAGGCACGTACAATAAAAAAAAGCCGTACGCAAATTGCATAAAAAAAGAGAGAAAATGAAAAGCCGTAAAAAAAAGTTTATGAACGGCTTATGTTCAAAAAAATATATATAGCGGTAACTGGAAAAGCCGCAAGTACATGTTTTTTTCTCCCATTATCTTGTCTTCTCCCAACTTTGTCGATATCAATGTACGACAAGTATGGGAGAAAGGGGGAGTATATGTAGAGTCACAGGTCTATTCATATGTTCCAGATTCAGATTCTCCGGATTTGCAGACCAGCCATATGTTCACACTCTACAGTTCAGTTTCAGGCTCGACAAGTTGTTCCGAGTCTGCAATTCAGACACGTACGAGTGTGTGGTCTTCAGTTTCGTGGTCCACATCATTCTTTTTGTGTTGTCAGGCCAGTGTTTTCATGTAAGCCATAGGGACTCTAGAGTAGAGGACCATTCCCTATGTCATATTGGCAAGGGTTTTCATGTGGTCTCATAGGTACTCCAGAGTAGTGTACCATTCTATGTGCCAGATGGGAGAGACCCAGTTCTCCAATGAGGAGACTTTTCAGACTCCATTCTCCAGCGATCGTGGACTCCGACGAGGATTGCACTTCCACGGCCTCTTTCAGTTCGACCTTTTTTCAGAGATGGAGCAGTTGTCCACATGTTGTGGCGGGCCAGAGTACTCCGACGAGGAGACTCAATTTCCAGTTGCAGTGACTCTGACAGGCGCAGTTCAGAGCACATGCTCTCCGACGAGGAGATTCAGCAGACTCGCACTCCAGCCCGTTCGTCCTCCTCACCAGCACGGCATGAGAAGCAACGTTCTCGACAGCAACAGTTGTGCGTGTTGAGTTGTATTGTTCATAGTGTCCTGTAGCGTGAGTTGAGTTTCTTTCTGTTTGTTTGTCCAAGCTGAGCATTGCATGCTCCAGCTTGAGGGGGAGTGTTGGAGTATTTGGTTGTGCGCCATATGAGTTGTAGGAGGGTAAATGGATCTCTCCAGGATCCATTTACCCCATCCATATGTTTAGTCCCACATCTACCAGTGGTGGGACTTGGAGGCTCTGTGGGGGCTATATAAGGAGTCCCAGACCTCCTGTATCAGATGAGAAAAAGCAATGAAGCATATGCCTCTTTGAGGGCTTCTCCCGTGGTTTCATCCCACTCTTCAGGGAGTAGGGTTCCACGTAAAAAAATCAGGGTGTTCCATGTTTATCTTTCTGTTCCTTTTGCTCTGTTTATCATTATCGTTTCCGCTTCCTATTTTTTAACACACACAAATGAGTAGAAGCACATGTATCTAACCAACCAATCGACATGGGCATCATGCCTAAAAGAGTGAACAAGACTCCCACGATATGTAGATTGGACTCCATAGTTAGAGGCAAGAGCAACGATGGTGTCCTATTTCTGAATTGTGTGGTCTTTGAAAGGATTGGAGAGAAGCATGTGTGATCATCTGTAGTGATGGATCTTGCCCATCTTTATGTTGTTAACTAATCAAGTGAAGCTTTGGACTTTGTATGATGCTTTCTAAGTCTATGATGCGTAGATGAATCAAATGCCTTTTTGCATACAATCGATGCATACTCATAAGATGCAAATATCGGACAGACTTGACCCCACCAATAGCAGTGCATTTGAACTTTGATAAGAATAAATATGACTAAGTACGAGACGTGACTATCGAAGCTCGTGGCAGTATAAATGCTAAAAGAATAGCCATGAATGACGAAGAAATGCTAGCATGTCGGAACCCATGAGGATATGAGAAAATTTAAATAAGGCACGTAGAGGCTAAAGGATAGCTTAAGGTCGACTAGTAGTAGTAGGTAGTATTTGGTAATGACAGAATCTGTAGAGGTGTAGCTGAGTCAGTTACGTAGACGTGGACTCGCTCCAAGGTCGGCTCGATGCTCGATTGCATGAAGGATTGGGACGGGACAAGGCGGGGACTAGGTGCTAGTGGAGGTTGAGGTTAGGCGTTGGGGCCTGATTCTGGTGTTGGGGAGAACTCTGATGGTGATAGCGAATTGAAGAAGATAATGGTATTGTTTGAATAGAAAGGCTACCCTAAGGCTCCTTATATAAAAGGAGTCCTAGGGTTAGGATTACATGAGGGAGACACAAAATATAGAAAAAAACAAGACTGCCCATGAGTGGGTAGAACACAAATATCTCTCAACATTATATTTATGGTTGACTCTCGTATCTTCATTAGGAAGAAGAGCAACATTATGATGTTAGTTGCTTGTGTGGACAACATGATTTCACTAGCGATGCCATCATTGGGATATAGGATAAATAACGGTTTCTTACGGAAAATCTTTGTTAATAAAGATCTATGCAAGATTCGTTACATTCTGGGGATTAAGAACAGTTGGAACTCAAAGGGGTTAGATTCTTTCCCAGAGAAATTATGTCCTTGAAATACTAAGAGTATGCTTGCATATTAGACTCCAAACCATCTTCAATTCGCATGAAATATGCAAAGGATCTCGTGGAATTGTGATCTTTGTAATCATTTATGTGATAATTGATAGTATAACTTATGACGAGTGTGCTACATTATGGGTGTACATATTTTTCTCTTTCAAAAAAAATGCTCCTGAAACTTGCGTGTGATAACAACATACCTTGTCACCTTGTTGAATGGTGATGTCCTCATGCTTTCTCTTGGCCGGAAGCAAACCATTTTGACCACCTACAGGATTCTTACTCTTCTTAGAGTTTTCCCGATAAGTATGCTGATTGCTTGAAGAACCTGAAGTATGAGCACCCTGACTGTTTAGCCTTCCATGTCTAGAATTTCTCTCATCTCTGCTAAATTGTGAGAGACCTGCATGAATTTCCTCCCTGCTCTTATGCAGTGAGTGACTGTCCCCTTTGGCCCGATCTCCTCTCTTCAACTGTTCATGTCTCCTATCCTTCAGCAAGGAGTCATTATCTGAATCTTTTCTGTCACCCCTGGACTTTATAATTGCACCATAGGATTTATCTTCCATGCTTTGACTGCTCTTCGCACCACTACGTGCACCCGCTCTTTCACGATGAGCATATGCATAACCTTCAACTTTGAGCCTCTGCTTGTCTTCTCTTTCCCTCGGCTTAGAGGTGTCATCTTTGAGTTTCACAGAATGTGGTTTCCCCGTCCGGTCCCTAACTCTGGTAGCATCTTCTTTATTCCTATTTTCAGAACTATCATTTCTGCCCCTCCTGTGGTTGGCGTCTTCTCTAGTCTGGTACCCATACAAATGTTCCTTCAATGTAATTTCCCTTTTATGTTGTTCTTCATCCATTCTTCTGTTGATGTGTGCATCCTCGAAATATTGTTGTTTCATCAAGATACTATTTCTCTCTCTTTGTCTTAAAGTCCCTTCACGACCATAATGTTCTCTCCGGTCATTACCGCCCTTTCTCAAGCGTGGATCATCGTCCTTTCCCTTCCTGTCATTTATCAACGGTCTGCTCCTGTCTCTTAATCTGGTCTCATCATTGTGCCTCCTCGTATCATCCCTGTCTCTCCTTCCCAGATCATGAACATCACTATCCCTTCTATTCCAAGCAACTGAACTGCCTCTTTCCTTAAGTCTGTCCAAATCCTCGGTGCATTCATAGTCACCTGAATTAGAATCAAGATTTCTCTGTTGTCGAGAATGGTGCAAGTCTTCCCTTCCTCTTGAAGGAATATGGATCGTCTTTAAGTTTGGCTGAGATTCTTGTACACTATCATCTCTTTTTGGGGAACTACAGATACATTCACTGTGATCTCTGCCCAAATCATCCGAGTTTCTAGATCCAGCAGCTTGGACAACTTCAGCTTCACAGCCTTCTGCTTGCTTCATGCAGTCCATGCTGCTCCAAGACTTTTCCTTGCTACGATCACTGAATGTGGTCGTTAGATCTTCAGCATCACCATTATCAAGGATCAATGGGTGCTCAACCCGAGAATTTAACTTTTGTTTCTTAGCAGAATAAGACAAGCTGTCATCATTATTACTATCAGAAGAAAGATGAAAATCTGATGGTAGATCCTCCCCTTCACCATCTAGACTGTCGAGTACGGTGAGTCTATCATCATCGTCCTCATCTCTAGGCTCTAGGCTCGGTTCCTTCGTATTTTTAACATCATCGAAAGGTGATAATTCCGAACTGTCCACATCAAAGTTATTATCGACAGTTTTATCCATTTTCTCAACATCTTGCCTGTAAAAAGCATTATTCAGACAATGAGTGAAAGTCTAGGTTTATAAGAAAGAGAACAAGAATTACGACAATTAGATGATACAACAAGAAAATTGAAATAAGTTGTTATGCAGAGATGAGGATTATATTTTAAAAGGACGATCTACTTTCTCCACCAAGTCACACCTACCAACCTGGGGTTAACCAAAAACCCCTTTTATACATTAAAGTTATTATCAATATTCAGACAATGAGTGAAAGTCTGGGTTTATAAGAAAGAGAACAAGAATTACAAATTATATTATAGAGATCGAAAGTCAATAAAATTTTGAGATAAGTAGTTATGAAGAGGTTAAATAAAAAGACATAAAATTACAAGCCATTTGAGGATTAAATTTTAAAAGGACGGCCTACCAAATCCCACTTACCAACATGGGGTCAACAAAAAAACTCTCACAGAAGTGTAGCAACTGGTAGCCTTAATAGAAATTGTTTTTATATTTATATATTAATATCTCACACAAAGAGAAGATTGGTTGCGTTGCAAAGATTGCAAAGTAATCTCATGAGAGAATTGGACAATTCAACATCGTGTGTTAGTCATGGATGTGCAAATAAAAGGGTTGGTAAAGAAAATGATGGTTCCCAAAATCATTAGAACTGGATGGTGGAATCTTCAATTGAAGCAATCAAGCTTCAAGGAGAAGGTTTTAGAAGACTTATCTTAGGATTGTAACGAAAGTGCAAATGAGATGTGGGAGGCGGTAGCATCTTGTATCTGAAGTGTAGCCGAAGAGATGCTAGACGAGTCAAAGGAAGGAATTCCATACCAAAATGAGGCTTGATAGTGGAGTAAAGGGGTGCAATAGAAGCTTAAAATTAAAAAAGCCTGCTTTAAAGCTATGTATAGGAATGGAACATAGAAAACTATCACAAACTACAAAATAGCGAAGAAGGAAGCAAAGAAGGCTGTAAGTGAAGCTAAGTCATAAGCTTATGATGTTTTATACAAAAATCTTAACTCCCAGGAGGGCCAAAAGGACATACTCAGATTGGATAAAGCAAGAGAAACAAAAACCAAAGATCTTTCTCAAATGAGATGTATTAAGGATGAGGAAGGATACGTGCTTGTTATTTCGAAGGATATAGAGACTAGATGGAAGCAGTATTTACACAAGTTTTTCATTGGGGAAGGAAATAAAGAAATCAATTCGGGGGACCTAGCTAGTAGCGAAAGTTACTTGAACCATGCAAGCTATAGACGAATACAAAGGAAGAAAATAGATGAGGCTTTGAAGGCTATGAAACCAGGGGAAGGTGTAGGACCTAATGACATTATTATAAAAGTATGGAGAGTTCTAGGTAAACGTGATTTGACTTGGGTCACAATTTTATTCAATGTTATTTAGCCAAGCAAGAAAATGCCTGAAGAATGGAGGACAAGCATCGTGGTGCCTCTTTATAAGAATAAAGGAGACATTCAAAATTGTTTGAATTACTGAGGTATCAAATTTGGTGAGTCATATACTATGAAAATTTGGGAACGTGTGATTGAAAGAAGGTTGAGGCAAGTTTTCAAAGTAAAAGAAAGCCAACATGGATTCATGTCAGGCCTTTCAATATTGAAGTTATCCACTTGTTGAAGAGAACAATGGAGATTTATAGAGTTAAAAGGAAAAACCTCCATATGATTTTATTGATTTGAAGAAAGCTTATGATTATGTCCAACGGAAAATATTGTGGAGAAGAGACAAGTGCATATCCTATACATTAACCTTATAAAGGATATGTATGATGGGGCTTCATCTTGTGTAAAGCTCCAATTTAGAAGACTGACGATTATGTCATCGTCATTGGTTTGCATCAAAGTTCAGCCTACTCCATTCCTTTTTATGTAGACTATGTCACATTCAAAATGGTGCACGTTATTCGTCGATATGGTGTTGATTGATGAGACTAGAGACACGGTAAATGTGAAGCTAGAGGTTTGGAGACATGCCTTAGAGACTGAAGGATTTCGTATAAGCAGGATTAAGATTGAATATATGAAGTGCACATTTAATGGAAGCAATGGTGAATGAATCGAGGTGAAGATTGGTGACGATAACATATAGAAGAAAGATTCTTTTAGATACTCGGGATCTATTTTACAACATGATGAGAAAATCGATGGAGATGTTACTCAGAAAAAATGCAGGTTGGCTAAAGTGGAGAGAGGACTCTATTGTTCTATGTGATAAGAAAATTCATTTGAAAATCAAAGGAAAGTTCTACAAAGCAGCTGTGAGACCTGCTATGCTCTGGATCTGAATGTTGGCATGTGAATCATAGACATGCACAGAAAATGAGTAGCATAAATGAAAGTGCTAAGGTGGATGTGTAGTCATACACGAAAAATCATATTCGGAATGATGCAATCAGAAGGAAAGTTGGTGTAGCGCCGATAAAGGATAAGATGAGAGAACACGGCTTAAGATGGTTTGCCATTTGAAAAAGAGGTCGGCTAATGCATCAGTTAGAAGATGTGCTTTTGAGATGTTGAGCCGGCTAAGAGAGGTCGAGGAAGGCCCAAGAAGTGTTGGAATGAGATTATCGAAAGGGATCTTAGTTTTTTGAATCTAAGCCCGAGAATGACCCAAGATCAATCTGAATAGAGACAAAGAATCCATGTAGCTGACTCTACTTAATGTGGGAAAAGGTTTTGTTGTTTTTGTTGTTGAAATGTATAAAGATTTGATTATATTATAGTTTTCTTAACACTATACAATATTCTCTCATTACACAATATTGTGTACAATATTTATAAGGTGAGGATTAAATAGATACACAACCAAGATCTGCTTAATAGGAAAAGTGGGTGAGGGTCGTCCTGTTGATTTCCGAACGAAGAGGGGGGGCCTACCTCATGGAGGGGTGACAGATCGGCCATAGGATTAGTTCGGTACCTACACCAGTGCAAAAGATGTCAAGCATACAATGATGGCACCCGTTTTCATTTCATAGAAGTACCCGATAGAGGAAAGGGTTGTAGGTGCTTTCGCGGGCTCGATAAAAAAAACACGAACAAGACACAAGCCAGGAAACTTACACATGGCTCTGGCTAGAGCCCCCGGTATAATGTAACTTCAATAACTCCAATTCTAGGTCAAGAAGACACGATGAAATAAATCCAACAACCTAGTATAGCCTATTTGGAACAAGTATTCATGTCTTATACAGATAGAAAGACTTTTCTTTCCCTTTTGTAAATTTCTCTCGTCTTCATTATTTGTAGATTAGAGAATATTTGTCCACGGATAGTTGAATAATAAAGTGAATTTTTTTACGGTTCAGATACTCATGTCATGCACTCATTTTATGGTTTATTATTCGCAGAATGGAGTGAATGTATGAAGCATTCAGTAGATGGTGGCATAAGTTGGTCGATGGTGGCATAAGTTGGTCAGAGAGGGATCAGCTTCCACGACGCATTCTTGGTCCTAGCAATAACAAGGCATGCATTAGTCTATTTTACGTATAATTTTTTTCTGAACAATGTCTCTTGATATGATATTCCCAGCCTATCTTGCTCATTGACGGAGATCTTCTCTGTGGATCCTCTGGAGAACTGGAACTCATGGGGTGCTTGGATGAAGGTACAGTATGAATCAAATATGTGTGGACCTTTTTCTTTGAACTACTGAATTTTGTCTCATCTAGAATACCGTAGAATCCTGAAGGCACTCAAGGCTAATATGCTTTCTGTTGCTTTGGTTTTGCATTGCTTATCTTGATAGCCAAGCTTCTTTGCAATTACTTCTATAAATTTTGACATAAGTACCTCTGCGGAGGGTTCTTTACTTTGTGTCCATAGTAAATTAGTTTAGCAATATAGTTCTTTAGAGGTAGCTAGTTACATGGACTGTTTGCAATTTTGAAAAGTACTTGTTGCTTCGCACTAGCTAGAAGATGCAAGTTTTGGGATGTTGGGTTGGCTAAGAGAGGGCGAGGATGGCTCAAGAAGTGTTGGAATGAGATTATTCAAAGGGATTCTAGTTTTTTGATATAAGCCCGAGAATGACCCAAAATAGATCTGAATGGAGGCAAAGAATCCATATAACCAACCCTACTTTGTATGAGAAAATGCTTTATTGTTGTTGTATCGGCATACTAATTGTCTGAAATACACAGAAGCTTTAAGACAATAATGCTCCCCATAACACAAATAAGATTATACAGGCTGAGGATTTGTAGGTGGATACAATAAACCTACAAAAGACATGCATAGGAGTGGTTATTGGATATTGTTTGGGGATAAATTGTAATAAGACATGGAGACAACAACTCATTCATGATAGGAAGATCATGTTAGAATTAGAGTCGGCATAGCCAAAAAAAACCTTTCACTCTGAGCTTCTTCCAAATTTCCAGCAGCATGACAAGAGATTTCAGTTTTCGATCTGCAGTGATCTTTGCTTGATGCCTTCTTTGAAAATTCCAAAATATCACGTTCCTGTGGCACATTTTTGTGATCAAGGGCCACAGTGGAATGTTCACCACAGATCGCCTCCACCCTGCCATTCTGTGAATGTGACAAATGTTCGTTGCATTCTGGATCATCGGGCCTGTTGATATCTTCTGTCTGATAACAACCATTTGAACTGTCTTCTATATTTTCCACGATGGATTGGTTTAGCCCAATAAGGGATTTTTTGCAATCGTCTGTAAAATCTTGACATACAATCTGCAATTCAGATCACCAAGTCAGTTGTATATATGGGAAATTTTCCAACGAGCAGTGCTCATTAGGATTGTAACGAGCACCATCATTTAACAAGTGTATACAATCATTGAGCTAATATTTATAATTTTACAAATATCGTAACATGTTCTTAATAATAATGGTAAAATGATCATTTATAGTAAGAACATGATATAACATTTGTAAAATAATAAATATTTTGCTCAAGATAAGTGTAACTATTTGTAAAAATGAGGGTGTTGATTGCAATCCTAATGAGCCATATGCTCATTCGAAAATCACCCTATGTATGCATGCATGTAGGTACATATGTAGATTTGTACGTACGTAACCATGTAGGATATGTACATACGTATGGATGTATATGTGTGTGTGTAAATATCCACCTCTATTATTGCTTCAATGTCACGTGTTCGTGGTGGTCTCGTGTCCATCGAAGGAAGGCGCTCCCCATAACCACTTTCAACTTGAATTGCTCTCCCAGTTGGCTATTATTTTTAAGGACAAACATGAAAGGGAATGATTTAGTATAGCAACCTGAGAATGATCAAAGATATTATGGGAGTGAAAATCATTCAAAAGCAAGAACTTGAGAGGTGTAAAAGAAAATCAAGGTCAGAAACCTACAAGGTATTCTTATGGCAAAAAAATAGAGATCAGTAGCCATGTCAAAAAACATTCTCCGAGGGAAGAAGGCAAAAAACAGTAAATATATAACACGCAGAAAATGCAGAAGCAATATGCAAGAGAACAAAATCGTACTAATTGAAATTGTCTCTGTGTTCCCATTCCCTGATTAAATGCATCTAATTGCCCAGAATCCATCTTTCCAGGAAGCGTGATTTCAGCAGATATATCTTGAAGGCCACTAGCAGCTGCAAGCTCAGGGGGCAAATCTGGATCATAGTCCTGAAAACAAAAAAGTCACTGACAACAGCTAAAGATAAAAGTCAATCAGTAAAGGGACTAACACGATCAGATCGGCCACTCTCATAAACACGGATTTTGCTCTGCATAGTCGACTGGAGACGAAATTGTTCCTGCAAATTGAAGACCTATGTCAAAAAATCAAATTATATTATTTTAGCATCATACGGCAATCAGCTACTGACCAACTGCTTGCAGTAAGCTTTCCAGCTGACTTCGTCCAGTCCAAAGTTGAAAAAATCTGTTATATCAATTCCTGGGAGTCTCCATGGCTTCTCCTCAAAAACATCAATACTTATTTCAAATATTGTCCTGAATACAGAAAATCATTCAGTGAACTTCAATTTATTTAATTTTTGCAACCCCCCCATAGTGTGGTAAAAAAATAATGCTAAACATACGGAAGCTACGATCCAATTTTCAATAATGTCTAGGTGTTTCAGAAACATCCACCTATAACAGGAGGCATGTGGTGATTTTTGGGATTAAATGATCCCATTAATAAAATTGAACATTAAAAGAACAAAAGAAATGTCAGCTAATCTAAAGGTGATACCTTCAACAAACATCTAGTAATCATATCACAGTATAATAACGACAAAAACATAATCAATAAGATAATTAGAAGCTGTAGTACCGTCAGCTTAAAATAATAAAATCCATGTACGCAGCTCCCTACCAGGATAAATTATAATTCCCCAAGTATGTGCTATTCGATATGACTTACCGTTTGCTTGGACACATGACATGTCAAGCTTACAGAGATAGCATTCCAATGCGAACTCTATGACTAACTATTTAGTGTGAAGATGTGAAGCCAAACTTACTTGTGTGACGGAAGAGTGAAGTCCAATCCAATGCCAAAAGGACGAGCTGAATTGTTATTGGCCCAAGTAGAAAAACTATAGCCTGCATGAAAACTTCTCGGTGCACCTCTCCCTTGACCAGCAGCAAGGCCTGTGGTGAGAGGAGGACGAAGTTGACCAGGCACCCCTCCATGACCTGCAGCAGCACCACCAGGTATGTCTACTGCACCAGGCCTTACATACTGTATATCCAAGTGAGCAAATTAATTTTGAAGAAAAAGTATACAGCATGAAACGGTGATTCCTGGAAGCTTAATCCCAAAGGAATGTCACATTTCATTTATTATTTCAAGTTCTAGTGTACTCCTAGTAGTCCATACTGCTCCATGGTAAAACGGGAAGAAGATAGGAAATGAAAATAAATGAAGTGAAAAAAACATATGGCCCAAAATTACATTACTGTTAGACATAATGCATTTTTATAATATCAAGGCTTTAGAAACACAAGGTACTTTAAGGCAGTTTCTTCGCAGCGAGGCAAGGTGTACCCATGAAACAGTCTATATATAAGATTAAGACTCACTTTGTCAGGGAAAACATCCAAATTTAAGTACAACTACGTTAATATGAGGTGTCAACAATAACGAATCACATGTGAACATGTTTCAATGATATTCTATAACACTAAAAGTAAACACGAGCAATCACAGCATTAAACCAAATAAATATTAGCATTAAAGAATCACAAATGACAAATCGGGCTAACATCAAGCCAACCAATATCCAGTACATACATCAACCAACCAAATATAGCATGCAACTAAAAATAAAAACTATAAATAACACAGTTATTATGAGGCTGGTTTTGCCATGATTAACATGTCCATGTGCTTCACAGCATATAACAATTTACAAGATACATTTTTCTTCTTTGAGAATAAATGTAATTTATCCCAGAGTAAGTGGTCACATTGTGATTGTATCATGTATTATGTCTTTATCTATGATATTTATACATTCTTTATCCCCTAAACAAACCGAACAAGAATGAAGGATAAACATCAGTTATCTCTTGTCATGCCTTATACATTATCCCTCATTTGATAGGGCCCTACACTTTGACACTACCTCTCCTAGATAAGGCACATACCTTGTTGGAGGTGTCGGACTCAAATACATTTAGACATATATGCTGCACCTCGTCTGAGGATGTAGCATCTAAACCTCAAAGCAGTATTATTTCAAGACATGATAATAATACAAGACAAACCTCATAAATATTGAAGACAATTACAATATTTAGCCGTATAATTTCAAGCCACTAAAAAGATGTACTTCTCACTTAATGAAAAATTCTCTCTAGCACGAACATCAATTAACATAGGGTCACTAACATCTTGTGTTTGTAATATGCAAACACAAAAAATAAAGAAAAACTCCCTCAAAGTGAAGTGAATTTTAAAGAAGATGTTACATTCTTTCGCATTTTCCCATTGATCCACTCCACAACAAGCATCAAGTTAAAAAAATTTGATGTCTCTTTCTTTCATTCTTTATACAAAAGTGAAAAAGATTAAGAATTTGTTAGGATCCTAGCATGTTGAAGCACATTCTCAACATAAAATTTCTCATGCCGAAAAAGATCACACTATTCCTAGCCAGACGGATCGCCCACAACGATGTTTAAGGCCTCAATTCTCTCTCACACATTCCAGGCACATCCAAGACATACCAATGAACTCCAAAAACGTAGCAAATATGCTCGAATGTCACCCCATCAATAGCAGACTTCTCCCAACAACCACCTCGAGGTAGTACAGGTAAAAAGATATGGTCACTATTCTCTACGCCCTCCGCATAATGCTGACATGTGCCATCCACCCATGGATCATGTCCGATCATATCTTAACAACAAGAAGAAAATCTTGAACTACAGGGAAACCATTCGGTCCCCAAATTGACATACACTCTGCAACGCAAGTCCATAGATCAAAAATGGTTGAGGCATTAAGTATCTTGTATGCCTTCTTCACTGAGAAAATCCTATCCGCCCAAGCCTAGTAATCAGTCACTGAGAAAATCCTATCTGCCCAAACCTAGAGATCAGTCTCATGGACGAGCCTCCACCAAAGGAAGATACTATGATCACCATAAACTCTACCAGTCTCTGAAGAGCAGAAAACGGGTGACTAAGCATCACCAACACGAATCCCCAGATCAAAGCCCCCTAGTCGCCAAAGTAGCGCCTTTGACAGCTATGCCAGTTGTGGAATAACAATGGGATGGAATAAGATGATTTCTATTGAAGAGCTAGGGTTTTTTGTATATAGTAAAACCCTAGTACCCAGAAGATAGAAAGTACAAAAGAGTCCTCATTAAGACTATAAAATGTAGAAATGCTAAAAATAGACAAAACATCAATGTATGAACATAGGAAACTTCAATACTTTCCCATCAAGCTGGAGCATATCCATTGATGATGCTCACCTTGGAGGTCAATATTGAAATACGTTTCTTCGGAAGAGCTTTAGTGAAAATATCTGCAAATGTATCTGCGGGACTCTGGTCTTACTGTGGGGCTAAATAAGGAGCCCCACACTCCATGTACTTATTGAGAAAAGTGAACAGAAACATACGGCCATTTGAGGCCTTCTCCGTGGTTTTATCCTGCTCCTTAGGAAATAGGGTTCCATGTAAATCCCCATGTTTAATGTTTCATATTTATTTATTTTCTTGCTCTGTTTATCTATTTCGCTTCCGCGTTTTAGATTTTAATATGGTATTAGAGTAGTTCGACCTCCGGGATTTAGTTTCATTATTCGGGAAGCAACTCTTTTTTTGTTTTGAGATTTGATTCGTTGTTCTGAAGATCTGTTCGAGTTTGATTATATTCAAGTGATGTAGATCTTCATCTTCCATTTTAAAAAATTCTAGGGCATCTTCCATGAAACAGCATCTCCAAGTGGTTGTTCAGTGTGCAAGTATTTTAGAGCATCTCTACCCCCACCTCGATGCTCCAGCGGGGAGCGACACATATCAGAAGATGGGTTTCTCTTTGGGGAACCCGAGATGTTAATTCCAAGGGGAAGAGAGGCACGATCCTACTCCTACAGAGAAGCATGAGAAGGCTCCTCCAAGCCAAAATATGGTTCTGAGAAGAAGAAGACGTCGGGAGGCATTGTAGCCCTGTTAACGAGGCTGTCGAGGAAAATGGTTCTAGAAATATGCACGGACAGACCATGCGCTTCTTCCCCCTTCGCCCTCTCCTCCTACTACGACAACACCCCCGCAGGCTCCCCGCAACCTCAACCATCGAGCGTCGCTCCCTCGCGCTCAACCACCCGAGGCGGCACCTCTGCAATCTCAAGCTGCACATTTCTTCCTCCTTCACGTGAGTCAAGCACACCTCCAGGCGGTGGGCATCTCCAAGCAACTATCCCTATTGTCGCATACTCCAGCGACGAAGAAGAAGAAGACCAAGGAAGGGGGTCCAAGTTCACCAACTGCGGCGGTGAACTACGGTGGCGTGAGGCGCCTCAACGGCTTTACCACCACAGGGACTTTGCTCTGGGTGTTCCACTGCTCCTCTGGCTTTCTAGGCGGCGACAGTGGGTTCCTGGAAGGAACCCTAATCATTTAAAGAGAGCAAAATCTGATTACACTCCCCCCTACTTTGCCATATTTCTTTATTGGCCCAACGGACCTTCTTTGTTAAAAAAAAGAAAAGAAGGGGAGACTTGCGGTTGCTGCTTATTTAAGGCCAAGCGAGCCTTGTATTAAAGAGAGAGAGAGAGAGAGAGGAAGGCCAAAAGAGAAGAGGAAAAAAAGAGTGGCCTGATTTACAAAAAAATCCGGAAAAAGGGGGGATTGAAGCTGAGAAAAAAAAGATGATCAGCTTAAAAAACAACACAAAAAAGAGAAAATAATGCATGTTTTGGTTTCTCCTAACTTGATCACCCACGCTCTTGTTCTATCAAGTATGGAAGAAAAGGGGAGCAGGGTTTAAAAAATCAGACTGGACAGGCCGGTCGGACCGGTTGGACTGGAAATCGACCTCTACCCAGTCGGTTCGGCTGGTTTTATGTAATTAATTTCAAAAAAAGAAAATAAATAATCGGGTTCAACCGGTGGTCCGACCGGGTTGACCCAAGTGGTCGAACCAGGTTGACCCGGATTGACCCAATTTTGATGGTTTGGTATATTATAAAAAATAAAGGTTTAATAATTAAATAATATGGTTTTTATCACTTGTGCCTTTTTAACTTCTGCAGTATCAGTTATGCCCCTCTCTTTTTTGGAATATAAGTTCCGACACTACTTTCTTAGAGTAATTTTCTAGAAGCAACTATAAATAAATTATTATAATATTATATTCATATATAATGCTAGAAAATTTGACTACTTTTGTAGAGTTTTATTCGGAATAGACAATAATGTTATTCTATTAAAAGATTTGACATTTAAAACGATTATTTCATTGATATATAAATACATACTTATATAAATATATATATATATATGTATCTAGTTTTATCGGTTCAAAAAATCGATTCGATCGATCGAACAAGTAAATTAAGTTCGGTCCGGTTTTTCCCGAGTCGATAGGAATGATGACATCATGCTGACATCATCACCAGTCCAACCGGTTTGGATCGATGGTTTGACCTGGTTGGACCAAACCGAAGATTGATTGGTTCAACGTCCAGTTCGATTTTTAAAACCTTGAGGGGGAGTCAGAAATGAACATATTCTTCAGGACTTCTGGATGTCCATGACTGATAGACCAGTACTCCAAACTGCTATTGCTATCACCGACCATCGACTACTTCGTCGGATGACTATCATCGACTACTGCTCTGCATTGGACTTCTTCTACTACTACAATTCTTCTCCAGACATGACAGAGATGCGTTCCAATGACCTACAAGCACGACGGAGATACGTTTCAGTGACTTGATATCACAGCGACTCTACAGGCATGGCAGAGATACATTGCAATGACCTGAAAGTCGCAGACCCGTCCTCAAGCAAGGTATTTACCAGCAGCAAACATATGTTCTTGTGATGTATCGTGTGAAGATGAGGTGTATACTTTTTCTTTTTGTTGCAAGATACAGCTTTCTCAGCTCCAGCTTGAGCGGGAGTGTTGGAGAATGTAATAGAGTGGTAATTGGATCTCTCCAAGATCTAATTACCACCCACTCATGTTTAGCCCTAAATCTACTATCTGTGGGGCTCTAGTCTATCTGTAGGGTTGTATAAGGAACCCCACACCCCATGTACTCATTGAGAAAAAGTGAATTGAAACATATGGCTCTTTGAGGCCTTCTCCTGTGATTTCATCCTGCTTCTTATGGAGTATGGTTCCACGTAAATCCTCGTGTTCAATGTTCATATTTATTTATTTTCTTGCTATGTTTATCTATTCCGCTTCCGCATTTTAGATTTCAACAATGAAACTTTTTTATCGATGTGATAAAGCAATGAGAACGGAGTAGTACCTCCAACATGGAGGAGGGAACATGGTTCATCAATTAAGTTGCAGAGAACATCATCATCCCCAAACGGCCCAAAAACTTTTGCAGATTTTCATCTGTATAAAAAGTGTACGAGATATGACAAGAAGATGATGAAGTTTCCTTTCTGCAATACGATTTGTGGGGTGTAGGGACATTATATCTAATGTATAGTCCCTTGGGAACCAAAGAATCTGAATGAATCCTTATGCATAAACTGAACAGCATCATCGGATCTAAATATTTTAATACTGACAAAAAAAAGGAAATTCCTAAGTAATATTGTCAATAAAAAATAATCCATATGTGTAGTCATAAAAATTTTAGTTCCACAATTAGTGCAGTAATATTACATTGATAAATGTGTTATATATAGTACATCTTCAAAATATGATGTTGGTGTTGAAACACATTTTGGACTTCTGATATCTAGATGTAGGTCTACAGCGTGTTTTAATAATATGTTTCAAAAGTGTGCGCTTTTGATATCGCATAAGTTGAATGTCTACTTAGAATACACACATTCAAACTTTTCAATAATGATGTCGAATTTTGAAAATGCACTATGCATAGCGCATTTTGTAAATGTGATGTTACTATACTAGTTCAGAGACGAAAATATTTTTGTGCAGACACATGGAATTTTTTTTATTAATAATATTAGTTAGGAATTCACTCTAACAGAAAAAGAAGTCTTGATCTCTGCAAAGACCTTACCAATACAATTTATTTCTGATCTCCTTTTATTAGGTAGACCCATGAAGTCTGACTATGCCATCAATAAAACAACAAAATATATATATATCCCGAAATAGTGTGTATTAGACAAGGACCCCAAACATCACAGTGAAGAAGGTCATACATAGATGTCTTTCATGGCTCATTCTTCTAAGAAAGGATGCCCCGTGATGTTTCCCAAACTAACAAATACTTCAGAGGACTAGTTTCAAGGAAGATTTGAGAGGGAGCATTAGTAGAAGGATTGGATATCAAAAATAAGGATCGACAAAAATAGACACAACACCATAAGAGAGTTATCAAAGATGCCAAAATAATAGAGTCCACCTTTCTCAGGCCATCACCTAAAATCTGCAAAGTCTGGATATCCTGGAAGTAGCAGTGTCGTTGATCAAACATAATAAGGTTTTTATCACTTGTGCCTTTTTAACTTTTGCGATATTAGTTATACTCCACCCTTTTTTTGGAATATCAGTTGTGCCCCTAACTTCTTGTTGTTTTATCGATTGTTCCCATTGTGTTAGTTGACGTCCATCCACATCCCAAACAGACATTAACTTTAGGGATACTTGTGTATAATTAGATAAAATGGGTGGGGGTAGATGCATCCTTACCTCCCCCCCCCCTTCCAGCCCCTTCCTCTGACGACCTCACATCCTCCGACCGCTCCTCCTCCAACCCACCCCCCTCCTCCGACCCTCTCCTCCTCCGACCCCTTCCTTTGTCTCGCCCCTTACTCCCATGTTGCCTTCTCCCCCTCCTCCTTCACCTTCTTCTCCAGGAGGTCGCACTTCACAGTCATTCCATACTTCCTTGTTCTCTTGTACACATACTCCACCAGCTTCGGCGGCTCCACCACCCCCTTCACCGTCACCTGCAACCCCCTCATGTTCGGATTCGACGGACACTTGCTTTGAGGATTTCAAAAAAGAGGTAACCCAGCTCAGAAAGATCCGATCTTGATGTGTGGTATGTCGATTTGGAAGGGGGCCCTAGCAATGGCTGATCAAAAAGGGAATCTAGTTGTCTTCATGTCGTTCCTCCAGGTGATGCAGCAGCGAGGAGGGCTAGGGTCATCCTTTAGGAGGCGAGAGGGCGTAAATGGCCAGCAAAGATCTCGGGGCTGGTAGGATTGGGCTGGAAGTGAAGAACTTGGGGATGGACGACACACTCCAGATGGTGTTGTTCTTCGATGCCGGTTGCCAATAATTGAGGCTAAGGATTGGGGCAGAGCACCACAGCTCAGCTCACTCGATTATGATGACCTGGAAGTGAAAATTGGCTTCTCGATTTTGATAGAATCGGAACATAATAGTGAATCATAGCTAAATAGAACTCAAGAGATTAAGCTTCAATCACTTGAATTTATAGAGCTTGAGAAACTTTTCAATTTCAACTACAACCATTGATTTAATAAGATTACAAGTTTTCAAATATATACTAATAAATTCCTGCAAGATCTGCCAGCACCTCGTGCATGGTAGGATAAAACATGATGACGAACTCAATAATCCAACAACAAATCTCCAGCAATGTTCAGCCTCCTGATTTAGGTGCATTTATTTCAACTTAGATTCAGCAACTTACTCCTAATTTTCATGATTAATAGTGCAATGAATATTAAAAAACTTGTGAGGTGAGTGGAGATTTCAATGTGAGAGATGGATCAAACTCGGATCTTATAGATCCGAGGAGGTTAGTGGTGTCGTGTACCTGGATATGTGAAACAATAAAAGATCAGAAGTGCTCCGGATGCAGCATCTACTGCAACCTCTGCAGTGTGTGATGAGATAAGATGGACAGAACCTGCAGCATCCGCTGTTTCGCAGCTGAACGAGGAATGCAGCAAGGCGTTGCTCCTTATGCAGGAGACAACGCAGCAACTACTGCAGTTGTTCTTCACAGTGGAAACGGGAATGAACAACGGTGCAAATGGAAATAATGGGAATGGGGATGCAATCGAAGGAAATGGAGGTTACGGAATGGATTACGAATCTGGATCCGTGATGGATCTGGGAAGAATGGCTTGTGCTTTTGGGAATAGGTGATCAGCGATGAGGGGATGCGAATAAGTGGAGTGCATGAGATGGATCGTATGTGCGAGTGGAAGCAAGATAGAAATGTGGTGGAAAATAAAAAAATACAGAAGCAAACAAAAGCTCAAATAAATTATGAGAGCATTCAGACTCTCTCATCACATGAGCTCGAAAAGTAAGAGGCTATTGACGGATCAAACTTCAAATGAAGCACCTGGGGGGCATTCAAATAACCGGAGAAAAAGGTTTGAGATCAGATGAAAATGAGGCGCAAAACTCTGTTGCTATCCAAATCTAGAGCAACGAGAGGTTCTTGGTCGTCGGGTATGGAGCAGTTGGCCGGATCCGGGTCGGAGATAGGGAGGAGGGGGTTGTTTTGACAGTTAACCACACAATGGTTTGAATAAATAATAATTTAGTTCAAATCATTGATGGCCAAACTAATGGAAGGGCACAAGTGATAATGGTGTAGGAAGTCAAGGGCACAATTGATATTCCAAAAAAAGGAAGCGTATAACTGATATTCCAGAAGTTAATAAGGGCACATGTGATAAAAAAATCCAAAATAAATATTTCCAAAGCTGGAGATACTTTTAAAGTCTGGAACAATATTTCTAAGATGAATATTATTTATGCATCTCAGGACAGAAGTCTAGAAATATTAACGATGCCCAGCAACATAATGCAAGGAAGTTTGGAGTAGTATGGTTGCCGAGTAATATTTCTGGGATGCATGGAAGATGCTCAGGTCCAAGAGCATAAATGCCCAGCAACAAAATACACGGGAATGGGAAA